>JAKTUD010000004.1:0-600000 GCA_030556505.1 Millerozyma pseudofarinosa | reverse complement strand
AAGGTCGCTGTCCAAAGTCCTGGGATACTGATCCAAGTCCTCGTGCGGCGCAAACTGTGACGGATTTACAAATATCGACACCACCGTGTGATCGTTCTCCTCTAGCGACTGCTGCACAAGGGCCATATGGCCCTTGTGCAACGCTCCCATAGTCGGAACAAACCCAACGCTCTCTTGTCTCAAAAGACACTCCGTCCTCCACCGTCTCAAACTCGCAACATTTCGAAACACTTCAATACTTCGGCTCATATCCTTTGTCATACTTCTATCTCTACCATATATATCTTCCTCTGCTTTCGCTGTCTTCCGCTCTTTATATATGGTATATGTGTAGAACAGACCTTATGATAATTTTATACGAGAAAATGCGAATACTTAAGATACTGACTCACCAAACTACTATGTTTTACTAATAGAAGTGTAGGCTATTGGAGTTACCATAACTGAAAGTCGCTTAGAGTATCTGATAGTAACTTGTAACGAACTTTTCATAGAAGAAGAATTCAAGACAATTTGGAACCAGAAATTTCAATATTGGAGAAGTTGAGATTCCCTCGGTCAGTACCGTCAGATGAGGAGTAGTATCTCGTGAAGATACTTCATGGTATAAAAGAATTGATAAAGAAGATTATTTATATTTATGAAGAGATAATCAAGCACACAGTAAGCCGTATGTCATAAATACAATGGGGGAAGTCTTCAAGGTGGAAAAAAAGGAAGCGTATGCTGCGTTTCCCAGAGCAGCAGGTAGTACGCTTCGCGTGGACGATAAGTTAAAGATAGTGTACAACAAGTACTCGAACACGAAGTTGGACGCGAGCAGCAACAAAGTTAAGATAAACGTTGTGTTTACGCATGGTACGGGGATGAACAAGTCGGTGTGGAACTATCATATCGAGAAGCTATACGAGGCATCGCGGAGGGCCGACAAGTGGGTGTTGAACAAGGTGATTTCTATGGATGCGGCATCGCATGGGGACTCTGCCGTACGCAACGCGGGCAAGTTGGGGTGGATCTTTCGGTGGGACGACGCTGCGAGGGACTTGATCTCGGTGGTGAGACATGAAAACTCTACTACTGGGGACTTTGTCAACGGCGTGGGAGAAAGAACCATTTTGATAGGACACTCCATGGGGGGCTACATTGTGACGTATGCATCACTTTTAGAGCCCAATCTTTTCGATTCTGTCGTGCCTGTTGAGCCAGTGCTCTATGGAGACGATTCGCATTACGATAAGTATGTGAAGCTCTTCAAGAAGATAAGAGCTTTCATTATCGACCGATTTTCCAGTATGGACGAGGTTGACGAGTACTTCAGGTCGTTTTCGTTTTATAAGACTATGCGCAGGGAAGTGCTTGACAGCTTTATTCGGGACGAAGTGATTGAGGTCACCGATCCAGCCACCAAGGAGACCTACTACAAAACAAAAACAAGTAGCGACTCCCAATTCGCGGCCTATATCTCCGTTGCTTTCTGTCTCAAGCCTTTGATGCTGTCATTGTGCAATTTTCAGGTCCCTTTCTACCATATTGTGTCAAAAGAAGCCACTTGGAACCCACCAGAGGCTGCTGGGTACGTCAATAGTCTAGTCCCTAAGGAACTCGTTCACCCTATATTCTTGGAAAAGGGTCTGCATTTAGTGCATGGTGATTTCCCGGAGCTCGTTTTGGATCAGTTTATAAAAATATTTGAAGCAAGAGCAAAGTCAGCCATAGAGATGTACCCCTACTACCCTGAAGTGAGGTTCAAAGGCAAGCAGGACGAGATAGTTCCGTACTACACAAATTGCCTTCTCGAAGGAGATGTAGAAGAGGGTTATACATACAAGCCCAGTAAAACGGGATCTAAGCTCTGAGCACTTTTGCTCGAGGTTCTTTCTTCAATGCCAGTTTTTATGCGCAACGATATTTTCAGGTTTATTTAGGTAGTTTATTTTGCAACTATTTCATATCATCAATTTATTCTTAGTATGCCAATATATGACTCACTTTAAGGCAGTGGTGTAGAAAATAACCATATATATATATGAGGTGTTATGACAGTCCTACTAGTATCATCTGTTGCAAGATTTTATTCTTTCATACCCATTTACAAATTTCTTGAAATTTAGTAGAAATATGAGCATTATCATATTCCATGTAAATCTAAGTAAAATTAAAACAGGAGGAAAAGAATAAGTAATGACAAATATAAAAGCAGCACAAAAACCACAATAGATCGAATGGAGCCTAATGAGAGACATTATCCAGGTGTGTTTTATATGTGTGGGTTTGAATCAGCATCAAGATATGAGATCCATCTCACATCACGTGATAACAAATTGTTTCACTTTTTTTTTTTGAAAAAATTACTGATAGATGAGATACCCATAAAATCGACAGTTTGGACAGTGACAGGAGGTAGAATTCATAATGACTTCAGTTAACTTTGTTTTGTCGTTAATCAGGGACTATTTGAAAAGAAATGTCGAAGGTGTGAAAGAAGTCGATGGTTTGCTCAGGAAGTTGGATACCCAATTTAGGTTACCTAAAGTTGATACGAAGCTTGAAACCCTTTTGAAAAATGTGAACGAACAAGAGTTTTTAGAGAAGGAAGAGAAGTCCAAGAGTAAGTCGAGGGAAAGTAAAAAGAAAGAAAGCGATTCTGAATCTGAAAGCTCCTCCAGTGACTCGGCTTCTTCCTCATCTGACGATGAGGACTCTAGCGACTCAGACTCAGATTCTAATGATATAAATACGTCTGGATCCGAAGACTCTTCAGCATCTGATAATTCAGAAGCTGACTCCAGTTCTGAAGATTCAGGCTCAGAAAGCGACGATTCAAGCTCAGATTCGGACTCAGATAGCTCACACGAATCAAAGAAAGCGGACAAAGCAAATGGACCAGAAAACTCGAGCGATTCAGAGGATGACGATTCTTCCGATTCTTCCGATTCTTCCAGCAGCTCAAGTGACTCGAGCAGTGATTCAGAAGCTGAATCGTCGGATAAGAGGTCAGACAGCTCAGACAGCTCAGACAGCTCAGACAGCTCAGACAGCTCAGACAGCTCAGACAGCTCAGACAGCTCAGACAGCTCAGACAGCTCAGACAGTTCAGAGAGCTCAGACAGTTCAGAGAGCTCAGACAGCTCAGACAGCTCAGACAGCTCAGACAGCTCAGACTCAGACAGTTCAGACAGCTCTCTGGAAGACGAACAGAGCACCAAGGTCGCAGAGAAGCCAGCAAGAAAGAGAGGTGCCTCAGAAGAACCTCCGTCAAAGAAACAGAAAACCAGTGGTTCGTCTTCCTCTCAGACAGAGTCAATCCCTTCGTCTCCTTCTCCTAACTCCGACCAAGCAGAAAATGCCAAGCAGAGACACCACTTCTCCAGAGTCGAGCGTGACAAAATCTCCTTTGCTGGCGAGGAGTTGACTGACAACAGTTATAAGGGTGCGGCTGGAAACTGGGGAGAAATCGCAAACCAGAGATTGCTACAAGTCAGAGGAAAAGACTTTACCAAAAACAAGAATAAAATGAAGAAAGGCTCATACAAGGGTGGAAAAATAACCCTCGGGACTGGCTCTTTCAAATTCACAGATTAGATATACTACTAGTATAATTCTATTATAGATCAAATAGCTTGTAAATCGATGACTTTTCGATAATTGGTTATGGCACTACATATTAAACCTTATATCTAAGTACTTAATAATACGATTTGAATAAAGAATTAAAAGAGGGAAAGATTAATAATGGCTAGCTATGAAGGTAGAGTAAACTATGCCGACTTAGACAAAGGGAACTTTTCAGATGAATCTCTCGAAGATGAAGACACATACATTCCAAGAAGGGTCGCTGCTGATAGGGACGAAGATTATGGCTATGGAAGCAGTAGAAGGAAGAAGACTAATAAATCTGGCAGTGCCAATAGCAAGAAAAGACAGGCACAGGAAATGGTTGAGGATATTAAGCAACAGGTAGAGGATGCAGAGTACTCAGACGACGAGTTAATGCATCTTACGCCGGATATACCAACCGACTACGTTCCTGATGCGGTTTCGAAGGCGTTTGGAAAGGCAGACTTTTCGTTTCTCAGATTGAAGCCAGATCACTTCTCAAGGCCCATTTGGATCTGCCCGAATGATGCTCGTATTATCTTGGAGTCTTTCTCTCCATTGGCAGAGCAGGCGCAAGATTTTTTAATCACGATTGCTGAGCCAGTGTCAAGGCCTTCGCACATTCATGAATACAAAATAACGGCCTACTCTCTCTATGCAGCTGTTTCTGTGGGCCTCGAGACAGATGATATTATCCTGGTTTTGAATAGATTATCGAAGGTTCCAGTCGCAGATTCGATTGTCAACTTCATTAAGAGTGCCACCATATCTTATGGTAAGGTAAAGTTAGTTCTTAAGCATAACAGGTACTTTGTTGAGAGTACGCAAGCGAATATATTGCAGATGCTTTTACAAGATCCAGTTATTGGCCCATTGAGAATTCAATCATCAGAAAACAGCACATCAAATTCTGGACTTGTGACTGCAAAGCATGACGATAAGGAGGTAAAGGAAAGTTCAAACCAAAGTTCGACCAAAGAGAATGATCCAACAGACAAGTATGGCGATAAGAGTGTTGATGAGATGTTTGCTTCTGTCGTGGGTGGCAAAGTCACAGAAGAGGATGATGACGACGATCTTGATACCGTGCATTCATTCGAAATAGCCAATGAATCAGTGGAAATAGTGAAGCGTAGATGCCAGGAAATCGAATATCCAGTTTTGGAGGAATATGATTTCAGAAATGATGCAAGAAATCCTGATCTAGAGATAGACCTCAAACCTTCTACCCAGATCAGACCCTACCAAGAGAAATCACTTTCAAAAATGTTTGGAAATGGAAGAGCAAGATCGGGAATCATTGTTTTACCTTGTGGTGCAGGCAAGACTTTAGTAGGAATCACAGCCGCTTGTACAATAAAAAAATCTGTGATCGTCCTTTGTACTTCTTCCGTATCAGTGATGCAATGGAGACAACAGTTCCTTCAGTGGTGCTCTATCCAGCCCGAGAATGTTGCTGTTTTTACCTCTGAAAATAAAGAAATGTTCTCAAGTGAGTCGGGTTTGGTTGTTTCTACCTACTCAATGGTTGCTAATACTCGTAATAGGTCTCATGATTCTCAGAAAGTTATGGACTTTTTAACTTCAAGAGAGTGGGGATTCATCATCTTAGATGAAGTTCATGTCGTTCCCGCGGCAATGTTTAGAAGAGTGGTTACCACTATTGCAGCCCATGCTAAACTAGGTTTAACTGCCACGTTGGTGAGAGAGGATGAAAAAATTGGCGACTTAAACTTTTTGATTGGACCTAAGTTATACGAAGCAAACTGGATGGATTTGGCTCAGAAGGGACATATTGCAAATGTTCAATGTGCTGAAGTATGGTGCCCAATGACGTCGGAGTTTTATCAAGAGTATTTGAGAGAAAGTGCAAGAAAGAGGATGCTCTTGTATATTATGAATCCTTCAAAATTCCAGGCATGTCAATTTTTGATACACTATCATGAGAAAAGAGGCGATAAAATTATTGTTTTCAGTGACAATGTTTATGCTTTAAGAGAATATGCATTGAAATTAGGAAAACCATTTATATATGGATCTACTCCTCAACAGGAAAGAATGAAAATTTTGCAAAATTTTCAACATAATGACCAAATTAATACTATATTTTTATCTAAGGTAGGTGACACTTCTATTGATCTTCCTGAAGCAACCTGTTTGATTCAAATTTCTTCGCATTATGGTTCTAGAAGACAAGAAGCTCAAAGACTTGGTCGTATATTAAGAGCGAAAAGACGGAATGATGAGGGATTCAATGCTTTTTTTTATTCTTTGGTTTCCAAGGATACTCAAGAAATGTACTACTCAACTAAGAGACAGGTATTTTTGGTTGATCAAGGATATGCGTTCAAGGTTATTACTCACTTGAGTGGTATGGAAAATCTACCAAACTTGGCATATTCTTCTCCGAGGGAAAGACGGGAGCTTTTGCAAAAGGTTTTATTAGAAAACGAGGATGCCGCTGGCTTGGAGATTGGGGATGATGCCGATACCAATTATATGCCTAGGGAATTTAGAGATAAGAGAATGAAAACCGAAAGCTCTAATGCTACTAGAAGTGCTGGCTCACTCGCAAGTTTGGCTGGAGGTGAGGACATGGCCTATATTGAATACAGCAAGAATAAGAATAAGGAGATAAAGGAGCACCACCCCTTGATCCAAAAGATGTACTACAAACATAGAAAATAGGAATCATAAGCAGTTTTTAGGTTCCTGCGAACGGTATATATATTTATAAATAAAGTTTTGCATTTTATCATTTCACTTTCATATACATTACTCTGCGCTTGCAAAGTCACCGAATTCATCATCATCTATTTCATCAGTATCGTCAGCACTCATGGGAAGATTTTCGTTATATTTTTGTAAATCAGCCCCATCAGAAGAGGCTTTGTCAGGCTCATCATCGTCTTCCAAAGATAGGTTTTTCTGTTTCTTTTCTATGTGAAGCAATTTTCGCTCATATTCATACTGCTCTTCAAAGTTCTTAAACCGCCGTTTGTAGAGAGCCAAGCTTTCCGAGAAAGAGACGGCATCGAAACTGTCTTCAAAACCCAAACCTAAAGCAACCTGAAGAGCCAAGCCGTCGGAGTTATCATTTAGCGTTTCAACCAGGTGAGGGTGGTAGCCTGAGCCTGGTAGCTGCGATATAATTTTGTAGTACCGGCGAGACTCGGTGCCCTGTATCGTTTCTTGACAGTTATTGGCAATGTAGATCTTGTCAGAGTCCTCTTCTCGGCCCTCCACACATAGAGGATTGTACCAAGTCTCCGCCCATATGACATGCTCTCCTCCATCTCCTCCGCTTCTTCTGTTGTAGAGGATCAATTTGAGACGCAATCCGTGATCAAGCTTATCCGACTCTTGTACGTCATTATGTTCCTTGTCATGCCTCGCCCATTTATCTGGCACAGAAGCAAATGCATCAAGCTCATCATGTATAACCTCCTCCTCAATCAACTCGAGAGACCCTTTCCATATTACATTAAACTCCCGTAAATCCCATTTCGAAAGAGAGGCCATTCCGGGTGGTATTCTAAACGCAACCACATTTTTGCATTCGAACATTACCGTGGAAATCACCTTACTATCTTTCATGGCTGCTTGGATCTTGTCGAATGCTGCTGTTATATGCTATCACAACTCAGATTTAGCTATAGCCATATCCTTATATTAGTTGTATGTAATATGCTAAGAACTTAGACTATTAATAGGATGTGTACTGGTGATAAATGAAAAAATGATTTTTTTTCACTACACAATCCTTTCATAGTTTAGCATATTCAGGTTGCTGAGAACAGAGACTAGCATGTTGAGGGCTATATTAGGGCAGAGTATTCCTGGGAAGCAATTATTCCAGAGTGGTATGCGTTCGTTCCCAGCGGTGAAAAAGCTTGGAGTGACGCATTCTATTCGTTGGAAGTCGAGCTTCGAAGAACTTTCAAAGGCCACCACAAGACAGGATTTAAGCAAGGAGCTGATTGAAAACAACCGAAACGCCAACGCCATACACGACGTCGAGTCGTTGCTTGCTAGCACGCTTGACATGACGGACACATCCAACAACCAGGGCTCGAACGACTATATGTTGCAGAACTCGTTGAAACACCCTCGAGACGTGGCCAAGTCGATCAAGGTATTAGGCCCCATCGCCGGCAGAACAGTCGACGTGCACCACGGCAACTTGGGTCGGGCATTCGCCAACTTGAACAACTTGATCCGTGGAAACAAAGTAAGATACCTCAAGAAGGTCCAAGCTAGACATATCCCTGCTGGAAAGTACAAGAATCAGAAGAAGAGAGAGTGGTGGAGACGCAAGTTCTCCCAGGGCTTCAAGGAGTTGATGGCTGAAGTGAGAGATGCGAAGAGAAGAGGGTACTAGGTCCATTGCGTCTGTATATTCTTTCTTGCAAATTCAACACCTGAAGAAAACACACACGGCCAACAGCACCATCCTCTGCTTTGCCAGATCCCTAGAGTAGACTATACTTCCACTTTATAACATGTATATAGCCCATCACCAATACATAGATAATTTACAGTATCATTAAAGTCGTGCACGACACCCCAAACATCAGACCGTTGGAGAATCGAGATTAATAGATATGGAGAATTGAGTACCGATCTGATAAGGAATAGCAAAGATTTAATAAGGTGACCAGCTTGCGAACCAGGAAATACTAGTGATTTTGAGGCTACGTTTGAAGAAAGAAATAAGTGCAAAGCATTAATCATAATAGAATCGGGGGATAAGAGATTGGCGAAATGTCCTCTAATTCTAGGATGGACGCTGGGACCTCCCGTGGGGGAGGCATACCAGCGATAACAGGCCAAATAGATCACTCGAGAGCCATAGAGATATTTCCAGAGAGCCTAAAACCGATGCGATCAACCATATTGGCATACAGTGCATCTATAGTCTCGACAACGGTTGGATTTCCCTTGGACACAGTAAAAACACGCATGCAAACACACAAGCATTTCAGCAGCTACTTCGACTGTGTGAGGAAGACGTATAAGATGGAAGGCGTTAAAGGTTTCTTTAGAGGTATATATGCACCTTTAATATCTACATCTGCATCCAAGTCGCTTAGCGTTTTGTTATTTACAGCTGTCAAGCCTTACACTTACAACTTCCTATACTCAGGAAACTCGTCGCTATATCTTAGGGATTATCCATTGGTATTTAATGCTCCCGTCTGCTTTTTAACGGGAGCAGTAGCGGGAGGAGGCGTTTCTCTCTTTGCATGCCCTTTTGAGTTTACAAAGGTTTATGCACAAGTTGCAAAGTTGGTACAACGCAAATACTTGAAAGAACTACCACAAGACAAAATCGACATTGGTAAACATATGGACCAGAAGTTCACAACCACGCAGGCAATCAAGCACATAGTAAAGTACAAGGGTTTACCAGGACTCTATTCAGGATATAAATACCATCTTGTGAGGGATTCACTTTCTTCAGGTGTGTATTACTCGATTTACGAATCAGTGAAATGGTCAGTAAATTCACTATTCCCCTCAGATCATATGGGCGCATCTCCTTTTTCTATCTGTCTCGCTGGCGGAGTTTCTGGTATTATAGCGTGGATTTGCATATTTCCTATCGATACTACAAAGTCCCTTATTCAGAACGATATTGTCACAGAAATATTACGAAAAGAAAGCGGATTAACCCCTTTACCAAAGAAAAACAGGAAACTAGTAAGGTTTGAACGTAAACTATATAGAGGATTGGGGATTTCCGTCACTAGATCGTTTCTTGTAAATATGATATTTTTTGGGGCATTTGAGTTTGCAATGGCCCACTTTACCTGAAGATTGTACATATAGAATATTCGCATCTATCTATTTATTTCATAATAAACTTGACCGATATTCCACAAATTAGTATCTATGGCTTCGTCTGCCTCTAGAGTTATTTTCAGACGATGCTATGTCACTTGAAACCTGATCTTTATCATGAGTTTTCTTTCTCTTTCTCGATGAAGGACGGGAATTAGGATTGGAGCTAGGTCCAGACTTAGAATTAGATATTATCTCTTGGATACTACGTTTAAGAGGGGATTTCGATCTTGTTCGTTGAGCAGGATAATCTAAGACAGCAGTCGGTAAATTACTTTTATGATTTGACTGAGCTTCTGATGCTTTGGAGTTGCGTTTTTTACCAGCATCTGGCTCATGTTGTAATTCTGGACTTTCACGCCTCGATTTGATATCTATGTCATTTTCATGATCTCTAGTTTCTTCAGTATCACCTCCGAACTTTCTTCCATTTCTCAAAGAATGGGATGGTAGAAGATCAACTTCTGAAATGTCAAGACCAAAAAGCCTTTTAGAATTAGACTTTTTTTGTTGTTCTTTACCTGAAATATCTGATTTATCATTATCTTCAACACCGCTAGTAGTAACATCAGACTTCGTTGCATCAGATTTTGATGGATGTCCTAAATCCTCAGCTTTTTCTTGTTCGACTGGAATAGTCCTGCCATGCTCAACATATTCGCTTTCAGAAAGCTCCATATCCCCTTTAATTTTCAACTTCTTTGCAACTGAAGAGGATTTCTTCGCCCTTTTGGACTTCTTGTTTTTGCTCTTCACCGGCTCTTCAATTGGACTTAAAATTGGCTTTCGTATCGCATATTTCAAATTTTGTTTTTTGCCAAAGAACAGAGAACCTAAAGAGCTGAAAATTTTTCTTACTTTATTGATAGGCACAAAATAAGAACCACCTTCGCTATGTCTCTTTTTACTACGCTCCCTTGAAATATCTTGCTGGTCACTTGTTGACTCATGTTTTGAGCCTATTTTAAAATTGTCAGGTTCTTCTACAGATGAAGGGACTAGAATCTCATATACAGCCTCTCCATAGTCTTCATTTTCTAGAACTTCAGCGTTAGTCTTGAAATCGTCTTCTATAGGCTCAATGATAATATCTGGAGACAAGATTTCTTCATCTAAGAAAAGGTCGTTTTCCTCTATTCCAATTTCTTCAATAAAATTTTCGAGAGCTGAATTTATTACTTCAGTTGTCTCGACAATTATAGGCTCTTCTATGCTCGATGGAGAGATAACACTATTTTCAGCAAAACCGGTTTCGATAGTTTTATTATATTCAATGCAGAGAGGTTCAACTTCTTCATCCGGCTCAATCACCAGAATATCTTGTGAAAATTCATCATACGTGATCTCTTCGGAATATCCCAAGTGAGCATCGAGCTCTCCAAATTCATTTGAACTGAACTTCTTAGAAACTTCTTCATTAACTAAATTAGGTTGATTTTCAGAGCCCGCGATTTCTGTGTCAATAGAGTGTTCTTTTAAATCAGTTTCGGGTTGCTCTTGTTGTGATTGTGAAGTTGCAGATACATTAACATTTTCAGAATTCGTTGGTTCAAGGACAGCGTCAGATCCTTCTTTATTAGAAAGCTCGTCCGTATACGAGATATTATTTTCTATTCTCCCTCTAATATCCTCATCTCTTTGTTCAATACCGTCATTTTTCTGTTGACTATCCTCATCTTTCTGCTCGATATCCTCATCTTTCTGCTCGATATCCTCATCTTTCTGCTCGATATCCTCATCTTTCTGCTCGATATCCTCATCTTTCTGCTCGATATCCTCGTCTTTCTGCTCGATACCCTCATTTCTCCGTTCAATGTCTTCTGTATTCTCTTCATCATTACTGTCTGAACAGTCAGAGCTAGGTATGTCAGATATATGGATCTCATTTAATGTTGGACGCAGTATTTTGGTTTTATATTCAGGAGGTTTCTGATTGAATTGGAACAACATGCTCTTGATGTATTTACAAGCCTTACTTAAAGCTTCGGATGTTGTATTTTTTTGCACGAATATTTCTTCCTCAAGAGATTTAACACTATCTAACTGTATATCAAACCTTTTTTCAATCGCTTTCAAATCGTTTAATACAGTTAAAGGGTCGTTATCATCTGACAAAGACTTAAAAATGGGAGCGGGAGGAGGAGTAGGCCCAACAAACTCATCATGTATACTTTCATTATCCAGAATCAGTATATCAGAATGGTCGTTGTTTTCAGGTGTATTCTCATGAACTAGCATCCCACCAAGATCTGATTCTTCGCTATGATCCAGACGAAGATCATTAATATTATTTTCTTCAACGAAATCATCAGGAGGACCACTATTGTCACTGAAATAATTTTTCTCTGCATGAGAATAGGTGTCAATATTCAGGTCTGCTTTCTTAAAATTGTGACTTGAATCTTCTTTATCTACTTCAATTTCCGAATTATTATCATCCACATTGTTTTGCTCATCAGAGTGAGTTGATGTAGGGATACCTATCAGAAATATGGGAGCAAAACTATCGCTTGGGTCACTAGAGAAATCTCGCTCTCTTACAGTATTAGTTATATTAGAATTGTTTCGAAGTGAATTCAGAAACTCATCTGTTTGGAAGTCAGGAGCCCGAGAAGTTTCCTCATAGGATTGTCCTTCAGCTGAAGATTTCACTTGAGTAACGTTACTGCCCAAGTTAAAAAGATCGTCTTGTTCTTTTTCATAGTTTTCATAGTTTTCTGCTTGATTATTGTATTCTAGAGAACTCTTTTCTAAAGAATTTTGTTCTTGGGATGGCATTTTATTAGAATTATTGAACGCTTGTAATGCAATGTCCTGTATTAGAGAAAGTTCCTCATTAATCTGCTCCTTATCTCCCAATGGTATAGTGTCATCCTCTGTCTTATGATTTTTGAGGAAAATTTCGATATTTTCAAAGTTATCAATACCCAGGCTATTTTGAGCATTAGAAGCCTCATTAAAAGCATTAAGGATTCTTAACCCTTCGAGTTCTAGCTTCTCATCAACACCTTCATTATGTTGCAACTCTATATCATGAAATTCGTCAGTATCAATATCCTCATGTCCTTCATGATCTGATAAAGCATCACTTTGCTCAGGAGAGTTTTCCTTAGAACCATGATCATCAACCTTTTCATTTGAATCATCACTTTCTTGACTATCTATCTGAGATTCGAGTGAGCCCTTGTTATTACTGCCTGTGTTCGAACTTCCTGACTCAATATATTCTTTCAACTCATCTGAGCTGTCACTCCTGGAAACCGATAAGTGATCATTATAAATTTCATCATCGCCCGATATACTCTTTGACTTTTCCGAGTCTATCACAGACAAATCAATGTTATCACCATAATTCCTACTGTGAGTTTCTTCTTCTGCTGAAGACAGCTTATTAATATCGGAAGAATTTTCTTCTTCTGTGAGTGTGTGACGATCATATAGCTGGTTTTTTTGGTCATTAACTTTATTACTAGGGGGTTCATCTTCTTCAGCGCTTTCTTCTGCATCACCATCGCTTATTTTGTTCGGAATTCCAGCTTGACTTGCAGATTCGGACAATTCATTTTCGCTCTCCAGTGACTCAACAATTTCTTCAACAAGACTTACATTATCAGATTCACTTCGCTCCTCCACATCGGTTGGAGAAGATGGCAGCAGCCACTCGTGTACACTGCTATCATCCAGGGAAGAGATTTCGATAACCTCTTGTACCTCAGGGCTATCTTCGTTATCCGATAAATCCTCGTTTTCCTCATCATCCGATATGCTGATATCACTTCCAGGTATCCGATGTTTCACCAAGTTAGGCAGTGTTTCCGACTCCGAAGTCAATTCTTCTTCAGTATCCTTAGTGTCAACCGAGCGATCTTTCAATGTACTATTTAGTCGCTCGAATTGTGAATCGAACAGTATATTTTTGTACTTACTTCGTAGCTCATCTAGGTTTTTTTGCTTACTTAAAACTGCAATTTCACTCCCCTGTTGTCCCAATATCTGTTTTACTCTCTTTTCTAAGTTTTCAATCCAGTCTATTATTCTTTCTGGGTCTTCCAGGTTCTCCAGTACCGTCTGTTTAATGTATGACGAAGGTTCATTCAAAGAAACTCTCAGTGACGTTTGTGTAATAAGCTCACTATCTTCTTTAGTTCGCTTTCTATTTCCAGGGGTTTCGACCTGGAAAGGTGAAGGAAAGCCACTAGAATTCATTACCAATCAGTATAGTGAAGTTTTTCAAAATGCCGTCAATACAAACTATGGTGGAACAACGGTTATCATACAGAAACTCATCTGTCAAATATAGTAGTGTATTACACAAAATATAAGCTCACTTTTGTGCGTTGCATTATTATACTAACTAATATATATACAAAGACTTGGGATTTATTTGGACCAGTATCTAAAGTACTCCAAATATCTCAAACATTGACTTGAGTCTATTAATTTTACCTATGTTCAAAATCTCCCGTGCTTTTAAATTTTTCAAAAGCTTTAATTCGGATTCTAATAACAACTCTTCTTCATGCCCTTTGACGTCTTCTCTTTCACACTTTTCTAGCAATATTTTGTTTTCTAACTTAACGTCGATTATGTTCTGTAGAAGCTCTGCCATCGAGAAAATAAGGATGTTGCAGAGAAAAGCATATGCATTCGATTCTTTGTGCCTAAACAAAAAGAAGGTTTTGCTTGCGGCCCTATCTGCACTTCTAGGAACTTCTTGGATTTCTATAATGTTCATTTTAATTAGGTTGAATAATGTGTTTCTTACTACCTTTTCTTTTAGCAAAACTGTGTTGGCCAATGTCTTTTCATCAGCAATTTTGCAAGCTTTCAAGCAACGTAATATTCTGAGCGAATCTGTCCCAAGAGTATACTTCACAAGGGTATCATAATATTGCCTCTTCAATTTTTTGACAATCTCAGTAAAGGGAATCATGAAAGTTCCTGGTGTGGTTTCAACAACAAACTTTACTGAGCTATTAGATGATAATAATTTCAAGTGTTGGAGAACAAGACCCACGGAATGAGCGTTTGAATTATCAATGTCATTACTCAGATTATTGTTGTTTTCAAATTCTAAGGTATCACTTGCGTCAGATATAGAATTATCTTTAATTTCACCCTCTAATTTGACTCTTTTTGGAGCTATGTCCTCAAATTCTGAGTTCGAACGTTTCTTTGAAATGGGACTTGGCTTCAAAAAATTATGACTTAATATAGAGTTTCGTAAATCAACATCCTTGGGTAAGTGTTTCAAAACATCCCTGATTGTGAATGTGATTTTCCTATCATCTACGAGCTTATTCTCGACGGAATTTATGAATTCTCTTCTTTCATCGGGATCATTCAAAAGGCCCTTGATTTCAAGTAAATCATACTTCATATCAGGCGAGTTATCTTCTATAGCGGTTAATGCAGCTTCATATACCATAGAACTTAAAACTCCAATCTTAAACCGAGAAAAATTCACAAAAGCTTTCGAACGCAAGTGCTTCTCAAAACGCTCCAAATTGAATCTGATGATGGTTGATGGATTCACTCTTTTCAAACCATCTTTGATAGAAATATGTTGCTTGACGTCTCTACTCTGTTCAATTAAGTTCGATAATTTCAGTTTAGCCTCTTGTTTAACCTCTGCAATTCGCTTGGCTTCACTCATTGTAGTAGACCTGGGGGTGTTTCGCAAGACCTCCTCATAAACGGTTGCCCACAAGTCTTCGATTGGGTTGAAGTCTATTTTGGATATACCAACAAGCCACTTTTGGGTGAGAAGTGAAGTGATGACACACTCTCTTTGATATTTGGATTCTTCGTCAGCAAAATTTATTAGGTAGTCTTCTATTTTAATATTACCGAACTCTATTAAATGCTGGATTAGTTCAGCTGCTTCTTCTCCAAATCTATTCTTGACGTGGACAATTATTTCTCCACTATGCAATAACATTAGTATCCCCCTCTCATTGAACGAATAATACACATGATTCGATGCTTTCTCATGCCAATAATAAATGCAATTTAACTGTATCAAAGACACCAACGTTAATTTCACCAACTTCAACTGGATTTTAGATCGTTGACTTATATCCTTAGCAGTTAATCTTCCATATGAGATTAATACTGAGATGACAGCAGCAGCAACCTCTCCTAAGTGAGTCTTTGCAACTGTTGTATACAAATACGATTTTGCCGACTGTCCCTTAGAGAATCGAAGAACCTCAGCTTCTACAGACATGGCTGTCTTGTATTATTTTCACTAAATCTTCGATGCTCTATTCAAATTGAAAAATTTAAAAAAATGAAACTGAAAAATAAGGCATCAGAAAAAAAGTACATATATAATAAAGTTGAGAAACTGAAATATTCAATGATATCTTATTAGCATGAATTCTTCAGATCTTAAGACATATCTTAAGCAAGCTAAAAATGACTTAGAAAGAAATGATCCAGAAGATGCATTGGATGCCCTTAAAGTCGTTTTAAAGATTGATAGAGAGAACTATTTGGGTTATGTTTTCCAAGGGAAGTCATATTTATTACTCAATAACATCCCAAAGTCTTTAGAAGCATTCAGCAAAGCTGTAGAAATAGAACCAGACAACATATTGGGATGGAAAGGGTACATGCAAGTCGCAAAAGTCCAAGATGATCACAGTATCTTCTTTGACGTATTGGAGAAATTAGTTGAGAATCAGGTCAACCAGGGAATAAGCATAGCTGATAGTCTAAAGACAGTGCAGGCATATTTAGACTATCACCACTACAAGACTAATTCAGAACTTTACGAGGCCTTTTTAAGAAGAGTCATACCGGGAAGCACACTTGGTGAGCTCGTAGGAACACACTTGGGAAATCCCATCGACAACTTGCTTAAATTGATCGAATTGGTTAAAAAGAAGGAAAAGAATACAATAGCACTGGTGATAGGCAAAGAAAAGATGAGGTTCTCGAGAATACTAACTGCGGACCAGAAAAGTCATCTCGATAACTTGACGTGGTCCATAGTTAAAGAGAATTCATTAAGTGAATTGTATGACTTGTTATTGAACACTTCTAATGACGATGACATAAGACTGAAATTTCAAGATGAATATCTCAAATACATGTACTCAATTTTGAAAGTGGCTCCAGAGAAAACTGGTTTATTTGAAGTTTTGAAAGACATGGTGGAGGGGTTTGTTTTGATAAAAACATCTTCCTTATTTTGTTGGCAATTGTATTTAGACTTCACAGACAAGAAATATCTTTCCGACTTGAATATTCAAGACATACTTCATGTTGTTCGAAATTTCCCTCAAAGCGGCTTGGCTAGTCTTTTGAAAGGATTTCTTCTCAGTGAAATTTCTCCATTCGATAAGTCAGTATTAAATCCTGATAAGGATTCAAAGAAGAAGTCTCAAAGACAAAAAAGAACTTCAGAAGGTAGCACTGACTCGAGCGATGAGAAAAGTGATATTAATGTATCTGGTAAGAATAGAGACACAAATGAACCGAATGAATCAGAAAATCTAGAGGACTCAGATAAGCAAGACGAACAACAACAAGAAGAAGAGCAAGAAGGAGAGGAAGTGTACCCTGAAGAAGTACTTTCTTTAATAACGAAAGGATATGATTCATGCATGGATTCTATTCTAGCGAATAGAATAATATGCCATTATTTTATTCATATAAAAGAATATTCAAATGCTTCAGCAAAATGTAGAAATGCCATCAAAGTTTTGGCTGATCTTCAAAGAAATATGGGAATTAACTTGCCAAATGCAAGACAAGATTTATTATGCTCTCTTGGAATTGTATATACTTACCATGAGGCCCCAAAGAATTTTTCAAAAGCATTGCAATTATTTGAACGAATTTTAGCAAACGATCCTCAAAGTATTGACGCCTCTATTGGAAAAGGGTTAATCTTACTAGAGAGAGGAGATATTAAAGGAGCTAATAGTCTTTTCATGGAGGTCTTGAGTAAAGAACCTCACAATATTCAGGCCCAGGTGCAGCACAGCTGGTGTGAAATACTTTTACAAAATGTACCATCAGGAAGATTGGGTTTAGAAAACGCCCTCAAAAGTGTTTCTAGTGGAGACTTGAATAGCCGCAAAATTAGGGCAGATATACACTGGAGAATCGCTAAGAGCTATTTAGTATCGGAGGACAAAAATGTGGATGCCGCTTACTCTCATTCAGTTTCTTCCTTGAAAGAATCCCAATTACATGCACCTTCTTACACATTACTTGGTAGCATATACAAGGAGTATTATGATGACATCAATAGAGCTCTTAAGTCATTCTATAAGGCATTTGAGTTAGATACTGGTGAAATTTTTGCCGCTAAAAGTTTAGCCGAAAACTTATCTTCAAAGAATGAATGGGATTTAGCCAAAATAATTTGTGAAAGAGTTATTCAAAGTGACAGAGCCAAGAAAATACTTTATAATTCTTCTGAGGATAGATCTTGGCCATACAGAGTTTTAGGCTGTGCTTATATGAATGATCGTGACGACTCGAAAGCTGTTGAGTGGTTTCAAGCAGCTTTGAGATTGTCAAGCGACGATTTGGAGTCATGGATTGGAGTGGGAGAATCTTATTTCCACAGTGGAAAATATGAGGCTGCCAGAAAGGTATTTTGTCGTGTATTAGAAGATGTGAAGCCATGGACTGTTAAATACATGTTAGGAATTGTTTGTTGCGAGATGGGTGATTTTAGTGAAGGAATCTTTCATCTAGAGGAGGCGCGAAACCTAAAGCCATCTGAGGAGTGTATTTTGAATGGATTGTATGAGTCTACGATATCATTGAGTCTTAAGTACATTGAAGGTGGCTTTATAGGACGAGCCTATGACTACAATATTAAGGCTCTAGAATACATTGTGGAAGCAAGTCTGATCAACAAGAACTCTCGCAAGCTTTGGAGCTCATTGGGAGAATGTCTAAGAATTTTTGCTCTGTTAAAACCCAAAGATTTAGAGATAGTCTTTGAGTATTTGGATAAAATATTTGTGGATGTCAACTTTAACAACATTCAAGATCTGTTTTTGGGAGAAATTGATGATAAAGATGGACATATTAACTTTGAGCTTATTTCCAGCGTGCGGGAGATTGGACAGTATATTGATGCAATTTTCCACCTGATTGTTTTAGTAGCTAAATGTGATATTTTATTACTTCCAAAGAAATCAAGGAAAGAGCTTCGAGCAGTTGCATACTATAATCTAGGGTTAGGATATTTTGAGCTTTTTAATTTTACCCAGAATGTCAAGTTCAGGGAGGTTAGCGTTGAATGCTTCAAAAAAGCGTTACAGTTGGAGGGTGATAATTCCACTTTTTGGATAGCTCTCGGAAACGCTTGTGTTAGTGGAGACCCGGCATTTGCACAGCACTGTTTCATTAAATCCATGTCGTTAGGCAACAACGATGGAGACACATGGTGCAATTTGGCGGCGTTGTATCTCAGATACGGGGATTTGGAGTTAGCGCTGCAAGCTTATTTGAGGGCTTTATCTGTGATTCCACAAAAACCTGAGCCTTGGTTAGGTCAAGCATTGACGGCAAGAGCAAAGGGAGAAGACTCTGGTACATTCAGTCTTTTCACCCATGCATACATTCTTTCCAACGGGAAGTCACCCCTAGCGCAGTTGTTGTACAGTTTGAGTGTGGTGGAAAAGATGGCCTCTGCAACCACAGGAGATCCTCGCGACATCGAGACGGCCCAAATATTCGGTGTGGCCAACTTTGCGATTCAGAGTTTCTTGAAGACATCGCCTGACGACGAGCTTGCATTGAAGATCGCACTCATCATTAGCGAGCGATGCAAAGCCTACGACACCGGGGTGCAAATTGGAGAGCACTTGCTAGCTATCTTCGAGAGAAAGTACGAGGCTTCCGGCGACGAGAGCTCGCTTTTGGACTACGCCAAAATCAAGACTCAGGTCGCCAGATTGCGCCTTGGCTTGTCCGAGTACGACAGCGCCCGGGCGGACGCACAGGCCGCACTAGACATTCTCGCCGGCAGCGACGCCGACGACCAGCAGGTCCAGGACGTCGAGCTCTCGTCCAGAGTGGTCCAGGGCCTCACCAGCTTCTTGACCGACGACTTTGACGATGCATTGCTGCAGCTCAAGATTATTTTGTCGGTCCACAACGACTCGCCCACCATCATCGCCCTCACAGCCCAGATTCTCCACGCCTACAACACAGAGGACACCAGACAGGCCGCCGTGGACCAGCTTCTCGCCTACATCGAAGAGTTCGGCTCCAACTTGGTCATCGTGCTCACCCTCGCCGCCATCGCCGTGGCAGATAGCCTCGATGACTTCTTACCTGCCGTCCGAGACGAGTTGCACAACCTCCCCTTGGACAGCCTCATCTCCGACCAGTTCAAAAAGGTGCCCCAGCTCTTGATCGAGATCAACACCAGGCTCGGGGTCCCCGATGCGTCCAAGTCATGGCAGCGCAACGCCATCCTTTTCCCTCACGACTACAACATATGGAGGAAAATCAATTCCAGAGTGGCTTTGACCATATCCTCCCTACGCGACATAAAAATCAACGCCCAAGACCTAGCTCTGTCTTTACTAGACGTCGGCTCCCTCAGACTAGTGCAAAGAAGTATCATTCTTTGCCCTACTAATACTCTGGTTACACTGTTCTCTAACTACTTGACGGCGATTAGTGACTCGTGATAATGATATTTCGCAGTTTGTCATAAGATATTACGCACTACTTAGGGATATATATATAATATATATAACAATACATATTTTATTAAGCACGGAACCCCCATCTATAGGGCATAGTAAAAAAACATTAAAGATTCAGGGTATGGATGCTAAATAAGCGACATACAGTATATAAAAGGGCCATTTCGACAATTTGGAGGTACTAAATAAGAAGAGACAAGTCAGGTAAATAGATAGTAAGAAGCGGTAAGGTGGAAAGGGAAGAGACAAGAAACGAGAAAATAAACAATTAACAAGAATGGTGCTACCCGAGTCGCAGGAGTTCCACGAGAAGGCACAGGTGGATCCATATGTGAAGAAGCAGATTGGCAAGCTCACGCAGGTGATTCAGAACTTCTTCACCAAGTCGGTGCAGATAGTGATACAGTCGCGGTTGGACGCAGACAACGGGCACGAGCACAGCCGGGGCAGGGGCGAGGGCCACGATGTGAAGGTCAACAAGTGGTTTAACCTCAACCTCAGGTCGGACGACTTTTTGCGGGACGACTTGAAGTTGTGGAAGTCGGTGACCGACCTCAGCCAGATCCCGCCCATGATCATCGAGGTGTACTTGGACTTGCGCAACTTGACGAGCAGACAGATTGTGGTGTTGAAGGACGACAACGGCCACCCGTGGACGGTGTCCAAGGGCGGGTCCAGGAAGCACGAGGTGGTGCTTGAGCGGTGGTTGATCGAGTTCGACGCGAGCGTCGTCACCGGGACCACGATAGACGAGTTGCCATTGATCTACAAGCAGGCAGTGGTGCTTTTCCGCAGCCTCTACGCATACACGCGCTTGATGCCCCTGTTCAAGTTGAAGAAGGACCTCATCAAGTCCAAGTTGAGTAAGTACAGTCTCAAGATCGAGAGCAAGATTCTCGATGGCAAGCAGCCCATCAGCTCGAAGGGCCGCATTGGGTTGTCCAAGTCCATCATTCCTCATCAGATATTAATGAGAGAGTCACATATGAGCCAAAAGCACTTCCTGCCTATCAGGACGACCTTGGGTACTTTGAAAGCGTCCGTCGCATACAGAAACAACTGTGACTTTGCCACCCATGACAATGAGGAGTTGCTCTCTACGCACTTTTTGAACATAGACAGCGAGAAGACTAAGAAGGATGCAACCAGTGTATCAGACGATGGCGATAAGCAATTAGATGCGTTCAAGTACTCTGATCAAGCTCCACGCAAGCAAAGCTTGGAGGAAAATCAAGAGCTGGAAAAGACATCAGATCAGCATAGACAGTCACGAAAGAGGTTTTCGATCTCCAGTAATGCTTCTATGTCAGTTTCGCCATGCTCGTCTGCTTCGCAGATCTTTCAGTCTGATTCTCCCTCCGAGAAGAAGTTTGCATCCACCACGCCTCCGGTGAGTTCCCAGAGGCCTCCAATCAAGCCATTCAAAATTGGATCAATTAGTGGATCGCCACCGCCAATAGGGGGCTCGTATGGAGTGCCATTGGAAAGGAGAATATCGATTACGAGCAATAAGTCTACTTCAAATGCATCATTAGCAGCAATGTTGAGAAACCCAAAAGGAAGTAGTACGCCTGCAGCGACAAACATTCCGATAACTGGAGCTTCAGGCACAGTTCCCTACATGACAGTACCTCGATCTGTGTCATCTTCGCATGGATCTAACTTCATTCATGACAATGATAATGTTCAGTCATCGTCGAACCCCGATAGTAACATCAACACGCCACGGTTTTCTTCATCGTTCGGATCGAGGGCTAGCAGGAGGTTTTCGAATACAAGCAACAGACAGAACAGTCTTCCCGGTGGCAACATAAATGATACTTCGGTTCTTGCTGGAAGCGCGGGACTGGGATCGTCTGAGGCGCCAGTTAGCGGGCTTTACATTGACGACGATATCAGCGAGTTTGTTAAGATGATAGACAGCAAGTCTGATCTAAGGATGTCAGGATATGGATCTTACAACGACTCTAAGGGCTCTTACCAACAAGGATCCAACAGCCAGATCGACGCGTTGAACAGGTTTCAGCTCATGAAGAACCAGCACCAGCAGCTCAGCGATAGTGTAAGCGCAAGCTTGATGTTGCAGTACAACCAGGGTGCGGGAAGTGGGCCATCGAGTCGCAAGTCTTCCCACTCGGTCTCGTCGCCTCCCCCCTCGTTACCCTCCGGCTCGTACGACAACTCGCACTTGCCCTCAATCAACTCGCGGTTGAAGGATGAGGTCAAGTCGTACTACCCAGGCGGTCTGTCGTCCCGGAAGGCCAGCGTCGAGAGCGCCAGCGCACACGATCCGTCGTCTTCCACGCGGTTGTCCACCAGAGAATCGAGAAGGTCCCCGATGGAGAAGAGCAGCTCCAGGGACGACCCGCAAGGCGACAGGCCCGAGAAGCTGGAGAAAGACGCCATAACCAAGCAGCAGAGCCGCGCGCTAGTTCCGATAATCCCCTCAGACAAACTGGCTTCGTCTGCGTCGAGCTACGCGTCCGCCCCGGTCACCGCTACCACCAAGTCCCACGCGAGAATCCACACCACAAACACCTCCTCAGGCGTGTCGGGCCTCGCCACAACCCCCTCGGTCTACGCAAAAAAGCCCGACGTCACCTACGAAGACGTCTTCGACGACGACGACGAAGAAGGCGAAGACTTCTACATTTCGAAAAACAACTATAAGCCAGAGCCCACGAAACAACCTCCATCAGGAAATCCTGCTGTTCCTGAAGATGACGACGATGACTTATTATTCACCATGAGTGACATGCATTTAGCTAAACACTAGCTATCTATTTAAGTATATCTTCACTAGTTCATTCTAATTATTTCATCCATTTCAATAATATATTTATTCTTCCTCATCCATGTTGTGTGTAGAAGATCAGCTTCGCATGTGCTTAGATCTCACAAGACAGCGGAGCTGAAAGAACCCCGCCGGGAATTCGAAATTGTCGAAGTTCGATTATTAGTACAACATAGAAGATGTACCTAGTTGGTACTAGAAGCTGGACTCGGGGGAATTGGTGCAAACTAAATGGAACTGCGAGAAGAGCATTTCATAGAAGTAGATATTTACTTAGAACTCCGATAGAACAGTATGACTACGAGGTGCAACAACACAGGATAAAGGACGATCCGTACCAGAGACGGGTGATTGGGAATCTTTTGAACTTATATAACAATTTGGCCACGTACCGGCCTCCGAAGGTTGAGGGCCCATCGATCGATGAGTTGAAGCCCAAGACTGGAGTGAGAAGGATACTTGGGTCGATTTTCCAAAAGTTTAGGAAGGACAAGTCGATGGGCATGAGCGAGGAGAACTACATCAAGGGGATCTATTTGTACGGCGACGTGGGCTGCGGTAAAACGATGTTGATGGACATGTTTTTCAAGACGATTCCACCGCACTTGCCGAAGGAGCGGTTGCACTTCCACCAGTTCATGCAAAACCTCCACAAGCGGTCCCACCAGCTCAAGGTGCAACACGACAACGAGGACATCGACGTGATTCCGCTCCTAGCGACCGAGATTGCCCAGCGAGCGACGGTTTTGTGTTTCGACGAGCTCCAGGTGACAGACATCGCCGACGCGATGCTTCTCAGACGGCTTTTGATGCTTTTGTTGAGCCCTGAGTACGGCGTGGTGCTTTTCGCCACCTCTAACAGAGCACCCGACGATCTCTACATCAACGGTATCCAGCGTGCGTCTTTCATCCCGTGCATCAAGCAGATCAAGCGCCAGACGAAGGTGGTTTTCTTGAGCTCGCCTACTGATTACAGAAAGGTGCCGAAACCGTTGTCGTCTGTGTACTACCACCCCAAGCCGGGTGTCAAGTGGAACTCCCGCGTGAACCAGGCCAACTGTAAAAAGCATGTCGAAGACTGGTACGCCTATTTCAACAGAGAAAACAAAGACGACAAGATCATCGAGGACTACAAACTAGAGGTGTGGGGACGGTACATCTGCGTCCCCAAATGCTCCCCTCCACTTGTCGCCCAGTTTACTTTTGAAGAGCTTTGCGGCAAGCCGCTTGCTGCCGGCGACTACTTGACGTTGGCAAGCTCCATTCACTCTTTTATCATCACAGACATCCCATACTTGTCTATCAACGTACGAGATCTGGTCAGACGGTTCATCATTTTCCTCGACGCTGTATATGATGCACACGGCCGCCTAGCAGTCACCAGCGTGGCGCCTTTCAAAGATCTTTTCGTTGAACCAGAAAACTTGAAGGCAGACAACTACCTGCTTTACAAGAGACAGCAGGATACAGGCAAAGTAGAAACATTTGAGGATGATGATCTTGTCGTGAAGCACGGCTTCGACAAAGATGTAGCGAAAAAAGCCTCCATGTTTGCCAACGACGAAGAAAAGTTCGCTTTCGCTAGAGCCCTCTCTAGATTGTCTCAGATGAGTACAACAGATTGGGTCGAAAACTCGAGATAGACGGCCGTTTTCTACATGACAGAACAGCATACATGCACACATGATGTACATGCCAAACCCCCAACATGTCTCTAATTGAGGCACCTCAGGTCTTAGAGTATGATAAGACAATATGTATTTATATAGTTAGAATATAGATTCCAAAATTATACGGCGTGCGAAGCACATTTTGTAAAGTATTCGTGTCTCCCCCAAATACGGATACGATAGTTGCTTCAAAAAATCAACAAATCCTGGTTTACAACATAGGCCTGTCTTTGGTGAAACATATATTCAATACTGACGGAGACCATATATAGATGCACAACTTGAGAGTTTTAAACTAGACTAGAGAGGTCAAACACACAGAAGATAACTTTGAACATCGCTTGATTTACATTCGCTATCAAAGATAAAAGAACACAGTACTCGTACTTCATTCCGACAGGGAAAAAATTTAACATCAAAAACAACAAAGCAAAACATCGACACCCAGATCCTATCCTCGATCAGCTCACTTACTAGTATGAATCCTTACGTACAACCGTCCCCGAGAGTAAGTGACAACTATTATGATATAAGTATAAACAAAAACCGGTCCTTCAATGGACTAGGTGGAAAGAATCAGGGGTTCTACGGGACCAAGAAGGTTGCATCATTCACGTCTCTTTTCGGCGCCAGCGAGCACAAACGACCCGGAGACTACTACATCCAGAAGCTAAGCAAGAGCTCAGCAAACCTCAGTGGTGCTGCGAACCCCCCCACAAGGCCCGGATCAGGTGAATCAGTCGTTTCGTTACAGTCAGCAGTGTCGGACGAGACAAATCTGGTGCATTCATCTCCCTTTGATGTTCCAGATTCGAGAAATAGCTCCCTGACGTCCAACTCAATCGTTTCGCTCACAGGCAGCCCATCGAGCAACACGCACAGTCATACTACTAAGCAGCCATACATTGGGAGTGCTTCTTCCTTCAAAGCACAGAGAATAGAGGAAAGAGAGGATGAGACCGAAAATGGTAATGATACGGAGTGCGATACAGAAAGAATTAACTCATCTGTTTCGACTGTAACATTACAGAATTCTAGCGCCGGATCAAAGTCTTCTTTGACCAATATCCCTGTTTTTGACGCACCCTCGCGCGTACCTATTAAGGCATCCTCTACTTCCAATGTTTCTAGAAATAGACCTCCCATGAGGAATAGCGCTAGATCACAGCCCGCTTTAGCTCGCTCCAAGACGAAGTACTATAGCTCCAGAGAGAAGAGAGAAAGGCAACAACTTCGTAAAAAACTTTATGAAGATAATGATCACGACGATGATATCTTGGATAATGATATGGATTTGGTTTTCAATGTTCCAGTAATTCGTAATTATGGTGATTTGTATGTGCCAAAGAAACCAAGACAAATGTCTCGGAGTGAAATCCTTGATCAGGAAAAGACGCACACAATAAATACATTGACTAATATAAAACCATGTCCATTACCAGGGAGATTGAATACATCTACAGTATCAAGCTTGGCGGTAAATTCATTTGATGATGACAATTCAGATGCAGATAAATTTGTTTCTTTTGACGATGGAGACGAGATATCACAAAACCTTTCCAGATATTATGAGGATAGATCTGAGTCTTATTCGAAATTACTTAAGTTGTCAAGAGAGCACAACATGATGTACAAACTTCCGGGGTATGTCAAGTCACAATCTTCCATAGATGACATCAATCTCATTTCTCTTGAGAAGTTAGACATTTTGGATCAAACAAGACCAATTAATTTACCACCTAAATCAAGTCAAGATAAGTCAAAACATAATAGGGAGGTGAGAAAAGTAATTTCAAATATTGAATTAAATTCCAAGCTGCTGACTGATTCAAGAAAAAGAATAAGTGAGTCTATGATTGCAAACTATCAAAACTGGGTGAAATTAATGTCTTCGTCAGACGAAAAGAACTTTCGAAGGAAAATACATCAAGACAGATATAACTTTCGAAAACTAGCATGGAGTTCTCTCTGTCCTGATTCACTCAGATTTCAGTTCTTTAAGAGTATATTGTCAAGCCATGATGAGTGGACTAAATATAAAAATGCGTACCAATCGTCAGCACAGAAGCATATGAAGCTGTCCGAGTCAATAAAAGTTAACAAAAATATTGAATTTGATAGGCTTTTCGACTCATTGGTAGAGAGACCACTATATGACTCTTTAATTAAAAGCTTTGAAGAATCTGGGAATGGGAGGTTTAATTTAAAATCTTTTAGGAATAATTTTAAAACACTATTTAACATCACATCATTTTCTGAAACAGGATTACGAAAGCACGATATAATTTTTTTTATACCCATTTTTTTGATGATGTTCCAACAAAATTATTCGATGGAAGATATTTACATACTCATGGAATTATTCAATGAAAAAGTCCTTAATGGCGCTTTTGTTAAACAAATAAACCGCTCGTTAAGCGCGTGGGCGGGTTCTACAGGTCTGGTTTCAACCCTGGTTATAAAGCAATTACGCGCGTTTAAAGACTTGAAGGAGTTCGATGGATTAAATTTCAACATATTCTTTGACATCTTGCTTCAATTAAATGATAAACTTCCTTTAAGTTTATCTGCACCCTCAACTCCTGTATCGAATGCATGTTTCCAATTTCCTATGACACCGGCGGAAAGTGATGCTAGCAGTAACGAAGAGTCAGCTAGTACCAAAACTCAACTGCTTGAGTCCCCAATAATGCCATCGTTTAGTCTCATCTCTGAGTTCTTACAATTGTTAGTGATATATTCCACTTCAGACAAAAACAAAGAAAAGTACAGCTTGAGGGTGTTTGAAAGTTTTCTTATGACCATATTTACTTATTATCATATAAATTGGAATGACTACAATGAACTTGTCAAGATGAACAAGTCGATCAAAGTAAACAATCATTCTGATGGTTTGTACAACTTTGATTCGTTCATGAATAAGTGGAAGTCGGTTTTCAATTCTATTTAAATCAGAGTTAGTCATTCAATTGCTCGAAATTATAACTTCCCTCACATATATATTACAATAGTTATGCTATATGTCCAAATCTATATCTAATGCTTCCGGATTTAATTTTTCATTTGTATCATTTGCAGTGGTAGTAGATTTGACAAATCCAATATTCTTGGAACTCTCTTCAATAGTCTTTGCATTTTTGAATTCGATTTCCACGTTTCTCTTGAATCTGAGCATGTCTTTGAAGGTAGCTTCTGTTCCATGGTTGAGCTCAAAAGCCTTCCATTTGGACCATGGATCATGCATGATAGTTGCATCTGGGTGATTCATGCTACAAATGAATTTGAACACAGACCTCAGTCTATTGAATTGCTTGAGCAGAGTTTCGAATTCTATGAATTGCAAGCTGAATTCTATGGTTGTTGATAATGACAAGTCATCATCATTAATTATTTGTTCATAAAGTCTTCTCGTCTCATCGTTGTCACCTAATTTCGTAGCCTTAGAAACCATCAACTTATAGACTTCATGCTTATCATTTTTTAGATTCTCAATGTCCTTTTTAGAGCTCGAATTGCTCTTTATCTCTTGGCTTATCTTTTGAATACACAGTCCTAGTAATCTTAAAGACCTTAAAAAACTTCCGTTTTCTTCCTCAAAACCTGCGTAAAGGAGAAACATAGGCTTACATAAAGTTCCTGGGCACTCTCCTTTTGTTCTTCCATTTACTCCAAAAACACATTGTTCAAATAAGTCTCGAACACGTTCTTGATTTTTGATCAATTTCACAGCATTGGAAAGATATACATTCCAAATTTGAAATTTCATTTTAGGATCCTTGAAAGTTTGGATACCCAATTCATACACTGTAAATGATTTTTCAAACTTGTTCATTTCTTGAAGAAAATTGGCGTAGTTAATGAATGTCATTATACTCGCCACTTTCAAGTCAATCATTTTATTGTATGAATCACAGACTCGTTGAATAGATGTTTCATCCTCATTGCTTGCAACAGACGCTTCTAATAAGTCAATATAATGTGACCATAATTTGGTTGATTTACCAACCCTATCGCGTACTTTGATAGAGGCATCAGAATATGAGTAAGGATTTTCTCCACCCGTACATACCTGCTCGAGAACCTCCAATGCTGTCTGAAGATCACCTTTATCAAGATGCAAATTGCTCCAGGCAATATAAATTTGTACTAAATCATCCGGGCTTCTAAATTCTGATTGTATTGACTTACTGAAAATCAAATTCGCAGTCGAAGTATCCCCTTTTGAACCATAAAATAGTGCATAATTAATCCAAAGATTCGGTAATGTGTGTTCTTTATTATTAGATATTGAATGTGCTTTAAGAGGATTGACAGATCCTAATGCGTTAGCATATGAAGTTAACATCTCTGTTATTTTATTCTCTTTTTCATAATATTCTATTCTCTTGAACCATTCATCCAAGTTGTTTGGATCTTGTCTGATCATCATATCATTCAAGAGAAACTTTCTTGAATTCATTAAACTTTCGAAGTGAAACATTCGTAAATCTAGTTCTAACGTTAAATTTTCGTCAGACTGACTCGCTTCGAGTCTATTTGATAAATCTAACAAAACATTTTCTTCGAATTCCAAGTATGATTCGAAAAGAACAGTAAAATCATTGATGGTTACACATTCCTTCAAACTCTTATCAAAATAGTATCTAACTTTACCATGGTTACCTCTTTTTTTAAAATATGAAGCGATTTTCAAATATAGATTAGATATTTGATCAGGAAAGATAGATAATGCATAAGCAACCTTTTTTTCAAATTCTATATCAAGGTCCTTCAGAATTATTTGATCCTTTTGCTTCAGTGAAACCAGAACGCATAAATCGATATACTGAAGCCATAGGTCCAATAAAGATTTGGGCAACAAAACATATTTATCAGCATCGATCAAAACTTCGTGTAATAAGTTTAAGGCATCTTCGATTCCTTCAAACTCAATAAACTTTGAAATTATATCGTAAATATTCAATTCTAGGCCAGAATCATTGTCTGCGGAATAGTTTTGCAAAGACTCTGGAGTAGCGTAAAGCGAATATTTCTTATACACCAAGCAACCTGTTGGACCTCCCACCATATTCGCAAACTCAATGTACATAGGCCATATGTGACAATGTTCAGATACGGGTACAGCGAACAATGTCCTATTAAAGGTTTGTCGTATGAATGTAATTTCGCTAGATTGGGTGTCTAGCAAGAACATTAGGTATTTTGTCCATATTGATGTATACGTACTAAGCAATACGAGAGATCTCTCAAACAATCTATTCACATACTTGAATTTCCGTTTATCTCTTTGGTAACTGGCACCTTTGATTCTTTCTACGGCGATATCGAGATATGTATCCCATAGCTCATAGGACCCTGGTAACTCTTTAACTGCTCGTTCAAGTATGAAAACTTTCTCTTTAAAAGTCACATTGGGAAGAGTATTCTTAAAGTTAAAATAATTAAGCCAAGTTGACAAGTCATCTTCATTCTTGCTTATCACAGTCTCGAACTCAAGGCTTTTACCATCAATAAGATCATCTAGAACCCAACCTTCCTTTCTCATTATATGCTGCTATCAGTCTAGTCAAGATGGGCATTGCATCTTCATATCAATACGATGCATACACGACATTATTATATATGTCGCAAGGGAAATGTCGTTATTGGCTAAGGGTTATTGAAAACACTAATCGAAAGATATTAACTGACGGGTCTTTAAACTGGAAGAAATAGGGCAACACATTGAGAAAGCAATAAATAGTAAAATGTCTTCTGCAAATAGAGAACTGGTTTTTCCCACTCGAATGACCTTGGGTGTGATGAAGGGTAAGCTCAAGGGAGCCCAGCAAGGACACTCACTTTTAAAGCGTAAGTCAGAAGCCTTAACAAAGAGGTTCAGAGATATTACACACAGAATCGACGATGCTAAACGTAAAATGGGTCGCGTTATGCAGACGGCAGCATTCTCTTTGGCAGAAGTACAATATGCAACCGGTGATAATATTTCGTATCAAGTGGAGGAGTCTGTCAAGAATGCTAGATTTCAAGTTAAGGCAAGGCAAGAGAACGTTTCAGGTGTCTTCTTGCCTACTTTTGAGAGTGATGTCAATGAGGATATTAATGACTTCAAATTGACAGGATTAGGACGTGGTGGTCAACAAGTTCAGAGAGCTAAGGCTGTTTATTCAAAAGCCGTTGAAACACTCGTGGAATTGGCATCATTGCAGACTGCATTTATAATTTTAGACGAAGTCATCAAAGTAACCAATAGAAGAGTGAATGCTATAGAACATGTTATCATCCCCCGTACTGAAAACACTATTAGTTACATCAATTCTGAATTGGATGAATTGGATAGAGAGGAATTCTATAGGTTGAAGAAAGTGCAAGAGAAAAAGCAAGTTGCGTCAGCAGCTGAGGAGCAGGACAATAATAAGAAGAAACAAGATGCCATAGCGAATGCAGAGAAAGAGTCTCAAGCTGATCTAGAACCCAAGAAAGCCGCTTCCAACGATAATACGTCTTCCGGGAAAGACATATTAAACGAAGGTGAGGAAGATATCATCTTTTGAGTACATCAATGTTGTACTCTCTTCAGGGATTTAGGGTGCTAAAACATAAAACATATTCCACTGTGGTATGGAAGCTCCTTCCCTTGGCGAGGTATTATATACAGCATACGTATATTAACATTTTTACACAAAATTTCTAATAAAACTTACTACATTTTTCAATACAACTATTCTCAACACCGATTAGATCATGGGACAGTATAACCTCCATCAACAATCAAATCAGCACCTGTAGTGAATGTAGATGCATTAGATGCAAAATACAAGTACGCACCAGTGAGTTCCTGAGTGAGACCTTCTCTTCCCAAAGGAGTCAATTCCAACCACTTCTTCTTCACTTCAGGGTCAGCAAAATCTCCAATATCAGTACTAATATAACCGGGGGATACTGTGTTGACTCTAGCGAAGGGAGCCCATTCGATAGCCAACGACTTACCTAAATGAATGACAGCAGCCTTCACAGCATTGTAAGGAGCCTGCATTTGTGGAATATTCACGATGTGTCCCGACATCGAAGCTGTGAAAATCAACGACCCGGAGCCCTTCTTCTCGAAGATCTTTCCCACTGCCTTAGCACAATAGTACACACTACTCAAATCGTAGTCAAGCATATTGCTCCATGAGTTGAATCCCTCCACCTCGAGCGACCTACCCTCGCTCCATGCAATGCCAGCATTAGCAACAAATACGTCTATGGTGCCGAAATCCTTTTCTATTTGCGCCACAGTCTTCTCCACATTCTCACTGTCACCCACATTGCACTTGTATGCCTTGACCTTTACGCCATAAGTCTCAGCCAAAGACTTGACCTTTTCGTCTACAGGACTCGAATTGTACCATATGGCAACATCTGCCCCGGCCTGAGCAAAGGCCTCTGCAACAGCAAACCCGATTCCCTTAGACGATCCTGTCACAGATGCCACCTTCCCTTTCAAAGAAAAGAGGTCTAACACATTTTTGGGAAGCTGAGGTGCTTTGGTGGGCAATGGTCCTACTCTCTCGTTAATTGCTGAAGCTTTCAGGGTCATTATGATCTTATCTTTTCAAAGAAATTGGATAGTTTCTATAAAAAAAATTCTTATTGCTTTGCAATAGTATTATACTGGTCCTAGTTATTTCACAGATCCGTGTGCTATGAACTAAATGTTGACTTAGTTCAAAAATGAAATGAAATATACTTATACATATATATATAAGTCCTAGAATATGGAGAATGTCTTAGAATATTGATCCTGTATACAGATCATCGGACTATATTTTCGAAGAAGCCCGGATAATTGCTACGTAATTATAGTGTACGTGGACACTACATAATGCTTGTCAATTGATCTAAAAACTATATGACGTAACAGCGAACTAATACACACGACGCGCTGGTGGGACAGGCTTACATTCTGCTTCGTTTAAAGTAGTCTTGACAACATCTCTGTAATCCAAGGTCACAGGTTCACCATAGTTTGTCTGGTAAGACAAGGTATGCTTCCTCCAGTTCACGTCATCTCTTTCTTGGTAATCGTCTCTGGCGTGGGCACCTCTGGACTCCTTTCTGGCGGCAGCAGAGTAGGCCGTCTGCGTTGCGCACGTGAGGAGGTTTTGGAGCTCCAAAGATTCGACGAGATCGGAATTCCAGATCATGGATCTGTCGGTGGTTCCAAGGTCCTTGTAGGAGGCATCGATCGCGGAAATCTTTTCGACGCAGTCGTCGAGGAGATCCTGTTTTCTGAACACAGCACATCCCTTCTGCATAGTTTTCTGCATCTCGGCTCTGATTTGCGAGGTTGGTTTGGGACCGCTAGCGTTTCTTACTCTGTCCAAGTTCGCAATAGACTCAAGACCAAGGGACTCATCCAATGGCTTATGAGGAGTGTTTGGAGTCAAAGTATCTCTGATGGTGTGGGCAACAGCACGGCCGAACACCACCAAATCCAACAACGAGTTGGCACCCAATCTGTTAGCACCATGGACAGAAGCACATGCAGCCTCACCACAGGCCAACAAACCTGGAATAGGCTTGTCGTTTCCATTCTCATCCTTTGTCAAGGCCTCAGCTTTCCAGTTGGTGGGGATACCTCCCATATTGTAGTGGACAGTGGGCAAGATAGGAATAGGCTCCTTAGTGACATCAACACCAGCGAAAATGTGGGCAGTCTCAGAAATACCGGGCAATCTCTCCTTCAAGACAGAAGCAGGCAAATGGCTTAACTGAAGGTAAATGTGATCCTTCTCAGGACCGACACCTCTGCCCTCATTAATTTCCATAGTCATAGCACGCGAGACGACATCTCTAGAGGCCAAATCCTTGGCGGTGGGTGCGTAACGCTCCATAAATCTCTCACCCTCTGAGTTGAGCAAAAATCCACCTTCACCTCTGGCACCCTCAGTAATCAAACAGCCAGAACCATAGATACCTGATGGGTGGAATTGGACGAACTCCAAGTCCTCAAGTGGAAATCCAGCTCTCGAGACCATGGCATAACCATCACCGGTACAAGTGTGAGCAGAAGTACAGGAGAAGTAGGCTCTTCCGTAACCACCAGTGGCAATGATTGTCTTATGGGCTCTGAATCTGTGCAAGGTGCCATCCTCCTGGTTGTAAGCAACGACACCAACAACCTCGCCGTCCTGAGTCAACAAATCCAAGGCAAAAAATTCTATAAAAAAGTGAGTATCGTGTCTGAGAGACTGTCCATACAAACTGTGCAACAAAGCATGTCCTGTTCTATCAGCAACAGCACAAGTTCTGTATGCTTGTCCTCCCTTACCATAATCGATCGACTGACCACCAAAGGCTCTCTGGTAGATTCTACCCTCGTCATTTCTGGAGAAAGGAACACCATAGTTCTCCAATTCATAGATCGAGTGGGGCGCCTCTCTGGTCATGTAGTGAATAGCGTCCTGGTCTCCCAACCAGTCAGAACCCTTCACAGTGTCGTACATGTGCCAGTGCCAGTCATCCTTGTGCATGTTACCCAATGCCGCATTGATACCTCCTTGCGCTGCCACGGTGTGAGATCTCGTGGGGAACAACTTCGAAATACAGGCGGTCTTGAAACCAGCCTCGGCCAAACCGAAAGCAGCTCTCAAACCTGCTCCTCCTGCGCCAACAACAACGCAGTCATATTCATGATCAACAACGTGATATTTCTGCCCCATGTACTTCGCTGCATTGAAGTCTCTGCCTTTGATGTCTCCAATAGTCTGCAACCTCCTGCTAGCGGTACTGAATAGACGACGAATCATCATTATGTTTCCCACTTATTTACTATATGGTGTTTGCCAATTCTTCAGCCTTTCTCTCCAAAAAAAAAAACCGGCTTTTCTTCCTCAGTACTATCTCCAAATTCCCTTCAGTATAGGCACACGATATATTTTTCTGTACCTCCCTATAATTCCTTATAGCAACAGTAGATATCAACAGTACTCTCTTGTTCTTTAGTATATTAGGCTCAGTTTGCTTGATTGCAACATAGTTATTACTAATGAGAATCAAGACTGCACATAAAGCCCCGGAGCTTTTTTTTCGTCCGGCGCTTTTTACCCCAGCTTTCTCTGTCTTTCGGCTAGATGCCCAGCGGAACCACCTCCAGCAGGGGGACCGATAAGAGGAAGACATCTCTGAAGGGTGTTTGGAGTCCTGGAGGAACATTGTGGCGTATACAGCAACCCGAGGGTGGTAGTACGATAGTAGTTTGGTAATAATGTATTGTATCTAATAATGTATTGTATCTAGATGGTAAAACATAGGGCTGGAAAACAGCCGAGTGTAAATAGCGAAATTGTGAGAGAGCCCGATGGGTGACTTGCCCAGGGTCTCGTTCTAGTATACATCTAAAAAGAGGTGTAGCCTCCGTCAACCAAGATGTCGGTACCTGTGGTGTAGGTAGAGGCGTCAGAGGCCAAGTAGAGGTATGCGCCGACCAACTCACGGGGCAAGCCCTGTCTCCCCTTAGGTGTGACCATATACCAGTTGTTCTTGATGTCATCAGGGATGAAGTCAGACAACTCTGTTGCGATGTAGCCTGGCGACACCGAGTTGACCCTGGCAAAAGGAGCCCACTCCACGGCCAAGGACTTACCCAAGTGCTTGACGGCGGCCTTGGCGGCGTTGTAGCACGCCTGCATCTGTGGAGCGTTGACGATGTGGGCCGACATCGAGGCGGTCATCACCAACGAGCCGTGGCCCTGCTCTCTGAAAATGCGGCCCACATTCTTTGCACAGTAGTACACGCCGTTGACGTCGACATCCATCACGTTGTGCCACTCGCGGTCGTCCTCCTGGTCGATCATGGGCCCCGAGCTCCACGCAATGCCGGCGTTGGCCACAAATATATCGATCAGCCCGAAATCCTGGCGGATCTTCGACACTACCTGCTGCACCTGCTCACCCTTTCTCACATCGCACTGGTGGAACGCGATCTGTGTCTTGGGGAACTTCTGCTGCAACTCGGCGAGTGCTGCTGGGCTGTCGGCGTAGTCTACTATCGCCAACTTGCTAACACCGGCCTGGCAGTATGCCTCACAGATGCAGTACCCGATTCCTCGTGCTCCTCCTGTAACCACCGCTGTCTTGTTTGTCAAGAGAAACAAGTCCATCACATTCCCAGGCAACGTGGGGAACTGCGCGGGCAAGCTTCCAATGTCCCTGTTGCCGAGCGACTGTGGTGCTGTTTCAATCGTCATCTAGTGCTTCTCTTCTAACTGTGCAAAAAGTCCTCTGCGATAAGAGGGCGTGTACGCGACAAAAATAGTGTGTCAATCAAAAACCAGAGTAGCTCCAACTTGCCTATGCGGTTTCGCTGGAATATCTAGCTGTGCCGTGTATGTCTTCGAACAGATATGAGTGTCTACCTAACTCTGTTCTGGCCTAACAAAAATGTGAAGCAGCAGCGTCCGGGAACTTGCTCTATTTATATGCCCAGCTCTACTGAGATGAGTCCAATGCCGATCTTTGTGCTGGGCCACCCGTGTACAAAAATGCTGCAACAAACAGATCGAAAGAGGAAGTAAAGAATAGAAACAGAACGATACATAACGAAGGAAATAGAAACTTGCCGTCTATCTGTCCGAGATCTGGTGTAATTCTGCAGCGATGACAGTGAAATGTGTCGGTTTACGCAATGCTGGAACACACCCTGCATCATTATATAGTCGCTGATGTCAAGTCCATTTATCTCTAGAGATATTTCGCAGCACTGTGAGCCAATACTGCACACAGTCCTCGTACCCTGGGCCCGCTACACATTACCCCGATGATATCCCGCTAGGGTTATTCCGAAAAACAGAGCGACGGGTTTCTGCCAGGGTGGCCTAGGTGCACGGACCTGTGAGTATATACAGTACACACCAGGGCGTGTGCCGGCAAAAGTGTCAGTGCTCGCCAGACGTTAGGCCGTATAGGCGTCGTGCTGGCGCTAAGGCATACTGTCTGTTGCAGTGTTAGCGATCTACACACTTGACTAGCAATTTTATTATCCTCCGTTGCTGCTCGTTTCATGGGCAGTAGCAGACGTGCTCGGATGTCTCGACAAGGTGCCGCAGAGACGTGTTGTCACAGTCGCTGGTTGCCCAAGCGATGTACTTTCACTAATAAATAGGGAGCAAGCTATGTCTTGTGTAGAGGGTGGTAATGCATGTAGTATAAACAGTGTGTTCATCAAATAAACAAGATTCGGGCGTGTGGTCTAGTGGTATGATTCTCGCTTTGGGAGACAGCTTGGTTTAACTAAGTTGACACAAAAATATGCGAGAGGCCCTGGGTTCAATTCCCAGCTCGCCCCTTTTTTTTAAGGGTCTTTCTTCTTCTGCTTCTTCTGCGTCTTTAGCCGACCCTGACATCCAGCGGCGAAGGTAGCTGCGGCGATAACCAAGGTATCTTGGACAGCTCTCTTCTGCACGAGCTTCGAGACAGTGTGGTGACCCAGCTACTCTTTCACAGCATGTGTCGAAGCCAAATGAATTCCCTGGTCTACTCTGTAATGAGAGTAGCGCCGTCACCCCCGTGCTCTCTCAGCACACCTCAAAGCTATCATCACAGTGTCCAAGCAGTCTGCCTCATGGATGGAGCTCAAGGCATGGCTTCCAACACCGTAGAAGAGCACATGGAGAAAGCAACACAAGACACAAAAAAAGGCGTACTGTATACAGTACCACCATATCGACCTTCTAGTATAATAGAGAAATGGACTGCGTATCTTTGGAGTGTTGGAGTTTTTGCAAGACAATTCAACGGTTAAAAGAGAAGCACATATCGAAATGGAAGAAGATGACTTGACAGCGTCGCATTGGGACGATGTTGTCACTCCTAATACAGGTTCAATTTTCAATCTACAAAGTTCGACACTTCCCCCGGTGTTGAACAACGAATTTCGAGATCTAAGCATAGAGAACGATGAAGAATATAAGGACGAGGATAACAACAGCGACGAGCACGAGGATGCAGATAGAAATGAGCAGAGTTTATCAGCGGGGCTGTATGGATTGCACGAGGGAGAGCATGAGCAGATGAAAGATTTACACAGAGAAGGGCGTAAGGAACATAAACACCAGCTTCTTTCGGAGTTGACATATGGAGCGGAGGAAAGTCCTTTGGAAGCCTCAACTTTGGCTACGCCAGAGCATATAGAAGCGACAGACTCCTTGTTTGACGACAAAGGCAGTCCTATTAAGGATGTGGTATCTCCTGATATAGAACCAGCCAGTACTACGGCGCCAAAAGTACGTACTGGTACTCAGCCCAGCTCTTTCAAGCCCACAAGGCTCCGTAAGTACAGTTCCAAGACAGTTGTCAAGAATTTAAACAGGGAGAGTGGAAAGGGTTCCAGCTTGGGCTCTAGCTTAGGTCCCTTGGGCGAGCCGGCAGATAATCTGTCTGCAAACAATGCTTCGCAGTCCATCAAGTCAAAGGAGGACTTAGTTAAGGAACACAATGCTCCTCTTTACCATGTCAAGAATCCAACTAGCCCTCAGAAGTTAGAGCCTGCAACTGCAGGGACTCCCTCTTCTGAGACGCACTTAAGCATTCCATCAAAGAAATCTGACTTGGATATAACTGTAAGTGATCCAATGAAAGTAGGAGATATAACAAATGCCCACATTGTTTATTCCATCAAGACGAAGCAAAGAACTACAGACTCCGAATATCTTCCTGATCCCTCTGCTACCTACACTGTCATGAGAAGATACAATGACTTTAGATGGGTTTATCACCAATTGCAGAATAATCATCCTGGACGTTTCATTCCTCCACCACCCACGAAACAGACGTATATTGGCAGATTCAATGAAAACTTCATTGAAAATAGACGTCTTTCGTTGGAGAAAATGCTAATCAAGATCAGCCAGAACCCTTATGTATACAACGATCCCGATTTCATATTGTTTTTGACCAGTGAGAACTTTGCCAACGAATCGAAGGAAAGAGAAATAGCGAGCGGTTCGGGTGCTTCTTTGAAAAAGGATGGTTACTTGGATAACGACAGTAAAAACGACTTCTCAGAGGAAAGCAGCGTGCTGATCCTGGCACCAAACACAGGTTTCATGAGCTCGATATTTTCCATATCACAGAAGGTCAACGACCCTGACAGTTTTTTTATCGAAAAGAAAGAGTATATAGATAGTCTAGAAAATTCATTGAAGCTGTTCCAGAAGTCTTTAGACTTGATAGCGTCTCAGAGAGCAGAACTTGTCACGTTGCTGGACGAAATATCAATCACAGTGGATGAGTTAGCAAACGCCGAGCTTCTGAAGCTGACAAGCGACCTTTTGTTTGCCTTTAGTGAAGCGCAGCTCAAAATAAAGGATAATTTGGACAGAGTCAATTTACAGGAACAGCTATCTCTAGGATTCACAGCAGAGGAGTATATTAGAATAATCGGTTCAATTAAGCACGCGTTTGAAACAAGGTCGAAGTTGTATCAACAGTACTACGGGTTCAACCAGGAGTATCTGAAAAAGCAGTCCCAGCTAAACAAGTTATCGAGGAAGTACACTATCCAGAATGACAAAATAAACCTGTTGAGCTTCGAGACCGAAAAGCTAAAGTCTAAGGCAGAGTCCTTCGAAAAGAGTTTCAACAAGGTAAGCGACGTCATCAAAGACGAGTTGGAAAGGTTTGAGCTTGAGAAGATAGACGACTTCAGAAACAGCGTGGAGATATTCATTGAGAGCTCTATTGAATCACAAAAGGAAGCCATTGAACTTTGGGAGACTTTTTATGAGAGACAAAATCTAGCTGACGCGTAAAGCTCCTGGGTGTTAGTACTCGTGGGTATAGCATTTCACTTCAGTACTTGATTACTATACTCCATGGGGATCAAATACTCGGAAAATGACACAAAATCAAATGATTTTATCGTTTCTATGCGCGTGGCTAGGAAGAAAAAAAAAGGCATCCTTAATTTAACGAGCATATATAAAATCCCCATTTTAAATCTCATCATTAATTAATAGTTAAGAAAGCTGTAGATTAACAATTTGCCATTAGCAGGTAGGTGATTGGTTGATATTCAAACGGGTTTTCTCTTTAGCTTCAGTTTTATTATGATTTATACCTGATGACAACTCAAGTGCATTTGAATCCTACAGAGCTTTCCATTCTATCTATATCTAGAGATAAAACATGGATATTTGCTAGTGCAATACTTAAGCTACTTCACCAAGAGTCTTTGAAGAACAATCAGCTCTCTTCTTTCAAAGACGCTCTGTCCGAAGAGGAAGATGATGAAGAAGGTAGCTATGAGGAGGATCTGGAAGAAAGCGGAGATTTGATCTCGAGCATATCCTCACTTAATATGCTTCAAAAATACATGAATGAGAATGGGGAGTGGACACAAAAGGTCAACAGGTTTGTTGACAACTCAAGCAAAACGAAGACCCGCGGCGAGAATGGAGGTGACTTAGGTAATGAGCACGATGCTGCAAAAAAACCCTTCGATGTCGACAAGCCGCTAGAAGCAGAAGAAGAAAATATGTTTTTCCACATTGCTTACAGCCCCATCGAATGCACCATAATCTGTTCGAAGGTGATGATGGATCTTCTCTTTTCCGAGCCCTTAAGGATTTGTAATCAATTAAAGTACGATGATGTGAAGTTGATTGATGAGACGTTTCTAAACCTACAAATAGATAGCGATGGTACAATTGATAACAGTTCTAAAATCCTTGAACTCACAGAGCCCCTTTCAAAGAATAATATCTCTCTCTTTTTCCTTTCAAGTCACTACTGTGATAATGTTTTGATTCCTTATCATGTTAAGGAAATAGTTATAGAGATTCTTAGTAAAACTGGATTTGAGTTTTCTGATATCTCAAATAGCTACATATCAAGTAACAATCCATTTGATGTTATTCAGCACCATCCAGATGCGTTGTCAGAAATCGAAAACAATGCTTTCAAAGCGTTCGAAAGTGCTGGAATTGAACCCATAATCAACACTAGATCGAAAATGCTTTTAACAGGTGCTCGATCTGGCGAGACTTTATATACTATAACAAAAACTGCTGAGATAATTGCTGCAGATATTCTACCAGAATATTTTTCGATTACCAGGACTTCAATTAATGAGGTTTCTCTTATATTACCTAGCTCGTCTAGGAAACGGTCTATTATGGGATTTAGTTCAAAAAGAATAATTGGCTCTACTAAAGATGTTATTATACCCATAACAATTGACTTATATAAGTTGCCTTTAGACTTAACCGGAATAGTGGCTGGTGTGGCGAGTAGAATTACAAATAGCATAAAAGTTAGTAACCACGAGGATGACTATCTAATTGAAATGATATATTTGTCAATGGCAAGATCAGCTATAATCATGATCCCTGAGGATAATTTACTTGCAGTATCCAAAATATTAAGTACGCAGGATCATTAGCTCTTTAGTATATTTTTCTGAGGTTTTTCAATAATCAACTTGTGTTAGACGGATACTCCTAAAGATTTTCGGCATGAGAAAATATAGTTGACTTGGACATATGTCTGCGTGAAGATCGCAGTCTTTTATGATACTAATGTCTGCTATTGCATATTTCCATCAAAACTTTAATATTATATAACATTTTCTGAGATGTCAATATGATATAAATGAATTCAAGACCTATAAACGTTTTTATGACTTGAGTACTTCAGTGTAAAATGAGAATGTAAGTACTGATGGGGAGACGTGAAATTAACTATAAATAAGATCTAATTACTTTGCTTCTTGTTTTTTCTCTTACTCTTGGAATTTGTGCTCCAGCCGTCTTCGTCTACAGTCGCAACCTTATTTTCGCTTGAGAAGATAGCTGAGCTCCATGATTCATCTTGATCAGAATCTAATTGCTGCTCAACTTTTTGCTTCCTCTTCAAGAACTCCTGCGCAAACCTTCTGCCGTCCATAGTCGCAGAAGAACTATAAATAGTCTCTGAAATTAATAGAGAAGAGTCTCCGTTAGAAGGTAAAGCAGTGAAAACTTCCAATAGATCATTCTTAGAAACAGTAGGATATAAATTTGTCATGGCTGATCTTGCCCAAACAAGAAAGTCTTCTTTTAAAGCTACCGAATTCACATTCTGCTTCACAGTCTGAGAGGCTGATACAGATCTGAGTGAGTCAGGATTTGTAGGTCTTGCATGTGCATTGGAAGAGCTAATTATAGGCTGAGATTGCTTTTTCGTAACTGTTTTCTTCGAAGTCACGGTTGTCCAAGAAGAATCGTCTTTTGAAGACAAGTTTGCTAAAGCCTCTGCAATAGATGCGTGCGTAGATGAGCTTTTAGCCTTTTCCTTCGCCTTGGCAGCCTCCATTTCTTCTTTTTGAATTTCAACTAAAGTCTTTTTGGGAGAGGCTGTAGTCGCTGATGCGCTTTGACCCCATATAGTGGTCTTTGGGAGAGTTGGCTTTACAGATGGCTTCTCGTCCGTTTTGGATTTGAACTGATTTTTCTGGTTAATAGCATCTTCAATTTGCCTTTGCTCTTTGACTTTTTCCGTTTCCAACAGTTGAATTTGCTTCAATGTGACTGCAGGCTTAGCAGGTTCCTTAACGCTACTAGTAACGTTGGCCCAAGGTGCTAAATGCAGCTTAGCTGGAACGTCATTCTTGGTTTTAGAGCTTGCGTCATCTTTAACCTTACTTTCCTTTTCATTTGAGAACCCTTCATCACGACTGGAAACATTCTCGGCTTCATTCAGAACTTTATTTTGAGGAAACTGTTGCTGTTTTGATACATCTGATTTTTGTCTGAGGTCAGAATCTTCAACGTTCAATGATTTCTGATTCACATCTTTCTTTCCTATAGCTTCTAAATTTTCTTTGTTTCTTTTCAGATATACTTTATCATCTTTCTCATCAAGTAAGTCAGAAACTACAGACGATTGAATATCACCAAAAACACCGTCAGTATTATTAGCAGTTTCCTCACGTGAATAAAGTTCAGTTGCACCATCAGAAGTATTATTCGCTAGTGATGCTGAAGGAGCGAACGGAGAGCTGACTCTAGACTGTGTTTGCACACCTGTTAACCACGGAGACAAAGGAGCTGGCTGGTTAATTTGAGACCCCAAGGAAGGAGCGACAGAAACAGGTGTTCCTGGCTTACTACCAATAAAACCATTTTTGTTATCCATACCCCAGCCACTATTTGTCCTAGACAAAACAGGCTGATGCAAGAGAGATGGCATTGGATTAACATGCAGTAATGTATTACCTATCGGACTGTTGAACCCGATAGAAGTATTAATACGATCAATACCAAACTGACTTTTGGGAGGAAGCCCATTAGAAGAAGGGGAGTTAAAACCAGGACCTGCAAATGGGTCATCGTTGATTAATTCACCTCCTAACAAGTTCTGTTGTGATGCCAATTGAGAGTTAAGACTCAAGTTACCAAAATTCAAGTTACCCGGTATAGTATTCAACAAATCATTAAACTGAGCAGGTGTACTGCTAACTTGTTGCAGCTCAGAATTCGCACCAAGACCTCCAACAGGAAAGGGTAAACCTTGATCAACCTCAGGTCTGTTAACGCCCAACGAAGAAACAAGTCCAGGAGGCAAAACCTTGAAAGGCTCTACAAAATTTCCCATTTTGCAGCAGTAATCATGCAATGTTTGAAATGCACTTTCTTCCTTTCTCCTGATCTTTAAATCTGGAGTCAAATAACCATCAGATAGCCATTCCTGCATCAAATCACCACTAAATGGGCCCTGTTCATTTCCATTAGAGTCCAAATAGACCCATTCTATTCCGTGAGGATATACTGGATTGACATCTATAGCATTTCCAATTGGCTGCTCGAAAGGCGCATTCGACAGGGAAAAAAGTTCAGACTGAGATACCCCGCCAATATCAAGAGACTCATTTGGAGTTGCTTGAGGCAAAGCTGATGTTGAGTCCATGCTTATATATGGGCCCCCGTTGCCAGCCACATCACTCGCTTCCTTTCCAGATAAAATATCGAGATGGTAAATTTGTTCTGGCTGGGTCACCTTGTACTTTTCTGATGGATCAACGTTCAAATTCTGGGCCAGAATTTTTTCCTTGTTCTTGAACCATACATCAAATACCTCTTCCAATGTATAGGTCTTCCCCTTGCTGTTTGAGGGAATCGTATAGTTCAGAAAAGTTCCATCTAACAGAGACTTTTCGTTTCCTGATATATTGCCATCACCTTCTATGGACTCAGGTTCAGCAGATTCATTCTTGCCATTCCTGACGCCTAGGGATACATCTCGGACAATCTTCTTATTACTAGGATCTGTGTTAAACTTAGCTACCTGCGACATTGTAAGTATGATATGTAATTCGATTCAAAAACTCGAAATGTATGTGTTTTTTTTCAGTTCCCTTTTTAACAGGTATACCTCTTCGTAGCGATGTAATGAATAGTGATGCTTATTCTAATTATAATATACTCTATAACTGAAATGAATTCAATACAAAGCTCATCTGACATGCAATGGTGATTAGAAACTTGTATACCAGCAAATTTTCAATAGGCTATATAGTTGATAGAAGTCGTGTTTGGTTAAATCATCGGGTAACACTAACTTAGTGCAAAGTAAAGACCATGATGGAATACTGCAAAAACGGGCCACTTTGCAGTAGGGAGGTCATTATACTCCAAGACAAGACTAATGTAGGCTTAGAAATCTCAATTACTTTTACATCTGGTTTTTCAGCTAGAAAATTTGCTAATAAAAGGCATTAGGACAGGAACTACAATTTGGACTTCATTTAATCATATGAATAAAGCAACTACGTACTTATCTAAAAGACATTGAGGAAAGGATAACTCCTTCAGATAATATCATAATTATACCAGCTATTCGTCATTACATGCCTAATTTCTTCTCCATCTCGGAATGGAAATCTTTGATATGACCGCTCGTCTCAAAACCGTCTTGATATATGTCTTCCCAGTCGACGGATGTGTCCTTGTTCAAAAGTACATCCTTGTGGAGGTTAGATGGTCCGCCGAGGGCCTGAGGTCTGAAGTCTGTGGCCTCGATTATCTGCAAGTCCATGGTTCTCTTTATAGGCTCTCCGGCACCAAATATTCTTCTATACATCTCAAGCTTGGTTTCGTACTGCTTCTCTTCCCAGTTGGCGATTCTAGACTCTAACGGATGTCTATCATTTATTTTGGATGCTATGTTCAAAGGCCCTTCTCCTGTCCTCAATATGTCTTGGACTCCGGGTGCATGGGGTGCTGCCTCTCCAAAAGATGTAGCACTCACAGACTCATGTCCATTGGCTTCAGGTACAATTCTTAACGACTAATTGGGTTAGTATTGGGATCATTTGTGGGCGATGTAGTAAAAGGGTTGACACCAGACTGTGCGGAGCTAATGTGTTCGAGTAAAAGAAGACACCACGAAAAACTTTAAGTTTCATCAAAAGGACTCATCAGCACCGAGACCATAAAGCAGGTCAAAAGCCGTCGGCTCATAAATCTCAACATACCATTATGCTTCCTTAGATCTATTTTATATTAGCGTTATTAAAGAAACGTTACTCAGTGGCGATAATATCAACATTTTTCTACTACCCGAATACTTAAGTAATATACAGTACAATATGAAATATAGGCTTGATTACACTTTTTAACAGTACGAGACTAATTCACAGATATCAATGGGACTGTAGATCAAAAGAGGGTATGGTTCCTGACTTCAAGCTAGAAGGAATGAACGACCAGTTTTCTGGTTGAATTATACCATTAAAGCTCAATGTCCCGAAGACCAAAGTGACAAAGCCAAACAACTGCGAAAGATAGAAAGATTCCCAGCCAAAATAGATCGCAAACGCCCAAATCAATAATGTTCTACTCGTGTCTATAGTGCTTCTTGAGGTGGCAGATAGTTCTGACGTTAAAGAGATACCACAGAAATTGAAAGCAGCTATGGAAAGCATAATGACTAAAGACGCGATTATAACGTTTTTATTGCTGAAAAATTGCTGGAACGCTTCATGTATGTTGAATGGAGATGACTGGAAGTCCGAACTTGAGTCTACAGCAGCAGCTACCAAATGCATCGCTGTCATTCCAAATAGAATTATAAGCAGTCCCCAAAAACCCTCCAAATACACTAGTCTTAGGGGCACTAGGGACTGTGATGCCATTATTCTCTCCTCAACCACATACTGAACAGCCTGAGATATTTGGCCCAAAAGAATAAATAGAATGCCGATGGTAACTTTTTCAGTAGACTCAGGCGTAGAACTTGGGTCACCAGAACGCGACGAGCCGCTGAAGCCAAGTAAAGCTACACCTATTGCAAGGATCAGGAGGGATATCCACTGTAGCTTGGTAATTTTGTGATTCAAAAAGATAACAGAGAGAAGTGCAACGAAAAGAACTATGGCTCCGCGACTCATTTGATAGAGCGACACCGGGGTGTAGACTAATCCCAAACACATCAAAAGAGTTGAAAGCAGGTCACATAATGCAGGTATGAAAACCTGAGCCCTATTAGGAACTTGGTGATTGGAAGCGTCAATTGCTCTCAATGAGACATACTCGCTCTCTTCGTTTTGTTTGGTTCTCCTGACCCATAATTTAGCAAGCTTGTAAACCAAGAAACACAACAGCTCTCCAAGAAACATTTGAAGAGTCTGCAACGAGGGCTGGTCAAATGTTTTGCGCTTCTTTGCTTTATCAGCGTCACAATTCTTTACACATTGGTTATCCTGATATTTCATGGCCAAGGAATTGATACATCCTGCAAAAATGCAGACAGATGTCAATACGACGAGTTTCTCATACCGACCCATAACTCCTAACAGAAGACGTAGTTTCTCAACTTGCCTGTCTTCAGATGTACTTATATTGTTTATCGATCACCCTAGCGAATCGAGCCTCCCCTTGTTACGGCGTAGTACCTTTCTCTCCTACATAAGGCTATTTGGTCCCTCAAAGTATCTGCACGTGATAATGGCAATATTAGATGTATCATGTGCATATCACATGTTTGAACACCAGTTTTGAGCCGCAAGATGGGCATCGTTTTGCAACGTGGAGGGTGCCATATTTACTACAATTACAGGCAGAAATAAGGTTACTGAGATTCATGTAGAGTACAGCCAAGAATAGTATGGCAGCAGATTCGTCTGGTGTCTTTTGAACTAAATCCTCAGCGTTATTAGTTCTCTAAAAGGGAATAATAGTGCCTGATATTTATGCTGAATCCTCCAGTTACTCAACGGACAAACTAAGAGCCACACAAACCTGGCGAAATATGCCTTCGATTTGTAAGAACTACATCTCGAGCCCAGGAACGTAACAGCAGAGGTATTTTGTATAAATATTCGAAGATTTTGCCGGTAAATCCAGTAGTTTTGGAGCAGGTCCCGAAGAAGAGGTGACCCGGATTTGGGGCTTAAGAGAAAATTTGATGAAAAATTTACTATATCCTTAGCATCATTACAAAGTTATCCAACGATATATCATCGAATATATCCCTTCGAATAACTTAGCTGAGTTCTCTCAAACAAATAACTTAAGAAGTAATGGCATTTGGAGCTCCAAGAGGTAGAGGCGGTGCCCCAAGAGGCGGTCGTGGTGGTTTTAGAGGTGGCCGTGGTGGTGCTGGTGGTCCACCAAGAGGTGGATTCAGAGGCGGCCGTGGTGGTGCCAGAGGAGGCGGTGCTAGAGGTGGCCGTGGTGGTGCCAGAGGTGGCCGCGGTGGTGCTAGAGGTGGTGCCAGAGGTGGTGCCAAGGTTGTCATTGAGCCTCACAGACATGCCGGTATTTTTATTGCCAGAGGAAAAGAAGATTTGTTAGTGACAAGAAACCTTGCTCCTGGCGAGTCTGTCTATGGTGAGAAGAGGATTTCCGTAGAAGAGCCTTCCAAAGAGGAGGGTGTTCCACCTACCAAGATCGAATACAGAGTATGGAATCCTTTCAGATCCAAGCTTGCTGCCGGTGTTATGGGTGGTATTGACGAGATAGGTCTTGCTCCTGGAAAGAAGGTCTTGTATCTCGGTGCTGCTTCTGGTACATCTGTCTCTCACGTAGCTGATATTGTTGGCCCAGAAGGATTGGTATACGCCGTGGAGTTCTCCCACAGACCTGGTAGAGAGTTGATCGGTATGGCCAAGAAGAGACCTAATGTGATCCCTATCGTCGACGATGCCCGTCACCCTCAAAAGTACCGTATGTTGATCAGCATGGTGGACGTCGTTTTTGCCGATGTTGCCCAACCAGATCAAGCTCGTATCATTGCCTTGAACTCCCACTTGTTCTTGAAGGATCAAGGTATCGTGGTGATATCCATCAAGGCCAACTGTATCGACTCCACTGTCGATGCTGAGACTGTGTTCGCCAGAGAGGTCCAAAAATTAAGAGAAGAGAGAATCAAGCCATTAGAACAGTTGACTTTAGAGCCTTATGAAAGAGACCATTGTATTGTCGTCGGTCGTTACTTAAGAAGCGGATTGAAGAAATAATCATGATACTTAATATTACCATTATCCAGGCATAAACACGGTTTGTTTTCATCCCACTACCACTTCATAGTGTTTTTACATTAATGATCTTTTTCAATTTGAGAAACTCTCAAGTTTCTCTCCCATTACGCTCCTCGAGAGTTTTTAAATTACAATATTTTGTTTACTACTAGTATAGTGCTTTATAATCCTCCCAATATGGCATAAAAGGTTCAAGTAGTTTTCTTTTTCACTTTTTGTAGTCTTGCTCAGTATATATATTTACCTGTATGGAATTTCGCATGTTTTTAACCTTTTGTCCTTCTTGATATTGATAAATTATATAAACCAAAAAAGCAAGGAAAAAAAGTAAAGACACCAGCCGATAAGGAACAACTCTGGAGGATATTGGACATCTCACGGATATCAGGCTGGGTAGCTTCTAACTTTGGAGCTTTACAACTGAATAATTTTGTGATTTATATATATATACATATATGTCCTGATGGCTAAGCAAAGAGAAGGGAGCCTTACTCGAGAAGGTGGCAATAGCGAAGACCAAAATAGCCAGGATGACAATGAAAGCCAAACACAGCAGGAAATAATAGAAATAGAATCAGATGACGAGCCAGTCTTGGTTGAAGAAAATGGAGGGCAAGAACGACCCGTCGTGGTAACGATTCATAATACCAGCGGGCTAGCAGAAAGCGGCGAAGACGATGAAGTACAGATAACGGGGGCACAAGTGGTACGAGACGATGCTAGACAAAATGGATATCGACGGGAAGACACACAAGCTGGCGAAAGACGACGAAATATGCGAAGAAGACTTAACGATGACGAGATCGAGATCATCGACGAGAGACCGGCAGAAAACCCTTTAAACAACATGTTGTTTGGGAGCATAGATGATTTGGATGAATACAGACGTGTAATAATAAATAGAATTCAACAAAGCACTATAGAGTTGCCCATTGGAACCTTTCCTACGGGGACCGAGCTCAGCTCTTTGCTCTCTGACCTAGAGAGAGTGAATGAGGCGAGAGATCGACGGGTGGAAGCCCAGGGTACCCAGAACACCAGACCAAGAAGAGTGCTTCGCCCCCGCAGACCAAGGAATTCTGGCAACATGATGTATTCTCATCTACAACGCTTCGAAGTTCCCGATGAGTTACTCGAGCAATTTATTGGTAACTGGGAAGGCATGGAGGGTGATGTATCTAACAGAATAGAACAGTCTATTTTGTCTCGTATTGAACGTGATAACGAAACTACTGTTAATAAGAAACAGCGCCTGGAAATTATTTATAATAGAAAGGCTTTAAACGCCAAGAAAGACATCGCACAAAACGAGTTACCTGGATATACAAACAATTTAGTATCGTCACAAAAGGTAGGTTGCGAGTTATGTGGAATAGTATTAGGCCAGGGCATCCCTGAAGATTTTAAACCGGATTTGAGATACGATAGGGACTTTCCAAAATATTCGACAGGATTTAATTTTAAGGCCCCATGGTTTTGTATTAAAGAATGTTCAACTTTAGAGATAGATCTTTCAAAAAGAGTTTTCGCTGCCAAGTGTGGCCATTTATATTGCGGTCGGTGCGTTAGAAACATCGTGAATAGACCGCCTGGAAAGAAAAATTCTAAGGTTGCATCGATCGATAATTCTTTAATCAAATGTCCAAGACGTTGTGTAGCAGAAGCATGCGAGGTGCAATTCAAGGGGAAAAGATATTTCAGAGAATTGTATTTTTGAATGCCTTTGCTATTAAACTGTCTAGGTTTCTCTCTCGTCATGATTGAATACGTGTATAAATGTCATAATTTAAGTACTTAATAAGATACGCAAAGAATACAGCGAATGCAACTTAACTGCTCCCCATAGTAAAACTATTAAATCAAACATATTTACATAAAATAATAGACACCCCTTTGTCGAGAACTGAAAGTATCAAATCCATATAGTCTTAATCAATCCTGGCTTCTGATAAAGTCAATGGTTTAATGTTGTTAGCAAAAATAGATGAACCACTCTTAAATCTGTTGATTTTCTTCAATTTCTCCCTCACTACCATAATAGGAACGGACAGCTTAGTGACCAAATAGTTAGAGAGAGAACCCAACAACACCCCCTTTATGGCAGACTGTCCCTTTGACCCTACAACTGTTAACGTTGGTTGAAGATTATCTATAATCTCCAAAATTAAGTGTCTAGGAATTGGATGATGGATGATTTCTATCACTATATGTATCTGAAGCTTGGTTAATTTTAACAAGTTTAGAACATGCTGTTTTGCCTTATGAAGCATATTAAGTCTGTATTTCTCCCTTGAAGACTCATTCAATGTATTTGCTTTTAGGTTATGAAGGTTATCATTTTCTTCGATAACGCTGACTATGAATAACACAGACCCATCAACAAGGACAGTACCAAGGCACCATTCCAAAGCATATATGGATTCAGGAGAGAAATCCATACAAACGAGAAATGTCTTGGGCTTTACCCGTGGATTTATTAGTTGAAAGAAGTTTCCTCGTGTGATTACTTGCATGACTCTCGATTTGCCTAAATTTGAGTCTATTTTTCCTTCCTTGATTGTTTCGTTCAATTTTGACGCAAATTCAGAATCAAGCTTATCCTCCACAGCTGAAGTGTAAGGAACTAAGAATTCATCACTCCCTTCTGTGCCCGATTCTTGATTTACTTTCTCTTTTGTATTAGGGGAGCTAGAAGAATCGTTTTCCAGATGAATAATCTTCTTACGGTAGTCAGCATAGTTTTCAAGCTTCTGGCGCCTCTCATCCTCATTCTGATGGCTCTTAGAGAGATCTAATGAATCCGTTCCAGTTAGTGAGTGTTTCTCGTTTTCTAATTTGCGTAAAGCATCTTCGCTTAAATCACTACCAATTTTCTTCGCATTGGCGAATGCTCTTTCATTCGCCGTTAAAAGCTCTAGATCCTTGATTGTTTCTCTATCATTCAAATTAGAGTTCTCCAAGATGTTTGCTACACGATTAATTTTGTCTTCATGACAAGCGTAGTTAGGTAAAATATTACCGGTAGTATCGTACTGAAATTTTTCGTTTGTGTCGTCATCACTTATATGTTCTTCTTCACTCACTTCGCTATCCCAAGAGTCATCAGACTTACTTCTACTCTCCAGTTCAGTTCTAAGTCTTTCCAGAGGATCATGGCTTGTGATTGACCACTTGAGCTCCTTGCTGTCTTCGCACAGAAGCAGTGATGACCGACTATTATTTCTCGACTTAGAGGGTGAGCGTGATCTCCCTCTATTATTGCTCACGGTGCTTTGCAACATAGCCAATTTCTTAGTGTCAATTCTTCCTCCCTTATTAGACATACTGATGATATAAGAGTCTAATCTAATGGATTCTTTTAGAGTACTTTGACATTGAGTGTCCTCTTTGTTTATATACAGGATATAGATACCAAGAATAGTTTCTTACATTGCTATCTACTTCTATTTAAGATTGAGAAGAGATTCATTCTGGTTTTGATGAAAATGAAAATTGAATTTGTATAGCTACTAGACACTTGGAGAATTTTATTAATATGTTGTATTTGTTTTGCGCCGCTTATTTTCTTTTGATCTTTCACTGGAGATCAACCATCAGTGTACGCAAAATATCAACTACGTAAGATGGATGCAGATATTATAACCAAGAATATACATAGTATTACTGTAGTTATGCATTGGTGTTGATTTCTGTGTCGTCGTCTGAATCATCATCGTCAGATGACTCTTCCATCCGTTCAACCAAAAGATTTGACCCTGATCTCAATTCCAGAGAGTCGGAAATGAGATCATACGACGGTGGGAACACCTTTTTAGGATATGGCTGAATTAATTCAAACGCAAATGGGTAATTCTCAAAATACTCGTCGAGTGATAAGATTTGTGCAGACAAATCCTTAGACTTATTCGCAATAATATCGTCTACTGTAGATAAATCATTGTCCGAGGATTCAAGTAACTCGTTCACGTATAGCTTTAGTTCGACAAATAAATAGAGTTCATTGAGCGTGAATGCCTTAGGAATGATTTGTACTAAACGCTTGCCTGTTGGTAATTTGAGAGAGATTTTAGTCTTCTCATCGTTCTCTGCCAAGCGGTTCTCGAACCAATTAGAAGACAAGAGACTCTCAAGGAAAGTGATCCTTCGTTTGGATCTCTCCTCTTCTTTCTGCTTTTCCCTCAACTTGTTATCTTTTTCTATTTTCTTAACCTTATCCCTTTCCAATGACTCAATATAAGCTTGATCTTGTTGTTGACGTAACATACGAGATATTTCTATTTCCTTTCTGTCATACCTTTGCGAGACAAGCTGGGGGTTAAAATGCTCCAAAAGCTTGTGTAAATTTTTTAGTATCTTCTTTACAGTTGTGCCACATTCATTCGGAGTAATATAAGACAGGGAAATATTTGATTTGTACAAGATTGACATGGAAGGCATCATAGATGGGTTGTTTGTAACATTGGCTGCAAGCATGATATAAGGTAATCTTTTCACTTTGTAGGTGGTAGCTACTTCAAAAGCTTCAGGACTTTTATCCACATTACCAACAAAAATTCTGGCTTCCCTGAAACTTCCGTCGTGCTTATTGAATAGTTTATAAAAAAATGTATCCAGAAGTACATTGAGTAAGAACTTTTGTGTATCCTCGTTATCGTTTACTAGAATGGCCAAGGTCCAGTCGAACTCATGCTGAGAGGCGGAGTGAATATCATTGAAATTTGAATCCGAAATGTAGAAAGTGTCTGTTAATGAAGAATGTTTTTCTCCATCTGCTTCACTCTTTGCAGGCTTATTATCTACGAGGGTAGAAGAATCGGTGACATATGAGTCGGTAGCTATAGAAGAATTTTCACCAGTATCACCATCATTGGCAAACTGGGGATCAGCATGAATGTGCCTAATAGAAGCTTGCTTTTCCTGCAACAAATACAAGAAGTGATAATTGTAGTCGTAATTGTCGTAATTAAATGCCCTGCGCAATTTGTTCGTGGACAGTTTCCCATCGACGCCAAACAACTGACGGAATGCAGAGACCAAAAACAGAAGAAATGTCTTTGGCAATATAAACACCAATACCCATATGAAGTTGAGAACTGGATGCCTTCTCTGTGTGTTGGAGGTGTCCCCGCCACGCTGAGGATCAGAGCCAACGCTAGAGGAGTCCGTGATATTAGTTGACACAGTAGTACTTGTTCTTGACTTCACATCATCATTTAGCGAGGAATGGATCCCAAGCTCCAACTGCCAGTTGTTGGAGACGCGAGGAGCTTTGGGGAGCTTTGGAATGAGACTCTCGTACATAAATTGGTCCTGCAAGTTTATTGTATGCTCGCTCTGCGCTAAACTGACGCTTGTGTCCTCTATTCCAAACCCACTAGGCGAGCCAGCATCCTCGTATGCTCCCCTGTGGTTGAGATGAGTGGCTTCGGAGTCGAATGCCTCGACTCCGCTGCTGGAGAGAGCCTCCGCGCTGGTCTGATGTGATCTGGAGCTTTCCACTGCCTCAAACTGTCGATCAAAGTACTCGCTGACAGCATTGTTGAGATTCCACTCAAATATGCCCAATAGTTGCTCTATTTTCTTAACTTTGTCTTCTTCTCTTTCTATTCCTGCTATCGCCTCAAACTGCTCCACCGTTTGTTTCTGCTCGTCGCTCAAGTTTTCCAACACCATGAGTATGTCTTGATAGGTTTCCAAAGTTGTGAAGGGGTAAGTAATCTATTTATGGATTTGCTCTCGATGGCTTTGCTCTGATTCTCTCAATGATGTAGCTTTTAAACTAGGAGAGCTTACCGAAATGTACTAGAGGGTCTTTATTCATTTAATCGTGGCGAGGTATATGCAGGCCATCGTTCACCAGTTCTCTCTCGATGGATGCTGCAAATAGCACACAGCTCGCCACGGCACGAAGGCGCTGGAGTAAGAGGCTCTGGTTCAGAGCGCCAATAGAGCTACAAGCACGCTCTGCATGTGTGCCAGAGGTGTTTTCGGTGCTGGGAAGGCACTGAAAGCACCCTTAACAGGTTCATCTACGTGGTTCGACCCACAAGTTCGGGCCCTGCGGCGAAAATCATTGCTAAAGAGGGGCAGCAGCACGCCCATCGAGCAGGACCTGGTCGCTAGCACTCCTGCGCCGTAGCGCTTCGCCAGCTCCTCGCAGAAGCATGTCCTTGGAACCTGCGAGGCTGCGAGCGACCACCAGGCCCCGAAGCGCCGACTGCGAGACCGCCAGCGTGCACTGTCCACGGGAATTTTGTGTAACTTCTATCAAGCCAGAGCCAGGGTCGTCCCGCGACCTCGGAGCGGGCATTGGCCTTATCGTGGGCAGCAGCGCTCCCTGGCGGTGCCGCTCCATTTGTCCGACGAACGCGAGTGAGACACAGCCGGACCACCGATGGCGACCGGCGGCCAGCCCGCGACCCGGCGTGTGTAGGCGCGCGCAATAAAGACATCCGTGGCTTCGAAAAATCAGGGACCTGCTTCCCGAGGCGCCCCTCGAAGCAGACGACAGACAGCGCTGCATTGACCGGCACCACGGCAGGGCCCGGACCACGCGAAGCACCGCCGCTCCGCCGCCGGGGGCAGGGCCTCTGTCTCGAGCCACGGGTGGTGGCTCCCCACGGGCGGCCCCACCCCCGCCTGTGGGGCCGCTGCCTCTGCGACATCACTGGCGCACGGGCGAGATTATATGGCTGCAAGTGCACATTCGCAGCATTGGCTGAGGGCCAGAGGCGGGCGCCGCGTGTCGCCGGACAGTTGGCCACCGGCGCTTGGCGGTCTTCGACCTGGCACCTTGCTGAAGCACGCTGGCGCCGGCCCTGACCGCCAATAATCTCGCTCAGCGAGCATCGCTATAGCGCTCATCGGAGAGGGGTACGCCTTGCTCTTTGCTATCGCAGTGCGTCGGCACACCGCATCGACACACCACGTCTAAACTCCTTGTTCTGAGACCTCGGGACGGCCGCTCGATCGGAGTTGCGGTGGGCCCAGCATTGCACCACTCCAGAGCGCCAGCTCTGGACCGCATCCCCTGCTTGCTACCGCACTCGCCGCCCGCCAGAGTCCACCGCTAGTCGCTAAATCAGCCCGCCGCTGGCAACGTACTGCACAACAATACCGGCACCTCCATTTGTTCGTGCGAGCTTTTACAGCACTATCGACATGAGCAATCCCCCCCTCCCTGTGCCCGTAGCGCGGTTAGCCCATATATAAACAAGCCGATTGCCGACAGAAACAAATTTATATTCTTCCTGTTACTTTCTTTTATCTGTACTTGTTTTTGTACTTGTTTTCTTTCTATTCTGTACGCTTCGTATATACAAGGCTCGGTTGACACTCAACAGATCCGCTACTGAATTAACCTATATACGTGGCTCGATTGGTGATACTTCTGCAAAGAAAACTCCACCCTATTTGTTTGATCTAACTAAAATGTGAGTAACTTTTGATTCTTCCGCCCTGCTTCGTTTCGGGCTCTGTCTCCCACACTTTCTGTGCTGCTGAGCCTTGCAAAGCGGTGTCCATTCCGGATCACGGCCGTAGGGACCTTTCTCCTGCCCCTCGGCAAATCTCGCCGTTGGCTCTTGCTGCATTGCTGCTGCACCGTCACTAGACACTTTTTCACTCTCAGGCCCACGCCGCCCCATCGCCCGACCGTGCGCTAGGCGTGGCCTGGGTCTGACAATTTTAGCCCGAAAATCTTCACAGGAAAACGCTTGCTAGGGAAAACGGAACTTTTTTTTTCGGTAATTTTTTTTTTCAGCACAGTTCAGCAGTACTAATATCTTTTAGCAAGCATCGACAATAAAAGACACCAATATCCGACAAATAGATTAGTGATCTTTTTTTCTTTTCAAGAATTTGAAACTTTGGCTACTAGAAGACTAAGTTAATAGTTACTAAAGGCTGGTTAGACTTATAGTTTATCTAAAGCAGCAATTCTAAGATTCTTTACTTGTTAGCTTGGGAGATAACGTGTTTTCGCGATTCCTTACAAGTATATATAAGAATCGTTCAGCATAATAGTAGTTGAAAATCATTTATCATTAAATTAGTGGTTTTTAGTTATCATCGTCAGCAATAGCGACTAGAAAATGTCGAGCTTTTTTCGGAGTAAGCTTTTCAAGGCAGCGGCTGCTTCGGGAGCCGTTGTAGGAGGTACTATCTTATACTTGGACTTTATTAGGCCTCCAGTTGTGTCGAACTTGAACAACTCATACAAGCCATTGAGAAAGGACATTCCACAGCCTCTTGTTAGAGAGAAGTTGTTGGAACAGGTCGAGAAGACGCCAAAGTTTGATGTTTTGGTGATTGGTGGTGGAGCCACCGGTACAGGTGTAGCGTTGGATGCCACGACCCGTGGGTTGAACGTTTGTCTTGTGGAAAAGAACGATTTTGCGTCCGGTACGTCGTCCAAGTCGACCAAGATGGCCCACGGAGGTGTCCGTTACTTGGAAAAGGCCATTTTCCAGCTCTCGAAGGCCCAGTTGGACTTGGTCATCGAGGCCTTGAACGAGAGAGGTAACATGTTGAGGACCGCTCCTCACTTGTGTTCTGTTTTGCCCATTATGATTCCTGTCTACAAGTGGTGGCAAGTGCCCTACTTCTTTGTTGGTTGTAAGATGTACGATTGGTTTGCCGGCCACCAAAACTTGAGATCCTCCACTATCTTTTCCCGTGAGATGACCAGTGCCATTGCTCCTATGATGGACGACTCAAACTTGAAGGCTGCTTGTGTTTACCACGACGGTACTTTCAATGATGCTAGGATGAATGCTACTTTGGCTATCACGGCAGTCGACCAGGGCGCTACTGTCTTGAACTATGTGGAAGTTAAGCAATTGATCAAGGATGAGAACAACAAGGTGAAGGGTGCGATTGCTCGCGATAGAGAGACTGGAAAGGAGTACACTATAAAAGCAACTGCCACTGTTAACGCCACCGGTCCCTTGGTAGATAAGGTCTTGGAAATGGACAATGATCCAAAGGGATTGCCACCAAGCACCCCTCAACCTCCAAAAATGGTTGTTCCTTCTTCTGGTGTCCACGTTGTTTTGCCTGAGTACTACTGTCCAAGAGATATGGGTTTATTAGATCCCGCCACGTCTGATGGTAGAGTGATGTTCTTCTTGCCATGGCAGGGAAAAGTCTTGGCTGGTACTACTGACATTCCATTGAAAAGTGTTCCTGAAAGCCCTGTCCCAACTGAAGAAGAGATTCAAGATATTTTGCACGAGTTGCAAAAGTATATTGTCTTCCCTGTTAATAGAAATGATGTTTTGTCAGCATGGTCTGGTATTAGACCTTTGGTCCGTGATCCTTCTACTGTCAAAGAAGGCGAATCTGGAAGCACTCAAGGTTTGGTTCGTTCCCACTTGATTACAACTTCTCCAACTGATTTGGTAACTATATCTGGTGGTAAATGGACCACTTACAGAGAAATGGCTGAAGAAACTGTGAATACCTTGGTTGAGAAATTTGACTTCGATGGAAAGAACAACACTTTACTTCCTTGTCAAACTAATAAAATTACTTTGATTGGTGGTGAGGAATACTCTAAGAACTATTCTGCTAGATTGATTCACGAATACAAGATTCCATTGAAATTGGCAAAGCACTTATCCCATAACTACGGTTCCAGATCAGCTATGATCCTTGAGTTGTACCACAGCTCTGATTATAACAAGTTGCCAATCACCTTGGCTTCTACCAAGTCTTTTTCTCCATCGGAGGATAGCGCCTCAACGGAGAATCACTTGTCTTATCAATCATTTGATGAGCCTTTCACTATTGCTGAGTTGAAGTACTCGTTGAAGTATGAGTACATTAGAACCCCAATTGATTTCTTGGCTAGAAGAACTAGATTGGCGTTCTTGAACGCCAGAGAAGCCTTGAATGCCGTCGATGGTGTTGTCGAGATCATGAGCAAAGACTTGAAATGGGATGATGCTACTACTGAAAGATTGAGAAACGAAGCTAAAGATTACATTGGTCAAATGGGTATATCCCCTAAGAAATTTGACGTCGATGATTTCGTTGTCCAATAATTTGGTTACTTTATTTAATTGATAGATTGGCGTATATAAAGTCTAACAGGCTGTACGTAGCTAATGATATATGGAAGAAGTATTGAGAATAAAATATTAATAGTTTTTTTGATCATTAGTTATTGGACTTATTACGAACTGAATATAGAAAGGATTCTATTATTATTATCTTAATTACTTACGTATAGAACTACTACCGATACTAAAAAGTCCATATAGTGTAGTACCTCAAGCGTCAAATCTGTTGAATGTTAAATTATAGATTTCTTGCGGCTACTTCAACTCTAACTCATCCATTTCCTCTGACAACTTATTCACTCTAGCTTTACGAATTGCTTCTGATTTCTTCTTACTATCAGCTCCACGCCTACCGTTAGACACAGTTGAGCCGAAGCTCTCATCAAAATCACCCTCGTCAGCATAACTGTCTTCCGTCCCGTACTTAAGCTGGTATTCAGTCAATGGTTCTTTCAATACATCTCGGGCATTACCATTACTCAATAATTGATTCTGAACTCCGAAACCAAAACACCACTTCAAATGAATCAACCTTAGGTACAAAAACCAGCTATTAATTGTCAACGTACGTTTTCTTGAAACCTTGATGTGAGAATAACTTATTGAAGAGTTCAATAAATCTATGCCTTCGGGAGACCTCTTCAAGATCTCGATTCTTGAATGTCTGTCAGTGTAAGATTTTATCGTGTTTAAAACATCCCTAAATATGGAATGAGTCTCTTGCTTAGTTTTCTTGGATATCTTCTGTGTAGATAAGTTCGCAAGTCTCTCAATAGTGGAAAATAACTCCTCTTGGTCGTAGTATGGAGCATTGTCATTGTATTCCTCATCATCTTGATCATCAGCATCCTCGTCGTCGTTATCGTACGAGTATATTTCGTAACAGAGAGCTATGATTCGTCCAGCGGCCTTAGCAATTTCGATGTTGTCATTGTCGACGATTTCAGATAGCTTGAGCATCATATCCTTAATGAACTCGTTTAAATACTCTCCCCTATCGAGCAACGTTACAAGACATCCTGCCGCATGCAACGCGGCAATTACAACTTTTGCTTCATCGTCGGCTTTTTTCAACGTGTCGTTCAAGATACGTTTATCGTCATTTTCATCTAAAAAGGTAGAATATTCTCTGTCTCCCGATTTCACCTGTTCCGCCAAAGCAGTAGAACTCAAGTTGTATGTTTCCGCCAACTCTAAGAGCCATTTGACCACATCATCGATGCCGTAGCTAGAAGACCCATTATGCAATATGAGCAAAAGACAAGCATACCCAGTCACCACGTTGGCCTTGTTTTCCATGGTGACGTAGCTGTTGGCATTATCCAGGATCAATGCCCGAATGTGCTCCAAAAGCTCTGCCGTGACAAGAAAACCAAACTCCTCAATATCGCTAGCTAACAAAGCAACGCATGAACGATAAAGAAGTATGAACTCGCTACTAGACCTGTAGTCTCCGTGCATCAAGAACCGCAAGAGCTCCTCGACCTTGTCCTCAGAAATATACTTCCTTGTGCCGAAATTTTCCTCGTTATATACGATCAACGGCTTGGAAACCAAGATCTTGTACAACTGTGCCAAAAGCATCTCACGGGACTGCGACGAAACCACCGTCCGCAGAAGTGAAAGTGAAAACAAAATATCGTGTATGGACGTCAGCTCAGAGTGTATCTTTGCCTTGCTCATCTCGCTCGCCAACTTCTGTTTTGAATCCTGTGCAGTCTCTGCACGCTGGGGTGTCTCATCGTGGCGACTATATTCAAGGACGTCCTGTAATGAATCTAGTTTGGACATGAGCAATTCTTCCAAGTTTCCAAAGTGAACGTCCAACGGACCATTGTCCTCGCCATCCAATTGGGGAGTCCTGGATCGAGACCCGGGCGTCGAAGATCCATTAGACTTACTCTCCCCTTGTAGGTACTTCTTGTAATTAACTGGTTTTATCACCATTCTTACTTTTCTGTCGATGCCTTTAATATATTACTATTAAGCTTAGTCAGGCCTCTTTTTATAACTGCTCATCAGGAAAAAAGTGACACAAAAACATCCTTCCGTCCACCTCTCCGCGAGAAGCTTCAACAGCATAGAAAAGAGCCGCTAACAACCCTTGAGCCATGACATTGATAATCTCATGGTACAGTGTCCTCACAGGGCATATGCAAATAGGGGATGATGTACGATTTGTAAAATTGTGGCCGCTAAGAGCTCTAATTACCGAGCTATGAGAGCCTAAAGTGTGACTGACTAGCAGCGTTAACGCCCTCACATATAGCAAACATTTCTATGTGGTCACTCAGATGCATAAGTGCAAACTTAATCAAAACACGATTTCGTGGGGCAATACAAAGACGCGATGGCCGTCAGCACGAACAGTGTCGTTATCAACATCAGCTGGCAACAGCTTCCGCATGTCGAATGCGTCTATAGAATCGTCAATCTTGTTTCTGTCGGACGGTAGTTCGCGGCCATAGTAGCCAACAACACGACGATAGACACTGTAGCCGAGTTTCTCGTAGAGCTGCTGAGCTAGCACGTTTGTGACCCTGACAAACAAATCGATGAAGAGAGTCTTATGCGGTTCAGCTGTCACGCTGCGCTCCAATTGTAGGCATAGATCCGACGCCAATCCTATACGACGGTACTGGGTGTTCACGGTAACCGCTGTGATGTGCGTATGCCACTCCTTGCGAGACATCTTTCCTTCGTTCTTCGCCATCATGTACCCACTGATCTCGTATGGCTGTCCGAAGTTGGCACCTACTTCCACCGATTTGAAAAAGATCGACGGCCACTCGATCAAGTACTGGAAGTAGAACTGCAAATTGAAGTTCTCGGTCAATGCATCCAAGTTGATTGCATTTAGCTCGAAGAGGTCCTCTGCCTGGAAAGGCTTGGTGCTGCTCATTTGTGCTTACTGTCTGCTTCCTCTACGCTAAACCTTATGCTCTTCTGAAATCTACGCTGCCGGTTTTGCGTGCGGGTAACAATTTTCGGGATTTGTGTAATGTTTGATTTTGTGTAACATTTTCCATTTTTTCTGGATGGCTCTGCTGCTTCGAAATTTATTCAGTAGAGTAGTAGAGATAATTGAGTCAAGTCACTTTGTTATCTGTTCAAACCTAATCGTAATAGTCATATAATAGAAATGTTCGGCGGTCCAGGAGGTCCATCAGGTGAAGACCAAAAGAAATTGCAAGAGCAGTACGCTTACGACACATTGAAGACGGCGGGACTCGTTGCCGGAGTTTTGTGGGTGTCGCCTATAGTATTCCACTTCATCAAGAGACAATTTTAGTTTTGAACAAAAGATACACGCTCTACAGCACGATCAGGTCAGAATTATGGCAGTTTGTATATATGTTGTATAAGTAAAATTTACAAAGATTTATGAGATACTAGAAACGGACACCTTCAGAGGTACAGGCTTGCATCATTGTGAAGCGAAGTTGTAGATAACCGACGACCGTGGGCCTAAGCATTATCGTCGTCGCTGAGTTCGATGAGGTCCTCTCTTAACTTGTTGATCTTGTGGGCGAGGTTAAGGAACTCAAAGCGCTCGCTTATTTTGAGGGCTGCAGACAAGGCCTTGTCGTTTTTGATGAGACGAGCGATACTCAAGGCCTTGTTCAACCTTGAATCTTGGCAGGCGTGGGCGAATAGCTTCAACAAGGACTTGTCGAAAACCATGCTGTAGTTTTGTAAGATTTCGAGTATCTCGTCGCTCTGCTCCTCGTCTTCTATGTCGTTCAACGAATCATTAACTATACGGCCCATAGTATACATACGAAGGAAGCACTCTTCTGGATCTTCATCTTTAGCTCCCTCATCTGTATTATCGGCCCTATCGTCGCTGTTGGAACCGTTATGTCTGTCTTCATGGTCTACCACAGGAAGCTTGATATTAATTTCAACGGGAAGAGGCAAGGGGAATCCAGGATAGTGGCTGTTGGTTTTCAATATGATGCAAGTTAATTTGTCCCTGTATAATCCTAATGGCCAACACTTCCAATTTTTCTTGGAATCGTTCTTCCCATTTTCCGTAATCGCGTGTTTGCAGTTGAGTATTGGAACCCATCTCGCATTGTTAGATTCTCTCCAAGAAGACAAAATCATCAATGTCTCGTCAAATCCAGGCACCAAGCAAGGATCATTGTATTCGTTGAAAAATAAACCTTTAATTAGTGGTGTATCGGGCCTATCGGTGGGGTTTTGAAGAGGTAAAAGCACGTCCTGCTGAATATACTTATAGTCCTGTTTTGAGTCAATTAAAGAGTATGTGTAAACATTCTCCGATACCTGGTTGACAATAAACACAACAGCAGCATTAGATGAAACTAACCCTATCACAGGTAATGATTTGAAAATGTTAATGCAAACACCATGTGTATTGAAGAAACGTACATATCCCAAGTTAGTTCCAACCAATATTATGGCGTCACTATTGTTAGAATTGTCTCTTTCCTTCGGGCTATTAGTTATACTGATAGAAGAGATGAACTCTCCTTTTAGAAGGGGGATTTTTCTTTCCCAAGCATCTTGAACATTCTCGTGATTACGGTAAAATAATTTACCTTTATTTTTTGGACTCTCAGATTCAAACCCCGAAGATGCAAAAACTACACCAGTTTCATTCATAGAACATAAGTCATAGTCGAAATAGTCGATGAAATGGTAATCCTTATTTATAGACCTGTCAAAAAATGATACAGTGATGCTCTGTTGGTTATTATCGTTATCGCTTGAAACTGTTTTAACAGCCCAGCAATAGCCAAAAGCATTCATGTTCAAGTATCTTCTGTCTATACCCTTGGCATTTTTTTGATTCCATGGAGTAGCACCAGGGCAGTAGGGTTTCAAAATTGTTCTGCTAGCTGGAGGAGCATATGATAGGTAAGGAGAAGCAGTCCTTGGTCTGCCGTTATTAGATTTGTGTCTTTTATGAACCCTTTCTTCTTCAAACAAAGTGTCGACATCTTTATTGTAATAATCTGGGAATCTGTTATTATCTAATCCATCGTCTTCATTGTCGTCATCTTCGTCAATAAGTAAAGAATCTTCCTCATGTAGCCTTGTCCCATTCTGCTTTCTGCCCGAAAATATTTCATCCTCATCCTCTGAACCATTCAACTCCTCATCTGAGTCACCATCTGCTTCTTCTGCCTCATCAATGAAAAGCTTCTCCGTCTCTTTGCCGCTCTTATTTCTTTCGTCAATAAAATCAGAATAAACCGTGACACTTCCATCAGTAGTTCCAACATATAATGCAGATGCATATGTCTTTTTCAGAAGACTCCAAGAAACATTCACCGGTAAATGGTCATCTGCTAGTTCAAGAGATAACTCGGATATGAGTTTAGAAGTACTGAAGTCAAATATCTTCACAGATAAGTCCAAGAGACAGATAGCAAGATATTTGTTTTCACTGCAAAGCTCAAAGTCAACTACCTTATCTCCCCCAGCCTGAATTTTGAATTCCTTTATAGGCTTTGAAAAGTCTGAACGATTGTAAACTCGGATGCCATTTTCTGACGGAACTAGTAACAATTCACCGTTGCTGGTCCATTGAGTCTTGGTGGAAACAAGCTCCTCCTTATGCTCGAGCAAGAAATCAACCTTGTCCATGGAGCTGTTGATCTTGCCTGGCAAAACGCTGCTTATAGTATGTATCATACTAGGAATTTCGTTTACAACCGAATATATCTGAACACTGCGATTAGATAAACTGACTGAAAGTATTTCACCCGTTACATTATACGACATATTGAGCAACTGGTCTGCCAAGGGAACTGTAGTGACTGCGCTGTCGTTGCTCAAATCGACCAATACCAACTTGTTGTCGTCTCCACCGCAAAATACCCGGTTTCCGTCGTTTATGAAGACCGCATCACGTAAAGGCAACTCAGACCGGAATATGTTGCCTTGCGACTCCTTCCCGTCCAAACTGACTAGCTCCAAGTTCCCTGCCGTGTTTGTCACTAGAATTTTCTCCACTGCGTGGGCTAATGACGTCAAATTCTCGTTGATATCTATCGAAACTGGCTCCAAGTCTGGTTCATGCTCATTGAAAACCTTGATCAAGCCTTCACTGTTTCCCACCACGAATTTGCCCTCTCCTGAAACGCATTTTACAAATGAATAGCCATCTGGAAACGCCGTTATCCTTTCTCTGCTCATATCTGTGCTTGATAGCTTCGATTTGAGTTCTTATGTGCTCTCAAGTCGATTCTTCCTACAATATTTTCCTGTAGTGTATCTATAAATTGACGCGTCTGTATATATAGGGTTAGCGCGCACTTCCCATAGAGCAGGGGCCTCAATAGAAAAGGCTGCCCACGCTGGCTGGATGGTAGTACGAGGTCACGCTAGAGACTTTGGTGACCTAGAGTTATGTCATCTTGGGCTCTGGCTCTTTTCTGGCTGTTTTCTGACTTTTCCCTGACACTTTTCTGGATGTTCTGGGTGCAACTGACAGGTGCGCGGACCAACCATAATTTTTCACCAGACTCATCTTGATGTGCCTTCACTCTGGGCCAGAAAACTCGTTTTTTTTTGCTTATATTTTCACTGATTCTAATCTCTAGCCTAAGCTGACCCTCAGTGAGTGGATATATGGCGACGCTCTTGTGATTTCTAGAGGATATTCTGTATTTTCTTGATCTGTTAGCCAGGCACGGCATATAGAACTTAGAGCGATGAAGCACCAGCTCCCGATATCTGCGCCACATCTCTCAGACATCCAATACTCTCCTATTAGACACCTTTTCGCTCTGTCCAGCATGCTCATTGGCACAAGACAGAGGGGAGCTGTTATCGTTTGGCCAGTCGTGTGCATCGGGTGGTCTGATCGGCTTAAGTGCGCACGATCAATGGTGCAATGGTTATAGTAGACGAAGAGATAGTACTCGCTCTTAAGAGCGAAAAATACTGAAATATTGAAATATAGAATCACTAGATATTAAGCACCGTAAAATAGATACAACAATATGCTGGTGAGAAACGTCTTATTCAAGCGAATTGCCATCATCGGTGGAGGGCCCGCGGGGTTGGCGGCTGCCCGCGGTTTCACTGAAGAGCCAGGGAATTTCGAAGTTGATCTTTTCGAGAGAAAGGAGCGAGTAGGCGGCGTTTGGGGCTACACAGGGAACAAGAAAAACGCATTGGAGAAGTGGCAACGCGGCGGCACGGGACAGGGCAGCAAGGAGGAGGCCATTTCACCTATTTATAAGAATATGGAGACAAATATTTCTTCATGGCTCATGCAATACAGTCAATATCCCTTTCCCGAGCACAGCGAAAAGTATCCCTTGCGTCTGGAAGTGCAAAACTACGTAGAGCTGTACCGAGACATGTTTGTACGATTGCGCGCTTTGCGCACAAGGACAGACGTCCAGCGGGTGCGCAAGGAGAACGGGGAGTGGAAGGTGCTGTACCAGGACTTGCGGACTGGCCAGCTGCTTGACGAGGTATACGATGCGGTTGTGGTGGCTAACGGCCACTTCGAGCGGCCGGCGGTGCCTCTGGCAGTGCTAGGCCTCGACGAGTGGCGCCAAAAGGCACCCTCAGTGTTCCTCCACGCCAAGTACTTTGACGACCCCGAAGACTTTAGGGACCAGACGGTGTTAGTGGTGGGTGCGGGGCCCAGCGGCACCGACGTGGCGCTCCAGGTGGCTGTTGGTGCACGCAACGTGTATCTCCTGGCGCGCAACGTGCTGGCAGCACCAGACCTCTCCGCTGTGGGTGTGCGCAACGTACTGGAAGTGACCCGCTACGACGCTAGCGCGCGCTCTGCTACCACTAGCGACGGCGAGGTCCTAGAGGGTATCGACAGGGTGGTGTTCTGCACCGGGTACCTCTACGATTACCCATTCCTCGAGTCGTACCGCTCGGGACCAAAAGGCATTCTCGACGGCGGCTGGCGGCTCCTCAACCTCTTCCGCCAGATCTTCTACATCTTCGACCCTTCTTTGGCGTTCTTGGCCCTCCAGAAGCTGGTGGTGCCCATGCCACTTGCCGAGTCCCAGGCTGCGGTGGTAAGCAGGGTGTTCAGCGGACGCATCGACCTTCCGCTGGAAGAGGAAATGTCGCACGACTTCCAGCGCGACATTGAGCGCTACGGGCCCAGCATCCACACGCTCACCTTCCCACTCGACGTAGAGTACTGTCGCGGCCTCCAGCAGTGGCTCGACAACACAAAAACAGCCGAGCAGGGATTGCAGCCCCTCAAGTGGGACAATTCCCGCTACCGGGCCCGCGAGACCTCAGCCGAGGAGAAGTCTGCCAGACTTGTTCACGTTGCCGACCATGCAAGCCGCTTGAAGGCCCGTGGACAGCCTTTCGACTTTCCTCCGCGTGATCATTAATCACGTTCTGTCGTGTACTGGCACCAATATGATTTGCGTGTGTGAACCGGTATGAGGGATTTTGGTGATACTTCTCGCTTTCGCAGCCATCCTGTTGTTGATTACGACTGAGCGATTTTTACCATCAAATCATAAAATATTACAAGTTCTCTATCGTCAAGTATGTTACTGTCTACTATCTGTCTATTGGACCATCTGTGAGTTAATTTCAATTTCTCGTAATTTCTTGCTGTCTTTTGCTTCTTTGGTCCCAACGAATCCAGAGGAACTATGTTCTGTTGGATCGAAATCTTACTGCTAGGCTACGGATGCTGAAAAAAAGCAGATATCTAAACACTTGCTTGTGGATTTTTTTGCCGTTCCTTTCACGGCGTTGTATTGAAGAAGAGAGCAGATGAAGAATTAGAAATGCAATCAACGCCTGGACAACAGTATGTCGGGGTTGTACGTGAATGACAAGATTTTTTACAGGAAAAATATTCACAGGGCCATCCGGGATGAAATAATAATGTAGGACGGTATGAAGTCATCATTGAGGTATGCATTTTTTTACTCTGCCTCGCAATCAGTCATAGGCAGAGATAGAGGTGTTATTATATAAGTGAGTGATTTTCCAGTCAAGAGGTATTAAGAAAGGAAACTATCTTGTATTTTCCTATATTTCTCATTAGGTAATAGCAAGGGCTTTAGGTGCATCTGAAATATTTTTTGTTGAAAAGAATTAGTAGTCTTGTTCTACGCATATTCTAAGGTTTGCCTTTTACAGATTTCTAGGCTCTCGATTTTTTGTCTTAGTATAGTACTTACTAGGGATATGGATCATATTGTCTTTGACGATATTGATGAAAGACCACGTCAACAGCAACAGAAGGCACAAACTCAAGCAGCTCTTTCTATTGATGAAGAATCCAGCATAAGTTCAGACGGCTATCTTAGCGATGTCCCGTCTGAAGATAACTTTGAGACTATTAGTAAAAATAATGGTAAATCGGACAAACAATCTTGGCGGTATATTTTGTATGCTGCTTACACTTCATTAGGTGCCATATATGGAGATTTGGGGACTTCACCATTGTACGTGTTGAGCTCAATGAGTTTCAAGAATGACGTTCCTTCAGAGAAAGAGATATATGGGGCTGTTTCACTAATCTTTTACTTGTTTACGATTATTGTGATTTTCAAGTACGTTTTAATTGTCCTATTTTTGGGGCCACATGAGGGTGAAGGAGGACAAATTGCTATTTATGCAAAAATTATAAAGTCGCTTAACCTTGAAACTAAACACTTGGCACCTTCAAAGAGTGCTATGTCCAGTAGTCTGTGTCGAGATCAGAATGCAGGTCAAAATCAAAAGTCCTTATTCCAGAAGTTGTTATACTCTGACGAATGGAATAATTTTCAACGGATTCGAAACCATCCTACCGTTTTGAAATTTATCCCGAAAGTTATTTTGATTTTGTCTTTTCTTGGATGCTCCTTTGTATTATCGGATGGCCTTTTAACGCCAACAACATCAGTATTGAGTGCTATTGCAGGAATACAAGTGGCTAAGCCTTCCTTTGATAAAGTTTTGCTTGTTTCTGAAATGGTTTTCATCTTGCTTTTCGTCGCTCAAAAGTTCGGCTCATTTAAACTATCTTTTATTTTCGCCCCCATTGTGACACTCTGGCTACTTGGTCTTTTCATGTGTGGTATATACAACATTACCTATAATCCAAGCATCTTCAAGGCTCTTTCTCCATACTATGCGATCCAATACTTGAAAGAAGGCAACTTCGATGTATTTTCCAGTGCAATGTTATGCATCACAGGAACAGAAGCAATGTTTGCCGATGTGGGTCACTTTGGTAGGTTGCCTATTCAATTAGCATTGTCATTCTTTGTTTATCCTACTTTGATGATCTGTTACTTGGGACAAGCATCCTACATGTTATCGCATCCTTCGTCTATTTCTAATGTGTTTTACAATTCTCTTCCAGGAGGTAAAAATGGAGCTGTATTTTGGATCATGTTTGTGCTTGCTACTCTTGCAACAATTATTGCGAGTCAAGCTTTAATTTTAGGTGTGTTCAGCATATTTTCTCAGTTGATCACTCTTGGCTTTTTTCCTTCATGTGAAGTGATTCATGTCTCTAAGACACACTCTGGTAAGGTTTTTGTACCTGTCTTGAACTGGATATTGATGATAGGAGTTATTTGTACGGCGGCGGGCTTCAAAAATAGTGACAATGTCACCTCTGCCTATGGGTTCGGAATTTCGATTGATTTCCTATTAACTAGTATATTACTTCTAATATGCATGGTCTATGTTTATAATTGGAGTCCCATCTTACCCGTTCTATATTTACTCTTGTTCGTACCCCTGGAAATTTTGTTGGTGGTTTCGAATTTGAAAAAGATAGAACATGGAGCATGGTTTCCTTTAATTATAGCGACCCTCACTTTCTCCTTTTTATATTTTTGGAAGTGGGCTGGCTCGAGATTGATTGAAAAGGAGTTGAAAAGTACTCTTAAGGTTCATGATCTTTATAAGGAATTCAAAAATAGTGCTGGTAATGAGGTTTCACAAGGTACGAATGCGGAAAGGAAGCGTCTCCTTGACCATAATATCGATCCAATTGATGAAAATCTTAAAAATCCTGAAACTGTGGCTGCTTCTTTATCTCACGAGATGGATGAAGATGTAAATGACGCATTAGCTATAAATGATAGGATAATAGAATCAGAAGACAGAAATAACATACTCAAAACGAACAAATCAAGTTCTTATGATTTATATTCAATTTATTCGGGCTCTAAAAACCTCGTCAAGTTAAAATCAAGGTATGGAAGTTTAGATCTTCAAAGGCATGAAGGAATTGCTTTGTTGTACAGTGATTCAAATTATTTTTCCTGTGATGAAAACACTGTTCCGCATATTTACGCGAGATTGGTTACTTGTTTTCAGTCAATTCCTTCGGTATTTGTGTTCGTCGTAAGCAAGATTATTTCTGAACCATATGTAGAAACTCATGAAAGAATCAGCATTGAACCTATATCCATAAGAGGGCACTATCGTTGTTATGTTAGTTTTGGTTTCATGGAACGTGTCGTATTTGGTCCTGAGCTTACTGAAATGATTTTAAGCACTTTAGATAAGTTATCAGATATGAGTTCAGTCATTGAATGGGATGATAACCTTCCTGTTCTTCACGTTGTGGAGAGAAAGGCGATTAGATGTGCGAGGCTTCCAGTAGATAAATCTTGGAAAACGAAGTATCAGAAAACTTTATGGAAAGTACGTCAATATCTCATTAATTATGTTTACAGTCCGATCTATTCTGTCGTGGAAAATAGACTAAATTTTGTCGGTATCGATAATAATGATGACGACAGAAACAAAAAACTCTATGTTGGAGAAGTTTTCAGGATTTAAATATACAATCTAAGAGTTAGTCTAATATCAGCTTTTTATATTCCAAAATTATAGAATAATATCTTGTATCTATACTAAATCAAATGACAATTCTCCAATATAATTTGAAGTAAAAGAGTACTTATATCGTACGTTTTCATCTTTAGTGAACATATATTGTCTGATGATTACCCTAGCAGCATGATTCAATATGTTTTAAATGAGAAAGTTTTGTTAGCTCTATAAATAAGCTGGATACAAAACAGAAAGAGGTTTTTGAATTTATGCCCACTCTGGCTTCTTGTTACCACCACGGCCTCTTCCACGGCCACGGCCCCCTCTGTTGCCACCTCTGAAGTTTCCTCTGCCTCTGCCTCTGCCTCTGCCACCTCTACGAGAAGCTGAGGCTTCACCAAAGGTGTCTAAATTAAGATTTTTTTCTTCGGACCACCTCAAGGTATTCTTCTCGTCGGCAGATGAAGATATATTGTCAAAGAAAGATGACTTGCTGTCGTATTTTGGAGCATTTTCTTCTTCGGCTTGTGCCTCTCTAGAGAACTTTGCATTTGCCAGAACAAAATCAAAGTCTTGTTCTGGTAATGGAACACTGTTTTTACCCTTTCTACTAGCCTGAGAAGCCTTGTTATCCTTCTTGTGATCTACGTCCGCAACCTCTCCTGACAGTTTTTCCGCCACTGGCATGGAGGAGGTTTGTGGAGACGCCTGGGGCTGCAGCTGACTCTGAGTTTGACTTGGAGTTGGGCCATTTGTAGGAGGAATCAGGCCAGTGGGAATAGGCTGTGTAACGTGGGGAGATGCAGCAACAGGCTGACTCCCTCTGGAGGAAACACCAGTAGCAGCTGGATATGTTGGTGTTTGACCTGGAGCAGCCTTGGGATGCTGCACTGATCCTCCTGGACCCGTTTGCGAAGCACCAGATGCTTGCTGGTATGCACCGTACATAGGCGGAACCGTGGGAGCTGGCACGTATGGCTCGGGCTTCACCTGGTCGATTGGAGTGTCCAACACTGACAAATCTTTGACGTCTGACCCGCGGAAAACAACATAGTCATACACATCACTTCCAGGCATAACCTCGAGGTTAGGGTTCCCGTTTCTAGCCATACGCCCTTCAGTACCAAAAGATCTGACTGATTTTAAGGCGACAGTGGCATCATCAGCATTAATGTTGTCGAGCAAACCAACATATCGAACGCCCTTGTTTGAGATTAATGAGATGGTCTTTCCGATATATTGAGACATCTTCCGTTACTTCAATATGGCTTCCTGTTATAAGAATAAGTATACTTCGTTCATCATAAAGATGTTCCTCGAACGTTTCGGTAAGTGAACGACTCTATATTAGGTGCAAAAACCGTTCTATTTTGCCAGTTTCTTCGAACAGATACATGTTCTTGTCCTCTATTTAGAGACTAAACTACATGCTACCCTCCTCCCTCTAGGCGTTTTTATATGGTGGCGGTATCTTTTGAAAAAAAATTGGTCCTAAAATGAATGAAAATCAGTATATTTAGAAAAGACAAAAATGTGAAAAATGTGTGGTTAGCTAGGAAAGATACATTTTCAAAGTGAATATGCAAATTTAATGCTGTCAATATCTACCATTCTGAGTAATGCCTCTTTATCGAGAATTCTACAATTAGGTCCAGCGGGGCTTGAATACGAATGTTTTTTCAGCCCTACATCAACTCTACGGCTGATATTCACAGAAAACACTAAGTAGTGTTGTACCCAATTATAATCACAATGTCGCAAGAGACATTGTGATTATAATGTCGTAAACGGTTTTCCATTAAAAAAAACCTAGAGGGCCAGTGTTGTTGTGAGTTTAGCCCAGAAGCCAGATAGTTAGGTGGTTTCTTTTTTGACAAAGGAATAAGCATGTCAGAGAATATTAGTGGTGATTCCCATGACGGGGATGTATTGGATAATATCTCGCCAGAATTACAGCTAAAGAGCGCAGATGAGAGTGTCCACCAAGAAACAGTGGCACTGGAGGAAGCACAAAATACAGAGCAGCAAGATGAAATAGAAGGTAATAAGCATTCAGGAGCGTTTGAGGATGAATCTAGTGGTGTAACTGGTGGTTCTAGGGAGCAAGATGCCGATGAACCAGTTGATGGGTCTGCTCCTAGCAACGAAGAAGGGGGACATTATGCCAACGACCAAGGGTCTGCTGAACCTTATGAGGAGTATGATGAAGATGAAATATATGGTCTCAATGCGCATAAAGTGACGGATAGTGAGAACAAGAAAATCACCCAGAAGAAGAATATTCGTAAGACTAAGAAAGCAGAGGAGTCAAGGAAAGACGAAGCAGACTTCGTTCCTATGAAAGAGTCTGAAGAGAATACTCATAACTTCGCAAATGAAGACCCTCAAACCCACAAGCGTAGGCTACTCGAGGAAAAGATGGACCTGGCAATCAAGTCCAAGACAGTGAGACGTCGGAGAGCAGACGAAGATGATTTAGAAAGAATGCAAGATGATAGAATTGATGCATTGAAAGACAAGATGATCAGAGCTGCAAATGCCGATGTGGATAGAATTTCACAAGGTCAAATAGCTACTGAAAAGTTGAAGCTTTTGAAGGAGATTGTGGATGTGTTATCCAAGGCTGATTTGGCGATTTCTATTCTTGATAATAATCTTTTGGAAGCAGTGAGATTATGGTTAGAACCATTACCAGATGCATCCATGCCAGCATATCAAATCCAAAAAGAAATGATTCACGCTTTAACAACATTACCAATAAAGACTGACCACCTTGTTGCCTCGGGAATAGGCAAAGTCTTGGTGTTTTATCAACGATCAAAGAGAATCGAACCCAATTTAAAGAAAATTGTTAATAGACTCATTGGTGACTGGACAAGACCAATATTGAACAAGTCCGATTCTTACAAAGACAGACACATTCAGTTCCACGAGTATAATAAGAATAAGTTCACCAACCAGCTTGCGTCACGCCGCACCAAACCTAAAGAAAGCAAGTCTTTGTATGAAGAAAGTGCTGAAAGAAGAAAGAGGGCTGCAATTCCAACAGCCAGAACCACTGCTTATAAGATTGCACCCAAGGTTGATCCTTCGTTGTTGAGGAGACAGCAAATGAGATCAAACTTGACAAACGATGAGCGCTTCAAGAAACTCAACCAAAAGCTAACACTGATGAACATAAAACGAAACACAAAAAAATCTGGTCCTTCCATCGAAGGTCGTAATTTAACTTTGTAAGTTTATAGCTATTAAAATACGTCTATTGCTGTATTTAAATATGTCTTACCGACGCATAGCAGTCATAGTAAGTATAGACAAGGAGCAAACACTGCAACGCTCTACATTAACGATTATTTAACAATTTTATGCATTAACCCTATAGTAGGCAATAATCAATATACACATTGTACTTGTTTTGTTGAGTAAAGAATAACCTTCAGAAGTAAAATGGTAAGATACGTTTACGATCTTGGCTTTTCCTTCTTTTCCTTCCACAAGGCCAATAAAGAGACACCAGAAACCTTGACGACCTTGAATCTAACACCTGGAATATCACCCTTAGCCTTACCTCTTCTACCGAAACCGGCCAACAAAACTTCATCGTTCTCATCGACGAAGTTCAAACAACCGTCATTTGGAACGAAAGCGGTAACTCTTCTACCGTTCTTAATCAATTGGACTCTGACACACTTTCTGATAGCAGAGTTTGGTTGCTTAGATTCAACACCAATTTTTTCTAAAACAATACCCTTGGCGTGAGAAGATCCTCCGAATGGAGAAGACTTGTAAGCAGTTCCCAACAATCTAGACTTGTAAGCTTGGTCGGCCCATCTGTTGTTACGACGGTGAACTCTCAACTTTCTAGCAGAGTTAAGTCCTCTTGGCTTTCCTTTACCCATGTTTGCTCAAACTAATTAACTAGTGTAGAATAATAAGTGTGTGAAAAACTGCGATGAAAATCATTTTCCATTGAGTATCCTTGTTTCTGCACAAAGTTTTTTTGGTCATTCCGCACGCCTCACAAATATAAGGTCACATTTTAGCACGTGATGTACAATATCATTAGGGATATAGCCCTATTTAATATGATAGTTGTAGCCTCTTCCCTTTTCACCATCAGATCGGGATTAAGATAGCGAGGGCTGGCAATGCTCTGACCGATGGTGCTGTAAGTGTAGTCTCCATGGGAAGCAAAGTAGCGACTAATATTATTCAGTTTTAGAGTGACTGAGGCAATATTAAATTGCTGCTCTTGATACCTCTTACATGGGCATTCCATGCTTCTTAAATATGATGTGCAACTTAAACTATGATAGCAGAGAATAAATAATTATGCATTTATATAAAGTCTATCTAATCTTTCTACCTCTAGTCTTCACAAGTTTGAGTAGAAACATAAATAAAAGATCAATTTGATCTTTGAACATGAATAAAAGACCTTGAACAAACACCCCCTTCAACAACTGAGGAGCCAAGCCCTTATACAATCCTCTGTGCTTCTCTGTCTTCCACAAATAGTGCATTGCGTCAGTGAAGTATTGGAATTTGACATCTTCTGCATGAGTATCGCTTTCTGCAACAGTCACAGATTCTTCAGAACTAGAGCTAGAAGATGACGAGGCGCCTTGTGAACTGCCTGTATTGGCAACACTAGATAGAGGCTTCTTCAGCTCTGCTTTCTTTTGAAGCATTGCCTTGGACACTATTAATGGCTGTGTAACCACAGTTGCGATAGATTTTGCAAGCATTCCAATAGAGAAACTCTCTAAGGGGCCCAAGTATTCTTTGTTGCCGTAAATTATTTGCTTCAAACGCTCGTAAGAACCATATGTGATCGAAGGGTTAATACATAGGACAAGTGAGACACGAAGACCCTTCCACATTCCTGAAATTCCATCCTGCTCGAGAACCTCCTGGACTAAACGATACCAAGGACGCGAAGTCTTGTCAGTCTGCTGCTGAGTAGTGATAACACCTATAGGCATAGTAAAAAATTGTGAAATGGCAGCTGCCAAAGCACCCAAAAACAATTCAATTAGAGTCGATGGCTTGTGATTGGGCATATGCTTATTTAAGTTAGAATACACTCTCTTAACAATCGTATACCAGTAAAAGTACAGAAAGTTCTGCGCAGCAGTTCCAAAGAGAGACGAGAAGATACCATGGTACCAACCGAGAATACCTTTTTTGGCATGGATCTTCCGTAACACGTCGATGGTGTTTTTATATTGGCCGTCTCTCAATTCCAGCGTCTGACCCTTCTTACCATCTGCTGATTTATCGACTCGCTTGACCTGCGTCTGTATCAAAGTCTTGCTTAAGTCAAGCGGGTAAACAAAAGTGTTTGCAATCACAGAAGCCAATGCTCCACTAGCCGCCTTTTCAAGAGGAGTAAGCGACATTCTATATGCTACTGCTTTCTTATACTACCTTACTACTGCCGACCTTTGCACTCTGCTAAAGCTTAAGGATTAGGCTTATACTCTTTTCTTAAATTCCCTTCTTAAAATATGGAGAAATAACTTATCTCTTTAACCGAGGTATACTTAAACTTCAAACACTTCCAAGAATACTTCTTGGATCCTTCAACAACCTAATCTTTGGGCTCTCGTCCCAACGTAGTATTTCAATCTCAATATCAATCCACACCAGTCCTACCCAATACCTGGCTAGACTAACTAATGTTTGTTCTTCAAGCTTTCGTACTTGTAGTGACTACTTCCTCGTATGTCTAACTACCACCAATGACACAACCTCTAAAGAAAAATGTACCAATATATTTTCAATATATAACTGAAATGATATATTGGGACATGAACGTGTTTATAAGTATATATTATCTCTCCTCCGTGGTTAAATCAAGAACCACATGAATATCTTGATATGACTTTACCCCGAGGTTGATTTACAGACCCCCCACCCAATGCTCCGCTGCTTTCTGGCTTTGCGCGTAGTAAGATATTATCACGTGCTATATCATGTGATTACTATACATTCTTCCCTGGGGTATATCGATGGAGCTATGTTGGCATTGTCTTCGCCTCTGGGGCATTCGCATGGTCAGTATTGTATGTTACAGATTCAATATAGGCCCTGCTCCAGTCAAGAGAGGGATCGGTTGCTTAAACTTTAGCAAGTGGTCAGATGAGTTTAGTTTAAAAGTTGCAGCTACTTGAATGGCACTCCGAATTTACTGCAATAACTTTTTGTTTGGTTGTTTTCCCAATATTTGATCGGGATTCTTTTCTGGCTGCTAGTAGGGGCTACCGGTTTAAAATCTTTCAGATCTAGCACAAGTTCGTCGTTAGAAAATCTACTGAGTAGAGAGATTTCATGCTCGACTTCATCCACGAGCTCAGTGTAGACAGAGTTTTGTTTCCGGTAGAAGGCGATGAAGTCATCGTGAGATATCTGAGACAATGCCTGGTTATTTTCGCTCACCAATTTCTCTACGACTTTATTTATGGCTATGGCCCGTCTGTCCAAGACGAGGTTGTTAATTTCAAAAGAAACATGGTTTTTGTCTCTCTCTTTGTCACTTATGTCGATCATCTGCAAGAACTTTCTCCTTGGGAGACATTTGTCGAGGGCTACGAAAGTTGTGCTTGAAGCTCCATGCTTGGCATGTTCAACTTTGTCGCCTTGCTTCTTTGATTCCGTGTCTGGAGCTTCATCCATGTCCATATCCATATCTATTTCGATTTCATCTCCAGTTGTGCCAGACCCAGGGGGGGATTCTTCCTTTATGTCGTTACTTGGCAGCACTTCGTCCATTTGTTGTCCACGAGCAACTTCATCTTGGTTAGTGTGAGAAGAATGGTCAACTGTAGTATCAAAGTAGACGTGTAAATGAGCACTAAACCAGTACTTGGGCCTTATATTATAAAACAATACTCTGTTAAGAGGACTTCCCAAACGACCATTCTGAATATCAGTAGCAAAAAAGGGTTTTTTCTTTAAAAGACCTGCTAAATTACCCTTCTTCTCTATATGCTGAGGCCAGTCATGGCTAAGTACTATGTCTACCTCCTCGTCCTTCATTAGAAGCATTTTAAGATAATTCTTCGGCTTTATATGGTATACAGAGCGCAAAGTCTGTGGAGAAAATGGTAGCGGTTCTCTGTCATTATCGTAATGCAAGGCTTTATTCACAAAGGAACTATAATTGTATATTCCACTCAATCCACTTATACGTATCCCCTTGTACCATATGACACCGAATTCACCTAAGAAGTATATGTTTGGAGCCACCCATCCTCCATATCGAAGCTCTTTTAAGTATGATGAGCATTCATGATTTCCACCAATAAATATTGTAGTCACTGGTGCCTTTCGTTTCCCAGAATAATATTCGTGAAAGTCCCCCATGGTACGATACTTTCGAGGAACTGAAATCGTTTGCAAGTCAGCGATATTGCGTAGGGCTTGAAAGTCTCCTAGTATTATGAGCAAATCGACTTTAGCTGGAAGGGCAGCGTAAATCTTGTTTAACATTCCATGGCAACATCCTTCTATCGCAACATGTAAGCTTCCAGGCGCCATACTAAGTCTTGATAAATCAATCTTTTGGTATTCTAAATAGCAAAATTACTGCAGTGCCAAATCTTACAAAAAGAAAAAAGATCAAGTAGTACTCCAATTTTCAACATAGGAATGAGGTCTTGATGTACTCTATGTTTAGAGTACATAGAAAAAGTACATAGAAATAGAGTTTCTATTTTTTAAACCTCAGTCCAATTATTCTGGTTTGATGTCAACTACCAAGGAGATGTAACCATATAACTACACTATAGATTCTACAATTAAGGCTGGATAAGCTAGAGAATTTTTCATTCATTTCATTTTACGCTAGGCAGATAGACTCAAGAGTCGAGAGTTCTAACTTTTTGAGATTCATCGCTTAAAACTTATAAACGTGTTCCTTGGTGTAGCCCAATTCGGCCAAAGCACCACTGACTTCACCTTGGTCGGTAGGAGAGTTCTTGGTACCGGAGATGGCCTTGTACAACCCTGGGGGACCGCACACAAAGATCTTGTGGTCTTTGGCAGAAGGAGGGGGCAAGACCTTCAGCAAGTAGTCCTTTGAAATGTAACCAGTCTCACCCTTCCAGCCGTCAGACGCCTTGTCGACGAAGTAGACGAGCTTGACTTGGTCCTGATGCTTCTGGGCAATGGTGTCCAATTCCTTCTTTATCAAGATATCGGACTCTGTGAGGTTACCGTAGTACAAGTTGACCTTGGTCTTGTCTTCGGGGTTCTTAGTAATCTCATGAACCAATTGGTACAAAGGAGTGATTCCGGTACCTCCGCCGATCAATGAAATCGAGCTGTACTGGTTAGGCTCCCACTTCCACTTGACAATTGGGCCCTTGAAAGACAAAGTGTCGTTGACGTTCAAGCTGTGCATGTGCGTCGACATCTTACCCTCGTCGTACTTCTTCACCATGAGCTCGATGTAGCCCTTCTCCTCGGTGTCAGAGATCGGTGTGTAGGGCCTGATAACATTGTTGCCCTTTGGCGTGACATACTTGGTCAACAAGCACGAAGCGGTGATCAAGCCAGACACATCGTCCTTGTTTGGCAATTCAAACAAAAAGTGCTTGGTGTTTTTCGTGGTGTCCCACACCTTCGCCAACTTCAAGTCAATCCACTCATCACCGCCATTGAATGCCTTACCGCTCTCGTTCTGGATCGTAGACGAGTAGTGGTATGCCAATCCAATAGAGCCAGCAGTGGCGAATACTGGGAGCAAAACCCTTGGGTTACTGAATTTTCTAGTAATTTGCGCAATGAATGACATCTTGCTCTAAAATAACTGTCTGTCTAATCTGATTGTCCAACTATGCGCCGTGTTAGAACCGCTGTTTCTTCTATAATGTACTTTCTACTCCAAAGTACTATAGCTCAACCATCTTACCAGGTTACTTCTAGCCCAATTTATATCCTGGTTACTATGCAGGTTTCTGGATAGCGTAATTGGCCACAAAAATCGTCACGATTGCTTGCTTACATAAATGTTCCAGCAGCAGTGTTGCAGTATCGACCCATCACCATATATAAAGTGCTTGCTCAGCAGTTCTTGTCTGGAGTTATCAGCTAGGTACTGGATTACAGAGGCGAAACCATTTGCGGGTTTTGGGTAGATCGAACAAAGAACAGGTTTAACTGAAAAAAGGTGCGCTAGGTTAGTAGAGTGGACTTAACGAGCATTAGGAGATTGCAGAGGATATAGACGGAATTGCGTACCAGATAGGTGATTTGGGACATATCGAAGGCATTGAAGAGCATTGAGAAGTACTGAGAAGGATTCAAAAGCAGTGAGAGCAGCGAGCACAGCTAGTGAGTGTGAAGATTGAAAAGTGACATAATGCTCCGCAGTAAGACTCAGAAGGAGATTCTCCAGATGTCGAGGAACATCGTGCAGCCCTTGCTTCCTAACTTCCACAAGGGACAGGCTGGACGCATAGCGGTGATTGGCGGCAGCGAGGACTACACGGGAGCTCCATTTTTCTCGTGCCATTCGGCGGCGCTCTTGGGATCGGACATGAACCACATTGTGTGCGAGAAGTCCGCCGCGACGACGATCAAGCTGTACTCGCCGGACTTGATGGTGCATCCTTACTTGTACGAGTTGCATAATCCAGAAATCAGGCTGCGGTTATCTGAGGATGAGTACGATGTGTTGTCGAAAAAGAGCTGCGAGGAGATCCTCGGCGGCCACGACAAGCTCGATGAGCTCATTGAGACTTTTGTATTGCCCAAGATTTTACTGCTTCTCACCCGAATTGAGATCGCTGTTGTTGGACCAGGCTTTGGCCGTGACCCTCTCATGCTCAAGACGCTCGTCAAGATCATCGAGCAGATCAAAGTGATGAACAAGCCCATCATTTTGGACGCAGATGCTCTCTACTTGGTGACGGTCGATACCAAGTTGATTAAGAACTACGACAAGGCGATCATAACCCCCAATGTTGTTGAATTCGACCGTCTCAGTAAGGCCCTCGACGTCCCGTCCGTGCTCAAAGAGACAGATATCGATAAGATAGTTGACTACACCGAACAGCTCTCGCGTAAGCTCGGCAACGTTACTGTATTTCACAAGAATCTGAAGGACATCATTGTAAAGAAGGACGAGACGATCGTGAGCGACTTCAAGGGCTCCAACAAGAGAGTCGGAGGACAAGGAGACACCTTGTCGGGAGCCATCGCCACGTTTGCCAACTGGTCATACCACTACGATAACAACTTGTGGGACATCTCTGACCACGAGCAGCTTCCTGCTGATGTCCTGCTTTTGGTTGCATGTTTCGCTGCCTCGTCTGTGGTTAGACTTGCAGCTTCAAAGGCGTTTGCTGAACACGGCAGGTCCATGCAGACGTCCAACATCCACGAGTTTTTGGGTAGCGCTTACTCTGAGTTGTTTGGCGACTCGGGCGAGTATAAGCTCTGATTTCTCGTCACCTCCAGGGACTGATTGCCAGTAATATAGAGATCCTACTTTGTGATATTTGGCAAAATTTCGGTCCTCCTTCTTGGCCCCTGTAAGAAAATAATTATATTTCGATTTATGTGGGCGTATATTTGCTTAGTACATATACTCTCTTAGTACATTCTTTGACTTGTAGTGAATGACTCCATGGCTAGGACATCGATGGAACCGTTTTTGGGACCATTTCTGCCAGATCAAAAAAGCGACACAAAACTATCACTCTTCGCACCTGACCCCACAGTGACAAATCTTGTGATAATTGACCCGAGGCTAAAAGTCATATCAGAGCAAATAAAGGTCATACTTTTATAGGTATATATCAAGTGTATATAATCACTATTAACGTATATAAGGATAGAAAACATTGTCGCAGTGTTGTTAAGTTGCATTTTCACTAAGTATTAAGTGTTTTGATATAATACAGTTCATACTAGTACAGTCATTATAGGACAGAAATGGATACAGCAAATTGTGGACCTTCAAACGCCCTTCAAAAGCTATCAAGTCATACACAAAGAGATCATTCACTTTATAGAGAGTTCAACACAGCGGCAGTTGGGGCCCCGGCAGCCTTTCGAGGAGGACCAAATGTCGACGGGAGGTTGAATCACGATTTCAAGCAGTTTAGCCAAGGATCAAAGTATGGTATTTCCAAGGCAGAGATACCGATGACTCGTCCCACGGAAGCATTTAATATATTGCATGGAAATGTTGCAGGGCAGGGTGGCTGGAACCAGGGGGATAAGGGACGAGAGACGTGGGTTCAGGACTTTGCACAGTTGAATATTCATAGAGGCCAGCAGAACCAACGCACAACCGGCACGCCATCGCAGAGAGAGGACTGGCAAAAACAGTTCATGATGCGGCAGCAGCTGCTGCTGCTGCAGAGTTTTTTGCAGGGACATCCACAATTCCAGCCCCAATATCAGCCGCAATTCCAGCATCAGTTTGGTGGATTGGGCATGAATAACGGGGTGGACATGCAAGCTCCAACAGACAGAACAGCCAATATGATAGAAGGTGATAATAAGGCATTTGATGAGCACTTCAGGCAGTTAGAGCAGGAACTAGTGCAACAAAATATCGAGAGACAAGATCTGGTGCAAATGGAGCCTATGGCCGACGAAGATGACAACCAAGAGCTTGCTGAAGCGGCAAAAGAAGTACGTGACGCGATGTTGGATTCTTCTGGAAGTACAGGAGTCAAATTCCGCAACTCTGAATTTTTGCGTTTGATGGAATCTGTAGCAGACAGACGGACGCAGATATCAAGGGACGGAACCAAGTTCGAGGAAAACCATGATACTCCTGTCTCTGTGCCTCTAGAAGAGACTCAGACAAGACACCCAAATCATCCACGGGATTCGTTGAAAAGGTATTTACCCGACCCGCTCTCGCACGTCAAGGATGGCGCCCTTGGCGACTTTACTAGTCCCTTGGAGGCAGCGAAGGCCATCAGTGGGAATCAGGTAACTACTGAAAGCTGGGTAATGGACGATGACTGGCTCGACATGACCGCAAACCCTACGCCAGGCTCAGTAACCCACAGTCAAGACGCCCCCAGCCGTCCTGAGCACCCCATTTCACAGGAACGCCAACACGGCGGACAGAGATTCAACCTCATGCCTTCCGAATGGCAGGAAGTCTACGACGATTATAGACATGAAGATGACTACCAATAATATTGCTAGCGCTGAAAACGCATTAATGACTCGCGTCTACATCTTTCTGCTCTAGCAACACCTCCACTTAGTTTCGCTAGACAGTAATAAACTAGTAAAAAGCTGCAAACGCTGCACCTGCCAGGTGTCTAGTCACGTTTCATGTGTCACGTGCCATCTCGATCTCACGTGCTTGCGCGATGAGATCGAGATGGTGTCTTGTGGCTGCGCTGCTGTCGTGGGCTTCTGTAGCCAGAGGGCACCACCAACAAGCGGTCGCACAGTACTCACGTGTATTCAGAGAGTTCCGGTTGGCCTGGAACGTCCTTACGCACGCCGACGTTGTACTGTACGCCAGTTCATTCCGACATAGTCCAAAAGTTCGGAGCCGGAGCACAGTGGATCGATGCCTTCTTGTTTGCCACTGTGTCCTGGCGGGGGCGCGCTAACAAAGGCCGTCCTAGATTTTCCTGCACCAATCTCCGAGTGCCCCTCCTAGGTGGTGCGCGCACTCGCGCGCTGCTCATGGCAGCACTGCTCACTGCCTGCTCTCGCTGACACCGAGTGCGGTGTCCCGCGCGTGGCACGGCCTGGGGGCCGCTCCAAGTATGCCGGGCCCTGTGCTGCGCTCCTGGCTCCGGTTCCGCCCTGCTAGCCGCTTGTTATCGCAGGCGATGATAGCGTCACGTGATGTGTCCTGCACCTAGTCCCGGCTCTGCCAGTCGGTGCCTATTGTGTTTGTGCCACCAGACCATTTTCGCGATGGGGTGTGTTCTCTTGATATGGCCGGTCAGCAGCAGGGTGCTGCTGGACAACGTCATGGACTAAGTGAAGTTACGTCGTGCGTCGGCGAGTGAGCTTTATGGTAAGCACGCTTACACAGGGCGCGTGCGCAGGCCGGTATGGTTGGGTGTGAGGCTAAAGTGCCTGGGGGGCTTGCCGGACAGGCCAAGTGTCGGTGCAGCGAAATGAACACCGACACTATAGGGGCAACGCCCAGCGTGGGGAACTGCGGTGAAGAGTTGCTGCGGTCTTCTCTACTCCTATGTTTCTATTTTGCATCTGGCGTCTAACCCTTCCAGTTTTTCCGAAGCATTTGCTCTCTGGTGGATCTGGCGGCTGTTACTCTGTTGCTGCAAGATGGAGCTTTGCGGTCTCGGAACCGCTGCTGGGTCCATAGCTAATGTTGTGCAGACAGCAACATCTTGCCCTCTGGCAGGGCTTTATGATGGAAGCAAAATGGCCGGTGTGCACACAGGTTCGGAATGAGATAGTTAGGGCGATGACGGTCACAGGGTCTGGGCGACAGCCTGCCCAGACTCTGGGCAGGCTGTACCACGAAACTGGCCTCGCTTAGAGAAGTAACCCTGCCGTAGAGCCCAGCGCCAGTGGCCCTGGGCCCACTGGAACTCGCCAAAGACCCCAGCATACCCACTATTCCACTGGCACCCACTGCCGCTGCCCTCAGCAAACGGTCGCGACCGGGGTTTTTTCCGGTCGGTCTTAGGCTCTGTGAGCATGATACTCATGACGTCACTTGACGTTCCACCCTCTGGCCCTCTCTCATGGAGCACCATGTGCCCGTCTGTCGCTAATCTGTTTACACCAGAGCATGATCCCAGGCAGTCCACCCCCAAGCTGTTGGCCTGCTGTAGCGGCTGCTGGGCCGCTCACCGCTAGCCCTCTGGGTGCAAATCTGTTCTCTCCGCTGCTACTATCACCAAAAATCCGTCTCGGTCGAATTCCGAGCACATCGAGTTCCGGTCAGGTTTTTTTTTCCCTCACGGCCTTTATGTCATTCTGCCTCTTGACTTTTCTTTTTAGTCTTGTCTCTTTTTGTCCTGCCCATCTTCTTCTCATTGGGTTTGTACATTCCCCTTCCCCCTCTTATGGCCACCGGTTTTCTCGTATTAACAAAATAACAGGTCTAGGGTATAAATAGAGCAGCAATTCCTCTCAGATCCTGTCAATTTGATCAATCGTTATAGAATACTAATAGTGATCAACGTTAAATAGTAAGCAACGTTAATCAATTATTAGAACTAAGCATAGTTAACAGCTTGCAACAGACACTATAGTACTTTATTATTATTATTGAAGGGTTTAGTTCGGAAATAGCGGATTTATAAAACCTTTATCATCAGTTGAGGAAATTTCGTACAAGTTGACTTCAGTTGGTTCAAACACAAATTCCAGTATAAACGGAATTAAGAAACAAAAAATAGACAGCACGATGACTTCTACAGCATACAAGATCGTCAAGCCTTTCAGAATCGCCATTGTTGGATCTGGTAACTGGGGTACCGCCGTGGCCAAGCTCGTTTCTGAGAACGCCAGAGACAAGCCAGAGATCTTCGAGAAGCAGGTTAACATGTGGGTGTTTGAGGAGAAGGTTGACGGCAAAAACTTGACTGAGATCATCAACACCGAGCACGAGAATGTCAAGTATCTTCCAGGCGTTAAGCTTCCAGAGAACTTGGTTGCCAAGCCAGACTTAGTCGAGACCGTCAAGGACGCAGATTTGCTTGTGTTCAACATTCCTCACCAGTTCTTGCCTAACGTCTGCAAGCAATTGGTTGGCAAGGTTTCCTCAAACACTCGTGCTATCTCTTGTTTGAAGGGATTGGAGGTCGATACTGAGGGCTGCAAGTTGTTGTCTCAATCCATCACCGACACCTTGGGTATCCACTGTGGTGTTTTGTCTGGTGCTAACATTGCCAATGAGGTTGCCAGAGAAAAGTGGTCGGAGACCTCCATTGCCTACCTCCCACCAAAGGACTTCAGAGGTGAGGGTAAGGATATCGACTCCTATGTCTTGAAGGAGGCCTTCCACAGAACATACTTCCACGTCACTGTTATAGAGGATGTCATTGGTGCTTCCATAGCCGGTGCTTTAAAGAATGTCGTCGCTTGCGCTGCAGGTTTTGTTGACGGTGCTGGCTGGGGTGACAATGCCAAGGCTGCCATCATGAGAATTGGTTTGAAGGAGATCATCCACTTCGCTTCTTACTATAAGTTATTTGGGATCAAGGGTGCCGCTCCAAACCCTACCACTTTCACTGAGGAAAGTGCTGGTGTTGCTGACTTGATCACCACCTGTTCCGGTGGTAGAAATGTCAGAGTCGCAAAATACATGATCGAGAAGGGTGTATCCGCTTGGGAAGCCGAGAAGGTCTTGTTGAACGGTCAATCTTCCCAAGGTATCATTACCGCTAAGGAAGTCCACGAATTGTTGACCAACTACAAGTTGAACGCCGAGTTCCCATTATTCGAGGTTACCTACAAGGTCATCTATGAAAACTTAGACTACCAATCCATTCCCCACATTTTGGAGAGTGATGCTTAAATTTGCCCAGTCATATCTCTACTTTGATCAAAAGTAAAACTTCATTTCACAAGTATTATAATTGTACAAGTCATGAGAGAACACAAGTATAGATAACTTAACTTATTTTTTCTCCAAACCATAAATTAAACTTTAAATAAAGTATCAATCAACGTTAAAATAAAAGTATTATTGTATAGTAGTTGTTATGGTGTTTAATAGAAGGTCTAGCCTGATACACGTCGAGGAATAACTGTAGCCGACCCTGTAGTTGACACGTTCTTATCAAGACTAGGCTTGTACCAAGTAGATGATTATTGCTGCAACTGTTGAGGGAATCAGCTAGCGCCCCACCCAAATCCAGTGCCATAGTACCAAATCAATTATCACAAGAATATATGGTCTGTATACAGTACCTGGTACTTATGATAATCTTTCTAGTGGCATTTCTCAGACTGTAAAACATAGGAAGGGAGATTGGTACGTTCTAACTGACATGATAAAGAGTATCTGCTGCTATTTAAGTGAATACAACGCATTATAATGACTTCCGAAGACATATTATTGATCAATATCAAGAATTATGTAGCGAAAAATCACCAAAATGAGACACACTCAATATGGAATAGACTCCCCATTGCAAGGCGTTCTGCAGTATTCATACTTCTCTTCTTAGGATCTATGGGAGAACTACGTGTTATTCTAACAAAGAGATCGTCGAAACTTCGCAATTTCCCAGGGCATGTTTCCCTTCCTGGAGGTAAGGCAGACAACGGGCTAGAGAGCGAATGGCAGGTATCAAGAAGGGAAATGGAAGAGGAGATTGGGTTAGACTCAAACAACGACATACTTCTCAAAAACTACGGATTGTCTATTGACCATCTTAATGTACTTCCTTGCTTTCTATCCCGGACATTTCTGGCAGTGCGTCCATGTGTAGGTTTCATGAGATGCCCCAGTGATAATGAGGTTTGGTCTAAGTTGAGACTCAAGCTAAACCCAGGAGAGAGTTCTGGCATTTTCTCGTGTCCACTAAGAGACTTTTTGTATCCTGCCAGCAACTATCCGGCAAGTGAAGCTCTTGAAAGGGTCTCACGCAAAATGAAATGGGGAGGAATTCCTTGGGATTTACGCTCATATACTTTCCCGCATTCAAACGCTAACGAGGTGAGCTGGTTGAACAGTGTTGAAGATACTTCAGCAACAGAAAGTGAGGCCTCTGATGGTGAGGCTGAGGGCCCACCTGCCTCGAAACTAAAAAAAGAGAACTTGTCAAGTTGGGGCAGACTTGGTACCAGACGTGACTCCGAAACAAACGAAAAGATTCATGATGTGTGGGGATTAACTGCTAATATATTGCATGAGGTAGCACGAATAGTCTATCTTCCAAGAGAACAGGATCGCGATGTGGAAATTGGTGAGGAGGAATTGATTTATAGCATTTGGAACTACGGTAATCAAATGAAACAAAAAGAACGTTCTCCCGAAGAATCAAAGCTAATCACCTCCAGTACAAACGCAGACTTCGGGTTTGGCGATATTTTGCCTAGATCTGAGTTTCTTCGCTTAAAACAGCTATATAAATAACCTACTTCCATAGAAATTATATCAAAATAAACATAAAAGTTGCATCTGATACTTTTGCAAATGGTATAGATGTCTTTTTTATCGTATAATAGTCTGGAGAGAGGAAAAGGAAGGGATAGACATATTTAAATTTACACTAGCGTTATTATTCAGCCTTTTAGTGTCCGTAGTGTAAAGATGCGATATCAAGTTCCAATATTCAAAGAACCATTAAACCCATATAAGATATATGATGAAATGAAATCCGCTGAAGCAGGATTGGTAAAGGTATTCGAAGATATATCAATCGAGAAAAAAGACCATGATTTAGAAGAAGTCAAAATCCCAAAGTCCCAGAAAAAGTTGACGTCTGTAATCGATCAAAAAACGTTGAAACTACTTGAACTTCTTGATCAATACGAAAGAACCGCAAAGGACGGTGCCATATCGTACATAAATGGTAATTTAACATTGAGTCGAGCTAATTATAATGAGAATTCTCTAATCAAGAAATACGGTGAGTTCTCTTATGATTACAGGCCCTATAGAGCATGCAAAAAAGTGAATATTAATGAAGAAGGTGGATTTGAGCTAATTGATCTATTGACTTTGAAGAAAAGCCTGAATGAGAAGGATTCCCTGTCAACGAAGGAGAAGCATGAAAAGACAGCCATAGTTGATGATGAAGTTGACAATACAGAAAATAATAAGACTAAGCTAAAGAATCGTAAAGTGAAAAGTTCGAAGAGTCAAGAGCAGCTTTCGCTGACAAGAGAAGTGGCAGCTGATGACCTAAAAGACCCCATCTATCAATTTGGTGGTGGATTTGGCTCGTATCAATTGAGACTGTCACAACAATTTTACTCGCTGGCTGTGAATCATTCAGTAGCATTGATAAATATAAGAAGGCAAATAAGAAAAATTATAGAAGAAATTGAAAGTTTATCTGAATAGAGTTTACGAAACATTATAAGATTATTAAATATGCAAATAACGATTTATCCAAAACGAAATGGAATAATTATTTTTCTATATCGCTATATAAGTCACTGTCATTTTCGTAGTCATTTGGGTCTATTTCTGGTGCATCTTCATCGTCGCCAGACGCTTCATCAGATTCGCTTTCAGCTGTGGCTCCATCCGCAGGCTCAGACCCACCTGCAGCAGCCTTTCTTCTTGCCTTCTTAGCTTCTTTCTTGGCATTTTTCTCCTTTACAGTTGCCTCCTGTTTACGTCTTCTTTCTTCCTTGATTCTCTGACGTTCCTTATGTTTGTTTTCAAGAACACCCAATTCCTTATCAGATTTGGAGATGTGAGAATGGTACAACGTCTTGGACGATCCGATTAACCCTTCCTCGATTTTCACCAAAGACATTGTTATACGAGGTCCAATTTCAGTTAATTTGACTGCCTTCTTTCGGGTTTCATCCTTGGTCTCCTGCTCTGGATTTTTGCTCTTCAGAACATTGGTATTCTGTTCTTCTTTCACCTGAACAATCGCATCATCCTCAACTTCAGAATCAGAAGTCATGGCACCAGCTGCATAAGGGTCGAGTAATAAATCGGCCATATCCTGGGATCTGGAGAGATTTGGAAGAGGCTTGCTTGGATCCCGGTGCGCATTAACGAGCTTCCTCACAGATCTTGTTCCTTCTATGAACTTGGTATCTATGACATAGTGCCTTATATCAATTCTCTGGGTCATAGGGTCCTTGTTTATCATTAAGACTCTTCTTATAGAAGACACTTTTATCTGCTGTGGCTGGATTGGGGGGAACATGTTTTGGAAAACCGTGATTAGAAGTTTTTCATGATTTTCTGTCTCGTTCAACTTGTTCAGAAACCCGTTCATTACTAACAATGGAGGGTTTAAAAAGAGCGAAGAAGACCTGTCTAACGACTTAGGCTTCTTCAATATCCTGCTGACGTCCTTAATCAATGAGTAATTGTGGATTTGAAACTGCAACATGGGGCCTCGGGGCATCTTTCCCACTCGTAACGATATGTTTCCTGTCTCTTCAGACTGATTGAAAACAAAAAGCTCCGAAACCCCCAACGGACCTGCAATTACTATAAAATCCTTCAACTTATTAGACTTACGTTCTCTCAAGTTTATAGCTGTGTGTGGTTGCATCATGTATCTGAAATCTTTAACCAACTGACTTAGCGAGTGGTTTTTCAATGAACTCCCAAGCCTGAGCACCATAGATCTCGGGATCTTGGCTAGCTCCTCTTCACTCACCCTCTTATGTGTTCTCGTCTTTTGTCTTCTTTTCGCCATGTTTTCTGTTAACCTAAACTTTTATACTCTTTAACTGGTGAAGAGTAAATTTTCAGTAGTAGACCTCATCTCTAAATAAAAAGAGTGCATTACAGTACTGAAAAAAAAAAAAACCTTTCCTCATAAAATTGCAATACTTAAAGAAGAACAACCAACAGAACTCTACTTATCTATCTTATAGTTTGAAAACAGAAGTGGCCATTATGTCAGTCAAGTCAGATAGTGTTTCTAGGCACAAAATCAAGAAGCCTCAAGTGCAAAATGATGTTAAATCGTTGGCCGAAAAGATAAAGGCTAATGCCATCAAGCAACAAAAAAAGGCAGAGGAGGAAGAAAAACTAGCTCAGAAGCAAAGGAAGGCAGAGAAGCGTGAGAAGCGTGAGAGGAATGAGAAGCATGAGAAGAAGGAAATAGAGCATGAGGCTGAAGAGGCAGACGAAACCGAAGAAAATGAAAAGGGAAATTCAGACTCAGCAGCTAGTAAAGATGCAGATATGGAAAAAAGTAAAGTGACTTCATTCAGCCAATTGAACTTGATTCCCGAGCTTCTCGAAACTATAAACGAAATGAAGTTCACGAAACCCACTCCTATCCAGGTAGAGGCGATTCCCCATGCGTTAGAAGGGAAGGATGTTATCGGGCTTGCGCAAACAGGGTCAGGTAAGACAGCGGCGTTTGCCATTCCAATCTTGCAGTCGCTTTGGGAGGCGCAAACACCCTACTACGGGCTTGTTTTGGCCCCCACGAGAGAGTTGGCTTACCAGATAAAAGAGACATTCGATGCGTTAGGCACCTCCATGGGCTTGCGCACTGTCTGTGTCGTGGGAGGAATGGATATGATGGATCAAGCCAGGGACTTGATGCGTAAACCTCATATCTTGGTTGCTACCCCCGGAAGAATTATGGATCACCTTGAGCACACAAAGGGATTTTCTTTGAAAAATTTGAAATATTTGGTCATGGATGAGGCAGACAGGTTGTTAGATATGGACTTTGGCCCAGCTTTGGACAAGATCTTGAAAGTTATCCCCTCGGAGCGTACCACCTACCTCTTTTCTGCCACCATGACCAGTAAAGTTGAAAAGTTGCAAAGAGCATCGTTGCATAATCCAGTGAAGGTTGCTGTCTCTACCAAATATCAGACAGCTGACAATTTAGTACAGTCTATGATGCTCGTAAGTGACGGATACAAAAACACTTACCTCATACACCTCCTCAACGAGTTTATGGGAAAATCTATTATTGTCTTCACGAGAACATGTGCCCACTCTCAAAGAACATCCTTGTTGGCCCGTATCTTGGGTTTTTCCGCCGTGCCATTACATGGTCAGCTCTCTCAATCTCAGAGATTAGGATCCTTGAATAAATTCAAGTCCGGAGCATCAAATATTCTTGTTGCCACTGATGTGGCTGCCAGAGGATTAGATATACCCTCCGTCGATGTGGTCGTAAATTACGATATACCTACTGATTCAAAAGCATATATTCATAGAGTAGGACGTACCGCTAGAGCAGGAAAATCGGGAAAATCTATCTCTTTGGTTACTCAGTATGATTTGGAGCTCTACCTACGCATAGAAAATGTTTTAGGAAGGAAGTTGCCAAAGGACCCTTCACCTCCTAGACAAGTCTTGGATGCTTTACATTTCCATGTGGACAAGGCTACAGCAGAAGCCATCAGACAAACTAAGCAGTTTCATGACAAGAGACGTAAGAGATCCAGAGACGATGCCGATAGGGAAGAACATTAATGCATTCAATTCATTGTATATTGTTAGTACAGTAGGAATAATAATAAAAGTGTAGTTTATAAATGACAGCCAGCTCTCAAATATAAAGATATAAACTCGAACTAAAGTATAACCAAAATATCTCATAATCAAAATATAAACAGGAAATATGAAGGGAGATGAAAAAAAAAAGACTCTGAGTGGAAATGAAACCTCCTTATCTTCAAATAACACAACAATAAAAAATCACAGGTGTACATAATGCACAGGGCATTCTCTACTGCCTTTTTTATTGAACCAGTCTTTGATGCACTTGTAGTGGAATACACACAAACATTCTAGCCTTCCCACTTTGTCACCAGGCTTGAGGTCTTCGAGACAAATGACACACTCGTTGTCGAGAGACTCATAAGGATCGGATTTCTCGTAATAGTCATTTCGATCGCGTCCGTGAGTATCGATCTCCAATCCGCTATTTTCCATCATATCCTTAGACGAGACTGTCTCTAGGGAGTTTCCATTTGAGCCCGAAATTGTCTCCAACTTGGGCTTTGGGATAGGCGGAATATTGTACACTAGCATCTTGTTTCCAGTAGTGCGGTTGTGATTACGCTCGTTTGACTGTTGTGTTCTTTCGTTATTAAAACTAAAGTCGTACGCAACAATGCAGTCTTCTATATGCCTCTCTTTGAACCTCTCGAAATCAGCATCAAAGTTTCTATCGTCAATCTTCCGCTGCTTCCTGTACTCTCTTAGGATGTTGCAAGAGCACACAGGACACAAGTTACGGTCGCTCCGGTCATCTGCCTCGATCCTGCTGCGTCCGTTTCTGCCCACCTGCGACAAATTCGTCGACGAAGACTCCGATGACGAAGGTATTTTGCGGCTCCTTGTGCGAACGTTATACTTCACCACGCTGCTGCTCTCTGGTGGCTCGCTGCTGCCACCATGCGAAGTTCTATCCATGCTACTCTCTCCTGTCTCATCTGGATCAGCATTAAACAACGCTTCCCTTATCATTCTAATTTCCTCTATGCACCAATCACATGTACGGTATAACTGTCCATTTCTCAGAACACTCCGTTCATCTTCTCCCACAACTATAACAGTGTTTGGAAAATAGCTTATCAGTTGGCTGGAACAGTCTCCACAAACCACTCTGCCACATTTTCGACAGTGATGTCTTCTAAAATACCAACTGAACTTAGTGTCACATATAGCACATTTTTCTACATCCTCGTCCCTCTGCCACTTGGGTCCATTCTCTGTTGACTCCATGTTCCTTCTCTGTGTTTTTTATGTGTACTTCAATCCTTCTTAAATGCTTAAACCTTTATGATATTTTTATATACTCGCACGCCATTAACTCACTTAAAGTAATTTAGGCCTTAAAAGCCATAGAATTTGAAGGAGTGAAAAAATTGAAGAAAATCAAGAATGACAGACCGACTTACACAGCTACAGATATGTTTAGACCAGCTCGTGGAGCAATTCAATGCTACAGTGAATTATGTTAATAACCACAGCGAGCCTGCGCTTCTCGATGATGATCCTAGGTCGGTAACAAATTTGGCAGTATCAGCACCATTGCCGGGCCAAGTGCAACAAAATAGCGGCAGTGCAAGTGCACGGCCTGAAGGTAGCCACACGGGTATGACCAAGGCGCCATCGAGGGCGGAATCTGCGGCGAACTTTGACAATACGGTCAGCGAGCTTTCGACCGACATCATATTGAAGTCTAGACAAATATCCATGTTGATTGATTCGTTGCCGGGAATAGGAGTCACGGCAGAAAGCCAGTTGGATATAATCGATGATTTGTCGCGTGAATTGGAGGACGTGGAGAAGGAACGAGTTGAAAAGATCAAGAAAAAGGACGAGTTGACAAAGTGGTGTGAAGAGCTTATAAAAAATATGGCAGCTGGTATAGCTGAAACTAGACAACAAAATGTATAATTCTATTGCTATAGCGCAAACTTTGGTGCGTGTGACTATTTATCTATTTACTGGGCATAGCTATCGCAGTTGAAGTCCCAGCTGCTTAACCATTTTGCATTGTTGCATGCGTCTTTGGCCCATTCAAGACCGTAAATAATATATCTGAGCTTCCAGAAGTTCATAGAAGCCAAGACCGCTACTGTAATCACAAAGGCATATCCGAAAATTCTTCTTCTGCTAATCTGGAACTCAGCGAATACAGCCGTGGCCAAAATTAAAAAGTAAGATGGTGTCAAGTAATGATGTAAAAATAATTGCCTTGACATCAGGAAGTATGGGAAGTAATTTAAAGCCCAGCCCAAAATAAATTCAAGTCCATTTTTATAGTACAGTGACGCTTGCTGAGATTCAAATGACTCTTGAAATGGATTCAATATCTTTAGAGCATGGAAAAGGTTCTGAGTTAATATAAGAACTGTTATTAACAATCCTGTTAAATAGATTGCAAGGTTTCCAAGCAAATAAATATGATTCCCCTTTTCTCCTGGGGATAGCTTTTCGCCTTCGGTGTTGTAGAAACTAATTCCTCTGGATGTCGTCAACCAAGAACCAGGACTAGAAGCATAATAATGAGGCTCGTTAAGTCCCTTGTTTGTTCTCCACATTGCTTTGTGATATTCAGTTAGTTTGTCCCAAAATGTAATATTCTTGAAATGAACCCTCTCGTGTTCGTAATTGTTATCAAGCAAAGGATGGGAATTTTCTTCGATATACCATAAAGAGTTAGGAATGGTTGGTTCGTCAATACATATTACCTCGTTTTGATAGAATCCCCAAGAAGGGAGCTGATCTTCGTGTGCTAGAAGAACACATTCAGTTCCCCTATGGATTATTTGGAAGATGCTTTCAGTAGCCCTTAGTTTTATCAAAGGCAAGCTCAGGTTTGAGTGTGATTTCCTTAGCAAAATTCTGATTTTAAACTCATAATTAATATCACCTAGCATGTCACGGTCACCGGCACATGAGACTTCATTGGAATAGTCATGCTCTGACAAAGGCGGCCTAAGATCATTAACATGCAAATATCTACCTGTACCTTTGTGATAAAATCTTACTGTATCCCCATCTTTAACTGGTCTAAATATCTCCTGAAGCAGCCCCATTCGGTTTTTGTTTTTAGTTTCAATAATCCATTCATTATTTATATCAGGTGTGAAACCATATAATGACACCTGTTGTTCGCCTGACCCTGTGTTGTACTTATGATCGTGAGAATGGAGATAGGATTCTAGTTCGTTGTGCTTAATTGTAACGGTACTACCATATAATACTTCAACAGGCATGTTTGCCAAGGCTTGGGAATCTTTGAATGTAGCTTTAAAACTAGGGGATAAAGCTCCGGATCCTTCGCCATTGTAGGGAAGGTTAACAAAATGTGCTGCAAAGCATCCGAGATAGATTATTGATGGAATAACAATCAATCCAAAAACACGGTAGAATATATGTTTCGAAAGATCCATTAGAGTCACATCTAGATCTCCAACCATGTTCCATAATTGAATGGCAGTGAGAATTCCGACCCATAAAACGATAAAAAGACCCGTCAACTTGATAGAAGTGAGAAATCCCAAAAATAATCCTGTCAATATCAAAAACTTAAACCATTTTCTAGAGAATGGTTTGGTAAGCTCAAACTTCTTGTAAGAGTATATCACTGATGAGACACCTATAATCAAAGGACCCTCGAGCATAATCTGTCTAGTCAAAGTCACAGCAGAGTTTTCGATTGCAACCAAATACGCCCCGAAAAAGGCCACTAACGGTCTGCAGAAAGACGCTCTCAATATTCCGTAAGTCGCCAATATCGAAAGGATTCCACATACAGCCGAAAAGATCCTCATAGATAGATAAGGAATATTCGAGTCGTAAGGATCATTTACGTTGCTGAATTCAAATTCACCATCCCAGTTAAGAAGAGACGCAATCCAAAAGTAAATTAGTTTACCTAGTGGTGGATGTACATCAATGAAGAACGTTCCCTTGTAGTATTCGTCGACAAAGCTACCAAGGTGTATTTCATCAAAAATTATTCCGCTAGGAAGAGGTAACTTGTAAAGTCTTACCCCAACACCAATCGCTAATAATAAGAACAATAAGAGATGATCTAATCGCGAGAACTTACTAGACTCCACTTTCCACTGAGATGGCAGAGAGTCTGGATAAACCTTGCCTTTCTTTAACTTGTACCCCAGAGGTATACTTTCCTTTTGTATTACACCGCTTCTTGTCATGAAAGCCTGGATGAATCTTATACGACCACTTTTCTATTATCAAATGTATTTATTGCGCGTGTATAAATAGTGAAAAATTAGTACTATATATTCGAACCAATTCTCTAGCATTAGTATCCCACGTAAAAACCACCACCCTTATCATTCAAGTCATCAATGATATAGGAGACATACTCTGACTTAGGATCCCAGCCTAATTTGGCAGAACATCTTAGTTTTTTTAAGTGGGGTAGTCTTTGCTCACTTAGAGCTAAGGCTAAATCGACAGGGTCAAGCTTGGTGGTCGTTCCCAACATACCACTGCTTTCGATGTAGAGATACTTCAAGGGTCTTGGATAATCTAAGTAGTTTAAGTTCTCTTCGTCGAAGAAGGTGCTAGATATGTAGTCGACCGTGACTTGCAACAGAATAAGGTTTGGACAGTAAAAAAAAGCCAAATCTAAGGTGTTACTTCTTAAGTTGGGCATTGGATACTGGACTCTTAGTGACACAAGATTTCTGCCTAGCTTAGATAGTATATGATGCAATCCAATGTCACTAATAGTGGGGCAATGGGCAAATTCAAGGTGGACCACGCTATCTGGCACACCCGACTTCATCAAAAACTCGTCAGTAATACCACCCGATAACCTCAAGTACGACAATTTGGGAGGCCAAGCGATGCTGCTGAAATCTTTGATCTCGACTGAAGAACGAGGAAATGCTAAATGATATAAGTCTTTTAAACTACTAATAGACTTGAAAAGTTCTTCTAGATTTAATGTTTCAGAAACCAAGCTGAGATCCAAGACTTTCAAATTCTTGCAGTTTTTTAATGCTATGGAAGGACCGAACCCGAAGCTGGCTTGCGGTGCCACAAAGAGCTCTAAACTTTTGCTAGCTCTTTTGAGTAGCTTCGCAACAGATGCATTTTTTCCGGAATGGATGATATAGGTGAGATCTAGCTCCCTGATGTATTGTCCCAATAACTTGTTGGATGAGATGGATTCCATGAAAGATAAAAAGTTCGTAGACTTTAAAATCGGTCTTCTATATATCATGGGTAAAACGTGGAAATAGATTAACTTGCTTGTCCTCAAGAACTTGGGCTTCAACTTATCCCACGAGTATAATATCTCGAGAATGTAAAGTATAATTTCCAACGGTAGCTTCATATAGCCCTCTTTCAAGAGAGGGTCTTCATATCTCGTCACTCCCTCAAGTTCGCTGCCGTTATTCAAACAAAGACCTAACACATCGACCTTCTCAAATTGAGACATCGGCCAAAAAGTACCAGCCCGTTTATTTGCCGCTGAAGTCGTATACCATCTTATTTCGTCAGAATAGCCTCTTTCAGATTCTTCGCCTTCCTCGTATTTATCTTCCTCATCGCTATCTAACTGCGCAGCGGCATTTGAGGTGTAGACATACCTCCTGTAAGGAGGCCTCGTCTGCTTAGCACGTCTTTTATTCGCTATATTGGATACCTTTTCCTTTCCAAAAGGTAAGATAAGGAAAAACTGCCAGCCTGACTCGAATCTAGGGTCTCAATAATGCTCTCATCGTTATTAAGCTATATCGTATCACGATTTTGTGCTCACACGACGTCATCGAGTACTACAACAAAGCTTTCCACTTTGATCCAAACATTTTACCCACCAAAAATGACGTTTGACGACAAAAAGGGCTTGGCTATTGCATTTGAAGAGGCACGGAAAGGTATGTTGTTGTAGCAAATGTTGTTATCTTCTGACATCAATGTTTTACCTTTTTTTCTTTGATTTCCGATCTGAATTCTCAACTAACAAATAGGATACGAAGAAGGGGGTGTACCTATAGGTGGTGCTTTGATTCACGCTGATGGAACAGTGTTGGGAAAAGGACGTAACTTGAGATTCCAAAAATCTTCGGCAACTTTGCATGGGGAAATATCTACTTTGGAGAATGCCGGTAGATTAAAAGGAAGCATTTACAAAGACTGTACTATGTATACTACTTTGTCTCCATGTGACATGTGTTCTGGTGCTTGTATAATGTATGGTGTCAAGCGAGTAGTTGTTGGTGAAAATAAGAACTTCTTGGGTGGTGAAGAGTATTTGAAAGCTAGAGGAATTGAAGTCGTTGTTGTGGATGACGATGACTGCAAAAGTCTTATGAAGAAATTTATCGACGAAAGACCAGAAGACTGGTATGAAGATATCGGTAAATAAATCCTTTTTCAAAGGCTATTTTTTTTACATTTTTTTAGATTTCCTTTCACGTAAAATAGCAAACTATTGATTTAACTTTGGTATGTAGTTGTCATCTAATTCATAAATTGCAATAGGAATTCTTTCGCCCGCGTTTTCTCTACAAAAAAAGAAACGTTTTAAGGCACATTCCTTAAATCCAAAAGCAAGACGTGACAGTTATAGCCTCGTAAAGACGTAAATACTATTGGAACTCTGTCTCCCAAAATGCTCACTGTTTGTCGAAAAGCTGAACAGGAGTTCTAGAGCGAATCATATCGTATCCCTCAATGTTTTTGGCGTCATAGTACTTCCGTAGTCTATTCAATAGTACCTTTCGCGTCTTCAAATTGTAACGTATATTTGATTTATCTGCCAAATCGACAGTGTCATGAGGATCAAAACGAACATCCTTTGTGTCACAAAACTTCCCAGCAAGGTCAGAATTCCGTGAGTGAGGTCTAACGTCGTCCGTGTCCTTTTTGCTATGAGTTAGGAGAGGATAGATGATAAAAATATTGTAAAATATTCTTGGGACAAAAAGGAACAAGGTCATTGAAACTCTAATGAAATATAGCGGGAACTTGATATAGACCAAAACAACAAAAGTTTTGATTCTTTCCAAGGGTTTAACGTAGCTTCTCGTAGTCTCTATTGAAGATGATATGGCCTTAAAATCATTTTTATTGCAAAAATGCCATACTCTTGTTTTATAATTATCGAACTTCTCTGAGTATTTCTCCCTCAAATCTTTCAATAAATCCACAGAAGCAGGATATGCTTCGTCTATAGAATAACCCTTACTTGTAGTAAGATTTTGGAGGAACCCGTAAATTTTTTTTGGATAAAGTAAGATACCAATAATTGACTTGACTAAAGAAGTAAGAGATAGCCAGTTGTATACTTCCATGTAATCTGACTCTTCCCCAATCAACTGACCTGGGTCATTAACATACATTAATTTCGAAACGTTAGGTTCATCTCTATAATTCTTTAGTCCCTGACTCGCATAGTTTTGGAGAGTTGATGTAGAATCTGAAGCAGGATACCTATTATATAGTTTTTCATGGTCTAATTCCTGATTTTCAAATGCATATTCTGCTGGAGTGTTGCTTTGAGACCTGAAAAGATAATTTTTGTGGTTAAGAAGGTTAGATGAATGAGAAAGAGGCTCAAAAATAGAATCCGAGAAAGAAGAAGGATTAGTAGATAAAGTACCAGCTTTATTACTCTTAGGGATTAACGAATCAACCTCACTAGGTATGTAAACTTTCGGGCATAGTTTGTCTTTAAATTCGGGACCTAAATTGTGCTGATCGTCCGAAGATTCTTCTTGTTCTTTCTCCTCTACAATTGTGTGCATTGGCAGTTCTCTTTCTATAGATAATGAGTCCTGCTTCAAAACATTATTGCTTGTACTATTTTCTCCAAGATTAAGAGGAAACGGTCTTAAAAATATAGGATTTATCTTTTCTTTCTGTGAATTTTCAGTCTCTACTTTCTCTAAACGACTTAAGTTTATGTTAATACTATTAAGACTTTCTCTAATTTTCGCAACATCTTCTTGATTATCAGTAATTGATTTTGTGAGGGAATCAGAAATTTTCGCAGTATCATCTTTTAGATCTAGCAATATTCTGTCATAGTTCTTGTATGTTCCTCTTTTCACATTTATATATGTGAAATAAAGCATATTCTTTATAAAGCTTATACTATTATTTGACGAGGGAAACAGCTCTCCTGACTCTTTTGGTAAGAAGTTATAGATATTATCCTCCGTGATCAAATTATAATCATGATCCGTAATATCGAAGACCTTTCCGTCAATTTCTTTCGAAACTAGCCTCTCCATTTTCTCACTGAAAACTAACATAAGTCTGAAAACACCCCATAAAATAAACAAGCTCACATTCAAGTTGTTGAACACCATTTTTCTCTTACTCTCTTCAATACTAATGTAATTTCTGGACAATAACATTATGCCAGCTCCTGTAAATGTACCCACAAAGCACATAAGAAACGCATATATCTCATATTTTGAAAAATTTTTGACCATTAGTAGTTTTTGAATAAACAAATCATGATTTAATTTGATATCTGTTGATTCACCCACTGAGACTTTATTGTTTATAGCAAAGGAGTTGATATGGTTTAGGAGCCTGAATTTAGTTTCCTGGATCTGCTTCCGCCAATTCCAGGGCCACTCCAGGGTAAACTTGATAAACCAACAAGCCAAAACTATTAATAAACTGTCGGTTACAATTTTGGCAAAATCCAGCTGACTCTTGATCTCTATTTCACCCGAAGGAACAATTATTGCCACCATTGAGGGAAGTAATATAATCATGAGCGTGAAGTACCTGACTCCTTTCAGGTCCAAGCCCGAGCTCTGCCTTTTCAGATAGCTGAGTGGGGAGCATGACTCAATATCGGAATAAAGCATCTCGGCATCATCCTCGTACGGATCTCCAACCACTGCTCTGTGTTTCTGCTTAATATTAGACTTTTTCCTCCCTTTAAGTGAGCTTAGTGACAGTTTAGGGCTGTTGTTCACGTACGCTTTTCCTACTTTGCTGTCTGACCCCATATTTCCACTATTTGCATCAGATTTACCTCTATGGACAGCATTTTTAGCCTTATTCGTATTCACTGACGATTCACTAATATTTCGACCAGCAAAAAGTCCCAACATGAAGCTAATCTTATAGAGTTCAATATCATTAAAGAATGTTTGATGGGATCTAGGGGGGTTTTTTTGCAACATCTATGTTGCAAATGTAGACTTCCTGTTTAGGTAATATGCGAAAACTTTGAAAAACTGAAGAATGCCACATCATTCTAGCAATTTACACTACTCACACGATTTAGGATAAAAGTTTTTCTATGAAAAATTTTTCCAATCCCTAGTTTGAAGCAACAACTTTTCTAAGAATAATAAGAAGCAAACACACAGAATGGTTTTAGTACAAGATTTATTACACCCAAACCCAGCTTCTGAAGCTCAGAAGCACAAGAAGAAGATGTTGGTTCAACAGCCAAGATCATTTTTCATGGACGTTAAATGCCAGGGATGCTTGAACATCACTACAGTATTTTCCCATGCTCAGACACCAGTTTCTTGTGAAAACTGCTCTACTTTGTTGTGTACGCCAACCGGTGGTAAGGCCAAGTTAACAGAAGGATCTTCTTTCAGAAGAAAATGAATAGTTCGTTCCGATCAGGTTCTATAGAAGTCTGATATGTTCAACTAAAGGCATTTTTTTATATTTTGAAGGAGATTACTGCATTTTTCTGGCATCTACGCTTAACCTTAAGTCATGAGTTGTGAATCACGGAAGCTGTGCTTTATTTGATTTATCACTAAATATTATTTTATCCTTATAAGCTTCATTTAGTTAGGAAAATAATACAAAAAATATCTTATGGTTTGATTGATTTGATTTCAAATGATATAAATAATTTAAATGTTTCTATATACATGTGTTCATGCCTTTGCAGGCTTTTAATTACAATTGTTCATTTATTTTCCATCGTAGATTGTAGGGTTTACCAGGTACTTTGCCCTTTTGCCCTGGACCTTATATTTCTTGCTTTGCTCAAGCGAAGTGGCTAATTCGTCTGCTAATTGAATGGAAGGATCGATGAAGTCACTTTCGGAGCGGCTGACCAATTTTTTCCATTGCTTTTTACTTTCTTCCTTCAAAAATTTCTTCTTTTGAGACTTCGCCAAAAATTCCAATTTTTCTAAAGTCCTGTCAGAAACTTTGTTCTTCACAATAGTACTTTTCTTTCCCAAAGCCCACAAGTCACCCTTACTTGCCTTCCTGGCGTCATAATATGTTTGTTTGCCAACACTTTTGGGAACCAGCCAAATTTCTATGTTTTGCGACGGAGAGCAAACTTGTAAATTAACATTATTCTTCACTTTAACTGGGTTAGAAATTATTCTAGGCCATTTATGTAAAAAGTCTTGTTTGAGAAAGTCAGTTGCATTTTGTTCTCTAGCTTTCTGTATCTTTTCTATAGCTTCCTGGTCATTTTTAGATCTTTCCATAATCAAATATGAGTATGATCCACTTTCAACATTGTTACTACCTGGTCTTCCAGATCCTTCCAATGACTTGATCTTGTTTCTTGATAACTTATCAAGACCAAATCCATCTTCGGCATATGAATCCCAAGGTAATGCTAGTCTTTTTCCTTTTTTCAATTCAGTGGTGAATGTAGGACGCAACACTTTCTTGTCAAACGAACAGAAGTTAAACCTGTGTTTGTGGGATGGGATTTGGTAAAATTTTGGATCACCTAGTTGAAGAGGGCATCTTCCATGGTGAGGACATGGCGCAACGACACTTAAATGATAGTCGATCGTATTTTGCGAAGAATGGGGTATCTCAGAAACAGTAGACACATCATCGGTAGATTTATTTTCTAAAGGGCTTACCTCAAATTCTTCAGAATTCTCTAGATCAAGTTCCAATTCCTTCTCGTCCACCTGACCATATTTATCAATTATTTCTTGCTCAAAGGCCGAAATCTCTGTGTCTTCGCTTTTCCCATGAGTGTCATCTAAATTTTTTTGAGGTTTAGAAGTGGATCCTTTGATATATGGCCTTGGTATCTTCCCTGATTCATTTTTATGCGACTCTGGTCGAAGCATCACTTGCCTAGCTCTTGCAATAGTTTCAAAACCTAATGCATTTCCTCTTTCAACTAAAACCAAGTGACCTCCAGGACTTAAAAGTTTTAATATTTCATGCAAATTATCATCAACATCTCTAGGAAAGTTATAAACTCTCGAAAGTAATGCTTGGTTAACTATTATCAAATCATATGATTTTGTGCTGGGGAGAGAATCTCTGAATTTTGTCCTGACATTGATTTGAGCAGTGTCAACAGGGCCAACATAATCTTCGAATTCATCAGAAGCTTCATATTCTTCAGTATCATCTTCTACAATTTCTTGTTCACTAAATACCTCATTGTCAGCTGTAACTTGATCGACTTCAGTCATTAACTCATTCACTTGCCTAGAAAGTATGATTTTGGCCCTCTTTTTCATTTCATAGTTATTTTTACTAACGATTAGAGATTCTTTGCTTTTTGGAATAAAATCATCACCCATTATCTCATTAAGAGCAACTATACCAGTGCTGGGACCGTATCCTATATCTAGAATATGGTCAGGTTTGAAATTTTCTACACCCACTCTTTTTTGCAACTCTAGCAAAACCTGGCGAGTGTTAGAGTAGTCTTGAAGAAAAAAAGCAGCAATATGTGCATCACAATCTACTTTCGATTCAGGTGCATGCTGTATTTGTTCTTTGTTCATGTCTCGAAATAAAATAGCAACTCTTTCTCTCAATCTGTCAGGCTCTGTCAAGCGTATTATATTATTATTAACTGCAACAGATATATCATAAGGAAGTTCAGTCGTTCGATGATCTACACGCCCAAGAAGTGTATTAGGATGAATCCTTGACTCTTCTGTATTTTCTCCCTGTTTGAGTGAGCCATCTTCATAACGAAAGGGTGAATCTGTGACTTGATCTTCGCTCATTTCTTTTGTGATGACATTACTATTAGTATGATTCAAGTTATTGTCTCTTGCCAATTTGTCACTCCTAACTAACTGTCCAAAAGTCTCACTATGGCGCCTCTTTTCGAAAGGTAAGTTAGAGGGGACTCTGTCACCTTCCTTAATGTTACCACCTTTAAAAAAATTATAATCGATCGCTTCATTCTTCAACCTGCTATCATGGTTGGACGAGTTATATCGTTTTAAAACATTTGCAGTGTTAAGACTGGATACCTTTATGCTACGCCTGCAAGTACTATTACACAAGCTTTTTAACATTCTCTTTAGCAATAGGAACAGATGCAACTTGATCTTAGCAATGCTTAATATGTGAAAAAATAGCCCATCTCATTTTGCAAATGTCGCGTAATCTGATAACATACGACATATATACGACATTACAAAATGATTTTGTTCATTGGACTGAGTAGTTCGCTATTTTGGAAAAACAGGTAAGCAGGCTAAAATGTTTAGAGGATTGAAAGCTGTGTATTTCGCTCCGTTCACAGGGTTAATTGCCTACCAGGCTGTTTCCAAGCCCATTTTCAATGAGAGTAAACGTAACTTTTATGAAGATGACAAAGATGTGGTCCCCGTTCCCGGGACTATCGTACCATCCTCAGGAACTGAGATCGAATCATTGGGGCCTAACAAATTAGTTGATGGTGTATCAGTACGTTCCAGTAGTGCGATAGAGTCATTTTTTGGAACCATAAGACACAGCTTGAGCGAGGGAACCTATTACTTGGAGGAGCGTTTGAATGAGGGTTATGCGAAATATAATACAACTGAAAGACGGGTATCGAACAAGCTCAGTGATTTACACGAGAAATCAGAAGACCTTCTTCCCAATTCGCTTTATATAGTAGTCGCTGTGCTCTCTGGTAACATATTTTCCCGTCAAAGAAATATTTTGGCCAAAGCTACTTTCCCAGTGATTTTAGGTGTGGCATCCTTCAAGTACTTCTTACCTCAGACCTTTTCGAATGTCTCCAGCTTCATATGGAGCGTCGAGAAACAGAAAATTCCAGCCGTCGCAAGCCAACAGGAATATGCATTGTCCAAGGCCACCGAACTTGCCCACAAAGTTGAAGAGACTTCCATCAACTCTCAGAAGCGTGTGCAGAATTGGAAGAACTATTTGAAGAAATCAATATCAGACATTACTGGTTTAAATTTGGATGAGGAAGTCTCCAAAAAATGATATTATCTACATATTTAACGCTTTATACTTAGAATATACTTGACAAATAAAGGAATGCACATTTTGACTACTAGTCTTAGACTTTTCTCAATATTGGTCGTAACTACTTAGTTCGCATTAGAAATTTCAACTTCACTCTTTTTAAGCTCCATGGGCTAAAAAGACGAGATGAAAGCCCCATGAAGATTGTAGTATGAGTTTGTGGCATAAAGTGATTCTTATTGCTTTCATTACGTGTCTATCTACTGGATTGTAACTTTGAATTCTAAGCTAGCCGCAAAAAAGAAGTGGAACACAAACAAAAGTATGGCAGTTCACAAAGACTACATTGCAATATAACATACTCTAGTGGTCCTGGTTTGACTAGCATACTTATCGATAAGAGTGTGCAGAGATTTTACTCAGGTAATACAGTTATGTCGTAAGTAATACGAGGATAGGTTGAAAGAAACAAATTCTAATACAAGTAGGAACATCTTTCACATCAAATCGGCAACTTCCAAGCACGCTGGGGGCCTTGGAAACCACAAAGGCGATTATATCATGGATGATACACCAAGCTATAACCCGGAAGGTTTTAGTGATTCTTACATGGTCCGTCCTACAACGGCATTCTTGAGGATGTTTGACAAATTTGCATCGTTGTCGACTTTCGGAGGAAGTAACAGGACGCCAGGGAACATGAGTGGGACGTCTAATAACAAAGAGAAGAAGCCATATAATACACTGGCTTCCCAATTGCAAGGAAAAATAGGAAAAATAACCAGATTAGAGCACAAATTGATGACATTGCAAACAGAGCTTGCAGATGATCTCGTGGATTGGGCAAGCAATATTCCAAATCCCGACAGTGAAATAATGGTGAAGAAGTTTAGCTCCCTTCTATCAGTACAGAGAGACTCTGAGGCAATTGTCACAGATAAGTTGGAGAAGTTAAAGCTTAACTTGGCCTTTGTGAATGAGAGAGAAAAGAAACAAATGGATCTTTTACATTCTAAGCATAAGATTTTGAAAAACCTTAGAGAGTCAGAAGTCAAATACGGGCCTAATGCATCCTCGACTACCCTTCTCAAGGAAAAATTGGAAGAGAATATTTGTAATCTGGGTGTGGTAGAGATTCAATTCATACGCTCGATCAACAAAAACTTGAAGGAAGCATTGATTGACTATTTGTATGCATTACAGACAGTATCATCTAATTTGAGTGAAGTAACTAATGAATACTACGAGGTATTGTTGTCGTTAGAGTCGAACTCTGAAGTTGCTCGAGCTTCTCCCAGAAAGGTGGCCAATACTGGTATTGGAGTAGGACTAAACCCCAAGAAAGACTATCAATACAACCCGTCCAACTATTTTGGGAACCTAACTAAGTCTGCCAGTGACGCTGAGTACGGCAACCCTAAAAATGACACTCCACACGAATATGCAGTGGGTAATAGCCCTATAAGAATGACTTCTCGGGTTTTAGAGGACCATAAAAATTACTCAATCTGCGCTGAATGTTTGAAAAATAACAAATACTCCAATAGATTGATAACACCATGTACTCATAACAGCAGAAACTCGAACATGGAGACGGCAAAGCGTGGCATTCACGGATCGCCCACCCGAATTGTACAAGACAACTTAGGTGTCCAAGGCTTTGATATAAAAGATACTTATCAGCCAAGTGAACACTGGAGTTAATGTAACATGCTATATATATATATTATCTCTATTTATCACCTTTTCATTTTTCCCTATTTCCCTATTCCAGACAAAGTGAAAGATTGTAATGTATATACAAAATTCTATGATATAGTATGTACAATAAACATGCTAGACTAAAGCTTATGTGCTCCTTCGGAATATACAATCTTTATCAAGCAATATATGCGAAATATGTCTTGTTCAATTATTAAATGCTCCAAAAACTTTCTTCCCCACTTCGTAGGATGAAATCATGATAGCACAGGAAGGTGCTATTTTGAAAACTCTAGGACTGATACCACTATATAATGCCTTGATACCTTCCTCTCTGTATATTTTTATTAGAAACTTGAACATTGACTTTTTAGGCTCTGTTTTCGAGTTAGTATGTTCGTTAGTGATTTGCAACCTGGTTTTACCCACGTCGAAAGGATGTGTGAAAAATGCAGCAATTGTACCTGCAAAGGAACCCGATAGAAAACTTGTTGCAAATACTTCCCATTGTATGAATCTGCTGTTGTCTGGTGTGTTTTTGAAGTCAGCTTTTAAATGAGAGCCAATCGAAGACTTAAAAAACTCATAAAAAGACCAGTATATTCCTGAAAACGGTACATCTCTCCACAAGGTAATCTGAAGCCCTGTAAATAAAGCCCCAAATCCACTGCTACGGGCATTCTTGAAAAGATCGGTCACCAAATGAGTCATGAGGCCAGTGCTTTTCTGCTCAGCGGGAATCGACTGAAGCCTGGTTTTGATTAATTCCATGGGGGCAACAGAGGTCGCCGCCATCAAGCGGGCTATAGAGCCACACAACAAAGGATTGAGAGGATGTCCCTTGATGGGCGAGTTGTCTTTGATGTGCTCATACCCGGTGAAATAGATAATGTTGGACGGCACAGCCATAAATAAGGTCAAGGCTAAACCCCTCCACAACGTGAAAATGCCCTCATTGCGGCTGATAGTAGAGAACCCCTGGAAAGTCGATGTGATCCTGGAGCAATCCTGTGCGCCTTTGCAGTAGTTCTCCATCCAAAATAGCTCAGCGGCCAGCCCATCGCCCCCAGGAACGTGGCAACACACCTTTTTCACATTCAAAATCTCCTGCTGCTGAATTCGTATTCTAACCACATCGAAAGGAGTCACCACAATAGATGTCAATAAAGATCCCAGACAAGCACTCATCATTTTTTGCGCCGTTGTGATATCTTGGCTTCCAACCTTCTTTATCGCATCTCTTGATTTTAAGAGCCCATTTCCTTTGAACGCATATTTCGGATCTTCTATGCTTCCGCCTATATCCAGGGAAACAGACATATTTCTATACTATGTAAAAATCTATGACTTATTCACTTTTTCACCACTATAAAGATTTTTGGTACTACTTTCATTTAATTGATAGCAACGCACATTGCACGTCCGACCACGGCCTAACAAGATTGTACAATAATATTAAAATGGTTCAAACGCGAGAATGCCCTTATATTAAAACTCGTGGATAATATCATTACAAATATATATATTTATGCGATCATCTTGATTGTAGTTGGTAGCCATCATCATTCTGTGGGGGTGGAAAGAAATGTTCAGAAGGTAGCTTGAAGTTCTATTAGATAGATACGCATCATGGGGATTCTTCACAGATGCGATAACGTCACCCGAAGTTGTCCAAATATTTGTGTTCTTGGACCCTGCTGCTATGACAGGAGCATGTTCGTGCAAGTCTATGGAGCGAATGGATTTTTCAGTGGGTTGCGAGAAAGAGTGCAAGGGTTCGTTGAGACGAATGTCCCACAAGTTTATGTAGCCATCGGACGAGCCACTGATCAACTCTCTGAAGCCGCCTCTTTGCATGTGGACGTTGACAATTGAACCGGGGCTGCCCGAGTTTCGGCCTGGGGGAGCAGACCTGGGGTTGTTGCGAATGTTGGGGTTATGCCATGTCTTGACCATCGACTCTCTTGGGTCTAGCCGTCTGTCGTAAACACGAAGACTTCCGTCATCGAAGCCAGCAATGAAAATGTTGCCCGCAACTTGGTCCGAGGTCAACGAGGAGATAGCCGACGAAGAGCGGGCAGGAATGTCAAGAAGACATAATTCTCGCGGAGCGTCCCACACCCTTATGATTTTCACATCTCCACTCACTAGAAGGGAGCCTCGGGATTGCTGCCACTCAGATATCAAACCTTTACTTTTGGATGTCAACAATAGATCGGTCAATGCTCTCCAAGAAGATACTAGTTCTATTTTTCTCTCAGAGTTGTCGCTCAAGGCATCTTCTTTAGAGTAAGAATCTTCATTCCCAGGAAGGTGAAAGTGCTTATACATTTTAATCACACCGTCCGATGACCCAGTGAGAAGTAGCGGCATGTCATCCTCATTTAAAAACTTGAGATCTGTTATCTTTGTTCCAAATGGGTTTCCGTTGGAGAATTTTTTCACAACTTTATTATTTTCCCAGTCCCATACTGATATATTATCTTTTTCATCGCTAGCTACTAATATTTTTTCGAACTGGGTAAACTTGATTAATTTTGGTTGCACCTTATTGTGGAGAACAGTATATTTTTTGCTCCAGTCTCCTCTCACTGCTAAGCTCTTTTGTGGTTGTGTTTCTTGAATTATTGTTTCATTTCTATTTCTTCTCCATAATCTCTTGATGTATTCCTCAGAGCCAGGCTCGTCTATTTCATTTTTAGACATTTGCGGTTCTTGGAAATACTCACAGCTATACGTAAAGAAACCGGATTCATTTGGTAGCTCGGGGTTGGAATTCAAAGTACGAGGCCTGAATCGTGGAGTTTTTGGCCTGTACTCAACACCGTAATTAGACGGGACAGGTCCAGAGTGAAGAATCCTTGTGAATGTTTTAAGCTCATTGTCTTCATCGATATGAAATGTCTGGAAAAGCTTAGATAACGAAAAGTTCTTGATTTTCAGAGAAATAGAATCACTGTCAGATGAATCGTCTTGATTTTTCAAGTTAACCATAGGCATATCATTAGCGGAAGACGAACGAGCTTTCAAGGATGGACCCGTAACCGTGAGCGAATTGTTTTTTCTATGCAATACCGATCCAGTGGATATCTGCCTCCTTTTTCTGTTATCCTCTACTGCAGTCAAATGATGGTTCACCAAAGGATTTACAGGTTTGAAGTTTTCATTAATGTCAATCGTAGACTTGCTTAGTAAATATGCTTCCATCTCCTTGACAACAGGGCGAAGTTCACTTTCATTCAACTTGACCATTACCGAATCAACCACAGTCTCTGCCAATTGTTTCACTTCCAAGTAAGGATCTTCTGAAAGTATCAACAATGATTTCCATATGGAGCTGAAAATAGATCCATATGCTGGTGACTGCTTCCTAAACTCGGTCAAGTCTGTCGAATTATCAATAAGTATAATCTCTTCTTCCAAGTGGTTAAAAGCTATTATCATAAAGAATTTTGAATATATCTTGATAAACTTATTTATGAAGAATATAATCTCTTTTCTAACCATAGGCGATCCATCTCCTAGCAAATTCAATACTACATTGGCAAGTTTTAAGTCCTGCTGTCTCAATTCATCTCTTCTTAAATCAGCTCCCATATTTAACTGTGATTTTTGTGCCAGATTCATCTCCTCGAGTTCACTCAAAAAGTTCGTCAAAGAAAGAACAATGGATGTACGAACTTCAGGGATGGGATCATTAATCAAACCTAAAAGTTTATTTATATAACCATCTTTATAAATTATCCATTTTCCATCAGGGTATTTCAACCACAATTGGGATAACAACAAACAACACCATTGTCTGAGAAGTGGATTCTCACTTGTAGACAAAAACCTTAAACAATTATTGATCAACTCAGTAGAAAAGCAGAGCCTTTGCCCGTTTTTGAAATCTTTTATAAAAGAAGTCAAAATAAACGCACACATAGCTTTATGATCATCATTTATCAAAATATTTGTGCTTGACCCACCAGAAATAGCTGTACCTGGAGCACCGGGAGCACCAATGGTGTTATTCGGACTTGAATTTAGTATCAAATAGAAATAGTTGTAACCTTTGTCCTTACACAATTCTTGCTGCGTACTCTTGTAATCAATAGCCATGATTCTTGCCCAGATGAAAATCAAAACAGGTTTCAATTCTTGAGCAGGGCTCTGAAGTAGCTTCAACACGTATGGAAAGATACCAATTGACAAGGAAAGATAAACTGCCCAAGGCCCTAGGTCTAGAAATTTAGAGAGTAATATTAAAGCCCTCAACCTGTGGACTTGAGATAGCAATACCTGCAAGACTATTGGCAATTGCTCTGGAGGTTCTTTCGTTGATGAGCCCGCATACTTCAACCAAATCTCAAAAGCTGTTAATTGTTGTTCGAAGAAAGTGGAATGCTGATAATTAACTAAGTTTTGAGTGTTAGGATTCGTTGAAACTTGCCCCTTTGAAGCAAAGTCAGTAGAAGAAGATTGAGAAGTTAAAACACTCACAGATGAGCTAGACTTCGTATTAATTGAACCATTCCTATATTCGGATGCATTTTTATGATTTGGAGTATTATATGAAATTGCAGGAGGTGGCTCCTGGTTTGTGCTTTTTATTAATTGGGCAAGAACCTGGTCAATAGCCAAGTCCCACGAATCCCACATGGCATGAAAACTCACCGTATCTGGCAACGGAGGATCACTAATCGGATTGCAATTGAAACTTGGCATAAGTCTCTTAGCTAACAAAAAATTTCTGAACAAAGCTGCTACCATCAAATCCTGTCTGAATAGTCTTTTAAATATTGGCCTAGACAATGTGGTCCAGGCTATTGTATCTGTAATTGCAGTAAATATCCAATTTAGTTCACCAAGAGGTGTTCTTCTATCTGTCAATTTTCCAGGGATTACCACATTACCGACAGTGTTCGTAGGAAGAGAGTCATAATAACACTTTTTCAAAGGAGATTGCATGATGAATATTTTTATACTTATGTCAATCGGACATGTTAAACAGCAGGTGAATAGATCAGCCGGAAGATCAGGTGTCATAGGTAATATTTCATTACTCCGACATGCAGCAAGCTGAATGCAGTCAAGATATGAAGCAGTAGGAGAAGGTGCACTTATGTCATGATTGCCTTCATTGTCATCATCAATACGTTTTTGTGCAAATTTTTTGAAGTTGTGTACTATGTTGCCAGCACTGCTGCAGTCATAAACAAAAATCACTGGGGCACCAAGCCAGGTTTGAAGGTCATATAAGGAAATTGGAATGTACTGAGTGTATCCTCTGTTGAAAACCCATATTTCACCGCTAGCAGTAGGCTGAGGAACACCATGTCCGTTGTAATGAAACAAAATACGCTCATCTTTAGCATTTCTTCTCAAAGTGTTACAAAACCGCTTAACATCTTCCACGCAAGGATCCAAAGACTGCTTATACCTGGTTCGAAGAGACAAGGTTTCATACTGGGACTGTAGGTTTCTTCCTATAGTTTCAATGGCTTTTTTCGTGTCTGAGAATTGTGCACCATCACACCAAGCTTCGTATTTAGCACAAGGATGTGTCTTCATCACATCTGGAGGGTCAACTCCGAGGTTCAAGCATAGCACTAAGACTGCGCTTATTGTCTTTTGCCTTTCTTTCATCACCTTCCAGTCCGTTATAGGCTGGTAGTTCTTGTACAATTTCTTGGACTTTTTCATTTCTTCAGTGATAGGATTGCCATTTGTATTATGTCTCTTATCATCAAAGTAAATATAAAATGCATTAGCCAACAGGCTTAGGAATATCTCTGAGTTGTAGTCTTGGTCGAAGCCATGTCTCATCTTATCATTTAATGGCTTCATATATCTGGGCCCATAAAGCACCATCTGGTTGGACATGATTTCAACGTTGCTATCGATATTATTTTTTTATTTCTCTTACTTAATATAACTATCCTTACCTTATTATAAGCTCTGTGACCACCAATATATAAATAAAATGTCTTTCTATGCTACTTTTGTTCGACTACTGCTGTATTATACTTTAATTATGTGATGATTATAAAAATACGAAAATACTTATCTTAATTTTGAGTCACAAAACAAGCCGGTTTTTTTAGCTGATAAAAAACCAACCAGAGCGAAAAACGGTATCGTCTAATGGAAATATAGCATATGATATGACGTTCCTTAGAAGAAATATCCTTTTCCTCGTTTGGCGGTAATGCTTTCGTAGCTGGCTCCAATGATTTATGTCCAAAAAGAAGCTTTCGCTCTGCTAGTCTACAATTGCTCCCATATTAGCAATAGTTGCTTATTATTGGTATACTTATTACATGAGCACAGACTTCGAGTACTTAGCTAGAGCCAGGACTTTAGACTATAGCTAGAACGGTAAGCTACCAAGTCTTGGTGCTGCCCTCTAATCGTAGTATGTAGAAATAAGGTCGTGTTCATGCCCATGAAAAGAACGGACAATCTCAGCTAGCTTGACAGAGTTAGTTGAGTCAGACTAATAGCTGGGTCATACTAGTAGAGGCTAAAAGATAGAATAAATAACAAGCAGCCATTTTACCCTCTAGGAATTTCAAGTCGATTTTTAGACGCATATTCAAAGCTAACATGTCGAGCAGAACTACAGTGCCTTTCAACAGGGACTCATTAGAGCAAATTTTGAAAAGAAGATTCTTCTACGCACCAGCTTTTGAAATCTACGGAGGTGTGTCCGGTTTGTACGACTATGGTCCACCAGGATGTGCCTTGCAGGCAAACATTGTGGATACATGGAGGAAGCACTTCATTCTTCAGGAGGACATGCTTGAAGTTGATTGCACCATGCTTACACCACACGAGGTTTTGAAGACCTCGGGCCATGTTGAAAAGTTTGCGGACTGGATGTGCAGAGACCTCAAGACAGGAGAGATTTTCCGTGCTGATCACTTGGTTGAGGAGGTATTGGAAGCCAGATTGAAGGGAGACAAGATAGCTAGAGGAAAGTCAGCAGAGACAGAAGAGGAAGATGCCGACAAGAAGAAGAGAAAGAAGAAGGTCAAGGAAATCAAGGCAGTTAAACTCGACGACGCTGTTGCAGCCGAGTATGAGAATGTGTTAGCGCAAATCGATGGGTTCTCTGGTAAGCAGTTGGGAGAGTTGATGGTTAAGTACGAAATCAGAAACCCCGCAACCGATGGTCCATTGGAGCCTCCTATCGAGTTCAATTTGATGTTTGAAACTGCCATTGGTCCATCTGGTCAGTTGAAGGGATACTTGAGACCTGAGACTGCTCAAGGTCAGTTCTTGAACTTCTCCAAGTTGTTGGAATACAACAACGAGAAAATGCCATTCGCCTCTGCCTCTATTGGTAAGTCTTTCAGAAACGAAATTTCGCCCAGAGCTGGTCTTTTACGTGTCCGTGAGTTCTTGATGGCTGAAATTGAGCATTTTGTTGACCCTGAAGACAAATCACACAGTAGGTTCGATGAGGTCAAGCACATCAAACTCAGATTTTTGCCTAAGGAGGTCCAAGAAAGCGGTTCCAGCACTGTTATTGAGAAAACTGTTGGCGAGGCTGTTGAGTCTGGAATGGTTGACAACTCTACTTTGGGTTACTTCTTAGCAAGAATCTACCTCTTTTTGTGTAAAATTGGTGTCGATCAATCAAGATTGAGGTTCAGACAGCACATGTCGAATGAAATGGCACACTATGCTTCTGACTGCTGGGATGCCGAACTTCAAACTTCCTACGGTTGGATCGAATGTGTGGGATGTGCCGACAGATCAGCATATGATTTAACAGTACATGCAGCTAGAACGAACGAAAAGTTGATCGTTAGGGAGCAATTGCCTGAACCAGTTACGGTTGAAAAATTTGAGGTTGAAATTGCTAAGAAAAAGTTCGGTCCCAAATTCAGAAAGAATGCCGGTGTAGTCGAGAAATGGCTTTTGAGCAGAACACAATGTGAATTGGAAGATTTTGCCTCTGAATTAGAGAAGAATGGTAAATTCAACCCTAAGATTGAAGGTATTTCCGAAGAAATCGAGATTACCAGTGATTTGGCTAAAATAGAGAAGGTTAAGAGAACGGAACATATTAGAGAATTTACTCCAAATGTGATCGAACCTTCCTTTGGTATTGGACGTATAATTTACTGTATCTTCGAGCACCAATTCTGGAACAGAGCTGGCGCTGAGGAGAGAGGAGTTCTCTCCCTTCCACCATTGGTTGCTCCAACCAAGGTTCTTTTAGTGCCGTTATCTTCCAACCAGGATTTACAGCCATTGGTCAAGAAAGTGTCATCTTACTTGAAAAAGGAGCAAATTCCTTTCAAGGTCGATGATTCTTCTGCATCTATTGGTAAGAGATATGCCAGAAACGATGAGTTGGGTACACCTTTTGGTATCACTATTGATTTCGACTCCATCAAGGATGAGTCAGTCACATTGAGAGAAAGAGACTCCACAAAACAAGTCAGAGGTTCAATTGACGATGTTGTCAAGGCAATCAAGAACATTACGTATTTCGACGGTTCTTGGGAAAAAGACACATCTAATCTTACCCAATTTGAGTCCCTGAATGACGCATAAGGAGTAAAGTATATAGCTAAATTAATATATTTAAATTCTTTGAATTTATAGCCGTATTTTAGAATCTTCTATCACTCAGATCTAGTTAGCAGTGCTCATAATAGAGCTACATGTTAGCACGATACAGCTGAAATGTTTCCAGCGGGAAATTCGATCTAGAGCACTAGACAGATTGCTCCAGGTCACTAATATCTCTAAAACTTCGGCATTTAGTCAATTTTCAGGCATTTTCCAAGCATATGGGCGTTAAAATTTGCTGCTGCTGCCCGGTGGACAAATATTGTACCTATGATACTAATGCACGGCCTCATACACTCCTGGTATCACCTGTATCTGATTTTGTGTCATTATGGATTTGATTGCATAATTACGAACTACCTAAATAGACTTCTACAGCATATTTGCAGTCGTTAAACGATTAAAATCCGCCTACTCTATTACTACTCACATAACTACATGCTGTAATACTACTCAGTTATTTATTAATCATATACTTTCTTTCATATCATGGAGTACTTACGATTTCAACTTCAATTTGGTTAATTTTTTCTTAACCTGAGAGAGAGAGCAGTATGTGAACGGGCGCTTGATAAGAAACAAGGTAAACACTCATACACAAAAATACATACAGTGACATAGTAACAAGACGGCACTACGAAGCATCGAGTTTGACTTAAGCATACATTCAGTGAACATTTTGTTTCTCAAGTTATTACACTAGACTTAAGCACCACACGCTGATCCATCTGGGTCAGATGAGCCAGCTCGTACTACCCATCTGATGTCAAAAACTTTCTTGTTACCATCCTTTATGGTTGAACAGATACTTCCACCTTTCTTACCGTACGCACTGCCAATACTTTTCGCCATACTGTGCAACTCATCATTAGACCACTTCCCATGATCAATTGCATCATCAGCCCCCAAACCCCAAAGCTCATCAGCATCACTACGTTTGCTAAGACGGGTGTCACCAGAAAGAGACTTACCAAACGCTATAGTGCTATTTTGTGGCCTGAAAGCAAGTAGGTTACCTTCTAAAGTTTCTAAATCTGCATATGCACCCACGGCCAATTCTCTCAACAGAGACAATTCCTTACCATCTTGGTGAGTAATTTTGGAAATATACAGACTTCTCTTAATGTTGTGGTCATTATTACCACCACCACCATGAGAAATTTCTCCATAAAAGGCAGATATAATAGCAGCAGCAGCAGAAGCAATACAGCCAGGCGTTCCAGCTAATCCAAAATATTGAGCTATTCCACATCCCGCAACCACTAATGAAGTCTGAGCTGATCCCCATTTCCAACCAATCGTCCAGGCGGCAAGATAACAGTTAGCCAATGCTAAGAAAATTGCTAGCTTTAAGTTCATTTGTAATAGTAAATAATAACAAGTACTATGAAAGTTATAAACAACCAGAAGAAACTGGAATTATCGATTTCGAATGTTAAATTCTGATCGTGGTAGATGGTAGTCTTGGACATGAGCCGATATTTATATTATTTGAAATCGTCTAAAGGAAATTTAAAATATATATACCAATATCAATTCGGCGTATTATTTAGCGAGTCTCTGTTTTAACTATTATGTCCTCGAAACTGACTCTTAATGAGTATACTAGCAAGGTGGATGGAATTTCACACGCTGCATTTGATATTCTGTCAATGGATAGAACTGGTCTCCTGTCAAAAAAATACACATATATGCAGTACACCAATTTTACTCATAGTGTAACCTGAAGTGTTCCTTGACGGTTCCACAATGTTTTCCGTCGAGTGAATTACCAGAAGTAACTCTAATTTTTAATGAAAGTAACCGGCATTACCAGAAAGGATGTTACCTCCAACATCAACCCGCCCCATTCTATTGTTCAGGCGTATTTCAGGCTGATGCAAATGTCAATTAGGTCAATAGTCAGAAATATGGTTATTGGTGCTATGAATTATGTATTATGTATGGCATAGCATTTCGTTTGCGAATGGTACTGGTAGGATTTTAATCCCTTTACATTCAAATTTCAGAACGCTTTCTTCCGTTTCACGTTCGTTTTATTCAACTGTGCTTGAACGTACCCTCAATAGATATCGAGATTTGGGTTATGATTGAACTCGTCTAAGTCGCAAGTTTCGGTTGTGAATTAAAATCGGGCGTGTGGTCTAGTGGTATGATTCTCGCTTTGGGAGACAGCTTGGTTTAACTAAGTTGACACAAAAGCATGCGAGAGGCCCTGGGTTCAATTCCCAGCTCGCCCCATTTTTTTCACCCATCATTATCATGATCCATGAGCTGTTGTGGCACAGGATTCTATAACCACACGGTATATGTATTCTGCAATCACTCCGCATTACTCTACACACCATAGGGAAATACAAAGTACACTTGAGAAGTGGCTGAATTCTGGTATTGAGGATTAAAATTTAAGTATTAAAATGGGCGTAAAGCAGACCTGCGTCTCTATTGGGGAATGGAACTACGCTAGGCTGCTCTTGAGCAATTCAGTAAACTAGAACAGTCATTTAGTCCCGGTGAAATACACAACTGGTGATCTGGTCTTTGTAAGATACTCTCAATAATGAGGTTTTGTAAACCACAAATGCACATGAATTGTTTATCAAATAGATTTGCAACAATTATGATATAACTTGAACACTAGAAGACAAGTAATAGCTAGCGAGCAGAAACTATCAGAAAAGAAGTCTTTCAAGAACAACATAGCTCCCCACAATTGCTAAAATTTGCTATAAATAATGAGCTTCAACTTGTTTGATGAAAGCTCTATGATCACTTCACCTACATTGACAACAAACGTACTTTCTAGTTATAGTGAGGATGAGTACGATACAACTATTGATAATTGCTTCAAAAATTTCAATAGTCCTCAATTCATGATATCGGGGCAAGATTCCGGGGTTGGAACTAGTGATTTAGCTCCGCTTGATGAGTTAAAGCATGTTATGTCTACACCTCAATTGTCATTCAGCATCAATGAGAAGCCCAGAACTTTACCTGGCGATGGTAAAATAAGCTACCACGATAACAGCCAGCTAATTCTAAAGGACGAGGATATGTTTGAACATGATGTGGAAGACCCTCTGGAAGAATACTCTCATCTTTATTTAAATTTACGCCCGCGAAGTTCTAGTGATCCCCAGAGTCATTATCGACACCATCGTAAAGTCTTCTACGGTAGAGAGCATGAAGATTTGAACTTTGAAAAATATCTCTGCTATTCGAAACATGATAAACCTGAGCAGTCTGAGAATGAAACAGATACAAACGCGTACCATAAGTTGATTACTTCGAATGTACCACCAGAAACGGCAGAAAACAGAAATTACACTTATAAGCATATTTCGACTTCAAGTTATCCTTTTGACTCGATTCTTCCTCCAGTAAAGAGGCTGCTAAATTCTGTTTTCACAGGAAATAGAGCATTAACTCAAAAAGCAAGTCACACATTAAAGCTGCAAAAAAGTTATCACGGATACAGTAGAAGTACAAGACCCATACGAGGAAGCAAGAATAAGCTAGATTCTCAACGAAAGTTCAATTACGAAGGCTATAAGGTTCCAACTTACTTAGAAGATGGCTCACTGCTCCTAAATATGGCCAGAAATGAAGAGCCTGTGGAATTTGCTGAAATCCTTGCAGACAAACTACTAGAGTTGAGTTTGGAGAAAGAAGATGAGATATGTATGATCAGAAGAGACAGGTATGTGAGGCAAAACTTGAGCGCAATAGAAAGGTTGTATGAGAACGTCGAATATGAGCTCAATCCTAAGTTCGAAATATCAAGACCGTATGAACCACAATATATAAGATATGAAGTTGATCCAAGTAATGGTCTTGCGTTCAACGAGACAAGGTGTGGCTTATGCCCTTACTGTCCTCATTTGAATTTCAAGAATTTGAAGACATCTACTTATGCTCAACACTTGGCTCTAACTCATGGGGTCTATACAGACAATTATTTGACCCCAAATCCCTTTTACTATGGCTTGTACATCATAAGGAAGACTAACGTGAACAGAAGAACAAAATCTCACGAACACAAAAGGTGTGGTGTGGTATGCCCTTGCTGCTATGAAATTGTGGGGACCGAATGTTCAAAAACAACCGCCTCATCAAAACCTCTAAATAACTACATGAGACATTTCAGAGAGAACCACAGACAATCTAAAAACAAGCTTGATGCTTCAAAGTTTTTCAATAAGACTTCTTTTTTACTATCTAGCTGATTATTTATATCTTAATATACAAGCTCAGACTACAAACACCTCAACAAGTTTGCCGAAGTCTAAACCATCTCCACTACCCACGTCAAACAACTTAATACCATCCAAGTTGTAAATTCCCGGAGAAATACCTATCAATCTGATAGATGATTCATATACACTTCCAGGGTCTATTGGTCCGATTCGTATGTCATTGTCTAATGTTAAAACACCGTTTATATTCGTCCTCATTGACTGGTAAGTATTAAATAATAGCAGCTTGTTATATATAGTGAATTTATCCTGTGTCTTATCACTATTAGATGAATTTGATGAGAATGCATTAAAATTCTTTTGATTACTGTTGTTAGCAGAATTCTGTGTCAAGAGAGATAGATTAAGCCTATAAGCAGAATTGTTGATAGCTTGTATCTTCCAAGTTGTAATCTCGCCTAAGGTTAATGATAATTTCCCTTGAAAGGTGAGCTTTAATCCAGAAAGTGTTGAAGAACTATTGGTGGTTAGGTTAACCATGACAGATGAAGCGGATTTTATCGGGGTGAAATTGAGTTTTTTAGAAGATTGAGGTAAGTTTGTAGAAGTTAGCACTGGACTTCCAGCCAACAGTGATCCTGACAGAGGATTTTTTATCTTATAAAAGTTATTTCTTCTTGGAACCTTCAAGGACAGATAGTTTATCTGAGATAAACTCGGAGAATTGGTAGCAGTAGTCTTCAAAGAATTGTTTATAGGGGGCGCAATCAAACTGAAATCGAGAGATGGTGACCAATTCATCAAAATATCATTGCTGATCGGTACGAAACTACCATCGTCTCCATCGGGTCTTTTCAACTGTATAACCAATTTTAAGTTTATAGCTTTGACATACTGGCTGACCCCTAAGTTTCGGTCTAGACCCTTCGAATCTAAGATTCTATCTATGCTAAGTTTGTATGTTAGACTCAAAGAATCCTTTGAATTGAAATCAAGAGGAAATTTTTCCACATGATTATTATTTTTGACTTCTCCTTCTGTGAAGTCAATTTCCAATTGTTTTATGCTTAAGTAGTAAGGAGACTCGTCGTCAAAAGCAGCTAGCAATTCATCAGACAGCTCGAGTCCCAAAGTCGCCAACATTATATTATTACGTCCTGCTGGTTTAGTAGACTTGAGTTTGATATCCAAACAAGTCAATAAGGGGATATTCATCTTGAAACTGGTAAGGATAGTCGACCTTCTAATCGAGGGAGTTACATTATTATTATTCTCTGGTAAATGAACTTTTTCTGCAACTTTCACATCCTCAGTATTGGAGACCAGAATCTTCAACGCCTCTAACATGTTGTTGCCGTACATCGGCTCGTAGTCAGGTAGGACATCTCTCTGAACAACAGTCACATCGCCCGGTGTATCATCGAACTGCTCTTTGTGCACATAACAGCAGAAAAGTATGTTTGGTTTACTGAGCTTCCTTTTGGGGTACACTATCGGAAGCTTGAATTTCCATACAACGCAGTATTCGTTCTCATGATGTTTTCTTTTCACAATGTCACTCTCATCGAGGTTGAAATTAGCTATCGACACATTTAGACCTTCATTATCGGACTCAACCTCAGACTCACCAGACAAAAGTAATTCACCACGTGCGATAGATACATCTAGTTGGACCTTTGAAAAATCTTTTATACTTTCATCTGTAGATCTGAGAACCACGAACCCGGTGACTAACTCATCAAAAAATAAGAATTCACGGTATTTTATTTCACTGTTACCAAATAAATGGTTCTCAATCCAATCCAGAGCTTCTACTGATTCTACCTCTTGAGGTAGTATTATCGAAACGCTCATATAGGTGTTGTTCTATAAAATAATTAATGTAACCATTACCAAGATCATAAAATGTTGGAGATTCGCGTTCATATAGTCTTAAATTTACTAGCTGGAAAGCGAACTAAAATGAATAGCAGAGCTGAAAAACTATCTAGAGCCCGCAATGCTGATTAGATGAGAGTCATATATGGTTATGGCCGCCGAGAAAGCTGAAATACTCTTACAGGTGTTTTGTTTGAACTAGATATCAATATTAAAAATGCAGCAGAGAAAAAGTCTCAGAATCTCATAAATAGTTAACTACTTTTGAAGGCTATGATCTAGCGAAAAGCATGATTTTTGGAAATCATACCATCAGTTTAGATGCACAAGATGTGTCTCCAAAAATAATGCGTTTGATATGACAAATGACTTTGTAGTATGTACCTATTGTACAACCTATAGTTATTATAATTAATGATACCGCATACATGGTTGCAATGACTCTGAATGTTGTTGCACCACCCATTGATTTTGCAAGTTCATTATTTCCTAAAGCCATGGTACCTAGGGGGAAAGTCATTGCCCAGTATCCTTTATTAAATTTGACCATACCTTTGAACATCCTATTAAAAAAGTTAGGGACACTGGGAATATAAGAAGTTTCATGGTTATAGTTTTTGCAAAACGGAGGTGTTTTCGAAAGACATGACAATGCAGCAACATATGTGCTGAAATACCCGAAAGATATGAGAAAAAGCCCCATCAGGATGGAACCTAACATCGTGATCATACCAAACGAAAGAAACTCAGGCGAGGACGACGAAAACTCATGGCTTTTTCGTACCGCTTCTTCCATGGATAAGCCACAAAAAAGGTATATTGCCTCTCTCAACTTTTCGTACTCCAATGGAAGGCGCAGTATGTTCTTTCCCATCAATAAAATGCCAAAAGATCCCTGGCCGAGCACACCCACGGGCAAAAAAGTTGTGAAAACAAACTTTGATGATGGAATCTTGTGACTAATGATTCTCCAGTAGTACACCGTTATTATTATGAATGCTAATGCTATTGCAAGACACCAGAGGATGAAAGATAAAACGATTGTAATTATCTCTAGTCTCATAGTAGGAAGGTCGTTTGCAAACAAGTTTCCCGACAGAGCTGAGACTGTGAGTGTTACTATCGGAAGTAATATCGTTGCTTGAATGTTGTGATGCTGGATACGATGACAAGCAGTTCCATTTTTCGCAAAATAAGTGAAGTAGAACACCACGAGTGTGCTGTACACAGAAGAAAACACTGATATCCACCAAAGGACCCAAATTCCTATTATCCAGTCCTTTCCAGTTATATAGTAAAGAAAGTTTACGAGTGTTGTGTACCCCATGGACAAACATCCCATGAAAGGCGCTTCTGTAGGGTTCGTATGCATGCTCACGATTTTGTTAGGGTATTTAGCCATGGAGGTGATCCAGGCAATCATTGTACTGAAGAAAAAGAGCAACGCTACCCCATACATTATATAGCTGCAAATCTCAAGCCATCGGGCTGGATAAGGAAACCGGTATAGGATGCAAGATGTTATTCCGCTGCCCATCACTGTAACAAAGAATGCTGGATGAAACCCCTTAATTAATACATCGTCCACAGTATGCACCAACCGCCCCATAATTCCTCTCGTCTGGCAACCGTCATCATCGTGTGCCCTCAGTCCGCTCCCCTTTTGTTCTGCCTCATTTTCCGGAGCATACTCGCATCTCTGAGACATCTCATCGTTCGAGCTGTAAGTGTACACTTGTCCACGCTGTGGCGTTTCGCTATATTTGGCCAGATTAGAAGATGAGGTTGATGACATTTCTCTTCGAATTTGAGCCCAAATATATATATAAAGCAAATGCTGAGATAAACGCTTATTCTATCAAGCAACTTTAATGGCAATATCCTTGTCTATATGACCAGTATGCTTTTCTTGGGTATATATACTTGAGTAGCTAGGAGATTATGATGACTCTAATCTGTTGAAAAAAGAAATTCAGCGGCTCCGACCCGACAAATTTCTTGGAAGCGGCCCCGCTAATTACCTAACATGGAAATTCCTATCGCTTGAGCGGCCCTATAATATCCGAATAATCGCTCGATAGCACTCAATATGAAGCGAAAATGAGGCATTTTAGGTAGTGTGTCTATCAAATATTCCGTTTGTGGAACCCGAAATTTCTGGTGTGACGGCCCCGCCGTAATATTTTCTGAGGCGGTGCCGTTGATTGGGTTGCCATAACAGGAAGTTCCGACTATATAAACTGGCCCTTCTTCCCCCGATTCCTACTTTACATTTTTACATTCTTCACAACATCATAGTACAAGTTGCAAGCGGACAAAAGAACCAGCTTGTAGTCATTCATATCTGTTACAAAACTTATTCTGGTTTCAACGGTCAATTATAGTTCAAGAGGTTTGCACTCTTACTTTTAGCGAAAAAAGAACTTATCGCCTACAGAAAGATGCTTTTGGCGAACCAAAGTCATAAACTATTCAACAACAAGGACCTCGCCTCTGGTGCATGTTCCAACAATAAGTTGGAACAGAGCAAGTTGCTTGGTGCAATGGACAGCTCTGCGACTGTGAGAGAAGAGGAAGAAAACCCGGAGAATGCACAAAACGGGTTTGGCGAACTCATAAGAGAACTCAAGCAGATCTTAGGACCTAACAAGGGTCTTTCAAGTGAGGACATAGACATCGAAAAGGTGAAGCAAATCATGGAAAAGTATACCTCTGACGAAAAGGACTGGGGAAAATATGCTTTACATGACTCCAGCCGTAGCTATTGCAGAAATGGGATAGTGGATATCAACGGAAACGCAAACTTGCTTATATTAGTATGGTCCCCAGGGAAATCGAGTGCTATTCACGACCATGCAAATGCTCATTGTTGCATGAAGATCTTGAAGGGGAGTCTCATGGAGTCGTTGTATGACTTCCCTTCTTCTGAAGGCAATTCCCTCCAGCCTCGCAAAGAAACTGTCATGAACAGAGACGAGGTTGGCTACATTTCTGACAAGATTGGCCTTCACAAGGTCTCTAATGCTCTGAATACAGAGTTTGGTGTTTCCTTACACTTGTACACGCCACCATACGCATCCATGTATGGTTGCGGCATGTATGAAGCTGGAAATGGTAAAAGACACCATGTCGATATGAGTAAGTATTACAGCTGGCAGGGGAAGTTGGTTAACACGAAGAATAGTTCAGCATGTTAGATGGAGACGTCTCGACTTAAAAAGTCAATCTTGATTACTAAAAAATTTTGCATTTCAATATCTCAGATATACGCTTTTCATGAATATCCCCGGTCTATGGTACTGCTCGCCTCTATTTATGGAAAATTATTTTATAATATGTTTATTTCTCTATCGGTAGTTAATTTTGTAAATAAAATGTTTTGATTAAAAAGTATATTTATAATGTAGACCCCTGATCACTACTGATGAACTAGTAACTAAACAACTAGTCGAAGTGAATTTGGTTTGGTTATGATCTAATGCAAAATTCAAATGCTTCCCGGAAGTCATGAACTAAAAAGAGTTTTATTCATGAATTACTTGAAAATCGCCATAAAACTTAAAGCTTTATTCTAAAGCTTCTATGTTGTTTATAAATGCAGCTCTATTTTTGAGAAGGAGAGGCATCAATGAGGGACTCTTCATCAAGATACTCATCACTTGGAGATTCCAAAAACTTCTCGTGAAACAATAAAATCCCAGCAATTAAAATAGCTGATATTGCAAAACCACGATCAGATAATCTATCAATGAAACTCACTTCTATTTCAGCTTCTGACAGTGAAGAGCTATTAGCAGATGAAAGCGACATCAGAAGTAACGATGATATTTGATGCGATAAGTTCGAAGGAAGACTCGACCTAATAAAATGCAATGTTGATATCACATAGAGACCAAACAACTGCGCCAACAACAAGTTGTAAAGGGCTTTTTTAGCTCCAACAGACATAGAAGATATTGAAGGCAAAAATTTAGCGGCTGAACTGAAAGCCCTTAAAGCTTGCGAAAAGCAGCCGAAAAAGAGTGACACCGATATGATGATACTTGCTTCATGGATATGAGTTTGGTCATCAAGTGGAGTGGACTTGTATGATGAGTAGATCTTGGCTAATGATACAGCAAGAGGGTCCAGCGCCTCGGTCCAATGCTGAAATGGAAGCTCAATAAATGAAACGTAAACAACTCGATAGAATGAATATGCACAAATGACATAATCAGTTAGTGGTAAAAGCATTGTATATATATATGACGTCTTCAGCTTTTGCCTCTGATCAGCGAACTCGAAAATAGCATTGATACTATCTTTATAAAACTCTTTTCGTAAATCTTTCAATGAATTGATTTCCAGGTGTAACTCTTGATCAACCAGCGTTGTCTTCGATAATGACAAGTTTGATAAGCTTGCAAAAGACCTTACTTTGTACAATATGTTACCCAAACGATTTGGTGACTGTTCATCATAATATCTATGAAGATGGTCGCGAGCGTGAAGGTTATCTGAGGAGACATTTGGCAGGTTACTTAAAGAACCACCGAGAGAGTTCAGAGAGCGAACATGCTCATTTTCTCTTCGAGAAAGAAGAATAGATGTGTAATTGAACTTTTGAATCAACGTGTTTACTTCTGTCTCATCTCTGAATTTTTCTGCTTTGGCGCTATAGATAAGCCGTCTCTTGGAGATCTTGGGGGTTTTGAGCACATCATACAGTGTAATTGCAGAACCGATACCCGAAAATGCAGACATGATTGTGATTCCAGCAACAGAGACTTCATTAATTTTTCGTTCTAGTAGCGACCTCGTGTTGAATACTGAATTGTTCCACGAAAACCCACATATGGTATCACCACACTTGTGTAAGAGAAAGAACCAGACCCCATAAAGAATATATACATTCACCTTCCTCAGTATACTAGACCTTCGTGGAAGCGGTTCCTGGCATATTATTAGACTGATAATGATTAATGGTTGGACAACGGTAAGAATGAGCACAAGAAGACAAAGAATAACTTTGAACCAGAAAAATATCGTCTGGTATCCCGAAATACCGACTAGCTCGCACATTATGAGGATCAATTCGTTAGTTCCTAGTGCTATCGTCAGGGCAAAGACATAACCTAGTACCCCATATTTGTTCTCGTGCATTTTGTAATTTTCTTTGTTACCAACCTGTCTAATTCCCCGATACTCCTCCTCAACATCGCGTTCTATATTCATTTCCAGAATTCTGCTGCCATGCTTCTGATTCAAACCACGTATATATTCATTTATAGACCCATGATACGACCTCTTGCCAAAGTATTCTTGAATGAGGTTGCGGTCATATACCACATAGCTCCAGCCAAACACTAGCAAAAAGCATACTGTGATTGACACTCCGACAATAGTTAAAGACAAGGATGATTCCATATCATTCGTATGTTATAACATCTACTTTTTTGACTTCTAAACTCTCTATAGCATTCACTCGTTGACAGGAACCTATTCTGCCAGGTACAAGCCTGCCAGGCACCATTATGAATCACGTGATACTAATTGGAAAAAAATTGTCCGTGATAAAATTTAAGTATTGAAAAGAAGAAAAAAGCTCCAGTAGATCGAACAGTATAGGTCAATATAGAGTTGTTGGGCGTCTGCAAGAAGGAAAAACTACAAGCCTGAAGCTTCATATACTAAATTACTTATTCTTTTTTCCACCGCAAGTACACATAATAATAGATAGACACAGACAAAATGCCTTCCATGCATATGAGAGCTGAGAAGAAGATGAGAAAGCATCTTCTCGAGCAGCTCAAGAGCCGTAAGATTCTTGGTGCGAGAATTGCTAAAGGGTATAAGACCCCAGAACAGTTGATGGAGCTCAACTTGGCACCCCAAGTGTATTTATTCAAGAATCTTTTTTCGGGACAGGTTTTATACTCTCAAGTGCCAGGGTTCCACCAGGACCAGATCGACGAGCAGTTTCCAAGACCCAACTGGCAAAACAGGAAACCCAGCAGAAGAAATGATTTGTGGAGGGTGATGTGTGTAGCCGACTTTGCCAGCTACGATTATGCTGTCGCGGCGTACGATGGATTGGTCCAGCTCAGATACGTCAGAGACGTGTTGAAGCCCAAGGAGACTTTGGCTATGCGCAAAAAGAACGAAGAGGGAAACATATGGTATTCTGGACAATACAGACCTTGTTTTTCCCAGGAAGCGGTGGCTGACTTGGCCCATGTCATTAATGAATTCGAGTTGGAAAACACCTCTTTGTTTTGGGAAAACGTATGGAGAAAGGGCGATGACTCCCATTGGAACTCAGAGCTCGTGGAACACGACACTTTACCCCCATTCAACCCCAAGCATCAATCTATTATGCTCGATGAGTTAAGAGAAAAATCTATTGCGGAGTTCGGCAAGTTAAGAGAACAAATCTCGTCACAAGACAAGCCTGAAGCTGTCAACGCTGAAGCTCAGACTGCTTAAGCTCTTCCATCTTACCATCTTGTACATATGTAAATAACACTCTAAATCCTTTAATGAAGTATCCATAGTTGTTAGCATTCACTATGAACCACTTTTGTGTAGGGCGGCGGCCCATTACCCAATATGGAAGGTCATCCGGTGATTATGAAAGGCGCAGAAAACGGGGCCGCTTTTTTTCCTGACTTCAAGAAAAAAAAGTCATTTCACCAGGAAATAGAATAAAGAAACACCTACCTACCATTTAGATAGTCAGATACGGTGTATTTTAGCGTGCCGTGTTTGGTTTCAGTTAGGATTTCGTATAACTACTGAACTTTTTTAACGTTTTTCAATAAGTCCTTTTTTTCAGTTTATGGACGTAAATTGCGACACAGTTTTGAATCAGCTTAGAAATGGATTATTACTACAGGAAACCCATGGGAAATGGAGCGGTTGCGAGTAAATTCAAACTAAGTGGAAACTTCAGCAACGACAGGGATAAAAACAGACCAGGCTCGGAAGAAATCAACTCACATAATGATCATCGAGCCGAAAAGACCCTGGAAGAGGGGACAAAGGAAAACCGTAGCAATGAGATACAAGCGTTTAATTGCGATAGATGCTATAGGTTGAAAAAGAAGTGTCTGAGAAACACACCCCGCTGCAAAAACTGTGAGAGATCTGGTACAGACTGTAAGTACATCGACAGAAGAAACAAGAGGCCAAAAAAAGATGATGATCAGGAGAAAAGTGAGAAAGAGACGGATAGTTCTACAAATAGTATTCCTGTTTTCAGAGCAATGAACGACAACTCACATATCTCTGGTGGAAATATCAAGCAAGTAGCCTCTGGAAGTCTGTCTTCTCCGATCCCGTTTTCAGCAGGCCAACATACAGATGACCAATCTAAAAAGGAAAACAAGAAACTTCCTTTGAGATCTCTTAAAAACTCAGCGGCGAGAAAGGAAATAACTAGCATACTCAACAAAGATGAAATTTCGGTAGCAAACATATTGGCTGAGAATTCTATGAAACAACAGGTTTCGAATAACCTAAAAGATGCCTATATTAACCTTCCTGCCATAGGTTATGACTATCCACACCACTTTTTCGAGAGTTATTTTCAAAATTACGGATCTAAATATCCTTTTATAGAGAAGGAAAATTTTGCTCGCAGGTTCGAGGCATTAAAGTTCGATAGAGAGGCAATTATCAATCTCGATATGTATGTCTTATTGAGTATTGGGTGTTTAATATTTGATCAAAATAATGGAACTGAGCTTTTTCCTAGTTACTTTAATGACAAAAGAGTGCAATCAGTTATAGAGAACTTGAATTATGCGGAATCGAATAACGAGGAAGAGAATTTTGAGAACCTTAAGTTATTTTTGTTGGTCGCAATTTACGCTTTGAGTCTGATTAATGATAAGCTTTGCTGGGGAATAGTCGAAGTCTTAGACCATCTTGTGAACCGAATGAGATTCTACATTCCTAGAAGCTCTGATCTTGTGACCCAAGAGAGAATATTCTGGTCAATATTCAATCTTGATGTCGAGTTAAGTTTACTCGCAAATAGGCCTAGCATGATAACCTCTCCAGAGTATGTGAAACTTCCTTTTACGTTTCATAGCAAGCTCGGCAAGCAAGAACCCAGTGATATAGTCGTTCAAGATATTGCGCTCCATAGACTACAATATGAAATTTTGCACTGGAAGCTCAAGGAAAACGCAAGCAAAGAAACTTTGAAAAGCTTGAGCTCAGAGTTAGAAAAGTGGAGAGTCAAATCGAGCCGTGTAATCCATGAGGCCTGTATTCATGACACGAGGCTTCAAAATTGCACGTCTGTTGTTAATCTTAATTACTATTACTTGCTAATTGAGCTTGACCAGATATCTTCAAGCGAATCACTCCAGTTCACGCTTCAGTTTCTTTCTAATTCATTTTCCCTCTTCATAGCCAAGGAAGACACATTCAGCAAACCGCAGGACCGGTTATCTATCTGCAACTTGGTGTGGTATGCCAAGTTCTTCAACGTTATCAAGTTCACGCTTCTCTCCTTGAAGAAAACGCTCATCCAGCTCCACGAAGACTTTAAGGCCAGAAAGACTCAAGAGTTGAGTATCATTTCGCTCAAATTGAGCGACTTCAACAGCAACCTTCAGCTCATGCTCAACTTATGTCGCTTCATTATTCAAAACAACTCCAGAAGCAATTCGTTAGTCTCCCGCATCTCTAGCTGCACCAATGACTTGTCTTCACTTTGTCTGACCTTGTTGAGCTCCGACTTCCTATCTAAGCCGTGTGATGAACGAGCCGCAACTATTCAGGACATCGAGCGTATTGAGACTCGTATATTGCATCACATTTCTGCCATTTGAGTTCAAACACTGCTCCAGACTATAGCTAATTGTGTTATACTTGTATTATATATCTAAAAGCAAACCAGTGGAATATTGACTCACCCGATTATTTCGTAGACTCTTCGTCGAGAGGCCAATTCAGCGTAACACATCCACAATAACGCATCTCCGTTCTGACCACGCCTAGTAGCCATGTAAAGGGAAAGGCATCAAAATGTCGTTCCATCATCACTTCTATGTCGTGTGTTTCACGACATTTTTAATCGGATACCATGGTTAGAATTTTCTCTATTGACAAATTCTCGACCGGTGATTGGTTCGAAAATTCGAGAGAGCTGGAGCCGGTACCCGGGAAAGGTGGATCAAAGTAAATTTAACCTTCAGAAAATATATAGAAAGAAGTTAACGAGCGGTTCATAATAGTTAAAGCTTGTTAGCAAGAATATCAATGATGATTAGGTTAAGTCGTTCAGTTGTGAGAGCTTCTAAGTTGGCTAAAAGTCAACGTTACTTCAGCTCTAGCATAACTCAGATGCAAACAGTGGGTCAAGATATCAAGGGAGAAGACCTCAATGCGGCCAAATATATGGGGAAGAAGTACCATGTTATTGACCACGAATACGACTGTGTGGTTGTGGGAGCCGGAGGAGCAGGTTTGAGAGCTGCTTTCGGTTTGGCCGAGGCTGGTTTCAAGACCGCCTGTATTTCGAAGTTGTTCCCCACGAGATCTCACACCGTGGCAGCGCAAGGAGGTATCAACGCGGCATTGGGTAACATGCACAAGGATGACTGGCACTGGCACATGTACGACACTGTGAAGGGTTCTGACTGGTTGGGAGACCAGGACGCTATTCACTACATGACCAGAGAAGCACCAAAGTCCATTTACGAATTGGAGAACTACGGTGTGCCTTTTTCCAGAAACGAGGAGGGCAGAATCTACCAAAGGGCCTTTGGTGGTCAGTCCAAGGAATACGGTAAGGGAGGACAAGCGTACAGAACTTGTGCCGTTGCTGATAGAACAGGACACGCCTTGTTGCATAGTTTGTACGGTCAAGCCTTGAGACACAACACCCACTTTTTCATCGAGTTCTTTGCCATGGACTTGTTGATGGAAGATGGTGCATGTGTTGGTGCTATTGCTTACAACCAGGAAGACGGTACCTTGCATAGATTTAGAGCCCACAAGACTGTCATTGCTACTGGTGGTTACGGTAGAGCCTACTTTTCCTGTACCTCTGCTCACACCTGTACCGGTGACGGTTACGCCATGGTCTCGAGAGCTGGTTTGCCTCTTGAGGATTTGGAATTTATTCAATTCCACCCATCAGGTATCTACGGTTCCGGTTGTTTGATCACCGAGGGTGCCAGAGGTGAAGGTGGTTTCCTTGTCAACTCTGAAGGTGAAAGATTTATGGAACGTTACGCACCAACCGCCAAAGATTTGGCTTGTAGAGATGTTGTTTCCCGTGCTATCACTATGGAGATCAACGAAGGTAGAGGTGTTGGTCCAGAAAAGGATCACATGTACTTGCAATTGAACCACTTGCCTGCTTCTGTTTTGAAGGAGAGATTGCCTGGTATTTCCGAGACTGCCCACATTTTCGCTGGTGTTGATGTAACTAAAGAACCTATTCCAATCTTGCCTACCGTCCACTACAATATGGGTGGTATTCCAACCAAGTGGAATGGTGAGGTTTTGAGAAAAGACAAGAACGGTAACGATGAAGTTGTTCCAGGTTTGTTGGCCTGTGGTGAGGCTGCATGTGCTTCTGTCCACGGTGCCAACAGATTGGGTGCTAACTCTTTGTTAGATTTGGTTGTTTTCGGTAGAGCTGTCTCTCACACTATCAAAGACAGTTTGACACCAGGTACTCCATTGACGCCATTGCCAGCTGACTCCGGTAAAGAGTCCATTGAGAACTTGGACAACTTGAGAAATGCCACCGGTCCTATTCCTACCGCTCAGCTCAGATTGGAGATGCAAAAGACTATGCAAAAGGGATGTGCCGTATTCAGAATGCAAGACACCTTGGACGAGTGTGTCAAGCACATTGGCCAAGTCGACAAGAAGTTTGACCAGGTTGGTACTACAGACAGATCTATGATCTGGAACTCTGACTTGGTGGAAACCTTGGAATTACAAAACTTGCTCACATGTGCCACTCAGACTGCTGCTTCGGCAGCCGCCAGAAAGGAGTCCAGAGGTGCTCACGCCAGAGAAGACTACCCAGAGAGAGACGATGTTAACTGGTGGAAACACACTTTGTCTTACCAAAAGTCCTTTGGTAGCGACGTCGTCTTGGACTACAGAGAAGTCGTTAAAACCACCTTGGACGAGAGTGAGTGTAAGCCTGTTCCTCCTACTATTCGTGCCTATTGAACAATCTTCCTCAGTATGCCTATAGTACTCTCTTACAGCATATTTGTGCATAAATATTAATCTTGGCCTTCTGAACTTGTTCAGATTACCATCATATATTATTATTAAATATTTTACTGTTCTTATATATTCTTAGCTAAGACTAATACCTGTGAAGAGCTTGATAGCTATAAATTTTGTGTGGGCGTGCGTAGTTCAAAACCATCCAAATGAACTTTGAAGGCGAATCTACGAGACTCGCCACTAAAGGAAGCAAGTTGACAGACTTAAATACACTTAGCATTCATAACGATCCAGTCTAACAGTATGCCACCAAAAGCAGATTGGGACAAGTACGTTGCACCAGAACAAGACGAAGAGGAAAATAATGACAAGATTGTGCCGTTAAGTGAAGGAGACATCCAGGTGTTGAAGACATACGGGGCGGCACCCTATGCATCAGATCTCAAAAACATAGAGAAGGATTTGAAGAACATAGAAGAGAAGATCAAGGAGAGTATTGGTATCAAAGAAAGTGACACAGGCTTGGCGCCACCGCATTTATGGGATATAATGGGTGACAAACAAAGGATGTCAGAGGAGCAGCCCTTGCAAGTTGCAAGATGTACCAAGATTATCGAGGCCACGAACCCCAATTCGAGAGGGCCTTTGCTTCAAAATGCCGACAGCAAATCCAAGTATGTTATCAACATCAAGCAGATTGCCAAGTTTGTTGTGGGGCTTGGAGAGAGGGTTTCGCCCACAGACATAGAAGAAGGCATGCGAGTGGGTGTTGACCGACAAAAATACGAGATTCAGCTTCCCTTGCCACCCAGAATAGATCCCACCGTGACTATGATGACTGTGGAGGAGAAGCCTGATGTCACCTACAGCGATGTGGGAGGCTCCAAGGAACAGATTGATAAGTTGCGAGAAGTCGTTGAGTTGCCATTGTTGTCCCCTGAGAGATTTGTCAAGTTGGGAATTGATCCTCCAAAGGGTATTTTATTGTATGGACCGCCAGGTACCGGTAAGACATTGTGTGCCAGAGCTGTTGCCAATAGGACGGATGCCACGTTTATTCGTGTCATTGGTTCTGAGTTGGTACAAAAGTACGTTGGAGAAGGTGCTAGAATGGTACGAGAGCTTTTCGAGATGGCCAGAACTAAAAAGGCCTGCATTATATTCTTCGATGAAGTCGATGCCATTGGTGGTGCAAGATTTGATGATGGTGCTGGAGGTGACAACGAAGTTCAAAGGACAATGTTGGAGTTAATCACTCAGCTTGATGGATTTGATCCTAGAGGTAATATAAAGGTCATGTTTGCCACTAACAGACCTAATACCTTGGACCCTGCCTTGTTGAGACCCGGTAGAATTGACCGTAGAGTGGAATTCTCATTGCCCGACCTTGAAGGTAGAGCAAATATCTTCAGAATTCATTCAAAGACTATGAGTTGTGAAAAGAACATAAGATGGGAGTTGATCTCGAGACTTTGTCCTAACGCTACCGGTGCTGAATTGAGATCAGTGTGTACCGAAGCAGGTATGTTTGCCATTAGAGCAAGAAAGAAGGTTGCCGACGAAAAGGATTTCTTGAAAGCTGTAGACAAGGTTATCAAGGGTAATCTGAAATTCAGTTCCACTAGTCAATACATGCAATACAATTAGATTACATAGCTCATTAATACATTCACAAGATTATGAGATACAGTAATATCGACAACATTATGTCCGTCGACCTTAAACTTACAGTATGTTTAGTCATCTAGCATTAAATTATTATACTAAGCGCTCCTCAGTTTTTGACCAATTGTTATCACGTAAGGTTATCATTCAAGTAGGCCATGCACTCTCGTCGAGCTTATGTCTCTATTTACGTCTTTGTTCGATTAATCCCACCATGACACACACCCCATACCATCTGTCTGACACGATGCCAATATAGCATATGGAGGAGCTTTGTTCGCTTTCGTCTCTTCGTCTTCGTATTCTCTCGTATCTGTTTTAACATTAACGAACACTTCTTCCTCTATTCTAAACCTTATTTTCTCATTTATATCGATGTATAGCTCGGTATCCTCATCAGGTCTCCACACCCACGCCTTCTCGGTGGGTTTGAACTCACAATTTTCAAAGAAGTAATTTTTTGGAACAAATATATCATCAAAAAAATCTAGCCGAATTTTTATTCCTTCAGCTGTACACTGGCTGACCCACCCGGTCAAAACTTCCCCCACAAAAGGCTTCCAGACCACACAGCGGAATGTTACTTCTACAAATGATCCTCCATCTCCTGGTTTTAGTAATCCATCTTTGATGTCTGTAAGATCCCATACTGTAACAGCTAAACCTAAATTATTCACAACTTTATTAGCATATTTTTTATTAAGCTCATTCTTCACAGATACTTCTATTGGTTCATTAAAAGAATGAGGTGGTATACGAACTAAGTCCGTTATCTTTGACAAGACAAACATGTATTAGATATCCCGTTATTTTGGGAGTGGAAACGAAGATCAAAAAATGCGATGCTTTCAATCTTTCTCATTTTCTACCGTGAGAAGAGTATAAATATTAATATCAACAGATTTCCATACATTATTAGTTAAACTCGGAAGACATCGTAAAAGGATATAAAATGACAGGAAGGTATGGTGGTGTTAAAAAGCCTACTATAAATACATCCAAGTCTTCGGATCGCCGTCTTGCCAGTGCAAGACAGCCTTCGAAGTTTTTGCATAGTAGCACGGTTACCATTCCACAAAATGTTAAAAAGCTCTTACCAACAAATAAGGAAAAGCCAGTACTGGGTGAAATGACGGTGAAAAGGACTGGTGGAGGTAAATCGTGGGAGGATAATTCGTTGTTGGAGTGGGACCCAAAGCATTTCAGACTTTTCGTTGGAAATCTAGGAACAGATGCAAGCGATGCACTTTTGATCAGTGCTTTTGGCAAGTACGAATCGCTTAGCAAGGTCAAAGTCCCAGTAGACAAGAAGACGGGCAAAAACAAAGGGTATGGCTTTGTGGCATTCTCCAGCTCTGATGACTACCTTCGTGCATTCAGAGAAATGAATGGGAAATATGTTGGACAACACCCTGTGCAGTTAAAAAGGGCAGATGCCGAAGTTAAGCCAACAAAGAAAAAATCAAAAAGCAGGCAATAGTCAAGATGCCTTGGATTACAACTGTATATTATTTTTTTACGATTAATGACGGTACTATAGATTATCAAATGACGCAATTATTGTAACCAAGAACCATAGACAACCTTTTTTGTCAGTAGAACTCAATGTTTCATTCTAATATCAATGAGTGTGATACATATAGAATCTTGCATCTTTCCTATCCATAAATCGGTTATTGTATCTCTCATCTGTAAATTAGTCTTTCTCGTAGGTCAAGTACAGGTTTTCTGACACATACTGGTATATAGTAGTATCATTTTTTTTTTACAAAATTAATTAGTACTTTCCATTTCCCAAAAGCCAATCGAAATGCTTTCTTTTAGAGGAGGGTTTATCAGGGTATTCCCTGTCAGAATAAGATATGGTGGGATGATTACCAATGTTAGACCAAAGACTAATTTACCCGAAAATTTTGACCCTAAAAAAGACTTACCATCCAGTGGAGAGTGGAAGCATCTCAAGCAACATATTCCAGGAGAAGGAGTACAGAAGGATGACATGAAAAGTAGGTTGCCGAAATTCCCCCTTTCCAAGGAAACTGTTCCTACTCTCTTGCCACGTCCGGGGGTGCCTCAAGTTGGACCTAAATATTCATTCAGACAAGTGGTTCAAATTTTGAAAAATAAGAAAAGTCCAGAATTGATATACGAATCGGAGCCCCATAAGCTCTATTTCCTTGCATGTTTCTGCTGTGGTGTTGTTTTTACTGTTTATGGTGTTGTTTTGCTCGAGTATGCTTGGTTCCAGTCGAACAAGGACTATGAAGAGAATGTGGAAGAGCTTGATGGACCTCTTCGCACGAGAGAATGGGCTGTATCCCTAGTCAAACACTCTGTGTTTGGCATTATTGCCATCACAGCTGCAGTTGGCGCATTCATGTTCCCTACGAGGCTTGTTAGGCGAATGTGGTATCTTCCTGGGCCTGTTGAGCACATCAAGTTTACCTCGTACCCGCTTATTCCCGGAAGACCGACGCCAGCTTACACGATTCCCTTGAGCAACTTGTCCAGGAAACACAAGGCGAGAATCTGGACTGGAAAAGGTTTCTACGGCACGGCAGACAACTCTCTCTTTTTCTTCACCTTGAAAGAATCCGGCGAAAAGGGCAAGAACTGGATTGTCGACCGTAAGGGCTTCTTCTGGTCTGACGGAAGAGTGTTTGACTTCTTGTTCGGCAAAGAGTCGTTGGCTGAAGCCGAAGCAGGCATCCCTTACGACGAGCAGATAGGTATGGTCAACAAACACGTTGAAAAGAAACGCAAAGAGCTCAGACAAAAGCACGGCTTCTTCTACAAGTGGAAAATTCAGGCCCAGGAGATGAAGAAGGACATCAACGCTACCACAGACTACATGAAGGGCATCAGAGCTAAAGAAACCAAGAAAAAGCAAATAGGCAATGGCACCCCCAAGAAATAGTCTCCGCCCACACTCCCCTGACCATCTCCATTGCTGCGCATCTTCTAGGGCCCACTGAGAACCCCAGACTCAAGAACCAATCCTGACACCGGGTCCGTGAAATCACCCTACTGGTCCAGAACAATCAGAAATGACGCCTGTGTCAATGACAACTCTCTCACTCCTCAAGCAGTTTTCAATGGCTCATCAACTGCAGCTACCTACACTGTCTCTGCCCTCCATGTAAATAGTATACCACCAGCTTGAAAAATTCCGAATGCGCAATATTCTCAACGGTGTGGGTTACCCGGTTATATTACGTAAGAAAATGTTACCACACCCCTCGCCCCCAAAAAATTGACATCGAAAGTATTGCCACCTACAACATAAAGCTGTTATCTCTTAATATTCTGTAAGGCCAGGGCAGAATATAGTATTTTAAATAACATTATACCAGGCTATACCACGTTACTTAGAGACATATTGTATGTACTTCTAAGGAAAAAGTAGTTGAAATAGGAAGAAAAGGAGCAATAGGCTTAAGTAGGGATATTCTGGCAAAAAAAGGGATAACCGGCGACATTCGAAGAAACGGCGGACACGCAAGCGATAAGTGGAGTGAGCGTCGGAACACACTAGTTACAGAAGCTAGGTACACCCCAGGTTGAAAGTGACGACGTAGGGATATTTTGATAGACAACGGCGGCGGTGTGTGAAAATGGCAGCAAGCTTGACGGAGGTTGGAATCCAGCCAAAGAGAAAGCTCAACGAGCTCGAGGATATCACGAACAACGACGGATACCACAATGGAAAGAAGATGAGAATGAACATTCGCAGTATCTACATGAAGTCCGATGCGCTGGAGCCAAGGCAGCAGCGCTCGCCGCTGCCTTCGGACCTCTCATCGTCTCCAACAAAGACGCACAGAAAGTCTGTTTCGTTCAAGCTTTCGAACGACGAGTATACCAACTCGCCACTTCTCACCCCTGAGGAGGAGGAGAGCGACTACTACGGCGAGAGCGGCGTGTCAGCGAAGCTGTCGGCTGTGTTAGACGACGAGGACGCGGACGGAGTAGAGACCGTGAGCGCGGAAGCCTCGCACGATAAAGCAGAACAAAACTTAGGTGCTGCAAGTGATGCAACATGCACCGATCTCAATAAAAACCCAGACTACATAGCATTGACATCATCGTTGAGATTGCTTAATGGAAGCAAGGTGCGAATAGAGCTGGAGATTGTCCAGTTGTCCAATTTGTTGGATGACCATGCATGTTCCAACAAGGAAGATCTTGTACAATTTTTCCTCAAGTTGATAAACAATGACTTGAACTTGCCTAAGCAGAAAAAGGTAATCAAGAGTCCTCTTATCGAGTGGACCAAGTACAATGATAACTTGTCCAATGTTGGCCAGGAGTGTCTTGAGAACTCAGAAAGACCAATATTCAAGACTTTGAATCTTTTTGGTTCCGACTGATTCTCCGTACAACAAACAAACAGCTGTACGCTATAAGAATCTTATATCCGTTTGATTTGCGTCATGAGGTTGTTTATTGATGATGAGTATGTTTCATTTCCTTCTCGTGGGTCTCATCCATGATTTTGTATTCTATATTTTGCCTATAAGGTGTTGATATTATATTTGGGAGTATGTTGATTTTATTTTTGATTGTCCTTTGAGGTTCTGATGTCGGTTGCTTGAGGTAACTCAAGTACTTCATCGAGTCGTTCTTAGGGCTTATGCAAAATAATACGGGGTATAGAATGCTGCTGGCGCTTGCACCTAAATCCCGGGAGATTGACTTTTAAAAAAGGGGAGTTGTCCACATTTACGTTCGCAGGAATGCGAGTCTGTAAATGTTGTTTGGTTTATTAAGGTTCACATGTAGCTACTTTTTGCAAAGGAAAAGGAGTTGGTTTAGATAACATAACATTGTACATAGTAGTAAGTTTTATAAATCTATAATTAAAAAAAATTACCATTCTGAAGATTTAACCGTAGTTGAAAAGGATTCATTCGTAGCCTACAAGTGATTCTACATGTATTTTTCAGAAAGCCACTGATCATAATTAAAATACGTGCTGGATCATCCCAGCATTTTTACTGTTACATAAATTGAGAGACAAGACGAGTATTTTCGAGGAACACATCTTATTATTTTACGTCCAGCTTTGCGTTCTTGGGGCTCGAATCCTCTTCATCGCTGTCAGTTACTAAAAAGGCATCAGAATCGAGAGGAACATCAGAATTTAACTGTTGCCATTTTGTACTACCTGGAGTCAAGCCTTGAGTCTTGCCATTATCGTTCCTTCTCGATGGAAGGGAAGGTGCATCATCATCAGCATCATTCATTCTAATTTTGCTAGAAAAGTCATTAGAGATAATTTGAGGATCATCATCAAAGTTTGATCTCTTGCCAACCCTTTCAGTGTTATTGAAATAGGAAGATCCTCCTAAAGCACCAAATAGCTTCTTGTTTTGGTTAGAACCGGATTCCGGATGCGAATATCTACCTCCTTCATCATGTCTGTATGACCTCCCCTGAGATTCTTCGCTTGGATCTTGAAACTTCTTGGCTATACCACTAACCCAACCATTCAAAGTGGTTCTTGCTCCCTCTAAGCCTTGCGTGAATGATTCTTTGATTTGGTCAAACTCATCGGGGCTGTCTTCTTCCTCACCTTGTTCGATCCTTCTAAGCCTTTCCCTCTCTCGCTTTTCTTTAGCGTGTTTAGATCTTCTTCGTCTGTCCTCCTTCTCAAACTCCTCCTGGAGTTTCCTTGCAAGTTTCTCGTCGTCCGTAAGTTGGTCCACTGGAGCACTATAAGCAACCGGTTTAGGGATTTCGGGCTCGACAGTGGGGTCAGAGAGATAAAGTAAAGCATTGAATGCTGGGTCAATCTGGCCTCTAGAAGCAATCAATACCGCAGTAATATACTTTTCTTCCACGTTTGGAAATGCCTGTTTCAATTCCTCCCTCACCTGTGTTGTGGGGGACACTGGACGAGGTGGCGGAGGGGGTGGTGCTTCCTCTTCAATCGACTCCTTTTGACTATCATTCGTTTGTGGCTCTTTAGCCGCATCACCATTATCCTTCTTTTCTCCCTTTTTGTCTGTACTTGGATCTTCTTTGCTTTCCTTGTCATCATCCTTGTCCTTAGAAACCTCACTGTCTTTCTTCTCGCTTCCTTTCCCCGTATTAGTATCATTACCACCATCCTTCTCTTTTTTATTCTCATTGAGCTCTACAGGCTCATGTGGTACAGCCGTAAGTCCTGGTATATCCTTGCTACTACTTTTTGACATTTTGTTCCAAATAGATGTCTACTTATGTTAATTCCAATATATAGAAGTACTGGATAATGATAGCTAGCACACAGTCCTTCAAAGGGAGGGTAATTATCTGATCGCACGAACTACTCTCAATATAACTAGCCATTTTTGAATTTTGTTCAGTTTTCTTCTTTTCTTCTTTGATAGTTTTTAATCACTCCGAAATATGCTAGAGCTTTACATCAGTTAAGAAATTGATATAGAGTGTGGACAGCGGAGTAATATCAAAGATCTGAGCAGGTTTTTTCTTGGATTTTCAACTCTTCACTGAGATAATCCAGATCAAACTTGCACTACATTATATTCACATATTTTTTCTGTTGAAATGTTCAACAGATGTATCAGCAGGGCCCGGTAAGGGACCTAAATTGTAGCACTGGTACTCACTTCCTAGAGCGTGCTTCAGGACCGAACCTTATTGCATTTTGGCATTTTGAAAATCTTTTTTCTTGTGAGAAGACCATTTTCTGAGTCAGGAAGAGAGTTATTTTAAATAAGTTGATGTGTATTCTCTCGTATGGAGTTTTTCTATACAATGTAAATGTGGACCGTTAGTCTGCCATTCTGCCATTCCAATTTCCCAGAAGCAATTGCTTCATCGTGTTGAGTCTGGGAAAGAAACTGCTGAGGAAAGTTTTCTGAAGACAGGAAAATGTTAATAAACCAAGTGGATAATATGTCTGACATTAATCTATTTGAGCTCTGCCTTTCTTTGCTCCTTCGCCTCCTTTAAGTCCTGCTTTCTTCTTATAAGATCCAAGTTTTCACATTCTTCCCACGAATGCTTATCATGCTTACAATCAACGGATGTATCTGCAGACTGTCTCTTAAGACACAAGTGATATAATGCGAAGTATGAGGCACATCTGTCCCTCCAGCGTAAAGGAACCTTGTACTTTTGAAAATCTTCTTCCGAAACTGAAAGTATGTTAGTAACTTGTTTTAGTAAGGTTTGAAAGGTTTAGGTATAAAAATTGTGCCAGGAACTCTCAGGTTCCTTTAAAAGAAACGGAGTCGAAACTGCAGGTGCAGTAACATCCCTCCTGATAAAAACAACATACGAAGAGGTGGGAACTCGGTTACTGTCATTGTATTTTCTAGCAAGACAAGATTGTATATCAAGAGAACGAGTTTAAATTATTCAGTAAACTATAGGCCAATAATATTACACAAATTACTATTTTGGCTTATGTGCCGGATTTTCAGATCTTTGGTCGAAACAACCATGAAAACTCTTCAAACGGCAGAACTACATTCCCATGCCCTTAAGTCTGCTGTAGCTGGACGTAGCATAGGGGCTGTTAGCTACCTGCATTGATGTTAATAGATATTGCTCGTAGATTTTTTTTTTCATCTATACACATTTAAATATAATAGGACTTGAATTTAGCTCCAGCCCTTGGAGCATGCCAGCAAGAAATGAGACCGTACGAGGACCAAGGATGGTAGGGGCCGTCTTTAATTCAACGCGACGATTAAACCATCGCCCGTATAACATGCCGAGATGCAAAATGTAGTTTGGTGAAGCTCACTGCTTGGCTTGTGCAAGTCTGTTCTTCAACGAAAAGTACTGACACTTGTAGAATTCATCCTTAGGCTTGTTGCAAAATGAAGTACCCTTGTCCAAGCACTTGTAGTATGTAATTAAATGAGCAGCACAATGATCCCTGTTAGCGAATGGGACATTATGTTCGTCAAGCTCCTGTTGAGCTGCTATAACCTTGTTAGTAAAGTTCAATACATCGTCTAACTCCAAAAGTATGCTGTTGAAACATTAAACCAATCTGTCACTGTATCCCTCTAAGATATGGCAGATGTTTGTATCCTTCTGTTGCACTTACGAATCTCAGGAAAGGTATATTCACTCATAGCTAATGAACAAACTATATCTGCTATAGATTTTCTCATTCAATATTGGGATCACTTTGCTTCAATATTATTGGTAGATAAACACCCTTACACCAAACTCAACACCCAAACACCAAACGTTTTGAGTTGGCCACTACCATATTTTCTCTCCCAAGTGCTTGGTCGAGGATTTGGAGCAAGATGTTTCCATCTCATAATTCGGCCGAGTAAGAATCATGCCGAAACGCACCAAGGTTGGTGGCGATTCTGCTCCTTGCATCGACGCGATAATGCCTTGCAACAATCGGTGAAATAGGTGCGTTACACCACAGCAGCATGTCTGCTGAGCACCAGAAGGCAGAGAAGTAAGCGCGATACGAGGTCGAACGAATCGAGAAAGCGATTATTATGCAGAAAGTAGCAAGCGCCTTACTGTTTGACTAAGGGGGGTGTTGGGGTTCAACACTCCTCGTCGTTCCGTCGGAGGGATACCGAGCAAGGCACTCAGGGCGCGCATTAAACGAGATGCGCGTTCTAGGCAGCCCTTATTCGGCTCTTGAATCTTGACTCGTATTTCCCCCAAGGCGAGCTAGCAACAGTGATCATGGTATAGCGTTAGCGCGACCTTCCTTTTTGCGTAACCAGTCTCTTTAAGACGAGAAGCGGCGTCTCCTCAGCCAAGCGCATCCAAGGGTTGACTCGTGTTCTTTTTTCCTGATAACACGTGCCCATGGAACATATTTACGACTGCTCATCTTATCACTTTTGGGCAAAAGCGCATTTACCCTGTCCCTTCGAAACGCATTTTCTATTGTCCCCCACGGAATGCACAGGTCACGCAACCGACATATCCTGGATAACTTTGTATTCTAGAAGCTATGGCCAGGTCTAGTTTAACGAGTGCCATTTACTTCGTTTGCATATGATAATAACAACATGAATTTCCATCATGCTTAATACATATACGGCTATGTGTATAATTGATCACTCGCATAAATCCCGGAAGTCGGCTTGCAGCTTAAGCGTTGAGCAGATTGAGCATCAGTGCACCTACATAACGATTACCGGTGGGCAATAAGAATCTGCGAGTTCCAGTCCTACCTGCTACCTGTTACGTTTTAGGCGATTTGAGGTGGACGTCAACCACCATTATCTGTTCGCCTACTACCCTCTCAACCTAAACCACGCAAGTACCAACGCCCACCCCGTGCCCACTTTACAAACACTACAACCTTATCTACCTGTTAGCGACGAGAATCCATGTGCAGCTTAGATCGAAGTGGTATCCTGCGCGCGCAGGGTTGGGTGGGAATCTAGTGATGTATTTCTTCCTACGTCGCGGTTACGCTCGAATGGATCTGGGTGCGCCACTTCAAATCTTCCTCAATTGCCCCCCCCCCACATCCCCCACAAAGTCTGTTGACCCCTCCATCATGGCTGGGCCTGGGCGATCTAGAGCAATGCTAGTCTCAAATTCTATTTTTAATCCCAGGCTCCTCCCTAACTAAGCGATATTCCGACCATACATAAGGTCCGCAACTATTGATATCTGCAGCAGAAATCATTTCTTTTATCTCTTCTCCGTCGACGTGCTTGTGCCGACTGACTACCGTGCTTTCTTCGCATGTCCCACCTCGGGAATCTTTCCTTTTCTTTCGAAAAATAGAAAAATAAAAATGAAAAAGAAGCTTCCGTTTTCCGATATTGCATATCTCATGCATCAAGAAACTTCGACTCGTAATAATATCGATAAAAAAAAAAACTCTAATCGTACGAAGATTGAAGGTTCAGGCCATGAGATCAGAGCAAAGCTACTTACCTCAGAGATGCGCGAAGCTTAAGTTAATTTTGGCAAAGCTTATCTGAGATCACCGGAGTAGCAGGCTGTTCGAGTCTATGGAGGTTCCGGAAACCTGATAGTAAGCAGTTATCTGTAGATTAGGCCACTTTAAAGAACGGGGTAGGATAGGATGATGCAGTCCAATACTAGAGTGATTATGTAGCTGTATTCTAGACGTATTATCAAGTATGACGAAAAAATCGATTATAGGATCAACTATTTAGAAACCCGGCTAGGAATTTTTTAAAAAAAAAAAACGTTGAAGAAAAAAAAAATCATAAACGAATACAGACAGGATCAGGGTCATCAGAACACTATAAAAGGACCCTTTGTCCTCACTGTGCTGGCTGGTTTTGCTATTGGTTATTTAATATTCTACATAAAAGTGTCAGTAGTATTCATAGACCTCCTTGATAGTTCTTGAGTATAGGGTCATTGAACGCAAATTAACGTTGATAAGTCTCAAAATTCAAGGTGTTGGTATTGCTTCAGAAGTAGGGAGGAATACTTCTGAGTTATCTCACCGAAGTTCAGTCTAGTGATCGTTTCACACCTAGAGTTGATAAAATAGTTGCTTTGAAAAAGACTAGCGTTCTTCTTCGTTCTGTTACTAGAAAATCACAACGCTTCTGTTTATTCTTTACGTTGGATATTATCAACCAGTTTGAAAATTCCAGCATTATTTATAATTGAGTATTTGCTGACACAGGTTTAATTCTGTTCACTTCTTCAGAGAGTTATAATTCCGTTCACATCGTTAATGTCTGATTCTGAAAGTTACGAAATGATTAGCGAAAGGGAAAGCATTGTTACAAGCCCTGCTACCAGTGCTGCTACATCCCCTGAGAGGAGTGAATCCAGCTGGATTGGTTCATCCAAAGGAAATAGAGTCATGTCTGAAGGTACAGTTCCTTTTCCTGCTGCTGATCAAAAGATTAAACTTCCCTCTATCAGTGAGCTTACAGGGAACTCTATGAACAGGACTATGGCGCCAGCATTTAACTGGCACTCTAATAAGGTTGGTATTAGGAGCAACAATAGCCCTATCATGAACCAAAGTGCTAGTGCTAGTTCTAGTCCCGTTATAATCGACGACAAGTTCAAGCCTAATTACAAGCCTAATTACAAGCCTAATTATGTATGGGCACAGGTGCCTTTACAATACGATCATTCCTCTGTTCAAGAACAGACATTTCCTCAAATTCCATACACACAGCAAAGACTTGGCTACTATCACTTACCCATGCAATCGTTGCAACCTACACCAGCACGTCAAGCACCTAATACAGTTACCCCTTCACCATACTACATGGCGCCAGAGGTTATCAATAAGCCTGCCCATAAGTGTCATAGGTGTGGTACCACAGAGACACCAGAATGGGGAAGAGGCCCACATGGAGTACGTACACTTTGTAATGCTTGTGGTTTGTTCCATGCCAAACTTGTTAAGAGAAAGGGCGCTGCTCTTGCTGCTAAAGAAATTTTAAGCTCAAGGGTTTTCAAGGGTAAGAATGGACGAAGAATCTCTATTAAGTTGAACAGTAATACTGGAAGTCCACATGTTCAGCTGGAAATTCCTCCTTCAATTGCATCTATCCCATCTTCCATTGGCACTAGCAATTTACCACCACTTTCTTCTTATTCTCTTCCTCCAATTCAACACAAAAATTAGTTACGATAATATATTAATTTAATACTATTATACATGGTTTTGCTTCGTTTATTTAGAGAATTTTCCGTTGGTTCACTAGCTTAGAGCTAATTTTTTGCTAGTATCAAAATATTAGGTCTATGTTCTGCCGTCGTCTAATAACTACACTTATCCACAAATCCCTTGCACGGATTAGTCTCAAATCAGCAGGACAGACTGAAAGACATAAATCAGAAGATACTAACTAATAGATACAAACAATTGGGCAACTACCGCTGAAAGAGAGTTTTAGTGTGGCACTTAATCCTCTATCTAGCAGCAAGTGCGCTCTCTGTGGCCAAAAGGACGCAAATCATGAAACGACACGCTTTTGGATATTGCGCTCTGAACATGAGTCTATGATCTTTGGGGTTGACTAATCTCAAGTTTACAGTTTGCTCCTGACATGCATGTTCGAATAAGCCATATTAATCAATTTTTTCATAAGATGGGGAAAAGTGAAACGGACATCCTGATAAAGGGATAGAAAAAGTAAATTCGATTTCGTAGAGGGAATGGGTGGAGGATCGTGGAGCTTAAAATTATACTTTCATTCATCTTGCCTGAAGTATATTTTGCGCTTGTAAATAGACGATACTCCCCATATAGCTTGAAGACCAAATAGACTAGTCTCACAATAAACGTCAAATTTGAAAATCCCTTATTACACAAAATATAATAATGTACGAACGGGCAGTCTCGCTAATGTCTGGAAAACAATTGCTATATAATACTCCGAGGTATGGCCCGCTTGTAGTCCTTTGCTTCATGAAGTAGGTATAATTCATTCATATTACATTATAAGCTTTTCTTCTAGGTGTGCCCAGATTACCTATGATCTATTTGTGAGTGCCTTATCCGCAACTTTATTGTTTATTTCCTTTACTAAAAGTTAAAAGGCACCATCAGCCTCCTCATTTATTACTAATAAATCTGCATTACCTAATATGAATGTAGATGCTTTGAGGTGGTATTAGAGCTATCTATGGCTTTGCACTTTCGAATGACTACAAATTTTGTTGGCACATAAATCAAGTTCTGAATCCGTTCTTTGCCGTGCGCATCTACTGTATTCGTTCGATGCTGCTAGTCGCATTCGATAAGACCTTATAGGTAAGTGCCGATTGTTACACCTCAAGCGAGAAGATAAACTTTTCTATACATGCTTCTATTGCTCTGGCCGGCATAAAATCATACATGCCTTATGCTGCTGCATCATGCGCCCTGTTTGAAATGTGCGCATCATGCTTTCTCTCATTTGCGTCTCATTTTTAATGCGCGGATTCAACGTTGGAGATAGAGAATATTTTGCGCTTCTCAATCTCGATAACCGAGTTTTGCCGCACCAAGTTGCGTTATATCACCACATGGCTACTCGTTCTTGTCTCGTACTTCCCTTTATCGCGTTTCATGTAGGCCGTTTGACATTGGGCTTGCATCTCCCTACCATGAAATCTTATACTACAATTCTTGCGTATCAAATGTGACACTTGTAATCGAAAGGTTTTTCCAGACTAACTCCAGCATTCATTTAAGCACAAAAACGCCCTTCGAAGCCCCAAGTCGAGGCTCGATTTTAAATGTAACATCAATAGTACCTTGGGCAGTACAATGCCTGCCGCGAAAGAACGCCATAGGATTCAGCGTCAACGTATCTTATTCGATTATACACGATGAACGTCGAAAGACATATTATTGGGGATGAGTGGAATCTTTTGAACAAACCAGGATCGACGTTGCATCCTAACTTACATACGCCCAAATGCGGCCCAGTATGTAGGAATAAGGTTGCTCGGAAATGGACTAAGCTTTTAAAACTTGCATAAACCGTCCGAAAAGTACTACCGGTATACCTATCAGGTTCACGGTTCTCAAAGTAATAATGTATGTTAGTTCTACCAGTCATGCTGTGGCAGAAATCTTATGCACAAAATAAATGAAGTCTTTCAACGCCTTTCCTCCTACAACCGAGATGTGATTTCAGTAAGCCGGCGGTCTAAACTACCTATTTTACAGCCGATCTTTACAGCTGATCTAGAGAAACAACGGTGTACTGTGATGATCTGTGTAGAGTACATTAGGATACAAAACTATTATACTTGTTGGTTTACGTTGTAACAACATACACCATGCTCAAACACTAATCTACTCGGACCGACTAGATCTTATTGGAGATACAAATAAGCTCAAATCTGGTCTAGATGTTAATTTTGTTCATATATTGGCTAAAGCAAGATTGAATCAAAAAATAAAAGAATTAAGCTTTCTCGTACGTTTCAGTCTACTATGAACAGCAAGTATAGAGGATGTTGATTCAGTAGACCTACCTATTTAGAATATTATGACCTTCAAAGCTGAATAGAGTTAGAAATGGCAAAAAAGGTTAACACAAAACACGTATTGACTTAACAGGTTCATTCTGGCCACTAGGTGCTACATCCCCGTCTATTTTAACACAGATTCGACCGCGGCCAAAATATTATCATGTATACCGCCAGTAGGAAGAATGTCTGTACCATCTCTGTCATTATATACTCCTGTACGCAAGAGTAGTGATTCCCAGCCATATTCATTGGCCCCCTTTATGTCGGAGGCGGGATTGTCACCAACCATGTATATCTTAGAAAAGGGACTATTCTCTGGCTTCGAATTAAGAGGAGGAAGAATCTGTTCTAGCAGGTCCACTTCATTCTTTATTAACTTATCACGCCAGTCTATCAATACGTGATGTGCAAAGTTGTACTGAATGGGGAATGGCTTTCCCATAATGGTTGATTCCAAGGTTTCAGAAGGTTTGAGTTGATTTACCTCTCGATATAATGCTTCAATCATTATTCGTAAAGCCCCTTGTCCAAACCTTGGTAGATTATATCTGTTGGGCCATACAAAGTCATTGTTACTGAAAATGATTGGAATGGAAGGTGTGCTTGATTTTAAGCTCCTCTTGGTTCCTACAACTCCATTCTCAGAATTCAAAATATCTAAGATTAATTGAATATCGGTTGACATATCTCTGGAATCATGAAAGACCAAAATGGCATCAATAGGAGAATTAACGTCTATATTCCTTGCATAATTCTCGAAATCTTCTTTCTGAAAGTTATGATATGGCGAAATAGAAGGATTTTGGTTAACATAATCAATTGGCATTACAACATCCTTAAACCCATACCCGTACGCACATTCCCTAGACTTGTCTCCAACTCCACCCACTACCATAACTCTTTCAAATGTCTTGTTGACAGCAAAAGTCTTCATAGGTGTATGACTTTGGATGAGTTGTAATGGAGAAAGTGGAACCCCAATTCGGGAAGAAATAAAATCTATTCTTGATTTCTCAGTAAGTCCACCACCATTAGTTAATAGTATGAAAGGAAACTTATTCGCCTGTAACAATTCTAATGCCTTTTTAGCCTGTGGGATAGGTTCGGATCCGCGGAGCAACACACCATCAATATCTAAAGCAAATCCAATATCTGATTTCTGTCTTATTTGTCTCCTGTTGTGAAAACCTACGTTTCTAAGTTGAGCTACTGCCCTTGCTGGTGTATATCTCTTGATCATAATGTGATACTGACTTTCTTACTGAAACTGAAGATTGTTGATAACTCTAAATAATGCGTTTCTTAATGAACAGGTAAAGACTTGTTTAAAATGCTGCAACCTCTATCTCTTCTCTAATACTTTTGCCAAAAACTAATTGGCCTAAGTCCTCTACATTAAAAATGATTGTAGATAAATAACGGTTTATGACTATTTAATGTATTGCGTCCTTCCATCAGAATGGCTATCTGCCTCAGTATACTCGCTTAGAGTCACGTGAATTCCGGTTGTAGCTGATTTCGCACTTCTTAGATTTGGTAATGTCACTAGAACATAGCTCACTCAGATCTATACTGACCAAAGACACGGAAAGCACCGTTGTGCTATATTCAGTAAATTCTATTTACAAGTTTTCTAACAACACGGTTTTATGTTCGAACCTAGTCGCATAGAGTCGTATTCCTTTTTATAACTATTCTCTCAGTTGATTCTAGCACTACGATTTGCTGATTTCTTCAAGCATAGTAGTTTGTTTCATGTTTAATTCACCTTCCTGATTCGCCTTGCCCATTTTCAAAGGGTTATTTGAGGCAAAATATTGAGCATACCTAAGTATGTCTTGAGAACCTGATTTTTGGTAACCTTCTTCTACCAGCCACTTATCTTCCATCGATGGCCTCAATGCCTCGCACGAATCCCCTGTCACCAAAAGTCCCGGTGGTCTCGAGCCACATGCTTCTACTGCATCTGCGACATGTTGCAAAGTTGTGCGTATTATTCTTTGATCTGGGCATGATGCTCTCTCAATTATAGCAGCAGGGAGTTTAGGATCCCACTGCTTTTGGTCTATCAATCTCGGTATAAGTTCAACGACGCGATGCAAGGCCATGAGAAATATGGTCGTACGAGATTTTACATATTCCGGTAAATTTGGCATGGCTCCCCTTCTACCTGTACCTGTGCATATCAATACTTGATCGGCAACATCTCTTTGAGTGACGGGAATTTCATTTAAAACAGGTGCAGCCAAGGCAGACGTTATTCCAGGCACAACCAATGGCACATACCCATGTTCTGAAAAATACTTGAACTCCTCTCCACCGCGACCAAAAATGTAGGGATCACCCTGTTTTAATCTGACCACTTTTTCTCCTTTCAATAATGCTTCGAGGCCTAACTCAAGTAGTTCCTCCTGAGCTCTTTCAGCATTTCCGGGAAACTTCCTCGCAATAAAAAGCCTGGTACCGTGCTTAGGTACGAGGTCAAGGACTTGCTGAGGTACTAATTTATCTGCAAGTACTAAGTCCGCTGTGTGAATCTCATGGACAGCACCCAAAGTTAGCAACGAAACAGAGCCTGGGCCTGCGCCAACAAGTGAAATTTGTCCTTTACGTGTAGTTTTCCTATGTTTCTTCTCTTTGTCTGAGTCATTATACTCGTGCAATCTTTTGGTATTGTTATTTTCAATTATAGAATGGTTTCGATAGGAAGCTAGTAAATCCTCAGCTGATATTTGGCTCAACAACTCAAGTGGGTAATACTCCACTATCTGAGAGAGCCATCTGGTCCTTTGCAGCTTCTGTTGCTCTTTAGTCATACTAAACTCATGGACCAATGTGTTTAATTTGCTTGTATTTATTGCGTCGTCATCATTCTCGCCAACTGCATAGATTCCTTCTTGAAGTCTTTCCAACTCTATATTATCCTCTTGCTGTATCCTGTTACGCAATTCGCCAACTTTATTGCATATTTCATCAATATTATGTGGAAGTTTGTTACTTAATTCTCTTTTGATTCTTGCAGCGAGCTTACATCCTTTACCCAGAGTACTGACACCCATTTGAAAATCACCAGACCGATACGTTGAAAGCACCGTAAATGTGCACAAATTCGGGGAGTCCGAAGTATTTACAGGTATTCTCAATCTCCTACAGTTCTCAAAAATCAATTCTTTTGTTTCAAGTTCTGACATGGGAAGTGTAACAAAGACTTTATCAACAATTTTATCCACCTCATCTCGTCCAAGCAACTTCAAGTCACTTAACTCAAAATCCCTATTCAACCACTCTATATTACCCTTTTTTTGATATTCTTCTAACTTCTGTTCGATTTTTATGGTGTCTCCCTTGCCCACGAGCTTTACACTAGCTCCGGCCTCAAATATACCCGCAATCTTCAACCAGGCCATATTTGTTACTCCAATCACCAAATGTGTCTCTCCTTCGCATCTCAAGCCAGCAAGTAAACTTGGTGACAGCATTACTAGTTACTGATGGTATCTTATTCAAAATCCCCTTCACGCTAAACAGGAATAAGTCATTGATTTATCTATTTTTTTAAGCTATTGCAGCTCTTCGATGCTTGGTAATGAGTCCATGTCAGGTGACTTTAGATAAGTTGAAAAAATGTCTCATGATGTCTCAAAATGTCTGTAAAATTTTCACAACCTCGTACGATGCATTGGGTGATCAAGCTGAACTTGAACACTTTGAAGGAATCTAAATTGAGTTAAGTAAAGCTAAGTATTAATCAAATCGCAGGCATAACTGATGGGTAGTAAAAGGCATTTAGGGTTAGGAAAAGCATCGAAGGCAAAGAAGCAAAAAAATCAGAACAGTGAGAATGAGAGTTCGAATGTTCCTTCTAATGGAGATGGAAAGCAAGTTACTATAGAGCTTACCGAAGAAGTAGACCCCAATGATGAGCTAGGCCAATTAAGGGCATTATGGAAGACAGCACAGGATTCTGATGAAAAAGATCATTTGATTTATAATGGAATCATACATGAATGTGACCGGTTATTAAGACAATATACTGCAGAAGATGGTAAAGATAAAGAACAGGATACTCAAGGACAAAAAAGCACTCTTCCTGACTTTTTTCATTCAATATATGCGTTAGCCTTGGTTGAACTAGCTATCTTCGAAAGTGAGGATAAACAAAAGGTATCGGATCTTTTCGATGCCGCCTTGGAACGTATTGAATTGGGACTTGAAAAACATGACAGTTCGATCGATTTACTCTTGGCGAAAAGTAAAATCACGCTTGATCAGATATCTTTGAAATACGTGAAGAATCTAGACATAACTTCAGAAGTTGGCAAGAGTACGCCAGAGTTATCAACAATTTTGGATAAAGCACTAGATGTATATGAAAAAGCTGAGGAACGTGCTCAAAAAACACAGAAGTACGAGTTTTTTGACTCGAGGATGACAGATATATTAGACACTTTGGACAGCTTGTTGCAGATTATAGATGATTTCGGTGAGAATAGAGTCGAAGCCGCTGAAAGCGATGAAGAGGACGAAAAGGATGAAGAGAAGGTGCAACTTTCGAAGAAACATCCTCTTTTCAAAATCAGACTGAATGAGAAATATGATTCCTGGTGGAGAGACCATACACTCGTTCTTTTTGACTATATAGAGAAGCAATTGGCCAATGAAGGTATAGATTTGGGCTCTTTGAGCACAGATACTCATGCATTACTCAAGGAGAAAGGTTCGGATGAAAATCAAAAGCTAGTTCTTCGTCGTCAAGTAGCAAAGTCTCTTGGTCAGTCTTTCTTACAGGAAGCAGAAGTTCCATCTAATGTTTTCACAGCATTGGCATATGATGACGAGTATGCAAACTATGAAGAGCTAGATGGTCTCACGAAAGAATCTGCCCGTGAAATCAGTATAAACTTGTTGGAGACTGCACTCAAATACTTGAGAATATCTCAAGACAAAGATGAACCCGACAGCTGGGTGGCAGTTGCCGAGTGTTTGATTTCCTTGGGTAATTTGTACGATTTAGATAGTAAGGAGCAAGAAGATCACTACACACAAGCAGAAAAAATATTGGAAACAGCCAACAACGTCACAAACGGGAAATACAGCTCTATTTTGGAAAACTTACAAGCTGACTAGAAAGGTTATTCTAAGGCCCTTCCTCAGTATACTCCTTTAAATTAATGGTATTGTTGTATATTATAGAATCAAAATAATGTGGCGAACACAAATATTAATGTTTGCAGTAGTAGTCTCAGTAATCCAAAACTAAGGTCTACCTTGCCAGAGAATTGTAGAAAAAGAAAAAAAAAACCTTGCGGGACATCGCGTGTGATAAAACCTGTGATTATAGACGTAAAGACTCACATAGCTGAAAAGAAGTGGGGCGTAAAATAAAAATCTAAATGTTAAATTAAGGAGGAACCAACTAGACGAAGGGAAGTGTGCGAATAGCATCTGTTCAATATCCATTATACCGGACACAACCTCCCTTCCTTGATACACTGATGATGAAAGCAGTCATCGCAGTCGTGGCGTCATTAAACCTTGCTGGTAATAGTCCTTTCGCTCTCAAGCTTCATGGCATTACGCTCGTGGGCATTATCTTTGCAGTATTGGAGGCCCTGGCAAAAGTGGTCCTCCAAGAGTCTGTGCTTAGCGCAAAACTTGCCCTGGCAATGAGTGCAGTTGCCAACCATCCTGAGCGCAGCAGAGCTGCATGACTTGAACGAGCACCGGTTCTTCTTCTTCGACTTCTTGTTTACCCCAGAACCCCCGTTTTGGCCGCTGCTTGCCGTGAGCGAAGGCGACGACCTGGGGGTGGTCGCATGCGGAGTATCGCTCCCGTTGCTCATGAGAATCACCTGAATCTCTTCCTCTCCACTTGGCAGCATCCCAAAACTCTCTAAGTCCTTGTCCAACGGTGTCAACTTCTCCCCGTTGAATATTAACTTGAAGTCCTCAGGGAGAACCACATCGGAGGGGCAGGCAACCCTTGCTCCATTCCGTAAATCCTCCACCGTAGAATTATCCGGAACGCTGAAAGAATACCTGTTTTCTGTACTTAATCTGATACTGATCTTCATACTTGTACTTGTCTTCCTTGTCTTTCGGCTCTATTACCTATACTTCTGGTCTCTATAACTGCTTATTTAACTGTGAATCATTCGAAATTGCCACTTAAATGTGATACAAGAGTGTCATTACAATCTTCTCTGCATCTTATATGCACTACTTTTTCTTATGAGCGGTCTGAGTCACGTGATTAGGCCGATAAGACGACGACAACGACAGTATGGTACGAAATGGATGTTCATTGCTCTAAATAGACGTATATGAGTGTCCAGATGGCGACGACGGGAGCCAGCCCTGTTTGCCAGTGTGGACAGAAAAATGCGTGGGGACACTAGGGCCCCGCGAGAAGACAATGCGGAACTCGGTTCTGGACCTAGCACCACTGTCCGCTAGCCCTAGGAATCGTGTTTTGCCAGGGCCAGCTACATGTACTTGGCGACTTTGGCGTCCTGGTGTTTGGACGAAAGTGTCTTGATCGCCTGCGGCCTGCGCGTGCGCAGAGCGGGTTTCTCTGCGACGGGAACTTCTTTCTTGGTGTCAAACAGAATTCTCATCTCGTTCTCTCTGAGAGCATTCTGCTTTGCTGTGGGCACGTACGACGCCGACACCGTCGGGAACGCAGCTGGCGTTCCCGAGGCGCTCGCGCTGCTCGTGGTGGCCTTGAGCTTGAGGTTGGCAGGCACCGGCGTCGCGGCGACCTGCGCTACCACTAGTATGAAAAGCACGGCACTCTGTACGAAATGTTTCATTCCTCTATTCTCTAGCACGGTATTTGTGAGATGGCTGAAAAAATGCTGTGATGAATTCTGGCGAGACTGCGGCGGTGTGTCCTATAGGCGTCTTTGTATTAAGAAGTATCGTGCGTCTCCGTAAAGGTCTATGTTGTCTCTCCTTGGGGACACTGCAAATCTCGCTGCCCTAGATATATGGCTTATTTATATTAACTACTCTCTCGAAGGCTATAAAATGACTTTTCCCTCTTTGGTAATGGTCGCGGATCCCAGAGATACAGCCTTGAACCGCCGCATCTATTCCCCCGACACGGGGTGCATCTTGTGAGATGTCTCCATACGCCCCAGCCTACATCTCTTCCGCTGGCATTCGCACCTTTCGTCTAGAACCAACCCAGCGAGGCACTGGGGGTCTAATGCATTATCCACGTCGTGACCGCGAATAACGCACCCTCTACCAGCCTCGAACGCTTGCAAGCGCGGTTCTTGACAGCTAGAAGCCTGTGTATATTATAATGCTATGGAAAAAATGTCTCGGTACAATGCCCACCACGCTGGTCGTATGTACTACGAGCTGTGGGTATTCTATTAGAAGGTGGTGCCTACTGTGAAGACATAGGGGGGGATAGCAACAGAATAGTGTGTTGCTTCCATCGCAGGCCTGCGACCATGAAGAAAGGTCGTGTTTTGGCTAATTTCCTGCTAGGTGTTCACAGTCTATACATTGTCGCAAGATAGATCAGCGGACTCGGCTGTGGAGCAGGTCGAGCGACGAGTGCAAGTGTGCGCCCGACGACTGGTTCGCCGGCGCTGGGCCCAGCAGCTGGAGGTCTTGCTCAAGGGACGCCTGCGAGAGGCGGCGGTCATGCGAGCGCAGTTTGGAAACCGGCTTGGCGTCGCTCTCAGTATGAAGGACGGCACCGGTGCCCCAGTCGTTGACGCTGTAGAGCGAGCGATCCATGGATACAGAGGAGGAGGCGCGCGACACGGTGTCGGGGTCATGCTCGTCGGAGAGGTCCAGATCACTGGATTCGAGACGGTTGTATTTTCGGTAGAACTGGTCGTAGTCCTCGAAGAGTTCAGGGCCCAACCTGTCGCAGAACTTCTCGACCTTCTTGGCTAAGAACCTGCGGTCCTGCTTCAAGCGCTCTATCTGCATGACGTCTGTTTGCAGGCTGACGAGCGAGTACAAGAGAGGCTTCAAGGACTTGTAGTAGTCGACACCTATTTCGCCTATCCTGAGAGAAGCATAAGTGGTGAGAACAGATATTCCGTAGCACACGCAAAACACAGCAGCAATAGACACCTTCTTGCTCACCAATTCCAGCTTTACCACTAGAAACGTTCCTATCGCTGAGTAGAACACATACAAGCACGGAGCCAACACCATCGCCACGAGGATCTTCCACGTTCCAATCACGTCTTTAGCCTCGATCTTCACGACAGACTCTGCGAGCGCCTCCTGCGCTTTCTTGCGAGATATCCTCTTGCTGATGATGAACACGGGAGCGAAAAGAAATATGCCTGGCAAACTCAAGCCCAAGAAGAGACTGACTTTGAAGAGTCTCGATGTGAACCTCAAGAAAGTATTAACCTTATCTGATTTGGTAAGGTGTTCCACTTGGTGATCATAGATGCCCATACGTACCAACTTCTTATTATATTCAGTGACCAGTTTCTTCAATTCGATTATTTCGGGGTCGCTGGCAAACCTTTCGTATCCACGAAGTAACCTCCGGTTCATCTCCACAACAAGTGGCAAGGGAATATCTTCTCTGTCGGCTGACGTATACAAGCGTCTCGCTGCCTGAACAGCCATCAATGTCTCGTAGTCTGGTGCTGTGATTGTCACTTCCTTCAATCCTAATGTCACGACTTTCAATAGACGATCAACTTCGGCTCTTGGGTTTTCCTGGTACTTTTCTCCCATGGCCTTAGTAACCTTTATTGGATGTCCAAATTCAACTACTGCTCTGGAGCGGAACCTATGAGCATGGAAATAGTAGATACCCACGGGAACTATATTAATATGCGTATCAGAACTCTTCATTCTCGATGCAGCTCCTAATGCCATAAGAGAAACTCCTGGCTTTAGGGGTAATAAGTCGGGCCTGTCGTGTGAACCACCCTCGGGGAAGATTCCAATGGCCTTGCCAATATTTATGTAGTCATAAACGTATCCAAACACTCCTTTGTTGTCGATGTGAGGCGCTTTTTTGAACTGGGTCCCTTCAGTTAGCATCTTAATAACTTTCTGGTCCTTTTCAGACGAACTATTAAGATCGTACTTGAAGGGCTTGAACAAACGTATTTCTGTATCAGACTCGATGGACTCTATCTTAGCATTGCCCAACGACAGAGGTAAACCTAGCAATCCCTTAACCATGCACTCTTCAGTGAACTTGGTATTTTCACCGATGATCGTCCGTCCATCGTGCAAATCTTTAACCTTGATTGTACCTGTAGCAGGAGATAGAAGGTCCTGTGAGCGCTCGACGGGAACAGAGTCTGTGAGTCTTGATATAAGCCCTACGAACAACCTGCGGTAAGACTTGGCCGCAACAATGAACGAAATCCTCCTATTAGCCAGTTTCTTGGCTTCCGACATAACCACAAAGGGGTCGATAAACTGATTATGGTGAGGCGCCACCACAAAAATGACAGGCCCCGACCTAGGGATGTTAAATGCTGCCCGTGGCTGGATATCCCTGAAAAACGTGTGGACTATCAACGAGAAAAACCATAATACGAGATCATAAGCAAAGGCAGTGAACCCCTCGGAAAGGGCGTGATGCCACTTCCTACTCGAACCGTCGATCTGTTTTGATTCAGCCGTACTAGAACTCATTAATTGGTTCTATGGTTAGCTTATCTGGAGCAATAGCATACGCTAGTATATGAACAACCTTTGGGTGGAGAAGTCACTAGGTATTTATCGTAATATTTAAGTGCGAGCGATGTACATAGTTAATCATTACATAACCAAGCCGTTCGAAAATCATCGGTGAGAACAAATCACTTTTTCGTAGGCTTAATGGGAAGCTGGAGGGGGGTTAACTTCCAACCGGTGGCAAGCAGCGGTATTAGGGGCTTCAGTCCTCTCCGGCGGGAACCTCGTCTTTCAAAAATTTGTTGAATCGAAGTCGAAGTTCTGTCTGATCGTCTCCCCTCAACACATCTTTGACAAACCACACGTCTGTGTCTAGCTGGACCATCTGTAGAGCACCTCTGAGCACGCCGCAGAGCACCTGCGAATACCAAAGGTCTTTGCATATCTTGTTGTCGGAGGTCACAGGGAGCTCCACGAAGTCTGCCAACGGGTTTTCGTTGAGCACCAACGAAAACGTCTTGCCGTCGGCGCTCCAGTTCGTCACCGCCGGCTGGATGTTGAGAAAAATCTTGAACCCCACCTTGGAAATCATCTCTGCCGTCTCCTTGAACGTCTGGCACCGCTGGGCGCCCGTCTTGGCCAAAAACTCCTCGATAAGTCTCAACCCTATATTGTATCCCATTTTGTCCAACTGCTGGTTGACCTCCTGGTAGTTGTTGTTGAAGTCGCGGCACAACTGCGATACCACAGACCCATACGTCAACGTGAAGAGCTCCGAATTCTGTCTTGTTAGTATTGTGCCTCTGCGTGGCTCTCCCACCAGGCGTTCGCTGGCACTGTGTGCCCGCCAGAAAATGTCCAACTTACGATTTTCTCCACGTTGTTCTTCCACATCTCATCCCCTGAGTACCTGGTCGTTTTCGACATCTTGTCTCTATGCTCTGTGTCTACGTCCTGGTGCAATGCTTGCCTTCTGTCTATGCTACAGTGTGTTTCTTCGATCTTTTGATATTTGTCTTACACACGATGTTTGTCTCGCTTAGTGTTCCAACGGCTCTCTAGCCCTCCTCGCTCCGCCGTCTCCTTGTCCTATACTCCAGACCTTGTCTCCCTGTGTAGCAACGGTGATCTGGACGCTCCTACTGACAATTTACTCCATGGCCCACCCTCGGGCTCGCCATTTACCGATCATGGATTCCCTCCAACCGGGGTCCGCGATGCGCACTCTTGCTCTCTCTACGCTAGCACCTCCGCTACTACCTCCGTCGGGCCCTACTCTGACCCTCTACACCTCAAGGAGGAGGGGGCAGAGTAGACCACCACACCGTGAACCCTAGTATACGGTGCTCTGGAGTCCGGTCTTCCCATCTGTCCTGAGACCCTTCTGTATTGGCTCATTATTAATGACAGATGATTTTTCATATATATATTCCCCTATAGTAGTCGCGTTATCATCGTGATCACTTGACATAACAATTATTTCTTAAAAAAAAAAGAAACTTGAAGATAAAAGAGACCGTATACCAGCAAAGGTCACTCAAGCAAGAAGCAGAAGGAAGTGAAGATAGCTGGGAGCAAACAAATTGAGAATAAAAGGCCAAAGAACGAAGATTTCAGGGCCGAAAAAGGACTAGAAGGAAAGCACAAAACGGACCATAAGTCACAAGTAAGTACAGGAAAAGTTTGTTTATATATTGTGAGAGCTAGTGATACCTAGTGAGCAGTGAAAGAAGGAAAACAAACGATGGTGATGGTTTCGAACATTATGAGTGGGAAGCTAGCGCAGTTTGCGCCCCCAGCCAACTTTTCGAACATCATGGCGCTGAAGTTGGAGCCGGTGGTGTTTATCAGACAGAAGGAAAACTATTTACCGTTCATTCTGGACGGGCTTTTGTCGCTCTTGCTGCCGATCATAGCGTACTGGGCGTACTCGATGCTCTTCCACTTGGTGGACGTGTACGAGTTGGCCGAGAAGTACAGAATACATCCGAGCGAAGAGGAGCAGTCGCGCAACAAGGCGACGCTAACGGAGGTGGTGAAGGACGTCTTGTTCCAGCATCTTGTGCAGACGTGTGTGGGGCTCGTGGTGATCCACTTCGACCCTCTTCAGACCACGGGACATGAGATCGGCGTGATGTGGAGGCTCAGAAATTACCACTTGCCTCTGTACATCAGCAACGACATGTTGTGGTACGGGTACATGTACGGTTGGACCATTTTGCGACTCTGCATTGCAATCAGCATCATCGACACCTGGCAATACTGGCTACACAGGTTCATGCATATGAATAAGACGCTCTACCGAAGATTCCACTCGAGACACCACAGGTTGTATGTTCCCTTTGCCTTTGGGGCTTTGTACAATGACCCAGTCGAAGGTTTTTTGCTTGACACGCTCGGCACGGGAGTGGCCTCGCTTGCAACCCAATTGTCGCACAAGGAAGCCATATTCTTGTACACCTTCGCCACGCTAAAGACCGTTGACGACCACTGCGGATACCGCTTGCCCTTCGACTTGTTCCAGGTCTTGTTTCCCAACAATGCCTTGTACCACGACATACACCACCAGGCATGGGGGATAAAGAGCAACTTTTCTCAGCCGTTCTTCACCATTTGGGACAAGTTTCTGGACACCGAGTACAAGTTTATCAATGAGTACAAGTCCATGCAGAACCATATTACGTTGACAAAGTATAAAGAGTTTTTGCAATCAAAGAAAAAGAGAAGAGTCGAGAAGCCTGAAAGGCCTGGAAAGCTTGACAAGACTGACAAGACTGACAAGACTGACTAATTTTTCCCATCTTTTTGTCTTTTCAGTTTTCTTCCATGAAAAAAAAAATGCATATTCAAGTACATCAAGAAGCAGACATTCTTTTGTATATATAATCAAGATAATGGCTTATCTTTTTGAGAGAGGTGTCAATTAATAACATTTAGTCTTTTTGATGTCATTTCTTACTGTTTATCTGATGTTCACTCATCTATGACTTCTAGTCATTTACCTTCATTACATTAATTTTTCAAATGTCTTAAATTATCAAATCAAGTGTATGTAATTAATAGTATAGTAATGTCTTAATAACGTAATAATAACTAAAATAAAAAAAGCCTGACTTTCATTACTTTTTTCACGTGAATCTATTAAGTAAATGTTAGTAACTATTCTGTAATGAGACCGTCATCAGCAATTTATATAGCATATATAGTATATTCTGGAAGTAAGAGTTGATTTAGCATCAATCGATCCGACTAGTATATATATGAGGCTAGAGTTCCTCATCTTTAAAATCATCACTTTTTTTATAAGTGTAGTAGCCGTTTTGAGTGTCGAGAGTAATCATATGTCAACTAGAGGAGTTTACAAGGTGGTTAAAGCCATCGAGAAAGCAGAGGGAGTTGGAGCCCGTGTGAGAAGATCCATTGGAGTGACTGGTATGCGCAGCTTCAGTCCCTTCTTGATGTTTGACCATTTTAAAGGTGGTGATGAGGGAGGATTCCCCGAGCATCCTCACTATGGTCAAGAGACCATCACATTGATCTTGAGAGGAGCCATGGCCCACGAGGACTTCACTGGTTCCAAGGGAATCCTCTATCCTGGAGATTTGCAATTCATGACAGCCGGTAAGGGTATTGTTCATTCTGAAATGCCCGTCAGACAGGAGAACGGGGAACCCACCGAAGGTCTCCAGCTCTGGGTGGATTTGCCTGCCTCTTTGAAAGACTGTGATCCCAGATATAGAGATTTGAAGGCTTACGAGATCCCTGAAACAACCAGTCCAGACGGTAAGGTGCATGTGAAGATCATTTCTGGAAACGCATACGGGGTTGACTCCCAGAAGGACTTGGCCTACACCCCTGTGGAGTACTACTTGTTCACGGTCAAGCAGGGTGGTTCATTCAAGCAAAAGATCACGGAGGACTTCAACGCCTTCCTTTACGTTCTTAACGGAGATGGATTGGTTGTAAATGGAGACACTAAGCTCTCTCCATTCGACAACTGTTTCCTCAACACCGATGGGGCATACGTCACCGGTGAAAACGTGTCTAAAGATCCTAGTAGTGAAGTCCAGTTCCTCCTTGTGGCCGGTAAGACCTTAGAGCAAGAAATTGTGCACTACGGGCCTTTTGTTGCTTGTAGCAGCGAAAAGATTAGACAGGTGATCCAAGACTACAGCTATGCTCGTAATGGTTTTGAGAAGTTGAAGTCCTGGAGAACCCTTATAAGTCATGGTGTCACCAAGGAGATGATTGAAAATGAATTGCATGGTAACTTGAAGGAAAGAGAAAAGCAAAAAGAAGAATATCTTAAGCTGAGAGGAACCTCTGAGAAGGATGAACTCTGATATGATTTTTTTTTTCATCAGATTTATATATATAGTATAATCACTTATTTATTCAATGTTTTACTCTATTTATTTTAATATATTTATTGTTCTTTGTTAATAGCTGGTAATAATGTAGTCTCAACTCCATAGCCATGGAGTTCCTTTGTAAATATGGGAATGATAGAATGTGTTTTCTTTCTAAGCACTATCGTTGATAGTATTTCGATACAGATACGCGTTAGCGAAGAGTGAACACAATTCAGCGAAGTATATATTTAAGCATACTCAAGTCAATATAGCAATAATGACTACTGACGCATCTTCAAATGAGTTTGAAGCTTTGTCCAAGCAGCTAATAGTGAATAGAGAAGTTGTGACTTACCATACAATAGCTAAAAGCTTTAACATCCACATAAATCAGGCCAAAAGCTTGCTCTATGATTTTTATCGCCAAAATAGAGACACATTATCAGCATCGTTCATTATTAGTGGACAAACAGCCAAGGGTCTTGAGCTCAGGTTTTCTAAAAATGAGAATCAAGTGGAAGAAGACGCCAAAAATTTTGACGTCATAAATGGAATTCATGTTTATAGCCTATGTCAAACTGACTTAGACGTATCTGAGGTGGAACTAGCAGTCGAAGAGTCGAAATACCCGACATCATATGATAAATTAGACGATTCTTTTGCGCATGGGATGATCAAGGGCCTCGCTCTTGCCCCTGCTGAAGTGACGGTTGCTCCAGCTGAGAGACGATCTCACACTAGCAGCACGATATCGACCCCAAACGAGTCTCCATCCAAAAAGAAACCGAAGGCCGCAGGACTCAGCTCTGGGTATGTATCCCGCAAGGCGCAGAATAAACCTTCAAGTGAAAACAGGTCTAATGCAAGACCAAAAACCGATTTGTTCTCAAACTACACTTCACGTAAGGGCGAGAATAAGCAACGGACAGTAGAGAAAAGGTCAGCAACAGAACCATTGTCTTCTGGGTACGAATACAAGTCTCGCAAGTCTGAAAAGAGTGCTCCAAAAGAAAGGGTGATAGTGTCTAATGAGGACCATGACGATCTTGACGAGCCTAAATACGAAGTGAAAGTAAGTCCTTCGAAGAGGAATATCAAGAATACTTCTGATCTCAATAACCTATTTGACGATGAGTTCAGTGATGCAAGCGATAATCAAGAAGATGCACCCGAACCAATAGTGGTAGGTTCAAAAGCAGATGATGATCACAAGGAAGGAGAACAAGGTTCGAAGACTGAAGCACAAAGCAATGATGCAAAATCAGAGCCATCGTCTTATACTGGTAGAAAGAAAGAAGTGCCAAAAGATCCTAATCAGAAACAGTTGAATATGAATATGCTAAGAGTGAGTGATCTGGCTAGTCCAGCTGTAGAAGCAAAACCAGAGAATGAGACTACACCTAAGGAAGACAAAGTCGATGAGAGTGGGTATATTACTTCGTATCGTAAAAACAGTTCATCAAACAACAAAAAAGGTGATAAAAAGAAGGCGCAGGCTTCGTTGATGAATTTTTTCAAACCTAAATAGTTACTTTTATCATAGTAATTTTGAGTAAGCATTCTTCAAAGTCTACTGTAAAATAAATAATATTTGGGCTTCGCATTTTTAGCACACATACTTCTCTATGAGAAGTGGCCAACATACGATATAATGAGCAGGATTCTGTCTGATGTTACATTGATTTATAGTAGAGATCTAAATAAGTGTATTCAGTATGTTTTAAACCAAATAGATAGAAGTGAAGAGTTCAAAAGTATGGAGATCATATACATAAATACAACCTTTCCAAACCAGTTGTTTAATAATATAAATGGTATGGACCTAGGTTTTAAATCAGACAAGGAATTTATGAAATCATTTCACTACTATAACGTATCAAGCTTAGATGAGTTGATGAAACTACTAGATGCTGATACCAGACGGGTGATTATAATTGAATCAATAATACTGATCGCGGAGTTGACTGATGACACTTATAATGTTCGAAATTCCATGCTAGTTCGAATATTACTAGGCATGAGAAGAGCACATTTCAATTATCTACTTGATTCTACACGTAATAACTTCCTTGAATATTTTGCAAATGATGTTATTCACGTTTAAATACATTGTCATACAAACGACGATTGTGTACCATCGAAAAATAGAAAACAGGTTATTGAAGTGATCCAAGCATAAATTACACCTTATAATTACTGAATTGACTACATTTAACATTATGAGAACTCGATTTGCGCCCTTGGGTAAGGAATAATTGTTTGCTGTTTGTTTGTTTGTATCTATCACTGGAGGGGAGTATTAATTTACTATTCGTTCTGATTAGGTTCTTCCTTTCATTCCTAGCCTCACTTTTGATTTCTTCATGTAGTATAGCTTCTAAAGTATTTTTCACTCTACTTCAACAGCTTCAAAAGTTAGACTCTTTTAGTGTATGAATCCACTCCGCAATTTTTTTCGCCTGATTTGAATAAAATCAACGCTTTCTGTGGTGATTTGGTTTAAGGGCTGCCTCAAGCATTAAGCATTCCTAATGCATCAGCCCTCATGCTATTTTAGTATTGCCTCATTATATATTCCTTATAATTTGAAAGTTACCGTTAAAGGTAGATTTCGAAGCCTGTTCTATTCCATTAAACTCTATTCTTTCCTTGGAATTTGAATCGAGCCCAGAAAAAGATAATTTGTATAACCTGTAGTAAGAGCAGGTGATTTCTTATGTCGATTAAGATCGAGTTTTTGTAGGTGACAGGGTCTTCGATGAGAATACTTTCCTATTTTGGATACATCGCATCAATGGTTTTTCATTAGTTTACCGAATGTAGAAATGTTCCTTCTTCTAATATATCACCAAATTATTTACTTGAATCAGTAATAAGTTTGAATTCCAAACGATTTGGGGAAGAAGTGTTTTTATGTTCTCGAATTGAGTTACTTTCGATCGGAAATAGCTTGAAACTTGTATTAGGTGCATGGTTATAAAAGGAAACCATGCCCTCATTTAAGATGAGGAAATAAGTTGATTATTATTTGATCTTTTTTCACTTTTTACAGAATCAGAAAGGTATTCTTGGTATCGCTAGAACACGAGAACAAACTTGATAAGTCAAGGTTTAAATCATCAAAATGAAACTCACTTCCACTACACTCGCTACTGTTCTTATTGCCTCTTCAGTTCGTGCAATTCCTGTTGAAATTGAAGAGAGCAGAGCTAATGAACTTGCCACTAGAGATATTATCAACAACTTGGAAAGACGCAATGATGAGATAACCAGAAACTTGGATGAATTGAAGGTTTTGAGAGAAAAGAGAGATAACATGTCCTCTGACTTGAGTAAACGAGAATATGAGCTCGTTACTACTCTTCTTTCAGCATTGAATGAGACAGGGCTAGTTCCTAAAGTTCTTAATTACGTAGTTTCGGACCCTAATTTGTCTTCAGTTGCGGTTAACGTTCTTACTCAGGTGATAAAGCTTGGTAGTATTGAACTACCCACTTTGTTTCAAGCTTTAGACAAGTCCAATATCATACCAAGTACTATCGAAAGTTTGATTTCTGATTGTCAATTCTATGTGGACTTATTTGGTGTGGCGAAAAATATCATTGCTAATTTGGTTGAAAAGGTTGAGGAGTTGATTAAGGAAGGCGTTTCTAACTTGGAAAATAGCCTTCAAAACAGTGTCTCATCTTCATCTAATTCTGGAAGTGCTACTTCTTCTTCATCGAGTGGAACTGGCCCCTCTCTGTTGTCATCATTATTCAAAAGAGATGATAATGTCGAAGATGATTCTCTTGCTGGAAGGGAGAGTACTTCTGCTGATACCGAAGGTGGCCTTTCTGAAAGAGATCTTTCTGACATCCTTGCCAATCTTCTCCAATCCGTCTCAAATTCCGGTTTGTTGGTCTCATTAATCAAAACCATGCTCACTGATCCACAATACCTCACTTTTGGTGCAGATTTGATAAAACAGCTCATTGACCAAAAGGCGGTGTCTTTGGAACAGCTTATAGATGCATTGAAACAATCTAACTTGGTTGGCGACTTATTGAAACAAATCCTTACTGTTGATAATTTCAAGACTATAACAACTACAGCCTTTGCTGCTTTCTCTGGTAACTGCGGAAATGCATCCTCGGTACTTCCTAGCTCTATAATCCCATCATCCTCAGCCACTGTACCTATCACTACGAAACCTTCTTCTGCTCCAGTTGGAGGAGGAACTCCAGTTGGAGGAGGAACTCCAGTTGGAGGAGGAACTGAACCTTGCACTAGAAAGAGAAAAAGAAGATACTTCTTGTATTAAACTGACCTTCCTTGGTTTCACCTAATGCATATGTAACTTCTTTTTCTTCTCTTACTTCTAGATGGAATTATTTGACATTGTTTTCTATTACTTTAACTAATTATAATCTTTACTTTCCTTATGTCTATCTACAATATGAATACCTATTATCATAAACAATTTTTGATTTTCGTTAGCGTTTCTTATTACCATGATTTCGTGAATTTTCTTTTCATTTATATTAACATTTCATCTTTGCGTGTTAAAAATTATCTACCGATTGACTTCGTTAAATAATGCTTTTATGTTACATTAACTGACGTTCACTTGTAGTTGATATCTTACAGCAATTAAATCTTGGCTATAAATTATTATTGGAGTAGGCAAAAGAATTGTTACACAATTCAGTAAGTATATAACTTTGGCTGAGTATCGATTTTGTTTAACGATATCAGATTATACTTCTAAATACAAAATTCAAATTTTCGCCCTAAACTGAAATTTGCAACAATTTGAAAAGTATACTTACAAAAGATAGAGAAGAATTGAATCAAAGGATGAAATAGAAGGAGTGCTACACAACTATGTGCTGCTTCAACTAAAACATACATTGCCTTGACTTATAAGAGGAAACTCTTTTCTTCATGGTATTCATTACAGTACATAAGTCAAGTATACAAAGTTATATAGGTAGAAGGTTAAACAATTAAAGATAAAGAAAAACAAATGAAAAATTATTAAGATATTTGGAAGACGTTGTTAGATTTCTCTTCCGTAGAATTAGTGCTTGAACCTGCTGTTTCCCTGTGATCAATTCCATCTTTTTCTTCCCCAGCATCATCAGATATGAGTGGAACTGTTGGCTTCCAAGCTGTAGATCTCCATGCAGGTATATTAGCATCCCACATTTGTCCGATTTCCTCAAGTCTTTTACCTCTCGTTTCAGGGAAAAAGAATAACACATGAAGGAACATAGTACCGCAGAACGCTGCAAACACAAAGTATATCTTCCACGTAATATTTTTGAAAGCAGAAGGTGTAAACATTCCAATTGCGAAGTTGAATATCCAATTCAGCGCAGTAGCAACTGCAGCACCTCTCTGCCTGCACAAATTGTCTCCCCATACTTCAGCACAGTACACCCACATACATACACCCCATGTAGATGCAAATGACACAACAAACAAGTAACAGCAAGCAATCACACCTTGTGAAGCATGTTTTTCTGATTTTGGAATGTGCAACCTAATGGTATCATCACCGTCGAAGGAGTCAACTGGTTCAGAGTATGTGGCCAAGATACCACCAATAGCAAATTGGAAGGCCATCATCATTATAGCTCCAATCATTAGAATAGGCCTCCTACCGAACCTATCGATTAAATAGAAAGCGGGAATAGTCATCACAGTGTTGAGAACATATTGAATGGAAGAAGAAACCAAATTATTGTTCCCCGTGTAACCAGCCATTTTAAAGATGTATACAATATAGTACATTAAAGTATTCATACCAGTCAATTCCTGCCATATCTGCCCAAAAATAGCTATGGTAGTACGGGACAAATATTTCTTAGTGAATAAGTCTTTATAAGTGAACGCCTTTGCATCTTTTTCAATAGCTAGTTGATCTTTTATCTCTGCAACTTCGATCAAGACATCAGGGTCATCATGATCTCCCTTCGCATGAATTCTGGCAACAATATCCTCACACTGGTCCCAAAGACCTTGTTTAGCTAACCAACGAGGCGATTCTGGAATGAAGAAAAGACCAACTAGCAAAAGAAGACCAGGGACAATCTGTAATCCCCAGGCAATTCTGAATGATGCAGTTCCATTGATGAAATGTAACCCATAAGAAATATAAAACATAATCAAAATTCCCAAGGTCACAGAGAACTGGAAAACACATCCGACGAATCCTCTGATTTTACGGGGAGATAATTCAGAGCCATAGACTGGTGCAACAGTGGAACCAAAGCCTACGCCAAAACCACTAATAAATCTGCCAATAATCAATTGAGCAACATTTTGTACTGAAGATTGAATTGCTGCTCCAACAATCCAAAAGAAGCCACAGAGAAAGAGCGAGATACGTCTTCCAAAAGGCTCAGATATGAACGATGAAGCCAAGGACCCAAAGAAGGACCCCAAAGCCATGGATGCTGATATAATACCCTGTAAGTTGGATGAAGGCTCATTAAAGTAAGATCTATATTGCTCTATTCCAATAAAAGCAGACATTGATGAAATATCAAACCCAAACATCATTCCTGATATACATGAAATAGCTGCAATCACATATATGTTGTAGGTGTTTGGAAACTTGTCCAAGAAGGCGTTGACCTTTAATGCCGGTTTGACGAGCTTAGCTTCGTATCCCATGATGAACTATATTTTAATGTATATAATTCTACCCTGTAACTAACCAGGAAGTGCTTGAAAGGTATCAATAATATTGTAGATTGCCTTACTGTAGCGACTATTGACTTGGAAGTACTATTAGACTAGAAAGTGTGTACAACGTAAAAAATAGTTTAAGAATATACAAGAGGTGCTTAGCATTCATAGGCTTACATATAATGGCTTTTATATGAATATCCCCTCTCTAGAGGTCCATATGGCACCTCTTACCCAATGCGTTGTGTGATATCTTTGGAGCTCGCGAAAAGAAATGAATCACCTAAATTAAGTGATAATGTCCTGATGAAACCAGTATTTTAATCATCCATTAAAGACAAATACGCGTTGTATGCAAATCAATTTAGATGGACCGTACCAAAATACAAACGAGGGGATCTATTTTTTAAAAAAAATAACCCAAAGCTGGCAAAACCCTGTACCGATTTACTTGGTGCCACCCGGTGACATTGCCGTTCTCGCTTCTGAGATTCGCGTCGTAGAGTGTAACTAGTAATATCTACTAACTCCACGAAGGAAGTGGCTGAAAAAGGTACGTAGACTATTGTCCTCGTAATTATTCGATCCACTCCTAGCCTAGTATCATCTACTCCGAAGCGGCAGAAAGAAGTTTTCTTGTGTCTTAATCATGAATATAGTATCTCTATCAAAGTTCATAGTTAGTACTTATCCTAATAGCATTATCTTTTCTCACTTTCCTATGACTCCCCACCCTCTATGCTTCCATTTTTTATCTGACACACATGACATAATTACCCCAGTTTTTTTTTTCGAGTGGAAGAATGCAACCGAGTGCGGGCTTGCTTAGCATTGATGATGCGTGTATGCCCCATGACTTTCAAGAAGGGGGGGAATACAGCGCATTGCGCTGAGGTAGTTGCTGTGAGTATCTATCTAAGTTTATAGTGGAAATCAAATTCATTGGCACTTTCAAGTATTAGGATATGTAACCATAGAGTAGATTTCTTTAGTCCCAAATCTCGATAGAGGGCCAATTCAATCAAAGACGCTTGATAGCTAAGCAAAAGCAAACAAGCAAACAATTTGGTATGCCCCTCTTTTTGAGAGGAGAATTTGGAATATTGGGTACTGGTAGTTCTCTTACTAATTTTTAGAATAAACCTGAGCATGTTGTATCAGCACGGTGTTCTGTCTTGGTCGAAAGTTCAGTTACTAGAGATGCTGAAATCACGTGTAATGAATCACGTGAATAGTTAATGGGATTGTTCCTAAACCGTGTTTGGAACATGTTCCTGCAAAACTGAAACCACCTAACAAGGACCGCCATGTCTCCTCAGAGACCTGTTGTCCGTGGTCTGTCCTAGAGGCTCACATCCTCATTTTTCACCCGCATTTTTCACTTTTGCAAGTGGGGTCTGGACATGTCGCATAGACCATTAGACAAAACCGAGTCTAAGAGAGTTACGATAATAGGCTTCAGAGCCATGAAACAATGATATTTCAAATTGTAGAATGCCATGTCTGCTTGCTTGCGTTGACAGAGCTCCCATCTGAAAGTCCGTGTGTGCAAGGATAGAGCGGTCGCAACTGTTCTTTATTACAGAAAAAGACAATAATCCATTACCCATCCCAATTAGGAAATGTCTAAATACTTGGGCATCAACATTCTATTTAGAGTGGAATCAGATTAAACGAGGATAGCGCTATTAGCATTCTTCGCTAATGAGTTCAGATATCTCATCTCTACTTTTTTACTCGGAAATACAGTGACTTATACCAAACATCAAGGGATCAACATTGGAAATACGATTACACCACTAGAAAGAAGATTCGAAATAAAAAATTGAGATTTTGCGAGGAACAAGAATTGTTCATAGTTGCAGTAATACCATTCCAAAGCATATAACCAAGTTGGTGATTTGAATATCAGGAAAGTACCTGAGTATTATCTGGTAAGCTGTAATATCAAGAAGACCCACGCTAGAAAGTTCAAGAAATCAAGAGAATAGGTCTTATATTGGAGTAGTATTTCACACATTGATTTCTTATAAGATACCAGGATAATGGCTGACGATCAACGTATACCCAAAGAGGATTTAAAAGAGCAGGACATTGAAGGAAAGGGAGAAAATGTTAGATTTAAGTCTCCTGGGAAGCAGTTAAAAAATATATTCAAAACTCGGCTGTCTGCGAGTAGTTCAACAGAGAGTGTTTCCAGGCAGATAGAGCAAGAGCCTAAGTCTCCCACTGAACATTTTCCTTCGGATTATTCCCTTCACCAGCAATCACAAATGTCACTGAAGACTTCTCAGGGACTGGGTATAAATACTTTTTTGCTCCCCAAATTCATAAGATTTAAACATCCAAGCTCACCTCCTAGAAAAGTTGACGATATTAAGCCTTTGCCATCAACGTCTCTGAACCTGAAGGTGAAACCTACTAAAATCGAAGACTTTGCTGATACCCTGTCATCTTCAGGATCTGGAACAATAGATTCGGGGCAAGTCCCTGAATACGATTTTGAATCTATAAATTCTATTATTGAGGACTATGAGCCAGAAGTAAGACCAGGTACCACACAAGAGGGACACATCAATATGAATTCTTCAGAGGAAGCAAAAAACTACAACAAAAATCGTTCCAAGAGTTCTCTTATGGACAAACATTTTGTATTTGTTGAAAATTTCGATGATTCAGGACCTCTGGAATCATCGCTGGTCCCAATAGAAGAAGTAGAAAAGAATAATACCTCACTTGAAAGACAGCCGAGTGCAAAAAACACACAAAGGGCGATTGATAGTAATACAAATGCAAGTCGGCGTTATCCTTCAGCTTCTATATCAACAGATTCGTCTAAAAAGACTGAATCATCAGCGAGGTCAAAAATCGATCGAAGGAAAATTATCAGTACCTCTTCTAATATTGACATTTATAATCTTACATCCTTATCAAACATGACAACTTTTACAGATGCAGAGAGCTCTCACAAAAACAGCCTGCAGCAAGAGGGAGATACCGATTCATATTCAAGATACCCAGACCCCACCATATCCAATGCGGCCTCTCCATTAAGAGATACTCAAGGTCAAAATATAGATTCAATAGATGCACAAGAAGTTGGACTGAAGTCAGGATCTGAGCAAGAGTCTCAATTTATAACAGTATCGGGCTCAATTAAGACAACTCTACCAAGAGGGGTGAATGCAGATCGAGAGAGCAAACTGTTCACAGAAGCTAACTCGGGTTTTATTAATAGAGACTCGGGTTATTATCAGCCAGGTCCTTCAAAAACTATGGAGAGCAGAAAAGTATCACGTAAAAGCCTGCCTAGTATAGATGAAGCATTAAAGACAAGCCCCAATAGGACATCTCTTTCTTCAGGAGAATTGCTAAGTAAACTAGAAACCTTTCTCGAAGATAGTCGCTCAGATAGTGAAAAAAATACAAAGGATGAAAGCAAGGACAGTGATCAAGATGCACAATTTAAGCGGTTAAGTACAAATCTCGTTGCTGGCATAGATTCTCAAACTGACCTTCCAATTGTGGTATACAAAGTAGAAACTACATCCAAGTCCAAGAATCTCGGCAGTTCTAATTCCGACAAGCCATTAAACTCGAAATTGCAACTGATAATTGATCTGCCTAATTCTAGCTCGGAGTCCGATAAGCTGGTTTCAAGAACATATCGGAAAAATATTAATATTGCTTCTCAAGATCACCTAAGCAGCTTTTACAACGACTCGCTGGAAAATTTACTGGATGATCTCCATACAGCACCTTCTGGTTTACAGCTGGAAGTAGATACGAATAGAAACCCGAAAGTCAACTTCTCAAGAATACAGAAGCCACCTTCAAATCATCTGTTGCGAGATTCTTTATCAACGAAATCATCTCATAGAAATATGATTGAAGGACCGCCTGATAATTTCTCCAGTAACCTGTACGACCTTGAGAAAAATCCTTTTGATATGTCATATGATATGAACCAACCTAACGACTACAATTATCACGGGACCAAATACGGAACGTTTACCTTCCCTAACCAAATTGCCACAAAGACATACTACTCATATGCTTTTTTCGTATTCATGATGTTACTAGGACTAATTGTTCCTCCTATCTACGCCCTCATCACCTTTGGCTTCCTTGATAATTACCGTTACGACTATCGCACTCCTGAGCATCTTTTGGTTAACAGAAAGAACAACCATAAATTTTTCACTAAAACTCAAAAGATAGTCAGTTTTGCGGTAGGTCTATCTTGGCTCTGTATTGTAATCGCAATGCTAGTCACTGGTATAACTCTTGGCATAAAAAACGAGTAGTCACGACTTCTGCTCTAGATCAATCACATAGAATAAACTTTCAGCATTTCACAGAATTCTCTTCTATAATTCATACTTTTAACGAACATTTACATGGACTAAGGTACTGAGCATACCCCAAAACTAATGTAATTATCCAATCTAAATAACCGTTGTTACTGTAGTAGATAAAGCCCACTAATCGGAGAGTTCTTTATCTGATAAGTGTAATGCACACGACTTTTTTGCTTGTTTCCGACTCATTTATAACGTATAGGAGCAATCTTTTATGGAGAAGACGGCGGCACAACAGGCTCTTTAAAGTTTTATTTAAACGCTCTTCGTATACACTAGCAGAGTTATTTTGTGATAACACTGAATGGAAATAAATTTATCAGTGTGCCGGAGTCATGGGAAATGTTCCAGCTAAAGAAGCAAGGAGTAGAGGGGCTAGCTATTCTTCAGGCTCCTCAACAAGTTACCCAGATACATTAGGAAGTCGGTCTGGAAGACGTAATACAACTTCAGGTGTCTTTTCCGGGAACTTTATTGAAAGTAAAAGGCTGAGGCGACAGGAAGAAAAAGAGAGACAAAAGGAGAAGCATTACAATAATTTGATCGTTAAATTCGAGGAAAACGTCGATGGTGGCTTTTTAGCACCCTATGGAACTTACAAATCCAACTTGGACTACGACACAGAGATAGTTAGGTTGTTGATTTTACAGCGTAAGCTTGCACCTTTCTTCACTCCACTTCAAGACTTCGATGAAAGTTGGTCAGACGAGGAATTACTCATTATATTGTCGCAATCCACTTTGCATACTCTTGAAACAGCCTATTCTGAGGGCGAAGAGGAAGATGATATTGATAACCATAAAATACATAAGTCACAGTCGTACTTCAGGCGTCAAGAACAGAAGGCAAAATTGAAGTCATTGATCCTGAAGGCAAAGGAGAGACAGAAGGAGGAGGAGAATCATTTTTTGGAAGAAAAGCAGAAAGTCAAACAGGGGCATTCAGCGTCGGCAGATTTGTTCTCCAAAGAGTTGTTTTTAAAACTCTATCGAAATGCGTCTGAATGTCCTATCTGCTTTCTCTATTACCCGCCATATCTTAATATTAGCCGCTGCTGTTTACAGCCAATATGTACAGAGTGTTTTGTTCAAATCAAAAGACTTGATCCGCACCCACCCCACGAAGAAACTTCAAAAGCGGAAGATGGCTCAGCACCCAATGCAAATGCTAATACTAGCTCCAGTACAAACTCTTTACCTCATACACTCATTTCCGAACTGGCAAATTGTCCTTATTGTGCAATGCCTGATTTTGGTGTGACATACGATCCCTCACCAGATGTCAAAACTGGTATAGGCGGCATAAAACCCGCGGATTACCATCCGCAACACAAAACGAAACCTCCTGTAGATGTGATTCGGGGCAAGTATTCAAATGGTTCCTCGAAGGCTCATCTAACCGGCAGCTTGAGTTCAACCTCCGGGCCAAGTGTGCCGGAGGAGGCGGTATTCGAGTCGGAGACAGGTAGAGTGCTGGAGAATGCTCTCAGAATCCCCCAGAATGCTTTGAGGCAAAGCAAAAGAAGATCTTCACTTGCTTCAGATGCTACTGGGGTAATCACTATTGACATGATAAGACCAGATTGGGAACAGAAGTTGAATTCGGCACGCAACAAACTAGCTAGAAAGGCTGCCACTGCCAGTGCTATTCATGCCTCGAATCTCATTATCGACCGAAATAGTCACGCAGGTTCGCACGAGCATGTCGGATCTTCGGCGAATAATAGCTATAACTCAAACTTACACTCAATGGAAGAGCGCATGATCGAAGAAGCTTTACGTTTGTCCTTACTAGACGAAGAGGAGAGAAAAAAGAAGGCCGAGCAGGAGAAGAAAAAAGCTCCTGGGTCATAAAACCTATTCGACTTCAGACTGACCGCAACAGCCGTCGCCATTAGTCATATCCTATTTAGATTCTACTTTGAAATAGTCATATATTCACGTCATAACCACTTTTTTATGAGCTTCGAATCACTTTTCTTTTTACTGAGCATCCTTTTCCGTGTACTGCTATTATATTAAATGCGTCGAATCTTGCCTTATAATAGCGCTTCATACCAGAAATATGTGTCTGTGTTGCGTTACCCCATGTAATTTATCAAGTTCTCACTTTGTACCTTTTGTTAAAAGCTTATCCCTCCTTACCTAATGACTATGCATGTCCATACCAACATCATCAAATAGAAATTGATAAAGTAATATGCCTGTAGTTTAACATCAGAATAAGCAACGCGTGTAACGATACAGTTTTACTTCTTATTCTCTGGATTCCTCAGCCATACAATCTGTTCCATGCCAAGTGGTTCTAGCTTCATGTATATGCTCTTTTTTTCTTTAAAACCAACCTTGCATATAGAAAGGGGTTTTGAGGGCCCAAACTGTCAAAGCGCGCGCGTTCTCTTGCATAAACATGCTTCTCATTAACGTTGAGACGACCACAGCAAGACAAAAAGGATTAAGAAATTGTGTTTTTTTTATCTTACGTGTGGTTTAAAGAGTTCAAATAGTCTTCTGAGTAGTATATACTCGTTACATTTTGGCAGAGGCGAAATAAAGTACGGTTTTCGTGATTCCTTGAGACACAATATTGGTAGTTCGAATTAAGGCTGGCTGAAATTTGTCAAGGCATGGAAGAAGACGGAATGTGCGAGTTTCCTGGCACAGTAGCAATAACGGAGTCGCTACCAGTAAAGCGAGTGTTTGATGTTCAGCTGTTGAAGTTGAAGGAAACGATAAAGTTTCCTCGAGAAACGAATGTGGTTGACGATAGGGAAACATTGTTTATGCCTACAGTGGTGGGTGTGGATTATCACAAGGACTTTGAGCTATTCAAGATACGAAGATACAACACGCCAAGGTGTGTTGTGCCGGGGAATAAAGCGGTGGGAGAGGTGGTTATGACGTCTCGCAAGTCCCAACTAAATACTAGTGAAAAATATGTGTTATTCCCCTACACCATATGCCTTTATCAGGATGTCAAGTCTTGTGTTCACTGTCAATACTTGCTGCACAGAAAGGTTAGAACCCTCGACTACAGTACGCTTAGTCTATTCCAAAATCATAGGTGCTTGAACCAGTTGGAATATGGCGTGAATTTGGATGGGTGCTTACAGGATTACATGAAATTGAAAGACGGGTTGAGTTCGATAATTCCGATACCTAGAAATGTCAACCCGAACGACGCTTGTTTCATGTTTGATATACTGCTTCCCGTATATCTGTATTTGATGAATACTTTCTACCCAAAGCCATCCGAAAGTATGGAAAATAATGATGTATTGGTGAAACTTGAAAATAAAACATTATTCATACTTCGAGACTTCTCTGAAGATGTGAATGACATCCACATTGTACTAGATATCTTGTGTATCGATAGGTCGAAGGTTGTTGTGATCGATGACAAAATGTTGCGTATGATGGAAGCAGCCGAAAAAACAACTTTCAGTAAGAAATTTGATTATATCTTTTTGGTTTCTACTAGTTCCGTTGCTAAAGGCTTTTCAGAGTTATGTTGTGAGTCACGTAAAGCTTCAAATAAAAGTGATTCACTAAACATTATCATCTTTAATCAATATTGTCTCGATAAAGCCCTGGATTTAAAAAATTATCAAGGTAGCGGTAACAAAATCCAAATATTTGAATTTCGATTAAGATATACCGACAAATTACACGCTGTTAATTTTTTAAACAAGCTTTCCAAGCTCAGTCCTCAAATTCAACCGGAGGCCGGTCCAAGGGATTCAATCGAGTCTTTCAATTCTTGCCTATCAAATGAAGCAGAGGAACTCGCATCCCGTACAGAAAGTAATGTCTCTAGCTCTCTCCAAAGTATACATTCACCCCAAACACCCAAGACAAATCAAACTTCATTCTCGTCAGAATTTTGTCAGGAACAAAATGCACGTCAATGGCTTGATACTGGCAGGACTTGTATATTAAGGACAAGCAATGAACTCGACGTAAACTTGAATTTGGGTTACATTAAATCAAAATTTGAAGAACACGATGCAAATTTTATTAATTTTATGATGTACAAGAAGAATGAGGGCAGAATTTGTTACATAAAACCACCGCGGAAGAGACAATTAAATGCAATTATAATATAAGAGATGTATAAATAAATAAACCTTTAATTCTCGGTCACATTCAAAGTAAACAACGCTCTACTTAGCACCGATTTCTTTAAAGGTGTCAGATAATATGTCCCTAAGTTTGAAAAGATTAAGCACTCTGAGTTTTTCATTACGTAAATGTGCATTATCACTTGCCTGCCCGCAAGGAATTTGAGCTGCTGGAGCATCAAAACACTTTTCTAAAAACCTTATTGATGGTATTGTGCCTCCCTCTCTAATAAATAAAGGATCTGAAACATGGGGTCCCCAATTTGAGCGTATTTTCTCGTAGAGTATCTGGTAAATTAAATTACTCGTGTCTCCTAACCAAGGTTCTCCTTCATGGAAAACATCTATCAGGAGATGATTATCAGTATTGAATTTTTCAAACGCACTTTCCAACTTATCAACCAACAGCTTCTTAATTTTATTAAGATCCTGATGAGGTACTATTCTTATAGAAATAGATGCTGTTGCTCTTTGAGGGATCACTGTATTATTTTGGGGCCCCGAAACTTCAAACTTATGAATACTTAAAGAAGGGTCACGCCATTTTGCCATCAATGTCTTGAAGTCTTGATTCTTTATGTTCTTGTTGTTGAAGGCCTTTTCAACTTTTTGATATAATGCAATTTCATTCTCAGATAATGTTAAAACATCATCATAAAAATCTGGAATATTAATGCTATTATTAATAGGGTCTACCAATTGCGCCAATAGCTGTGTTAGATCTAAGGTAGGTTCTCTCAGAACACCTCCATCAACACCAGAATGTCTGTCAGGTTTATCTGATGACACAGTTATCGAGGCATTTATAACACCTCTTAATCCATAATTGAGACATGGTGTTTCGTCGTCTAACCAATATGAGTTAGATGAAAGGATCCAATCTATTTTACCTATGATATCCTTGTTTTCTGTCAAAACCTTTTGAAATCCGATGGATCCACACTCTTCTTCACCTTCTATGACAAAAACTATATCGCTACTCAACTCATTTCTTTGTTTAAGGTCGGAAACGGCATAAAGAGAGGCAAGGGTCGGACCCTTATTGTCAGAAATACCTCTACCGTACAAGTTTCCATCTTTAGGAATTAACTGGAATGGATCAGTGTCCCAAGCAGATGAATCGACATCGACGACGTCATAATGAGCATACCAAAGTAATCTTGTTTTTTTATCCAAAGTATTAAACTTTTCGCTTCTTTTGAAGCAAGCATATACAACTGGGTTCCCATCTGGAACAGGAAACAATCTGGTATCTGATGCTCCTAATGATCTAACTAGATGCACCAAATATTGAGAACAACGTCTTGAATCATCCAAGAATAAGGTCGGGCATTTCAGTACTGTTTTATAAGAAACGAACTCTTTTAATGTAGTCAAAAGGTTCGTATTATCAAGCGATTTTATGTTACTACTATCAATTTCTGATGATGGTGAGTTAGCGCGTGATTTGGTCCCAACTTCGGTTATATCCCATAAACACAACGATTTAAACCCGCCAGAAATCAAGTACGTAGTTCCCGATTTCGAGTTGAATATACGAACTGATAAAACGTCATTCTCTTCACCCTGGTTAACTGAAGAAGATTTCAGTGAAACATCATTCTGGTTTTTACTGTTGAAATCCAACTTAATCGATTTGTCAGAGAGCAGTTTTCCCTGCTCCAGATTAGTAACATTAGGGGGATAGTTATTTATGGTGTACTTGCATAAACCACCTAAATTTGAAGCCTTGAAAATACAGTTGTTGTAGATACCCAAACTCAAAACTTCATCGTATTTCAGAGACAATGATTCAAAATGAATTGATCTCACCAACTGCGTTGTTGTTAAGTCCCAGACATTAATGCAAGAGTCCGATAAACCAACATAAAGATATGTTTGCAGAACGGACATTGATAATACTGACTCGTGGTTTTCAAGTTCTTTGAGCTTCTGGATGGTAGTTTTACCATTGGAAAATGTGGCAGACCATATTTTGACCAACCCATCACCTCCTCCAGTTAAAAATACATGTTCAGGAAGATTAGAAGAAGAATTCATGAACCCATATGAGTGAACGTCAGTTTCAATTGGTTCGATACAATATATGTACCCATAGTGAGCAAAACGTATCATATCCTCATTCCTCACTTCAACTAACATCGGGGCTCTCTCTTTGCTGAGAGAGCTTAAAGATGTAGTTTTTATCATTTCATGTCGAGACTGTAAATTGTTTATGGCACCACCAGGTCCCTTCGAATCAAAAAATTTATCGTATCGAAAATGAGGAAGTCTATGCATTGTTGAAGATGTATCTTGGCTCGCTGGAGAATTCAAATGCAACTTACACCATAAAATAGAGGCATTCTGTGCACCAATAAGTAAGGTTGATATCGAGTCAAGCCAACAAATCAGAAAAATATCACCGATATCAACTGATGAATACACTATGTGGGTACATCTTATAGATTCTGTGTCACTGATCAAAGATATATCCCAAACTTTAACCAAAGAGTCCGCGCCCGCACTGAAGAGAAATTGCTCGGATTCATCAATCGCTAAACATAATATTGATGTAGATTCTCCAGAGTTACTTGAGTGTCCACAATGTATTTCATGCTTTAAGGTGAAATTTATAACATCATAAACCAAAATTTTACTATCTTGTGTACCACAGAATACCAAGTTCTTGGATGGAGAAGGTATTACGCACAAAATAGAGCTGGCATGGCTCCATTTATGAACCAAACTCGGCACCGCATCAGTAATACTTGATGAATCTTTGTTCTCTGTGCTGTCTTTATCGTTCTCATATCCATTGCCTGAACCTATCTCAAATGCTGCAAAAGAGCCGTCGACAGAAGTAGAGCCCAGCTCGGGCCCGGGTCTAGCGGTAGTACGTTGGTGTGACTTCAGCAAGGCCACATCTGATTGTGCAGTCCCACTTTTTTTCTCTCCTGTGCCAAACTCGGTTGAAACAACATCGGGGGCACCTCTAGCGCCTCTGAGAGTCTCTTTGCGACCTTCCACAGTTAAATCAGTCTCCGATAAACTGTTAATAGGGAGAGGCCGTCTCGAGGGTATTGAAACATACTCCCCTTCATGTATATTAGTTCCATACACCATACCTCTGCGACTTGTGTATCAGATAGTTACTTCCTTCGTTGCTATACACCTATTTTTGTAGGGGCTGGTATAGCTCTTCTGTTCTTCGAATGTCTGATTCGCCAGTATAAGTCTATCATACCCCTTTTTTACCCTTCCAATAGTAAAAAATAGAGACCTTCTGGTGTTGGGACTAGTGTTTTGTATCTGTCAGAAAAAAAAATCACCCTGTACTCAAACTGGGGTCGTTATGACTTCATACCTCTGCTGTAACGGCCAAAAAGAAAAACTATGGCTTCAACACAATGTCGTATGTCTCGCGACATATGTAAATCGCGTGACTACGTTTATGCAGGTGTGTCGTGGATGTAGCACGACCTTTCACCGTGATACGGTTTTTGTACAACTCCGATCATTATGGTACTGTACATAATTTAGATCGTTTATATACCATTCTTAATTGTATATGCAGTACATTGATTAGGCAATTTATTACCAGCAGGCACACGTGTGCTCCATCGCTAATTAAGTGTATGACGAACGGGCGGGCATCGATAAGAAGGAAAACCGTTGAAAAGAAATTTCTGAAAAACGTGGGATACTCTAGATTAAGAATCTTGTCACACGAGACTTATCCTATTAAGGAAGCATAAACGAGGAGAAGAGGCAATGAAGTTTTCACACTCGTTGAAGTTCAATGCAGTTCCCGAATGGTCGGACCACTATCTAAACTATAGCGGACTCAAGAAGGTCATTTACAAGGTTCAACAAGACCAGTTGAATAACGCCCCTCAGGATGGCGGATACGAGTTGACACAGGTGAACAGCACGACTGTGAGTGAGCTTGTTGACGATATCAGAGAACAGCATCAGCGGAAAAACCATGATGAATTTGAGACCAAAGAAGGAGAGCCGAAAGAGCAAAAGTTCGCTGGAAGGCTCATGAGTCGATTCCGTCGCAAGAAAGAGGATGAGGATGATGAGAAGAATGTTGGTTCACTGGCGGTTGAGTTTGGGTGGCTGAATGATGACGACAAGAAAGGCTCTACAGAGTCTTTCACAATAGAAACGGACAACTTATCTCTTTTTTCGGTGGTTACGGGAAAGGCTACTCTGGATCCAAAGTCAAAGCAGCTTGATCCCTTAAGGGTTTTTACCAAGCAGTTATTGAAGGAGCTTGCGAATATTGGAAATTTTTACTCCACTAAGGAGATGGAAGTGTTTGCTGACTATGTGGCCCTTTTGCGGGATTTCAAGTCTGAAGATATCAATATTGATTTATTCTTTCCGCCTGCTAGTAACGGTGGTGACACATCTATCCAGCCGCTGCATCTGACCCGCCCAGTCTCGTCCTTTGAATCTGATAAGGATCCTGAAAAGGTCACCTTCAAGCAACGTGAGATAGATGCGCCTCTGACTAGCGAGCTTGATTCATCTACTCATTTTAGCAATGATGAAGACGATGACGATGAGGACGATGAGGACGAGGATGATGAAGATGATGAATATCATCATCTTGTCAAAAATTCTGCATTATTTGATCATGACGATATAAACATACAACAACAGCGCAAAATTACATTGAAAAAAAGATCAGTTGAATTATTCATTTCTCTTTCTGAGTTGAAATCTTTTATAGAATTAAACAGAATAGGTTTCACGAAAATAACGAAAAAGTTTGATAAAACATGCAACTACAAAATTAAACATGATTTCATTGAAAACTTCTTACCGTTGAACTCAAAAGTTTTCGCTCATGAAACATTAGAACGCATAGACTCTAGAATAAATATTATTGTCAAAGTATACTCTATTCTCTCTGGTCAAGTTAAGCCAGGGAAAGGAACGAGTCAAGATGTTGAAAACATTAAAACTCAGCTAAAGTCTCATCTTAGAGATCATATAGTTTGGGAAAGAAATACCGTGTGGAAGGATTTACTATCTCTTGAAAAGAAATCATACAACTTAAATATTGATAAAAATGCTACCCAATCTAATAAAATGGGCGATGAAGGTCACGTCAATATTATAAACTTGCACTGGAAGACTTTCCATATTCCATTTGGTTGGAAAGTCATGGGTTATGATTATTATAAGTTACCTGCATTTTTGTTTACATGGCAAATTGTGAAGATTTTGATTATCGTTGTTACGTTCGTTGTTCTTTTATGTGTTAAAACCTTTAATGATCCTGAACAAGGTCGTTGTCTTGCTGTTTTGGTTGCAGCAGCTATGATGTGGGCTTCCGAAGCTCTTCCTTTATATGTCACAGCTATGTTCGTTCCGTTTTTGGTGGTCGTATGCAAAGTTTTAAAAGAGAAAGATGGAAACGGCCCTATGAACGGTCCTGATGCCGCTACGTATATCTTGAGTACTATGTGGTCCTCTGTTATTATGCTTTTGCTAGGCGGTTTTACTTTAGCTGCTGCTTTGTCGAAGTACAACATTGCCAAGATTCTATCATCTTACATATTGTTCATCGCCGGCACGAAACCAAGAAATGTTCTACTTGCCATTATGTCTGTCTCTCTTTTCCTTTCGATGTGGATTTCTAATGTTGCTGCGCCTGTACTTTGTTATTCATTGATTCAACCTGTTTTAAGAACTATTCCTACAGAATCTCCATTTGCCCAGGCCTTGGTTTTGGGAATAGCGTTATCTTCGAATATTGCAGGCATGGCATCTCCTATTGCTTCTCCCCAAAATATGGTGGCTATAGAATCGATGACACCAAACCCAGGATGGGGTAAATGGTTTGCCGTTGCTTTACCTGTTTCCATTGCTGGAATGTTAGGTATTTGGGCTGAATTATTCTTGACGTTCAAAATTAGTGGTGTTAAGTTGCAACGCTACAGGCCCATAAAAGAAAGATTTACAATCAAGCAAATTTATATCAGTATTGTAACTATTGCAACCATCATACTATGGTGCTTGATGACTAAGATTGAAGGTGGCGTAGGTAATTCTGGTATCGTTTCAATTATTCCAATTGTTTTGTTTTTTGGAACTGGTTTATTGAAAACTGAAGATATAAATAATTTCCCCTGGAGTATAGTTTTGCTTGCAATGGGTGGTATCGCTCTAGGAAAGGCTGTTAGTTCCTCCGGTCTTTTGGCTACAATTGCTAAATCGCTCCAACGGAAAATAGAAAATTTCGATGTCTTCGTAATTATGGTCATATTCGGAATTTTAGTATTGGTTTTCGCAACCTTTGTTTCTCATACAGTTGCAGCCTTGATTATCATACCTCTTGTTAAGGAGGTAGGTGATAATTTGCCTAAACCACATCCTTTGATTTTGGTAATGTGTACCTCATTGATTGCTTCTGCTGCTATGGCTTTACCGACATCAGGATTCCCGAATGTTACTGCTATTAGCATGACAGATGAGGTTGGCAAAAGGTATCTATCTGTCAATACCTTTATAACGAGAGGAATACCTGCATCTATCATAGCTTATTTGAGTGTGATATCCCTAGGTTATGGTATCATGTATTCTTTAAAGTTCTAGATTTTATGAATATTACGAAAAAATAATAGAATGAATCAATTTTGAATATACTGATACATGAACTGAGTTCTTTTGCCTCCTCTGATTGTATTTACAAGTAATTACTACTGATGGAATTTTTTGTCAGAGGATTGACAGTGTTCTACTTTGCGTCTTCAATTACTTCATATAGATATTTGTAATTATAAATCATCATCATTATCATATTTATCTAACGTATTATACAAAAGTGCTATGAAGTAATAATAGCAGGTATCCTTATGTTGCTAATAAAAAGCTTGTCTAAATAGGAGTCTGTTTATAAGAGCGATAAAAGATACTTCACTTGGGTGGCCCATAAACATTTGCTTGTACATCTTGATAAACTCCAGCATCATCCATTTGTTTGAAAATAGCAGCCAAAGCAGGGGACCACTTAGGATCAGTGAGGATGAATTGGGCGCCGTCGGATAATGCGTTTTCTCTTTTGAGTTTTTCGAAATATTTGTTCAAATCTATTCCATCAAAGACTCCATTATAATACAATTGCTTTAACATATATTTTCCCATGTCTAACACTTGAGTGTCATTGGCTACTCTTAGAATGGTAGGAACTGCTATTCCAGAGTTATTTAAAGCCTGCAAAATATCTTCTGCGCTCCCACTCACAATACTTGAGTGTAAAACTGTGTTGATTAAGTTATTGAAAAACTTTTGAGCTGACCCTGAATAGTTACCGTCTCTTTTTTCAAAAACAACTTGGTTTTCTTGGTTTGTATTTTGAAATTTTGGGTTTTTGTTCTTTGTGTGAAGTAGACTATTAGCAATAAGATCGACTGTTAATTTCTTACCGTGTCCTAAATCAATAAGAAGTTGTGTAAGTCCAGCATTTGAGCGCAAAAGGCCACCAATATTTACTGTTAAGGCAACCCTATTCTCCTCATTTAATAGAAGACCGCCTGCTGTAGACTGAATCAAGCCTGAGCTCATTATGGTATCAAGTAAGTTGGTGGTATTCAAAGAAATGTTGTACCCTTCGAACATGGTACTTCCAGAAAGCAAAAGATTGGTGGTAGTATTAATAAGGTAATCCTGCTGCTCCTTCGAACCAGCGATTTCATCTAATATGTCGAATAATATCCCTGATCTGTTTACTGACCTGAATACATTTGTGAGTTGATCTACGGTATTACTATCCCTCTTTACGAATTCTTCTTCGAAAAGTCCTCCTACATCGTTGTTCAACTCATCGGGGCTTCTTTCTTCACTTCTCCATAATTCAAACACCTCTCCTCTTCTACCAAGTGTCTCTCTTCTCTCAAATTCCTGTCCTCCAGCTTCACTGCTTCCAGCCACTTTACTTATACAGCTTAAGAGAAGGGGTAAACCACCCACAAATATCCTCTTAAATTTCATTAGGTCCACTAATAGTTAAGCTTGCCTAGAATAAATACAGCAGTGTTAATTTTTGTCTTACTATCTGGTAGGTAATCAACTTAACTAACCACCCTAAAACTTCGGTCCACCTAAATTTCTAATTAATGTGGAAGAATTAATATCAAATGATATTTTCTTGTTTTTATGCTATATACTGGCTGTGATAGTGAGAATGGAGAGGAGAATATTAATCAATCACTTAGACTAAATAGGAATTTAATATGCATAGGTTGTATATAGACTCAACTCTAATGTTCCTTACACACTTTGGTCTAACTATATACACCACTTTGTTTTATCTCTTTTCCTATATAGGAATTCGTTATAGAGTATTTTACATTTGTTGTGTATATAATGATTTTTGTCTTATTTCTCTTTCCTTTTTTGGCCACTACTATTTACTTTCTTTCTGTCATGTGCAAAAGCGGCCCCATCGACTTGCGGAGAATTGATGTCATACAAACTGCAAAACGTTCTTCGATACATTTGCAAAATGCTTTTTGTTTGATGACGAATCCAAAGGGCAAGCTAAATAACTCTATAGGCTTGTATGATTTTTAGAACTAGGTTAACAGATAGCATTAAGCGTCCACATATAATCGGTTTAGCTTTCAACTCGGAGAGTTTTGGGTAACATTATAAACATAATATATGGCAAGGTAATTCGCATAATCATCAATTAAATTTCCTAATTGGGTAATAGTGAAAGAGCTACTAGCTATAAGTTTTCCTCGTAAGGAAGTTTGAAAGAAGAGCTGATCTAAAGAAAGTAAAAGATGGGTAATAACCGTAAAATTCTGGAGTCCTCGAGAAAAAGGTAATAAAAAGCGTATATGTCTCATTCTAATGAATGGATTCTACTTTTTTTGTTCTCATTACTATACTTTTGAACAGCGAAATTGAAAGAACTACAGAAAAGCAGGATCTTAAGCTACGATAGACATAAGAACGACAAAACCTAAGACGACTTCACAACAAGAGTATCTACATATCATAACTAGAGCACCATGAAAGCTTGGGGAATTTTTTCTGTTTTCTTTTTTCTTTTCTCCTTAGTATGCGCTCTTCCTGGAGTGTTGCCCAAAGAAGAGGAATTTGATCTAACAGAACGTTGGAACGAAGTACTAGGTTCTGAAGGATTCGATACGACTGATATAAATGAGCTTTCAAAGCGAGCAAACAATAATATTGAGGGCCTTATCACGGCCGTCAATAGGTCAGGTATCATATGGGAAATCTTAGACTCCCTTGTTAAACACCCAAAGACGGTAAGCAGGTTGGCTAATATGACAGGTAGTCTATTGGAATCGTCAGCAGGTAAAGTCAGTATACTGTTCTTCGAAGAAGTTGCATCAAATTCTAATGTTTCAGGATTAATTCAGGCAGTTACTCGTTCAGGCTTGATTGATTCCGTATTGGATGGGGTACTTTTAGATGAGAAGTACAGACATATTATCGAGGGTATAATCGAAAGAGTCGTAAGATCTAACATGAATACTCTTTCTTTAATATTCGATAGCGTCTTCATGGATGACATAGATTTATCGAAGAGAGACGGTAACAATAATCATTACGGTGGAAGCCTTGGAAATTTTATAACAAATATTATTTCTACTGTTTTTTCGTCTTCCTTTTTGGTCGATTCGGTAAAAGAATTTGCAGATGCATTGAATGATACTGGAGTGGGTGTCTACGTTGTGAAAAGATTTATTGCAAATGAATCATATCAGAATTTGACAATAGAGTTCGCAAAAGATATTTATGATACTGGAGCTATTGATTTTAACTTGAGCTCTCTAAACTTGAGTTCACTTGTGGACAATGCACTTAAGGATCCCAAATTTTTTACAAACTTAGTGTCACTGGCTTTGAGTGGTAACAGTAATAACAATACTCTGAGCGGAAAGTCCAAGCAGTATATGCAAGCTGTCAATGATATCGTTTCAGACTTAGAAAATGACGGACTCTTTGAGGAACTCAATAATAACTTATTTCCATCTTCTTCTTCGTCATCGTCGTCGTCGTCCTCTACCGCATCCTCATCAAGTAAGAAAATTCCAGAAAAGAACAAGGATTCCTCTTTCTCAAGCAATTCAAACAGCAAGTCACAGTCTGATTCTCGTACCTCTTCTAACAGTGGTAATTCGCTCAGCAAAAATTTTAAAATGCTGACTTATTCGGTTCTATTGTTCTTACATATGACAGTTTTTGGAGGGTCTATTCTCCTTATTTGATTTTTCGGTAGACTAACATACTTGCAATTTTTTATTTCAGAGAACTACTATATTACTACCCAATTTCTTCGAATTTGTCGAATGAAATAAGAAGAACCATAAACGATATAAATCAATATTCACAATTTATATAGTCACTCATTTTAATTCTATTGATTAATTGGTAAATTTTTATAATATGTGTAAAAATTCATAATTTATATATTATGGGTGCTAATGCGTCTAAGGCTATAAGACAATTTTATGCGTGCTCTTTTAAGCAAATCTGATAAGAGCATTTGACTTTGACTTATACTCATTTGGAAGTAATCATACGGTGTGCCGATGCAGGGTCACTCTGATGACGATGGGAAATCCCTTGAAGAGAATAGTGCAGGCTTGAGTGATTCAAATGATGATCCAGTTCATACTTTTCAAAGAATAGAAGATAATACAATTGTGAAAGGCAACTTCACAAAAACTCCTGACAATGATTACGGATTTGAACCATTATCGCACTCTTTAAATGCAGATACATTTCAATTAAACTCTCCAAAGACTCCGGAATCTTTGCCTAATTATCCTACTAGATATCATACTCGTGAAAACTTATTAAAATATAAATCACAACCAAATTCAAGAAGATCTTCCTCCACATCTATTAATCAACTCAACAGATTTACGAAGACTTATATCATCCCTGCAGCAAAGTGGGCATATTCGCCCTTATCAAACCATAATCTGAAATCCAAGAAAAGGTCAACAAGCGATTACCAAATTGAATATTCAGTCTTTAGAAGTATTAAAGGGATTCAACCTATTCAGAATGAAAGAGAACTTTTGGCACACAAATTGACAATTCAGCAGCAGGAAATATCATTCTCCCTCTATGATGCTAATTTTATGACCTCAGAGGAATTCTCTTTGTTGTATGATAGGTTAAGAAATTTTATAGAGGTTGATGGTATTTCTCCACAAAGAATTTCACAAGGATCATCTGGAAGTTACTTTATTTTTGGAATTCGAAACGATAACTTAGGTGAACCAGAAACTGAAATTGCTGGAGTTTTTAAGCCCAAAGACGAAGAGCCGTATGGACCACTATCACCTAAGTGGAGTAAATGGCTACACAGAACCTTCTTTCCTTGTTTTTTCGGAAGATCGTGTCTAATCCCTAACTTAGGTTACGTTAGTGAAGTAGCTGCAAGTGTCTTAGATCAGCAGCTTCTTTCTTACATTGTTCCTTACACAGAGATAGTGTATTTTCGGTCTAAATCTTTCTACTATTCTTACTGGAATAGGCATAAAGAGGAACCTAGGTTACCATACAAAATAGGATCTTTCCAATGTTATTTACGAGGTTATTCTGAAGCTCAGGACTGGCTTAAAAAGTATCCTATTCCTTACGATATAAGCATGCTTCCAGAATTTTGTGAGGTGATAGTTGATGTCAATGAGTCTAATTATGACCGATATTTTTTTTGGAGTGCAAAATCTTTGCAACAATTCAGAGAAGAAATCGAGAAATTGGTTATTTTGGATTATATCATGAGGAACACTGATAGAGGCTTGGATAACTGGATGATTAAAATCGAATGGCATGAAGTTTTATTAAGACATAACAAAAAGAAGCTCAATCCTAGTATAAAGATAGGTGCAATTGATTCAGGTTTAGCATTTCCATGGAAACATCCAGATGAGTGGAGATCATTTCCATTTGGTTGGCTCTTTTTACCCATGTCCATTGTTGGACAACCCTTTTCAGTGAAAACCAGGAATCATTATTTACCATTGTTAACCTCGAAGTATTGGTGGGAGACAACCGTTCGAAAATTAAAAAACGTTTTCAAGCAAGACAATGATTTTAGTGAAAGAATGTGGCTAAAACAGCTTTCTGTAGTAAAAGGACAAGCATATAACGTAGTGGAAGTCTTAAAGTTGAGACATGCCGGACCTTTAGAATTAACCAGACGTGAAAATTTATTAGTTTGGGATGATGAGATGAGTGTTCCTGTAGAGGTCGATAACAATATTTTGCATAATGCGATGCAGACAAGCATATATGGTATCACACAAGAGCCTTATAAGAGTAAAAACAAAAAGTGTCATATTAGGGCCATAGATGAAGAGCCTCATTCTGAAACTAGTCCATTATTAGCTGACACCTCAAGTTTAGGCTCTTTGGGAAATGAAGAACAACAACTTCGAATGTCAGGATTTGAATACAACTTAAATCGTAAAGATGATACATTGAATGACAATGATGCTAGATGGACAAATGCAAAAAAAGTTGTAATAGAAAGATTGGATAAGGTCAAGTCCAAACCGCCTGTTTTTACATGGTGCTGATATAATTTGATAATTCTTAGATTTTCTACTATATAATATCTGCGTTATGGCGAAGTATCTTATATCACCAGACCAACACAATAAATAGAGCTACTGTGAGTTCAATTTCGCAAAAATGGATGGATAAAGATCCGAACTCACACCTTTCCCGTAATCATCCTGGTTAATTTTAATTATACCCGTTTCTTCTTTAATTCTAAATTGAACCATTTTCAATAGAGCATAAATAGTGTTTAAAACGGGTGTCTCTACACCGTTTGCTTTTGCGACTTTTAATGGGTTGCCTATAATCACTTCCATCTCCAAAAGTCGCTTTTTTCTTGAATCAATACACATTGATGGGCTATAAAATAACCCATCTCCAATATGCAAAAGCATATCGCATACAGATTCATCTAAATGCACGTTTTCACTGGCAGCTATCTTTAATAATTCTTGCATTGCAGGCCTAAAAAGCGTTTCATTAGCGCCAGTTATTTGACACCTTCCAACATCTATACCAACAATTGCAGTAACAGTGTTGAAAGAAATATTGTAAATCAACTTCTGCCATCTTGTCTTTTCCACGTTTTCATCAAACTTCGCTACATTGGATCCAGGAACTGAATAAGAGTCGAGAAATGTATTAATTCGTTCTTGTACCAGCGCGCCGAACTTTTCTGTGTGCGCATTTTTCCAGGCACCGACAAAGATCTGATCTTTGAGTGTATTATGAATAGTTCCGTCAACGTTTGTAGATCCGATTAAGGAAACACAACTGAGGATGATATTACTGGGGAACTTTTTAAGCATTGGTAACTCGATACCAATGCCATTTTGTGCCAAAATTATAGTAGTTTCCGGAGACACAGCTGGCTCAATAATTTTTTCACAAGGTATTGGAGCGTCAGGAATATTTTTTGTAGATAAGTATATATAGTCAAAGGGACCAAACCTCTGTGCCGCATCTTCCACGGAGCTAGCAATATTGTCTGGTTTCCAATTGTTAATCTTACCATAACTCACGGAATCTATATTGAGCCCATGTTCCTTTACATGATTGAAATTAGAACGAACAACTAAAGTAGAAATTGCTTTTCTGTTTAGGTTCAAACATACTGCAGCAATTGATCCAACCCCACCTGCGCCTACTACTAATACCTTTGGTAAACCAACTTTACTCATAATCTATTAAGAAGTAATTTTAATCACCTGAATAAATTCATTCCCATTTCGAGAGACATTCAGCATTTTGAAATCTTACGTAAGTTGGAAAATTCCTCTCCTGAAGAGTAGTCCTTTAAAGGCACCTATGAATGAAACAATAGGAGTCTCTACAATTTCAAGTAAAGGATCAAGATTTTCGTAAATCCTGCAAGAATTTTATTTAAGAAAATGCGTTCTAGTAGTCTATAAGTAAAATTACATATTAGTGAATGGAATCTTTAAAAATAATTTGGTGCAAATTCCCCTGACCCATCATAGGAAAAGAATGGCTTCGCTTGAACAACTTTAAGCTCGTAGTATTTCATAGATTTATCATTAATGTGAGATTCAAAATCGTGATTTTGTTCCCCTTTTAGTAACGAGGCTCGCTTATAGCTTTCTATACCCATACTTCGGGTTAAATGTAATGTCTTCAGCATTATACTAAGCACTTGGCTTATCGCACACCACAAATGGCTTTCAGTGTTTGTATCCTGATCTTTTTGAGAGAAATCGTATAGCCTGTCTAAAAGAAGGGCACTAAATAAATCACCGACACCGGTGAAATATGATTTTATGACGGGTATTTCAAATAAAGCATGTTTTCCTATTTTTTTATCAGATACAGCACAGTAGATCACATTATTTTTGGTTTTGAACTCAAAGTTCTCCAAACTGGTTACAACGACGTATCTGATACGATAAGCATTGTGTAGTATATTAACGGATTTAATCAAATCATGTGTAGTTCTAACAGTAGAGTTCGTTAAAAGCTCTAGTTCATATTGATTTGGTGTTATAATATCAACAAATCCTTCATGTAGAACCTTCTTATACATCAGGATACAAGACTCATTTACATACATACAACCATGGTCCCCCATTACAGGATCAAGCAAATATATCATCTCGGGATTTTTTTCCTTTAACATCTTTATATTATGACAAACAACCTCAATTAAGGAATCCAGGGGAATATAACCGGTTATTGCAGCATCGTATGTGACGTCTATGTTATCTAAACCTTTGAAAACCTGCTCTATATCATTAATGCTTGCGCTTCTCCCTTTAAATGACCCATAACCAGTGTGATTTGAAAATTGAACCGTATCAATGTTGTCCACTTCCCATCCTTGACATTGAAGAGGAAAAATAGCGGCTTTACCCCCTACATAGCCATGTGTTACATGAGATTGTACAGATAGTACATTTTTCATTGTCGAAATATCAGCTTTATACTCTTACTTTTATTTCGAAAATTTTACTTTTTTCACCAATATTCGCAATATGAAATTCATGAAAACTTATCTACCAAGATTGAGTTTAAGGATACGAGATGAAAGAATTAACTGTAAAATAGGCTATCAATTCACACTTGTTGACATTGAAAAGGCTCTTTAGCCAATATGTTATATTTTTGTTCAAGTATACAGAATGTCCCAATATCATTATATGGAAATTGTAGATAGCCATTCTACCAAACAAGCTACAACAGATATTGATCGGACCGTGAAACGGAAATTTCGCTCTACAAGGGAACTTCATTAAACTCTTTTCACTACGATTTCTGGGATTTGGGCTTATGGATCCTTTCGCCTTACGTTCTGCCTTTAATGTTCTTAGTCCTTGTCTTCATTTTGAAATCGAACTTTAGCATCTTCGTAGGCCAGACTTATGATGCATTTTGCAGCATAATTTTCTATAACCATGAGACGAGCAAATGTCTAGATTCGCGAGCGCTCACACATGCCCTATAGGCTCTTACATGCACAAAGCTTGTTGCTGGAAGGTTGGATCGATGGCTTCGCGATGGCTGTACAAGTGTCGAAGGGAGAGGCCAGGCGCAGGTAACTGACACAGGTTGCATTACAGCTCATGTGACCTTTACCCCTATACTGGTCATGACCAACTCCCTAACTAATCCTAACTAACTGTGTGGGGGTGAATCTCAATAGGAACGGTTTATCAAATTAATCTAAGACCACCGACTCTCGAATGTCTATTATCATCCTTTCTGGCGCTCTAGCTTCTTGCGGCCTATTCGAGATTTTCCCTGTTTAGTGCTTGCATACGGAAAAATCTGACCGTGACGTGTAAACTAAATCCTACACAGTATAGTTCCAACCCTGCCCCTTTCCGTTGTGTTGCATCAACATAGCTTTCGTCTCCTCCACGAACACAATCAGAGGGGGCTCGAGCGACATTGAATTCGTTATGCTAACAAGACTATTGATGCACACTACAGTGAAACACTCTATTTGTTAACAGGTGGTTATGTTGAACCTACCAATAGAAAATAGTGTAGAGAGTTGAGGTATACAGATAGTACACTACTACTAAATAGCAGGTACTTAACAAATTTAAACTTGCGCATATGACATTATTAGCCTAGACAAGAAGAAGAAAGTCCAGTTATGTTTAACCCTAGATATGTTTATACTCCGCTTAAAAAAAGGGACAACCTTAGCCTCACATTTGACATATTTACAGGTCCCTACGATCATAATCATGTGCCGGCTTTCATCATTCTTGGTTATTCAGCGCGACATACTTAGGGGCATGTGGTTCTGGCCCGTATGTTTTTTTTTTTTTTTTTAGATTTTTTTCCCTTTCAATCATATTTGTTTTGAGTATTATTTTAAAATGCTTCTGTAGTGTTCCAATGCGAGCGAGGCTCTAGCTATTATTAACTTCACACAAACACGCTGGCAAGGCGCACACAGGGATGATCGGTTTATACACGATTTCAAGCGGCGACGGCTATGCCAGTAAAATATAAATATATGAAAAGTTGAGTCCCTACTGAAATTTCTGAAAAGTCAGAGATATCCTATCTTCCTTGCTCAACTCAAAAGTTAAGCAATACTGGGCATAGTAGACTATACGTAAAATTAAAGTCACTTACCCCATCAATCACCCGAGAGTATCACAACAAATATAGATCAAATCGGACACATATCGGACACAAATCGGATTAGAATCGTCGAATTAGTTGAACTCGCTTGTGATATCAGTACAAATATCTTTTACTTGTACTGAGGAGAAAAGAGTATCTTAAGACATAGTCTTTTTAATTGAGTGAGTGTATTGGAGCACCAGACTTATTTGTTGGACAACATATTTGTGTTACAGATAGCCAACATGACGAGTGAATGTGATAATTTGGATGTAAATTTCAAGTCCTCTTTACCTCCAAGAAAGAGAGCAAAGACTAAGGAAGAGAAGGAGCAACGTAGGGTTGAAAGAATACTCAGAAATAGGAGGGCCGCGCATGCTTCTCGTGAAAAGAAGAGAAGACACGTGGAGTTTCTTGAGTCTTATGTTATGAAGTTGGAGGACAACTTGGATCGCTTGCAAAGAAATTTTGATACAGTGAGCTCTAAAGTTGATCCTTCTGCTATGAGGGGCCTTCGCTTGGAAAAGCTAGATGATTTGAATCTGTTGAAAGAAGAAATTCATCTGAACTTGGGACTGGTGTGTTTAGAGCCGGAACCAAAGAGGCGCAGATCTACAATCGACGACGCTCCTGAAAGTGAGTCTTCAGTGGAAAAAGAATCAAGTGCGGACTCTGCTCTTGGTACTGCTGATGAATCGAGCTGTGAAGTCCAGGTCAAGATTGAATATGATGACTCAGAAGATTTTTCTGTGTCGAATCCAAGTTCAAATGACAATGTATATTTTAATTACTTGTCGCCAATTTCTATCAATTCACCTGTCAATTCACCTATTGACTTAACTTTGAAGAAATCTGACGAAGAAGTGACACCATTATCATTAGGGGAAGAGGAGTCTATTCGGGAGGATGAAGGCTTGGGGCAGAATTCAGAAGAGATTTTGCTTCCAAGAGGATACGAGGAAGTTGCTACTGTTTGTTGATATTTAGTAGTTCTCTGCTTATCTTCTTGCTGTCTATTCTTATTGCGCCTTTATTGTACGCAGTTGATTCTTTCACTGGTTGAGAGGATCACTTAAGATCTTGCGTACATTAAAGAAGGTGCAGTGACGAGTCAAAAAATAGTTTAAGAGGCTGTATATTAATTTGTCTTTTGATAACCAGAGGGTCACACGAGACAAATTAATATACGTGGGATCCTCTTCAAGCTATCTTTTTTGAAGCATTAAGATTGAAGCATAGAAGTAACTGCTAATTTTATCAACATAAATAGCATATTATTCCACGTATACTCTCTCTGGTCGGCAGCACCAGCCATCTCGAATAACGTCTCTGCTCAACTGAGCGATTCTTTTTCAGATGTATTAAAATCAGTATTGAGGACAGATCCTTATAATATCTTATTCTCGGACTTGTGTAATAACAATGTTTACGAGAATGAGTCCTTTACTGATTGTACTATGAATGAGAATAGCGAGGTTAATGATTTGGAGAATTTTTTGTCAATTTAAATGACTTCTGAAGGATTTGGTTTTTGTTTTTCATTTCTGGTAATTGGATTTTAAAGTTGTTTTATCTTCAGTATTTCAAGCCTTACATAGGTTAGATCTAATGAGCTTCGAGTCTACCTTCTTGGATTTGATTGAAGTTTTGGTTACATTTTCGAATGCCTGATTTTGACCAAGAGTGTATCATTGTTTCAGTCTGGCGCTCCATACATATGAGATGCGACGATGAAAATAATTGTACATTTTAGTCATTTCTTACTTTCAAAAGTGTACCATAACTGTAATCTTTGGACAAAGGTAACTCATGGCTTTACTGATATTTTTAATTGTATGTATGTTTAATATTATATTATTTTATCATTGCTTATCAAATTCTGAAAAGCGCACGTAGAAACAGGATCGAGTTATCATTACAGGCTATGAAGTTTGCGATCATTATTCTTTTTAATATTCAATCATGTCGCAACTTACACTAGAAGATTTAGGAGAAGATATAATATGCTCAAACATTGCAATTAACTTATCTCCTGACGATATTTTCTCGCTAGCACTCACTTCACATTGTTTATATGAGTGTTTTAATACTAACGATGCATTTCATTTACTTTACGTTAAGCGTTTTGGATCTAAACCAACCCCACTTAACCTAGTAAATTATGACTGGAAAAAGCTTTTCAATTACAGAAGTTCTAAAAACGCTAAATTTTTTACCTGGGGAAGCTCTCTGATGGGCAGACTAGGCTACACACCAAGTGAAATACCCCTTGATCATGTTACTAAAACGGGTATAATAAGGAACGTTCATACCCCTACAAACGTTTCTCCTTTTAATGACTTTGTCATTAATGATATTCTGGCAGGCGGATTTAGCTTTCATATTCTTGCAAATGATGGGGAGTTATATTACACTGGTGCAAGTTGGAAGAAAAGTGAGGACTCAATGCTGACCCCAGGTCCTCTTCGTTCTAGAGACTTCGCTATGACAGGGCCGGTTGTTCCTTTACCCTACGGTGTAAATTTTTTTCCGCCCACACCGTTGCCTTGGATAACCTCAAGAGCCCAACATCATGTACAATCAGCACCATCTAGCCACGATAGATTAGCAACAAATCCTAATTTAACTAAGCCCCCTGAAGATCTTGATTGGAGTTCACTAAATAGCTCTTCATCCAAAAAGAAAATTGTGGAAACAAATTATATAACTAGACTTACCTTACCGACTGATAGTAAATTTCCGGACCGGAAGATTATTTCTCTATCTAGCGGTAGAGAACATATCGTTGCACTTGACAATTATCACAATATAATAACATGGGATACAGGTTGCAGAACCAATACTGGTGTCCATTTATTATTTGATGGAATAACTGACCATTTTGTTACCAAGATTTCTGCTGGGTGGAATATACTGGCTTGTTATGTTTACGGAATTGGCATCATAGTTTGGTATTCTCGTGACCCTGTCTCTAGAGAGTCATATGAATACGGCGCGATGAAATCCAAAGCCCACTACGTAATTGTACCGGGAACAAATAAAAATAAGATCATAGACTTTCATGCTGGATGTGATTTTGTATTATTTATCAAGGATGATGGTCTAGTATACAGTTTCAATATCGAAGCACATAACTGGTCATTATCTGAAGGGAGATTTTCACCTGATGATTCTTATCCACTAACTAAATATAACGAATGGTTGCTCAACCACAACCTTACAAATAATATAAAATCATCATATACTAAGATCTCAGGCTGCTATCACAATTTCGCTGTTTTTACTAGTGATGGAATGGTATTATTAGGAACTAAAGTATCAGGTTCAGATGACCAGTCTAATGATATTCCGGTTCTTATTCCTGACCTACAACGGAAAAATATTAATCATGTAGTCATGGGGGATTATCATAATTTTGCCTTAACTGATGAAGGAGAACTACTAGTATGGGGAATGGAGTCGAACAATTGCGGATGTTTAGGAGTAGGTGATAAAGATGACTTTATAGAACAGAATTTAGAGTCAGACATTGTGTCAGATTTAGGACCTTCTAAGGGAATGATTATAAAAAAACCTCAGCTAGTACGACTGCCAACAGAGAATGGTAAATGGTTAGCTATAACTGCTGCTGGATGGCATTCAGGTGGGATATATGTAACTCTAGAGTAGCTAGTACATAGAATAAGTCATAAGTCAAATACGAAGCACTAAACGACGCATGTGCGGGTAATGTTTGCAATTGCGACTGTAATTAGAAAGCTGATCATTACTATTTCTTTACACCATCATCGTCTGTTTGAATTCCAATAGATTATAGAACATACATTCAACACATCGTAAGATAAACAATTCTATCTTATTAAATACAGTTGAAACAAGCAGGGGTCTCTATTATCAGTTTTTAGCAAACCTCAATTTGAAGCAAAAGAAACAAAACAGTACAAGGGAAGTGAGGCGGATACCATTAAAATTACGTCAATATGACACTGCAAAACCTCAAGCCTAATCAAGAGAATGAGATATACGACTATCTTACTCCTACACACTCTCCTCATTCGGCACACACTAATACAAGAAAAAGAAGATCCTCTTCAATTATTCAACATCTTGAACCTGACAACATTGAAACTAAGATAGATCAATCTTTGAATCCCAATGTTAACGCTAACTGGGTCCACACAAAAGGTGCTTGGGTAATTCATATTGTTTTGATTATATTTTTAAAGTTATTCTTTAACTTTGTATCTGTCTTGGACAATGATTGGAGGTGGACTCTAACAAACTTAACTTACAATATTGGGTCATATATAATGTTTCATCAAGTCAAAGGGACTCCATTTGAATTTAATTCAGGAGCCTATGACAATTTGACAATGTGGGAGCAAATAGATAATGGTGACCAATACACACCAACAAAGAAATTTTTGATGTTGGTTCCTATCGCCTTATTTTTGATCTCGACACATTATTCAAACTACAATTTAAACCTCTTCATCTTAAACGGGGTTTGTTGTTTATGTGTTGTGGTACCTAAACTTGCCATTTCGCATAGGTTGAGAGTTACATTGTACTAAATAACCCTCGTTTAATTCTTTCTTTGTCCTACCAAATGATGGTTCTCCATCAGTCAACAAATTCTTTGACTTTTTTATGCAAATCATAAGACTTCCATTTTGATCTTTGAGAACGGAGCAAAATTAAATATAACTAGGGTTTAAAAGTGAAACCTCATTGCTTATCTATAATAAACATTAAAATACTTGCGATTAATTGTAGCTATTTTCATGAAATTGCAAAATAAGGAAGTGAAGATAATTTTGCGCACGCTAATTTTTTACTGACTCTGTTCTCATAATAATTCAGTCATACTAATTCACGTTGACTAAATTTTCAAGTATAAAATAATTACAGATCCAGAATACTTCAAATTTTGAAATTTATATACTTTAAAGATGTCTTACGCTTTATCAGAATCTCATAAAAACTTAATCGAGGGTCACTTGAAAGATATTGATCCTGAAGTGGACCAAATCATCAAGGATGAAATTGATAGACAAAAACATTCTATTGTCTTAATTGCTTCCGAAAACTTCACATCCACATCTGTCTTTGATGCCTTGGGAACTCCAATGTGTAACAAGTACTCTGAAGGTTACCCAGGCGCTAGATATTATGGTGGTAATGAACATATTGATAGGATGGAGTTGTTATGTCAGGAAAGGGCTTTAAAAGCTTTTGGTCTCACACCTGATAAATGGGGTGTTAATGTTCAAACATTGTCTGGTTCGCCAGCTAACTTGCAGGTGTACCAGGCTTTGATGAGACCACATGAGAGATTAATGGGATTAGATTTGCCACATGGTGGTCATTTATCCCACGGTTATCAAACAGATTCCAGGAAAATTTCTGCTGTTTCTACCTATTTTGAAACTATGCCTTACAGAGTTAATTTAGACACAGGGTTAATTGATTATGATATGCTTGAGAAAACAGCCGTATTGTATCGCCCAAAAATATTGGTTGCGGGAACTTCTGCTTACTGCCGTCTAATTGATTACAAGAAAATGAGAGAAATTGCAGACAAAGTTGGTGCTTATCTCGTAGTAGATATGGCACACATTTCAGGTTTAATAGCAGCCGGTGTTATTCCTTCTCCTTTCGAATACGCTGATGTTGTAACAACTACAACTCATAAATCTTTGAGAGGTCCTAGAGGAGCTATGATTTTTTTCAGAAGAGGTGTCAGATCTATTAACCCAAAAACAGGTCAAGAAATTTTATATGACTTAGAAAATCCCATCAATTTCTCTGTTTTCCCAGGACATCAAGGTGGCCCACATAATCACACAATTGCTGCTTTGGCAACTGCTTTAAAACAAGCTAGTACCACAGAATTCAAGCAATACCAAGAACAAGTATTAAAGAACGCAAAGGTTTTGGAGAATGAGTTCAAGAATAAGGGTTACAAGTTGGTGTCAGATGGTACTGACTCCCATATGGTGTTGGTGTCGTTGAAAGATAAACAGATTGACGGTGCAAGAGTTGAGACTATATGCGAGAAGATAAATATTGCTCTCAATAAAAACTCCATTCCTGGTGACAAATCTGCCTTAGTACCTGGTGGAGTCAGAATCGGTGCACCTGCAATGACAACTAGAGGTTTGGGTGAGGCTGACTTTGCGAAGATTGTTAATTACATAGATTTCGCTGTTAATTATGCCAAGGAAATTCAAGCTAACCTTCCTAAAGAAGCCAATAAATTGAAGGACTTCAAGAACAAAGTTTTGAATGGGCATGATGAGAAATTACAACAAGCTAAAAAAGAGATATCTGAGTGGGCTGGTAATTTTCCTTTATCTGTTTAGTTATATAAATGAATAATTATGTATATTGATTTCCAGTATTTTCAATTAAATATCTTTTTAGCGGTAGAAACAACGTTCAGTTAATAAGAGATGCGTCTCTGAATACTTGGTCTAGTTTCCCATCTTTATCCCAATTTTTTAAATCTTTCTCCGTACCTATAAACTTACCATTGAAAAATAAAGATGGAACCCACTTTATACCTGCTATCTCAGTGAACGCTTTTTCCAAATTAGTTGCTTCATCTTGATCATCAAATTTATCCAATTCAATGATGTGGACTTTACTCAACACTCCATATCTTTGCCATATACCATAAGTATAGTGACAATCTGGACACCATGACTTAGAAAGCATCACGAAAGGATAACCAGAAATAATCCTCTTAGCTTTCTCTACGTATAGTTGCTCAGCCATACTCAAGTAATTTCAACTGCTTTATGCCAATCTGGGTTTTAAGTAATAAGGGTCTATAAATCTGGCGACAGAGTATTATGACAATTAATTTTCCGGGCGTATTGCAAAAAATATGGTATACTAAGTTAGAATTGGGAGGTCCTTTTTATGGTTTCTTCAAGAGCTTCCCAAGAGCTTCGTAAAATAGCTTGGTTCTAAGGAATGTGTTAGCACAGCGCGATTTCAGTTGTACTTTTTTTTTTTTTTTTAATTTTTGTCATGCTTCACTCTAGTCCGAATGTCAAATTACTTACTCTCATTGTAGGAGCATAAATAACAGCAATCTGCACTTACACTGCTATACGATAGGTATATATTAACTAACAATATGATTGATAAGAAACTAGACTCTGCTGTTAAAGAGATAGAAGATCTCTTTGAAGTAGATGATAAATTTTTGTTACAAGCTACCGATGAATTTATAGCCTCTATGGATAATGGTCTCTCGAATTTATCTTCGACAAGAGAATATATGCCGATGATTCCAACTTTTGTAACATCAATTCCTAATGGAAAAGAAAAGGGATTGTATTTGGCTGGTGATTTGGGTGGCACGAATTTTAGGGTTTGTTCAGTTGACTTGAAAGGGGACCATACTTTTGAGTTGAAGCAATCAAAGTTCGAAGTCCCTAAGGAATTAATGAAGGGAAGCTCAGCAGATGCTTTATTTTCTTATTTGGCTTCAAAGGTGAAAGACTTTTTGGATGAACATCATTCTGAATACTCCTCTGATGAGAGATTGAAGTTGGGGTTCACCTTTTCTTTTCCTGTGAATCAAACCGCACTTAACAGGGGAACACTAATTCGTTGGACGAAAGGATTTGATATACCTGATTGCGTTGGGAAAGACATAATTGAGCTTTTCCAATCTCATATTGATGTATTGGGCGCTAAAGTTGAAGTGGTTGCTTTGGCTAATGATACTGTTGGTACTCTCTTGTCTCGCGCATACACTAACGACGCTGATAAATCAAATGCACACACAATAGTTGGTTCAATATTTGGTACAGGTACAAATGGTGCTTATTTTGAGAAGCTTGATAATATACCTAAGTTGAAGCACTTTGAAGTGCCCCAAGGTTCCACCGGAATGGTTATCAACACCGAGTGGGGTTCATTTGATAATGAATTAAAAGTGTTGCCTAGAACGAAGTATGATGATTTAATTGACTCTGAAACTTTCAACACGGGTTACCACTTATTTGAGAAAAGAGTAAGCGGTATGTTTTTAGGAGAGCTCTTAAGAGTAACTCTAATAGAATTGTTCAAACAAGATTTGTTATTTACGGATCTTTACAAGGCTAGAGGAGGATCTTTACCCCATAGGTTGGCCGAGAAATGGCAATTGAACTCTGAGGTCTTATCTTACTTGGAAATAGATGATTCAACAGAATTGAGAATGTCCCAATTAGTTTTGGAAAATCATTTACGTTTACCTACTAACCACCAAGAAAGAATTGTTATCCAAAGATTGACGAGGGCCATTTCTAATAGGGCTGCCTATCTTGCAGCAATCCCTCTAGCTTCTATAGTAAAGAGAGTTAAATCTCAATATGAGAATGACGATAAAGACTTCGAATTTGGATGCGATGGATCTGTGGTGGAGTTCTATCCTGGCTTCCAGCAAAAAATTCTCAAGGCCATCAATATTATTGACCCATTGAAAGGAACTAATAAGAGAATACACTTAAGAATTGCAAAGGATGGCAGTGGAGTAGGAGCTGCCTTGTGTGCTAGTACCTCTAAATAGGTTGTACATATAATGTATAATGTAGAGCGGTTTGTAGTATATTAATGAACACGATTACAGCTACCTTCATTCATCTCAAGTAATACTAGCTAGTAAAAAATAACCATCTACGCATACTTCCAAACCAACGATAAATCTATCAAAGAACCCATAATATCAAAATAGTCTGAACATATTAACGCATAATATCCCGAAAAAATGTAGAAAAAAGAGATAAAAAAAAACAAATACCCCGATAACACAAAATACTAACAAAAAATATGGGAAAAAGATAACTGAAGAACCTACATACCGACATATATACCATTTACATACACAAAAAAAAAAGTTAGAGTAAAATATCGGAGCTTCAACTTCCCTATACAAGCTCCAATACAAATCTGTATATTTACCAATACATATCAAAAAGCTAAAATTATCTCAATAATGAACTAGCACCAGACATCAACTGCAAAAATACCGATACGTTTGAAAAATGAGCAATAGTGAATATTTCTAAATCTATTTCTAAACTGAGATATAAATTCGTAGAAACTATGTGAACCCTCAAGAAAGCCTTATCTTTAATGTGGTCAATATGAGCTCCCAAATATCCTCAAAAAAACAATATCCAGTACTCAAACAAAAATTAAAAAGGGCATTTACGCAAAATTGTGTTATTATACAAAGCCCGAAATCATACAGAGCTAGACATCCCAGTCCGCATTTAATTATACCGATAGATATTGTAATACAAAAATAATCTTCTCAAACTACAAAAAAGATAACATGTAAATGAAAAAAACTAATAAGTCAAAATAAGACTAAGGTTGCAATTCATTGTTGATTACTCGTTAACATTCACAAATCTACAAAAATCTCAGCAAACCAAATTGAAATTAGATGCATAACATCATCGATATTTGAGTACCCTTGTGCCAAAATAATATAAGCAATCCTTTCCACGTTCATTACCGTAAAACTAAAACATGAGCCTAATTATATTTGCAAAAAAGCTTGATCGAACATCCTAATATTATTCAGAATAAACAATTTAAATTCTCAAATATCAGTATAAATCGAAATTGCTAGAATAAAGAGAGCCATATTAATTCTAAAGAAGGTGGTAATTGAACTAATCAAGAATTTTAGACATCCTTTCGGAAATAGATCCTGAATGAACTTGATATACCGCAGATAACTCATGTGTTAACTGGAAGCAGTGCAATTAAAATCCACTATAAAATTGAATTCTTAAAATTTTCTATAAGGACAGTAGTTTTATATATTTTGAATTCTTCTCAAAAAAAAAATCTAAAATATCTTAATTTTGGTACTGGATGTACTTCGAAGCTTTGTCCAAAAGTCAGATATTCATATTAAGTTAATAAGTTGCATAGTATATTGTTTCTTATGAATTAAATAAATACATAATTTTTGACCTAAATAATTCAATAATTAGTTCATCTATATATTTTCTCCAGTTTTCCCTCACTGTTCCCAGTCAAGTAATTCGATTTATCTAAAAGTCAATATATGTGGTCCATGATTTTTGAGACTAAAAACATGAGCGGGTCGTTAAATACACGAGTCTGACAATCGATTGACGGACTTGTTTCAGGCTGACTAATATCACCGATTGATTTTTGCCTGAGGAAGTCATTTTTGCTATTATATGCTATCTTGATCATAAAAGTGAACTCTCAGAACGATCTTCGTGAATTCCTTCTATTTTGTTAATTTATCTTGAAATAAATAATAACAATTAAGTGGCTATTAATATTTCGGCAGCGATATTTCCTTTCGATTTTTCTTAGTGTATTATATCTGGTTAATTATTTTTGTGTAGAGCTGACTATGATTTAGGATGGAATTTCAGCTGTCTCATATTTTATCTATAGTTTTTTGAGAAGCCTTTTTCCCTTGGAGCAAGGATTAGAGTTGATATTTGTCATCTATCTCCTCTTGTGCTGAGAGATACGCTGTACTAATGTCAGGTATATTTTCCTTTTGAGTGTAAAGTATTTTTATTATACTATAGATACTACTGAAAGTGGACAATTATAGGTTCACTTTGTTGCTTACTTTCTATCATGATGGGGTAAGGCTTTATTGAGCTCTCATTAAGATTCACTAGAAATAATTCCCCTAACGTGATTTTGGCTTCTCTCTCGCGAGTTCTGAAAAATCTATTATTCTGATTTCTATAATTATAGGTTTGGGCAGCACTCAAGAAATCTTTCTAATCATTGGTGGTGGTGTAAAAATTTATGCTTATTGATCATATATAATTGTTATCTAGTATTATATCGACTATTTATATACGGGCCTCGATATCTCAAAACCTTCAGTACTTCTAGCATATACATTTCCACCGAGTCTAGATATAGGTTTTAGTTTGTTGATATCCATGTAGTTTAGCTCTTCATTTACAATATCCTCCCGGGCGTGGAATATAAGACCCTCGATAATGAAAGTGAATCCAGTTGTTTTCTGAGCATCAGTTGAAGATTTCCATTCGTGAGTATGTATCACCTTTCCTTCAATAGAGAAGGCACTTTCCGCTACATGTTCGGGCTTAACGTGTCTAGATTCTAAAGGAGTCAAGCCTGATAATTTCCATTCATCAATTTCAAAAGGGGAGTTTATTGAACAATGATTTGCTGCTTCGATAAACCACTCTGAAATTATGTTGATTGTGCATTCTTCAGTGTCTCGAAGATTTTTACAGGTGTCTTTTATGCTTTGACGACTCCCACTGGTACTCACGCTGAAAATTGGAGGATCGTGATTCATCACAGAAAAGTACGAAAATGGTGCCAAGTTTTTGTCATTCTCAGGGCTAATCGTGGAGACCAATGCGATTGGCCTTGGTGCTACTGCAGAAGTCAACAATTTATAGTTATCAATCAAACTACGCCCTTCGACATAGGGGTCTACCGCTATTTTTCCATGTTCTTTCCAATCCAGCTTTGATGCACCATAACCTGGTTTCCAATCAGATTGTGGACTTTTTGTATACTTCCATTCAACCAGCTTGAAATCTGGTCTTTCATCCCCAGTTTCCTGATCCAGAGCCAGCGCAGATTTGAACTGAAGAGTATTCTGTGTCATTTAAATTAATGATCCTTGTATTTAACTTTCAAAACTTAGTAATGGCTATCATTTATATTTGTTCCGCAAGGAGATTTTGATACGCGCGATCGGGTTGAATACCATGTATGGACAGTATTTGTCGACTACCATAAGATACCAGTCCCGATAAGTACAATTGATACTTTGAAGTATTACCATTTGTATAATACACCTCATCTATATATAAGAGATTGTTAGTTTATGATGCACGTGAGTCAACTAATTTGTTGATGTGCATGGTAATCTAAATGACATAAAAAATGTCTAAGATTAAAAGAGTGTTAAAACTTGATTGTCACTGAAACAATACGTAGACTTTGAGGTCTCTGTTGTAAGAAAATGTATGTTTTAAAAGTGCAATATAAATATGGGAGTGTTTTCCCAATGATCATGAAAATTATGGAACGAATGTGGTAGTAAGATAATACTTACATTAACGGTATTATATTACGTCTAAGATCAACAAAGAGAACTCGGCTCTTTCCCAAACTATTATCAGAAATAGTTATATAGGTTATATGATATAATTTTCTTTAGGAGAATCAATTCTCGTTAAGTTAACAAATTATCTTGAGCTTGAAGCAAGACCAGCTTTAGTATTCGACCATTATACGCAGGACACCAACAGATTAGAAGTCAAAACGTTGCAGCTAATATGAATACTTTTTAAGATAAGTCTAGCAAGATTACTCTAGAAAATTCATTGAAAAATGAGATTGAATACTTAAAAGAAAAGAGGAAAAACTTCTGATAAGTAAAGAAGAACCCTCATAAGATCAGATAGTACGGTTAGATTCTTTGAAACATAATGCGAAAAACATCGCAGAACTATATTATGATATATATTTCAAAGGCGTGAAGGCTGATTTCCTGACAAACAAACCAGATTACTTAACTGTTTGGAAATGTTTCAACAAGTTTGAATATGGCCAGAAGGTGTTTTTTGATGCTATATGGTTAGAAGTACCTCTGTTAGAAGAAGCTACAAATTCAATCATTTCACCTACGATTGAAAATGCTCAGGAATATCAATCTTGGAGATTATCATACCTTTAAAGATTTTCACTGTTGATTGCACAAAATATCAAGGCAGCAGATGATGTTATTTCAGACGAATTCTATATCCTTCATGTGGCAAATCAATTGAAAAAGCATGAAGTAGAAATCACTAAGCAGTTTTTTCGACATACCTTTGAAAGTTTAATTGAAAGTTTAAATGCTGAAATAGAACGAGAAGATGATATCACTAAATGGTGTCGTATTTGGGCCATGGGTCCACTCCAAGAAGGGCAATTAAATAACTATTTTAAACATGCATCATTGAATATGTGTTCATGGTTGTACAAGAGAATGAATAAAAGTGGTAAAATATTGGTGATCGAGGTAGTATCAACAGATTTTTTGAATAGAAAAAATAGTGGAATATTATTCTACAAAGACATCTTTGCAAATTCAGCTGATGTAGCTGAGCTTGTTGGGACGCAAATGCGTTTGAATCCATATGCTTACGTTTACAACGAAAAACCAAATCAAAAGACAAATACTGTCAATAAACTCGGTAAGAATGGGAAAAATAAGAAAGGGGACACTCAAAAGAATAACCCTAATCCTCAGAATGATCAAAAATAGCTATTACAAAGTTCAGGTAAATCTGATGAAGTTGTACAAAAGAAGATATATAAAATTAATTCAAAACTTGAGAACAAAAATCTAAATGAGATACCGTGGATACTTGATCCAGGTGCTTCCTGTTCTATTTTTAATAATGAAAAGCTTCTTAAACAATTTGGTTTAGATGATATCGTACATTTTAATGGTGTTGCTGAGATGAAACGATTTGGAATTAATACCCCCAAATTGAGCAACAAATCCTGTTTCGGTTTTTTCGTAGGATATGGTACAGATCATAACGTTTACAAAGTTATTAACATGACGAAGAAATTTCTGGAGGTACTGACTCGGAACCCCAAGTTCTTACCATCAATGAATCACATATATTTCTACCTACAGAATCTAGATTATCTTCAATCACGAGATACCGAAGACATAAAAGATGCTTTAGACAAAATCATTAGTCACTCGCATGAAAAGTATTAGTCATACTTAGATAGGGCTATTCCTGACTATCAGATCGACATCAATGATATTATGTTAAATCATGACCCTAATGAAAGCATCGATCAAACTAGCGAGCTTATTGTAAGAGATACACACGAAGCGGATCAAGAAGGATTTGTTAACCCAGTTTATGAGACATAAACAATGGTCACTGGGTTACAAGGTATTCAAGAGTACGATATTGATAATAATGATTCCGCAACACCGCACACACTTGCAGATTTGTCAGAAAAATAGCCTTCACAAGTAGAAGAGTTTAACTCGAAATTGGAGAAAATCTGCGTATTGGTAAAAATGGATCCAAAATAAGTAATCGATTTACACATGATCATGAAGAACTAGTCCAAAATACTTCACAGGAGTTGGAAAATCTACCATTTTCCGGATCGATCGACGACTGTGATAATAGAAATTTAAATACATTTATTCATCATCTATAGACTTGAATTCAACCTGAAAATACATCAATTTTGCGAAGCTTAAAATTACAGATGCCTTCAACAATGAGAAATAACAGTCAATATTAAAATCACTCAATGTACTTCTTGAAACTCTAATCTCGATTTATTCAAATATTGACTTAACGAGTATTCATCGGAGTTGATACTTTTTTTTTTTTGTTTGAGTGACAGCAATAACTCACATGTCAAGTAACACACTTCAAACGGACAAATACACGGAACCAAGCGGTTGTATAGCTAATGTTGCTCATTTTGACATGCATATAATTTGGTCCTTTGTAACTTAACGTATTTATAATCAGTATATTACTAAAGCATGATCTAGGCCGTGACATGCATTTTCGCAGCAATAATTGAAAATGTTGCTATATTCTAATTAAGTTCAATGTATATATAAACAAGTGAAATCCCGTTCACTTCATATTTGCCATAGTAGTCTTGATTCTTCTATATCGTGACTAATTATTTCTACTTGGTAAAATGGTATCTGAACATTTGCAAAACTTTGGCGACGACAAGGCAGTTTACGCTACTTCCAACGGGGTTCCTTATGCGAAGCATCCATATGGAGCTCAAACTGCCGGACCTGGTGGCCCTCTTCTTTTACAAGACTTTAATCTCATGGATGATCTTTCCCACTTTGACAGTGAAAGAACACCAGAGAGGGTTGTGCATGCGAAGGGAGGTGGAGCCCATGGTTACTTTGAGCTAACCGATTCATTGTCAGATATAACATATGCCCGACCATTTCAATCAGAAGGATACAAATGTCCAGTATCCGTGAGATTTTCAACGGTTGGTGGTGAAAGAGGTAGTGCTGATACGATCAGAGATCCAAGAGGCTATGCCATTAAATTGAAAACAGATATTGGAAACATGGATTGGGTTTTTAATAATACACCTATATTTTTTATTAGAGATCCTCTTAAGTTCCCCAAATTTATCCACACTCAGAAAAGGGATCCTTCGACTCATCTCAATCAGATGTCAGATTCATATATGACCTGGGATTATTATACCAATAACCCTGAGTGTTTACACCAAATAACTTACATGTTTGGGGAAAGAGGAGTTCCAAAAAGCTGGGCCACCATGAATGGTTACTCTGGTCATACATTTAAGTTTATCAATTCCAAAGGAGAACTTACATATGTCCAAATCCACCTTTTAGCAGATGAAGGTTTTCAAGGATTGTTTAATGATGAGGCTGCTGAGTACTTAAAAAGTCCCGATTACAACGTTAAAGATTTATATGACAGAATTCAGAATGGAAAATACCCTTCATATACCTTCTACGTGCAAACAATGACTCCAAAACAAGCCGAGGAATTCAGATATTCCATTAACGATTTGACAAAGGTGTGGCCCCATTCTCAGTTTCCTTTGAGAAAATTTGGTAAACTTGTTCTCAACAAAAATCCTGTTAACTACTTTACTGAAGTGGAGCAACTCGCTTTCTCACCTTCTCATTTAGTTCCAGGTATTGAACCATCAAATGATCCTGTCTTGCAATCTAGATTGTACTCTTACCCTGATACTCACAGGCATAGATTAGGAGCGAATTATCAGCAGATACCAGTCAACAAGCCAAGAACTTTTGAAAAAGGTTCAGGATGTCCATTCTTAGCAGGGAATTTTCAACGGGATGGTTTTGCTGCTCACGATAACCAAGGACCCAGACCAAACTATTTGAGCTCAGTGTCCACAATTAATTCTGTTAGTGATGACCCTTCGCAGGCAGTCAATGGTCTTCCACCTTTTATTGAGAATAAGTTTCTTGGAATAGTTCCGAAGGAAGCAGAAGACAAATATAAAATCTTGCAGTCAGAACGTAACAAAAGAGCTCATGAAGAAAAGATTTGGTTGAAATCATATGATTACATTTCGGGTTTCAGTGAATTAGATGTTGAGCAGCCAAGAAAACTATACCAGCTTTACAACAATGATCAAAAGAAAGATTTTGTAAAGGCAATTGTGGGACATGCATCTTCAATAAGTGTAACTAAAATTAAAGAAAGAGTTCCTTTGTTATGGGGACTCATTGATAAAGACTTGGGAAAACAGATTGCTGAAGGACTTGGAGTTAAGTATCGCTATCTTACGGTCGAGGAGTACATAAAAACTCTTGGAGCAGCTCCACTGAATTAAAATATATAGTTGCATATATCATACTAAGTGGTGTAATAGCCGTTCTATCGAAATAAATTTCCATCCGCTTCTCCCTGAAGAGACGATTGCGAAGGTAATCCACTATTTTCCAATTGATACAATCTCCATGCTTCTCTTATGTGCCTAGGTTGTAAAGGAAATTTTGTGTCCCCCTTGTACCTTAAGCTTATATCCCTCATTTCAATTTCTTTATTATTCTCTAATTGTTTTAATGCATCTTTCTTCTGTCTCTTCTTCTCCTCGATATCTTTAATGAGTTGTGCCTTATTCTCTTTCTCCTGGACCTCAAACGCACGAGTTATCATCTCACCAAGAAACAGTTTAGATAATCCTGCTAGAACAACTGAAATATTTTGAGGTAATGAGTGGTTAAGTACCGAAGTACAGACTTTTTTTATGCCAGGTTTGTTCACTGTCATTCTTCTATATGATTCAAATCTTTCCATTTGTTCATTTGAAAAATTTGTAATTAACAATCTTCTCTTTTCTTCTTCTGTTAAGTTAAATATATCTTCCTGTTTCAATTTTTTATATTTATCCACCAATATAGGATCATCTATATCATCAAGATCTGAAATATCTTCTTCGTCAAATACATCATTGTTTTGGACATCTATCCCTTCAGTTATGGAACGATTATTGCTTCCTTCAAGCCGACTGTAAAACACCTTCCAAATTAATTCTTCATCTTCCTCATCCAAACTTATATCACTAAAAGTATCTTCTTCCACTTGTTGTTCATCAGTCATTATTGTATAAACTTCACTTTTCATTTAGCTATGTTTGCTTTAAGTTCATTTATGTGCAGTAGTGGTATCACCAAGAAACTTATTTTTTGAATTGCAATAAACTATGCATACTATTTTACAAAGTATTCACTATAAGCTGTCATAACTAGATAAGGACTTTTTTCTGGTCTACATACATATAATAAATGGCTCCAATTGTATGCCTAGTAGTAACATGAACAATTATAATACCGTATTGTATTACCTTTAGCCTCAAAACTTTCATAGAGTAAGCATAAATCTTTATTCTCATTGCGTAACACATCCATATGAAGATTCAAAATTTGCATGATTTGTGAAGGCTATTTGATCTCTCAAATACTTCCTCCCAGTCTATTGGTTCCTCATTCTTATGAATTGCGTCAATTATGCTGATCAATTCGTTATTACATGAGGATAATTTATTTTCTGTTGGAGTGGAATTCATATTTCGTAATATATTAATTGCGTTCTCAATGGAATCCAGTAAGTTAGCGAGTGTAAAATGTCTCTGTAAAGACCTTACAGCAAGACGTAGGTTGTTAGGGGGGTATTTGAAATTTCCTGATTCTCTAATAATTAAATCGGCTATCATAGAGTAAAGAGTGTCCCTTTCAATCACTCCACTGTTCTCCGACCTCTCAACTTCTGTTGACAATTGCTCTTTGTTGGTCTTTATTATTATTGTTTTCTTAAAAGAAGAATCCTCCTCAATAAATAGATTTATTATTTCAGTGTCTTTCTGGATGATTACTTCTCCGTAGTTTGTAATAGCACCATTAATCTCTGATATGATCATTTTTATATGAAACATTGATCCAAAAAGTTTCCTTAGATCTTCTATTGCATTCTGTATTGTCTCTTTCATTTGCTGAGTCAATACTTCATCCATTTTTATCTTTATTTCAATCACAACATGCTTAAAGGAGGGCCCTGCAATTAATGGTTCTATGTCAAAATCTGGCCACATTAAATGTGATGATATCACCTGAGTGATAAAATATGGTAAGTCATTAGATAAAATAGCAGATGACTTGTAATACAAATATGCCTTAGGTAGTTCAGGGTGTAAAATAACAGAATTATCACTGCCTAAAATTAGCTCAATAGCGTTTTCTAACAAGTAGTCGCCACGAGTCGAGTTAAGTTGTCTTTGTTGAGGGCGGAGTTCATCTATAAGTTTATAGCTAAAAAGAGATGTAGGCTTGTTTGAAACATGAGCATCTACCTGGGCCTGAGTTGCTTCCATTAAATCAGGAAAATTGAAACCTTCATCACCAAATCGGATTTTGATAGGAATAATTATCTTTGCATCATTAGTAACAAAGTCTTTTAACCTTTCTAAGTAATCTATTTCTTCCAATATAGAGCTCTTCACCCAATATGTATGGACTAAGAATAATAGAATGGGTAAAGAAAGGGAAATCAATATAGATTTTAGTCCCATCGCTGGATTGAAAAGTATGGTGGGAATTCCATATTTCAATTGCATCCAGGATAAAAATGATCACGTGTTTTCGACATGTCTTCTTTCTAGTCTTAGCTAGGCTTGAAGTACAAGAACAGTATATCTTAAGCTAAAACAAGAGGCATAGAAACACATGCATTCGTTGTTTATTATTCGGGAGAAAAGTATTCAAATCAAGTGCATTTTCGAAAGTGAAGTTTTGAACATAATCTACGAACTACAAAATCCCTCCGATTTTGTAATTTAGGAACATTTTAGGGAGGAAAAATATCAACACTGTAAATGGACATCTAAACTCAACATGTGTTCAAAGATATATTCATATTATGACAATATTAGTATACTCCTATCAGATACCTTGCCGTTTAATACTGAATTATTCAGTCTGCAATTCACTAATAACCATCTTGATTGCAACCAAACGAGTTATTGTTATATACAGGTTTAGATTTGAAATGTAGTTTAATCGCAAAATTTGATATACTTTTGACAGTTATAGATGCGATGACGACCCCTTCATTGAACGACATCTCTGAAGCCGTTGAGAAAGAGAAAAGCTTTGTTCACGAGGTTTATAATGATATTGCTAAACATTTTTCAAAAACCAGGTATAAACCATGGCCCATAGTGGAAAAATTTTTATTAAGTCGAAAGGACCATTCAATTGGATTAGATATTGGGTGTGGTAATGGAAAGTACCTAGGAGTCAATAATAAGTTGTATATGATAGGTACAGATATGTCCGAGGGTTTGATAGAATGCGCCCGTGAAATTTCAGTTGGTAAATATAATATCGGAGTTGCCGATGGATTATCGCTCCCTCATCCCATAGGGAGATTTGACTTTGCAATTTCCATAGCAGTGATTCATCACTTTGCTAACGAATCAAGACGAATAAAGGCAATCAAGCACATACTAGAAAAGTTGAGAACAGGAGGTGAGCTATTGATATATTGTTGGGCTTTGGAGCAAGAATCTTCTCGCAGAGGGTATAAGGCAGGGGACGATCAAGATGTTTTAGTGCCATGGGTATTACAAAAGCAGCAAAAAACTAAAGATAATAATGCCAAAAACGCAGGAATCTCAACAAATGACCAGAATAAGGAAGATCAGACTAAATATAGATATTATCACCTTTACAAAAAAGGTGAACTTGAATCAAATGTCTTAGCTGCTGGTGATTGTACTATAATTGATCTGGGCTATGAAAAAGATAACTGGTGGGTAATCGTTAAAAAGGATTGAGCATTTAGTTTTTAGTTTGTCGCGTAAATAGTAATATAATGATAGAAGAGAAATATATTGTAGAATTTATTCATGTTATCGCCACGCCAAAGACAAGATAAAAATGTCAGGGCCACTGACCTAGATGCCTTGAGCTGTCGACTCAGTGCAAATAGAAAGGGCTACTTTGATCCTCCTGATGTTTATCTTGATGAATTGATAGCATCGCATAGTAAATACTTACAGCTTACTTCTGGATACACAAATTTGTCTGCTTCAAGAACATTAAGAGCTGTATTTAATGAACAAAAATTTCCCATAATAAATAGGGGCACCTACTTAAGAACCAAAGTTCTATATGACTTGATTTCCTCATTTTGTGAAGAATTCCAAACATGCCAAATAGTATCCCTCGGAGGAGGTTCAGATACTAAGTCATTTCAATTATTAGAATGCATAAGATCAGTTAAAGTCGTTGAGTTGGACTTCATTGAATCCGTGAAGATAAAAAAGTTGGCAATCTTGAATTCTCCAAAACTTTGCGATGTAATTGGTCATAAGAATGATAAAAAGGTTGATATAAGTTCTAAACAGGATTTCGAAGCTTTTGATTCAGATCTCCACACGGATCGTTACCATTTGATAGGATGCGACCTAAGGGATATAGAAGATAGCTCAGTTTCTTCTAAAGTTTACAACTACATCGATACTTCTCTTCCTACGCTAGTGTTAAGTGAATGTGTCTTATGTTATTTGTCTCCAGATGAGAATAAGGTGATCTTAAACAGCTTTTCTAAAGCGTTTGAGAATAAAAATTACTTGTCATTTTTGATATATGAACCTATGTCGTTGAATGATACGTTTGGAAATACTATGACGAACAATTTATCAAGTAGAGGACTTAATTTGTATACTTTTGATCATTTCCCCGACTTATCTTCCAGGTATAAGTTCATGCATGAAGATTGTGGTATACCAAATGTTAAACTAACAGACATGAGTTCCATAGCAGGTTATGAGGGTTACGAGGATGGATTTGAACCCTGGATTGAACATCAAGACTTATTACGAATAAATAGATTGGAATTGATTGATGAAATTGAAGAGATAAAATTACTTTTAAGACATTACGGTTTATGTTACGCCGAAATTCCGTATAATGGTAGATCTTTCAAACATTTACTGGCCCATCATTGGAGAATATAGGTTTTGCTCGTTTTGCTATATGAACTCAAATATAATAAGTTTATTCTACATAGAACGTTTACATATTTCTCAACGTAAAAAAATCAGTTTAGGCAAACAGATGTAACTTACAATCACGAATGATATTTATTGTTACACACTGTACCTGAGTTATTTTATTTACTTGACAAATCAACGTATTTTTTTCCCGTGTTTTTATACGTACAGTTAGGAAGTACATCCAAAGTGTTATATTGGATTCCATGGCTGGCGTTCACCAGGGAGACCTACGTTATACCCCAGCATCAAAATTTTTGGTATTTAACGTTCCATTTTATTTACAGTTTATATAGAACCACCAAATCCCAAAGGACTTTTCGATTTGTATGGTAACAATGCTAAAAATTTATAAATACCTCCCATGCTTTTCTCGTCTTTGGATGTCAATCTCAAGTACGAGTTGTATATCTTCTCTTGCATATTATAATCATTCGACTTTGATTTGATTAACTGATCAGTTCTAAAACCAATTCCTAATTCATGTAGCCAATCTCCCTGCTCAACAGGACCATAAGCTTTGCATATATTATTAGTGATGAGCTTTAGATTCGTAAAGTCAACATCGGCCGATAAATCTACTTCACCAGGCTTGAAAAAAGGAGACACAATTCTATGCTTGTAAATTCCTCTCAAAGTATTATCCGGAATACCTTCGGCTGAGCCATAGTCTATTATGAGAACAGCACCTAAGTTAGATGAATTATTCAAAAGTTTTGACATTTTAAGAGCATATAACTCTGCATCAGGACAAATCTCAATCCTCGTTCCACATGGTAAATCTTTGAACCTAGGACTTAATTCCGGAATAACTGAACTATTGGTTTTATTAGGAGACATTGTGAGATGAAACTCAGTATTCAACTCTTCTTTGGGCTCTTGGGCCGAATCAAACTGTTTCTCACCTTCAGGCAAAGCGGGTTGAGTATTATTAACAGCAGGAGAGTATTCTACTAAAAGCTCTCTCCATCCATCAACACTTTTCTGGAAACTTTTTATTGGTAAAGCGTCAAAAAATTCATGTGCAAGTACATAGTTTGCTGTGTTAGTTACTTCAACTAAATCTTTTTCTGTGTCTACCCATGAAATGTTATTGTTCCACAAAGTTTGAGACAGATTGTAACCTTTTTCTGTTACTTTAAACTCTTTGTCAGTCCCACAGAGATATTCCCATTGTTTTTGTCTCAATACATGAGAAGTTTCGATCATTACGATTTCTATATTTTCTTGATCGAGATCATTCTTTTTCAACTTATTGAATGTCTTTAAAACATCATACATTAAAGTTCCTTTTCCTGGTCCAAACTCTATAAAGCGTACTTTCCTTGGCTTACCTTGGTTAACCCATATGCTATAAAGCCATATTCCTATCATCTCTCCAAACATTGACGATATCTCTGGTGAAGTTATGAAATCACCAGATTTTGGATCTAGGGGATCTCTCGTAGCATAATAACCAAACTTGGCATGTGTCAAGCATTGTCTCATATACGCCAGTAAGGAAAGCGGACCAGAAAACTTTATGGTTTCAGAGAGAAGATTTGATAAAGTGTCTTTTCTCATGGCTTTCAGAGTAGAAGGGAAGAGAGGAACTTTTCCTATGTTTTCTCTGACATTAAAGTCACCCTTTATTTCATTTTCGAGTCTCTCTATTTGAGCCTTTACATGCTGGGCCGCTTCTTCGTATTCCTCTTGTGTAAACTTACCGAAATGAAGATCATCTTTCAGAGTAGGTTTCTTATCAGCATCTTCGCTTTTCAAGTAGCTACCCAGAGAACTGAACGTTCTGAATAACACATTGTTTCTTTGACTATTCTGAATTAGCAAGAAAGGCCTTGTTAATGTAAAATTAATCTTGAACATCTTTAAATATCGATATATAGTAGTACCTGACAAACTTCTTGATATGTGCGATGATTGGAAGTAGTGCAGAAAGCACACAAAACAAGTTCTTTAAAATACATCATAGCGGAACTCGTACTTTCCCTTGCGTTCTATACTTGACTGGCAAAGTAACTCACAAAGTAGCTATTGAAGCTAATACTAGGTTAACGCGCTACGATTCTTTTTGGTCAATTCCTCTTAAACAAACTCTAGACTAGAGCAAATTCTGCAACAACAATATTCCAAAAATCAAACATGATAACAAAGAGATGTAAATAGTATTTCGTAGGTTGTATCTTCCCCATATGAATGGTGGCAGATTACTAACAGTTTCCGATACAGCAAACCAAAAAAATAAAAAGCTCTTACTTGCTTCTTCTTTACTAGATTAGTTCTTTCATTAGTCGTTTGTTGATTCAACAATTTTCTTCAGATGAATATGGGCTTACTAGTGGCATGTAAAAAGCATAGTTGGGCTATTGTTTCCATCTAATATGAACCCTAAACTCATTAACATGTTGGCTGCGAAATAGTATGATTTTGTAATTTCTGCACAATTTAGCATCCCATTGGAAGCCTCAAAGCAGAGACAACTTCTTCAAGATATGAAACTATCCGAAGCAATGGCTACATAGAAAACTTACGTCAAAACACGTTAAGAAAATCATGTTTACTTACTTTATTGAGGAGTGTTGCTTTGTCGAGCAACGCTCCGACAAAGCAACACTTATTTCCTTGTGGTCTAAGGTGTTATAAAGTTAATTTTTTATTGCTTTGACAACCATAGTCCAATGAATGCAGCAAACCTTTGCAAAGGAGCCAAGCATCTCATTGGAAAGGTTCTTAGGAATCTCTATAGAGTTATCTTTGATCATTCGCTGTGTGTATTGTTCTAGACCAATGAGGACAAAGTTACACAAAATAGCATACAGGAAGAGCATCCTTACAACTTTAAGCACAATGCTGAAATATCTTAAAGTCAACCTCATATAGATAATTTGAAGTGATAAGGGAAACTAGTCAGGTTCAGAATAGGTATAGGGACTCTTGCATCATTCGGTTCTAAGTAGCGCTTTGCATTCGATATACATATTGATTGATTAAGTTAAATCTCACAATACAGTGAAGTGTTATCCAGTCAGCAAAATTGGGGTTGAGTTCTCACCATTGAAAACTTCTAAAGGTGATTAAAATTATATAAGAGGAAAAGATTTGAACAGAGAGTATCATATCAAGAACGATTAGGTATGGGAAATAACTCCTCAAAGCATGATTCTAGGGGGCCTCCTTTGACACGCTCGGACACGAGTAATTCAGGAAGGTCTTCTAGGTCAATAAAGTCACGCATATCGCTCCTGAGGGACGATGCTTCATCAAGCGGGTCACCCAAACTAGGACCCAAGTCGCCAAGATCAAATTCAAGAAAAAATTCATCATCCAGCTTAAACACCAGTTACAACCATGATAGCGCCAATATATCAATACCGAACAATTCAAATGGTAACGGAAATGAAATCGCAGACTCCTTCTCGAATCTTAGTCTTCATAAAAATATCTCCAGCTCACAAAATAGCAATAACTTCAATTTGCCTCCTTCCATGATGCAGATAGAGCCAATGGAACCGATTTTACTAAGAAGGGACAATGACAACGCTCCATTAACTCCTAGAAGACAATCATTCAATTCTACCAACAATAATATCTCGTCATCTTATGAACATAGTGCCAATGGGAATATTCTTAGTAGGACCTCTACTAATAAATCTAATAGCTTGCATAATTATCCATTATCTCCTCTGCATAGTTACTCAGGAAGTATTCATAATAAGGATGTTGATTCTTCCAGTGATTCCAAGAGTAACATGAAGTTTGACAAACATATGGGGATAGGGAGTGACTTAAGTAATGAAAACAATAATATACCCACTCCAAATGCATCTGTCCCTAATCAGGACGAGCATAACTCTATAGACATCGAGAATTTGATACAAAGACTTCTAGATGCTGGCTACAGTGGAAAAAAGACTAAAAGTCTATGCTTGAAGAACCAGGAAATCCAATTAGTATGTGCAACAGCACGAGAAATATTTCTTCAACAACCTTCTCTATTAGAGTTAAGTCCACCAGTTAAAGTTGTTGGTGATGTTCATGGTCAATATGGTGATTTGATTCGTGTTTTCACGAAATGTGGTTTTCCTCCTCAAACGAACTATCTATTCCTTGGTGATTATGTTGACAGAGGAAAACAATCTCTCGAAACAATTTTACTTTTATTGTGCTACAAGATAAAATACCCTGAAAATTTTTTTTTATTAAGAGGGAATCATGAGTGTGCAAATGTGACACGAGTTTATGGATTTTATGATGAATGTAAACGCCGCTGTAATATAAAGACATGGAAGCTATTCATTGACACTTTCAATACACTCCCAATAGCAGCAATAGTTGCTCGAAAAATTTTCTGTGTTCATGGAGGATTGTCTCCTGTTTTGAATTCAATGGACGAGATAAGAAATATCGCTAGACCGACGGATGTACCTGATTTTGGGTTACTTAATGATTTATTATGGTCTGATCCCGCCGATACTATTAATGAATGGGAAGATAATGAAAGAGGTGTGTCATATGTTTTTTCGAAGGTTGCAATTAATAAGTTTTTACTGAAGTTTGGTTTTGACTTAGTGTGTAGGGCACATATGGTGGTTGAAGACGGATACGAATTTTTTAACGACAGAACACTAGTGACAGTGTTTTCAGCACCTAATTATTGCGGAGAATTTGATAACTGGGGTGCTGTGATGAGTGTTAGTGAAGAATTGTTATGTCTGTTTGAACTACTTGATCCTTTAGACAGCGCTGCATTGAAACAAGTAATGAAAAAGGGTAGAATAGAACGAAAAAATGCTCAAATACAACATGGTATAACTAATTAACGTCCGATTAAGTATTGAGAAAATTTACCATATTTCTTCTATTTATTTACATATTTGTTTTCTACCTTTAAGTTCCACATAAATTCGGGTTTTTTTTTCTATACTTTTAAATATTACACGAGCAAACACGATCATAAGTTTATACTTGTCATGGATGCTGATATAGGCCGAGATTACTTAAATAAATGCACTTTATTATTATACTACCTGATTTATTTTCGTAAAAGCACGACCAAGTATGGATTTGCACCAAATCTGACACTACATTTTATAGTCTACCAATAATAGTGGTCTAGCTCTATGAAAGAAGAAAGCATAGAGCCTTTAATTAGCCTTGTTAATAAAGTTACTAAAAGGTTGAGTGAGAATGAAGAATCTTTGAATAATATACTATTCAAGATAGATCAACTTGGTTTTCCAGATTCGGTAGATAAGAACTTCATTGGGGAAGAGGTGGACAAATCTGAAGTCCTAATAGAAAGACATCTAGAGCTTAAATTTGATATAAACAATGTTAAATTAAGCGGTGAGTTCGAAGAAAAGATTAAAGAGATTAAAAATGAAAGAATTAAAAAACTACTAATTGAAAATGAAAGATTGAAGCTATTGGAAGAAATAAAAAAACAAAGAAACAAGGAATTGTACCAAGTGGTCCAGCTATATGGCTTTTTCATCGCGGAAAAACTACTCCCTATGATAAGAGAAGATATTCAGGCTTATAGTGAAAAAATCTTAGATACAACGAGGTCTGTTATTGTTCCATTTAAATTTAAGGAATCTGACCGATTGTGGCTGAACTATGTTAATTATATCGAGGAATTGGTAGAAATATCTAACATATGCGACCATATGAGTAAAGTTATTGACAAAATACTTAATGTAAATGAAATGGGAGAGATAATAGAGACGATTACTGCGGTAAAGAGTTTGTGTGATCACCTACACAATAACTTACTGAGAGGAATATCTGCCGTTCTGTAATAATATTTTAATTCTTTATCTGAAAAAAGTACTATTCATGTGTTCATAAATAACTGCTTTGTTCATATCAAGAAGTTATTAATCGGTGGAGATATATGGGCCTAAAGATAATACCAGGAAAAATCTTGATAGTAAAATGACATTTCTTAATTTTCAGTCACATAAATAGTTAGGTGAGATTAATCTTCTTGTACACTTGTAGCTTATTCAGGGAAGTCCAGATCAAAAAAGCAGCACCCTTTTATTCCTTTTGATTTTTACCAGATTGAACTATGAAAATATATGATACCACATAGATACTGTAACATCTTTGGTCATACACACAACAAGGATAAGTAATACGTTTATTTGATCTTTTGCCATATGAAATATATCGATTAGCTTATATTCAATACGTGAGACTAAATGCTTTATTGATATCAATATACATTAAAATAAAGAAAAGGTTTGAACTTTGCACTGCAAATAATAGTACATGAGAATAGGCATCTCCTATGAAAGAAACCAATATGATACAGAAAGGCCCACAATCGACAAAAGAAATATGAAAATTGTGTTCGGATAAAACAAATGTTTATGTCTTAACGAGGGAATTTCTCATCATCATTGGGTGAGAGTAATACGCTAATAGAAGGCTTTCTCGAATCATAATTTCTGTCAACAGTCAATGGTTTCTCATTTTTGATATGACTATCCCCTGTAAAATCTGTAGAATGATTCTTTTCAATATTCAATTTCCCTGAATGTTCATACTTCTCATTATCACTTTTATTGCCATTTAGAATATTGTCAGTTGAATTTTTTACACCATCATCATTATGAGTTGCTGAAGTTACTTTCATTACGTTATTATTACCATGATTACTGCTGATATGATTATTATTGTCATTAGTTGAATTCAAAGGGGAAAAATGAGTTGGGATTGGTAAATGTTGAAATGATGGTAATGAACTGTTCATTTTTGAACTATTGTAAGTGGATACCTGTCCAAATTTCTGGGATGAGTGATAAGGTGACCTCAAAGGAATATCTTTTGATTGATGAAATGCTTGACGAAAAAGGGGTGACAAAGGACTTTTCATACTTGAAGACAAACTTGCAGATATGGGCATGTATGACTTCATAGGTTTTCCGTAGTCGTACTGAACTGGAGGAGCACTTTTTAATACCAGCATTAAATATAAGTTATCAGTTGAGGGAGTCGAAGGGTTAGAATTTCTGACAAATGAGTGAGAAAGCTCCAATGGCTTTGGTCGCCTTTTAGGCTTATTTTCTATCTGTTGCTCTTTCAGGAAATGATTGTTATTAGGATATGAATTATAACTGTTGTAGCTGCTAATGCCAGTTTGGTTTGGATAGTTATTGCTGTAAGTCACATTACCATAAGAGCTATAAGGTTGGTAAACTTGGTAGTTTACCGGTGAGTTTGAGTTTGGGGGAGATATCAAAGGAGAGGAATGAGATTGACTATACATGTGCGTCAATGGTGTCACAGGTATCCCTCCTGTGGGAATATTTGGGTAAGCATGGTTTAAGTCTGATCCCTGCAAGCCCAGTGCAGTGGAGCCACTATCGGTAGGGTGGACATGATGGGAGAATATCAGATGCAGCAGGTTGGACCGGGTTCCTTTTTTGGAGGCAACGAAACCATATCCATGGACTGTCTGTTTATGCTGGCGTAAATTGTCCAACCTTGAGAAATTCTTAGAACAATGCGGGCAGGTGAAGGGCCGCTCACCGGTATGCTTTCTTTTATGACGAGCCAAATGCTCTGACCTAGTGAATGACATATTACAATCAGGGTATCCCGTACACTGAAAAATCCTCCCCTTACTTCCCCGTTTTTTCTTCTTTTCAGAGTTGTTTTCCAGCGAGTTTTCCTCTTCACTCTTCTTTCCCGACTCCTCACTGAGCAATTGGCTATCTGTCTCACTAGCTTCATCTTCTCCTTTCACGGCCCTCCTGTCATTATCTTCTTCATGTTCTGAACCCTCTTGTCCACCGTCACCTTCTTCTTGAACTTCATTCATTGACGTCTCCGCCAGAGTCTCTTCTACAACATCCATCTGTACATCGCTTTTATGAATACCACTAATTTCTTCTGCCATGATGCATTCCTCGGAATTTTTTCCAACTAGTATAAGGGTTTGTTTTTGTCCCAGATAATCTTCCACTCCTTAATATTCTTTCTCAAATAATAATACCTCTAAGTGAAAAGGCAATCAACAAAACTTTTCAGTTCTCTGTTGCCCTCAATTCTACTAGAATATGCTCTGATTGATTAACCAAGCGTTAATGTCGACGACTTTAGCACTTGGTAAGCATTTGTTAGAATTTCGTGGTCAGAATGCCTATAAAGCGCTAGAAGTAGTGGGTACACCTTTTTTTTTTTTTGTTAAATTCAGTAATCATACATTCTAAATTTTCAACTACGGTGAATTTTTCTTAGTCGGGATAAAATAATAGAAGGAGGTATTCTTGCAATAATAGATATGTAGCAAAATGGACCCTGTTGAACGAAAAAATATGGAAGAGAGACGGGCCCGTTTTCTGTTCAAACAGGGGGACAGTAAGTTTAGTGAAAGGGATGTAGATGTCCGGAGGATATTAATGTCGTAGAGCACGATTAGTGGTGAACAAATGCCTGTGACGTGTTACGTGAAGCAGTCTGAATGGCAATGGTGCGAGTAAACAAAAAAACGTTTTTGGAAGCTTCAAGCACAATACAATAAGATGTACGCCGAGATATTCGAGAGGGTGATGAGAGGTATTGGTCGTCGCCGCATGAAGAAGTCATCAGGGCATAAGCAAGCAGTAGCGAAGGCCGGAGACTTCGCGGAAACGAAGAGATACGTTCCGCCTAAAATTCAGGAGCGCAACATACATATGCACCTAAGGCCGATTATGTACATGAAAAAATGTCTATTCAAAGATGTAGACCTAGAAAGTGAAATCAAGAATAGAAAGGGACAGTAGCTGTCGCAGAATTATATATCCAGCAGGACAGGGGCAGCTTAGCAGCAAGAGGATGATTCTGGAGCTGAAGGCTCGACATTTATCTCGACGGTCTCAGTCTGGGACGAATTTGTCTGGGCAGTAGATTCGAACTCAGGCAACGAAGAAGCGATTTTTTTGAAGAGTAACTTCACATTATGGTTGGCCTTGGTCGATGTTTCGATGCTGAAGCTAGCGCCAACGGACTTGGCGTACTCTTCCTCCTCCTCCTGGGTAACTTGTCGACGCGCATTCAAGTCCAATTTGTTACCCACAATGACTATAATCACATCCTCTCCACGCTCCAGCTTGACGTCCTGGATCCATTTGTGCAAATTCTGAAATGACTTCCTGTTTGTAATGTCATAGCATATAACAGCAACGTGCGAGTCTCTTATGTATGATGGTATAAGTGAGCGGAATCTCTCTTGTCCTGCCGTATCCCATAGTTGGAGACGAATAGTCTTGTTATCCTCTAGATACATAGTTTTCAGTAGGAAATCGATACCAATTGTAGCAGCATACTGGTCATCAAACGTGTCATACATGAACCTAGTTATCAAGGATGTTTTACCCACTGCTTTGTGTTAGTAGTCTATGGAAATGCCCTGAATTATCATGCCATACAATACATACCACTTTGATCCCCTAGAAAAACTATCTTATATTTTCTAAGTACACTCGTCTTTTCTATGGTACTCATGCTATTTGCTTATCGAAGTGTACTCCTTTTTCTAACGATCTATGCCTTGCTGTCAAACACTGTTCACCTAGTGTCTGTGATCAGGATTTTCGACTTTCTTGCCGTCGCACGTACTCGTAAGACTTTACTCGACGGCCTAATGATAAATCAAAATGAAGTACAATCTATATCAAGGTACAGACAGCTGGGCCAACGGATAGTCAGAGTGAGCGATGGACGACACAGAACTAAACGCTATAAGACAGGCTAGGCTTGCCGAGCTTCAAAAAAATGCTGGTCAAAAACCGACTGGCCAGCCCGATAATAAGGAAGAGATGAAGCTCTCCATGTTGTCGCAAATATTAGAACCCAGCGCCAGAGAAAGACTAAGCCGCGTGAGAATAGTAAGGCCTGATAGAGCAGATGCTGTTGAGCAGTATATAATAAAATTAGCTACTATGGGCAGCATAGGAAGAAGGTTAAGCGAAGACGACGTAGTTGAGATTTTGGAGGGCCTCACTCGTGACGAAAAGAAACACTCCAACAACCAGATAGTGTTTGACCGAAAGACGACGGACTTCGATGAGGATGAGGATGACTTCTTTGACTGAATGAACGCCGTGAACTGCTTTGGCAAATTGATAGATAGTGCTAGCCCTTCATAAAAAGTAGTGCACCAACCAATTATGTGATGTATAGCAGAGTATCGTTTTGTAAACAAAACCCTCGAGTGTATAAACATTACCTGAAATATAGTAAACCACCCTTTGTAATACACATTTGAAGATATGGATTCTAACATTCAGGTTGTGGTACGATGCAGAGGGAGAAATACCCGTGAAATCCAAGCTAAATCTCCTGTAATGGTAGAGCTTCCAAGCGATACCTACTCTGCATCCAATCCTTTGGTCACCGTGAACCAGAACCAGCAAATTTCAGGATTTTTGAACTCAATGAACTCGAAAACATATACAGTGGACCAGGTATATGGATCTCAAGCAGACCAGCAATTGTTGTTTGAAAAGGTCGCTATGCCCTTGTTCCAGGACTTCTTGAATGGCATAAATGTTACTATACTCGCATATGGTCAGACAGGTACCGGTAAAACGTACACTATGTGTGGAAACGGTGATTTCGATGTGAGCAAAAGGAGTGGATATCATGAAACTCACCTAGACGACCAAGCAGGGATAATACCTCGTGTTTTGGGTGAATTGTTCAGCTCGTTAGATCGAATGAACAGTGATTATGTTGTAAAGTGCTCATTTATTGAATTGTACAATGAAGAGTTGAAAGATTTACTCAATGATGATTATGAGAGGAATAAGCTCAGGATGTTTGAGCTGAAAAAGCCGGTTTACAACTCTTTGTTTATTCAAAATCTCCAGGAAAAATACATAAATAGCACCACCGAGGGATTGAGTGTATTACAAAAGGGTTTAATGAAACGAAAAACCGCAAGCACAAAACTTAACGATGTCTCATCTAGATCACATACTATATTCACTATAAATTTGTACAAGAAACAGAACAATGATCTTTTCAAGGTATCCAAGATAAACTTGGCTGATCTAGCAGGATCTGAAAACATTAATAGATCTGGTGCTATAAACCAAAGGGCCAAAGAGGCTGGCCTGATAAACCAGAGCTTACTCACTTTAGGACGGGTCATAAATTCGCTTAGTGAGAAGAGTTCTGTCTCATCGAATGTTTCTCATATACCTTATCGAGAGTCCAAGTTGACACGCTTGTTACAAGACTCGATAGGTGGCCATACCAAGACAACTTTAATTGCAACAATATCTCCAGCAAAAATGAATTTGGAGGAGACTGTATCTACCCTCGAGTATGCATCGAGAGCAAAAAACATTCAAAATAAGCCTCAGCTAGGACAAGAATGCGAGACCACACTCAAAAAAATCTTGTTGAAAGATATGTCAAAAGAAATAACTAAATTAAACAACGAACTAGTTGCTACTAGAAGTAAGAATGGGATATGGATGGACGAAAAGAACTATCAGAGTCTTCTTGATGAAAATGAATTATTAAAAGCGAACCTTTCCGAAACGAAGTCCACTGTTAATGGATTGCAGATGAAAATTGACCAGCTTTCCGAGACAAAAAGGGCTAATGAGATAGATGTGAAACACTATAAGAGTCAGTTACAGGATTACGATTCTAAGATAAAGGACTTTCAATCAAACGAAATAAATCTAAAGAAACAGATGGAAATTCACGAGAAAAAAATTAGTGAATTAAGTGAGCAGAATAAGAAGATAAATGATGACTACAATGTTTCTCAATTGAGACTCAATAAGATTGTACAAGAAGGAATAAGCTCAGTTACGTCGCAAGTAGATAACATCATATTAGATCTACAAGTGTCTAGGGGCGATAACGAAGAGAAAATTAGTAATGCTGTTTTAGAATTAGAGAAAAAATTACAAAAAAATAAAGATAGCTTAATATTTTCTACTAATCTGGCTACTTCACAAATTGAAATGCTCCTCAAAAACATTCCTTCCTTGATAAATAACATAAGTGAAGGATTCCACTCGTTCCGTACAGAAATAAGAGACCATGACAGCGAAGTTGAAAAGAACTTGACTCTGTCTAGGACCTTGAACCATGCATTTTCATCTTACATTAAAAATGACCATTTACTGGATTCAAAGCTTAAAGTAAATATTGATAGAATAATATCAGAAAAGATTAATAATAGTATTATAGAACTGAAGAGAGACATGCTATCAAAAATCACTGAATTCATTGACGCGTCATCTAAAAACCAAGAGAGCTTGGTCAAAGACGCTTTGCACTTTTTTTCTGATAACATAATCGCTTCAGAAAAGAAGAACCTTTCAAATAATCACAATAAATGGCTGCAATCTTTGGAGAAAGTTTATAAAGATGTGGGCGAGGATACAAAACATCTATGCCAGAAGTACAACGAATTCGAAAAAGATACTTCTATAGCCTTTAAGAATACCGGAGAGGAAATCTCCACAAAACTCTCGAATGTTGTCAATGCAGATATCAAATCAGTTAATACTACATCGAGAAAAATTGATCTTAAGGAGGACATACCAAGAGTTAAAGCTGCAATGACTTCGGTACTAGACAAAGAGCTGCTATTCTGCGATTCGTGGTCTGGCTTGAAAGATCAATTGGGAGAATTACAAACTCAAGCGAACATTGATCAATTTCCTCCACCTTTAACGAACCATGAATCTAATACCTCACCTTCAACAAAGGAAAACAAAGCATATCATCATTTTAATTCCCCAAGGAAAAACGACACTAGTTTAAGTGGGTCGCTGCTAACCCAAAGTCTGCCACGAAAGAGCCCATTGAAACGTCTGTCTGAGAGCACTATAAATTCCAATGCGCTTTCACTTCAAAAAAGTAAGATACCACAACTCCAGCGTCTAAACTCCGACAAAGAAAACTTATTGTCGGATAACAAAAGGCGGCGAGTTGAGGATTATGGTACTATTAATGATTAATACTTGTAGATTAGAGAAGAATGTGTATAGAATTTTAATGTGTTATTATAGTCGCACTACCTGCAACCTTAAATTTAGAGCGAGTAATACAGCATTCGTGTTAACTAATGTCCTACTAAAATGAATATGGATAAGACATTACGATATATAATAGGATACACCACTGTGTCTATTATCTTGTTGGCTTGGTCCGTATATGATTGTTTGGGTCTTTCGTCAGATTTATTTACATTCTTAATTGAATTTACGAATGGGTACAAGCTAGGTATCGTTATCAATTCTATATTCGTGTTGTTCTTCTTGACAGGAAAGCTTCTTCAGCTAACATTATTCGGCGACTTAAGAATAATAGAAACAGAGCATATACTAGAAAAACTACCCTTATTTTTCATCAATCTACTATTCAATTTGTCATCAAATGATAACAATCTACTTTTAAACTGTTTCTTAATTGGAATTTCCGTAGGATTCAAGATATTTCATATTATACTGATGGACCGTATGGATTTTGTACATATGAAGGTTCACAACTCCGTGATAAGCGATGGGACAACTCCCTTGCAGACATTAAGAAGGTATTTCACGAATTTGAACTTTTGGTTGGTGTTCATATTTGTAATATTAGACTTCGCAATTGCCAAGTTTTTGGTATACGATGTATTTCAGGGTATAAACTCTGTAACATGCCTTCTTTTCGGGTTTCAGTTTGCTGTCCAGGGGGTGGATGCACTTACGTATTTTTCTAAGTTGTCCTTAAATGTGTACGAACTCGTGATTTACCGGAGTAGCTCTTCCGGAGTCTTGGATGATTCTATCGACTACGAAGAAGACGAGGAGCAGGTATGGGAGAATAAAGGTTTGTTCATGAAGTCTATAGATATTGGCTCGGCGATTTTGAAAGCAGTATCGTACTTGGGATTTATATACTTACTCACTTTCCATTCAGGATTATCATTACCAATATCAATGATACAAGGAACCTACATGGCATTAAAGCAAACATACAAGGAAATAAAACAATTACTTGCGTTCATGGAATCTTCCAAGAAACTCGATAGCCAATTACCGAATGCAACTGAGAGTGATTTGGGAGAGAGTGATAATTTGTGCATTGTGTGCCGTGAAGACATGCATTCTGTTGATGAGTATGAGAGAATACACCAAAGGAAGCTTTCTGCGCGCAGATATCCCAAGAAGTTAAGATGCGGACACATTCTTCACATGGGATGTTTGAAAGATTGGCTAGAGAGATCTGAATTATGCCCATTATGCCGAAGAAAGGTATTCTTATCCGAATCAGTAAATTCGGAACCAGAAACCTCGAATATACATGAAAGAGACGATAACGACATAACAAACAATAACCTTGAGGGTCAGAATATCCATGAGGGACAAGACCTAAACAACACTGATACCAACGAAACGAATAGACCTGATGGTCACAATTTCGAAAGAAACATTAATGAGAGTGATCCAATAGCATCAAGTGAGGAAGAACTAGAGCCGAATTATCGCCTTTTTTCGGATGAAGGTTCGTATCAACAGTTGAGATTACCAAGGAATGCATTAATTCCTCCTGATTGGACAATCTTACCATTATCAAAGAACGAAGATAACTCTTATGAATTACATTTATCTACAAGCGACAGAGCTAGATTCAGAAGGGAAAGTAAAGTTCCAAGACATGAGTTAAATATAATTGAGCCTCATGGCCAAAGTTTCCGATTACACAACGAAAAATAGTGATTTTTATTACGAATTAATGCATAGTGAATTCAATGCAGAGATGGGTATTATTCTGATTCTATATAATTAGGTAGATCCAATACATTTACATCTTTTGTGGCTTCTTTTCCGTTATCACCTTCGTCAAGATAATCATTTTTATGCATTAAGTTAGCGTCGCCAGCTTCGTCAACAAACATTGGAAGAATATTAGAAAGGTTTATTTCACTAGAATAATCTTCTAGGTTTTCGCTCGCCTCAAAAATCCCTTCTATATTAAGATTCCCTACCAATTTAATGATTTTTCTAATTTCATTTTTAAATGATAACTCAGGAAAAACGAAAGCAAGCTCTTTACACTTGTTAAGGTTTTCTATAACTTTTTTTGTATTTGACTGGATTCTCTCATGTATTTCATCTTTAGGCAAGGGAAGATTATCATTACTGTCATTACTATCACCTTCTGCCTCTAATGCATGTTCTTTATATCTTTTATCGGCTCTAAGGAACTTATTTACTAAATCTATGGTCTCTAGCAACTTGCATAGTGCCATCAAGAAGTAAAAAGTACCATCAATATTGTAAGGAGGTTCTAACAACAATTCTTCAAGCTTATCGCCCAATTTTGTATATTTATTTTTCACTAATAGTGTCCACAAGGAGGTGATTAAGTACAAGGGAGAATGTGTTTTTGACCCCAACCTCCACACAGGAGCTGAAAACTTTCGGGTATTTGTTGAAATTGAGTTGTAATGTTTATTGATCGAATAGAACGACGTGAGCCAGTTCAAAAACTTTTCATCCTTAAATGACGCCTGGTTATTATCTGAATATGCACTTTCTTCTCTTTTTCTACTCAATATTTCTATTCCTAGGGGCCATATCGATCTAATATCGACACTGGGAAATCTGATGAGCAAACAAAATATCTTGTAAGCAGCTGACCACCTCTTCCTCAAAATATTGATATGTAACAAAATCTTCAAATTTTCCAAGTGATGTCGTCTTATACTATACATACCTCTTGAGTTCAAAGTTGAAGAAGACCGATCGAAACCGTGAGGCAAAATTTCAAGACCACTGGTTTTTATCAAATAGGACGCTTTAACCCAATTATCGGAAAGCTCAAACTTCTTCAAAAAATCATTGATAATACTCTTTGGGTCCTGATCACTGGGTTCTGTAGTATCATAATCATCTTCATTAGTACCAATACTTGTATCTTGAGTAGGTTTCTTGATATCATTTATATTGTTTATGATGGATTCGAGGCCTGTTTTCTGAGCAGACTTATTCTGTCTATTCAACAAGACATTCAAATTAGGAATATCATGCCATTCTTCAAATGTTTCTTCTGGTAACCTTTTCTTAGAGATACCTTGTCGAACAATATCATGTAGTTTACCCCTTCGTGGCAATTTTTTTGAGACCTTACTATTGGAGGTTAGACTTTTCTCATTTTTCAAGTCTGTAAGTAATGTCAATTCTTTATAAGTATCCAATAATCTTTCCAACTGCTTGTGCTTCTTCTTAGTATTCGAGATATTAGAATCATATACGAAATTTTCAAACATGGTCTATTATATCATGATTTCGTACTAATGTGAATAAAAAGAGATGAGATGAAGATATTGCGAAGTTGCATATCTAACTACAAATAGATAATTTCAAAGTGTAGAAGGATTTCAATTAGCCTTTACATATAAATCTAATTATAACTATTTACAGTAATACCTTTGTAGAGTGTAACTTATAATAATGTAGTATGGTAGCGGAGTGGGTCATGTTACTTCATTTAAAAACCCATTCCTGGCATGCCACCCATGCCACCCATTCCACCTGCAGGTGCTGGAGGTCCCTTAGGCTCAGGGGCTTCAACAATTGCACACTCAGTAGTGGCCAACAAAGATGCAACACCACTAGCATCAACTAAACCGTTCTTGACAACCTTGAATGGATCAATGATACCAGCAGCGATCATGTCTGTGAGTTCACCCTTAGCCGAATCATAACCAGTGTTGAAATCAGGCAGGTCATAAATCTTTCCGACAATAACTGAGCCTTCTTCACCAGCATTCTCGATAATTCTTCTGGCTGGCTTGGAAATGGCTGCCTTAATAATTTCGACACCCAACTTTTGATCGAAGTTAGCGGCATTAGCCTTGACATCGTCCAAGATTCTGGAAGCCTTGACCAAGGCGGTACCACCACCTGGCAAGATACCTTCTTGAACAGCAGCTCTAGTGGCATTCAAGGCATCATCATAACGATCTTTCTTCTCACCGACCTCAATTTCGGAAGTACCACCAACCTTAACGACAGCAACACCACCAGACAACTTTGCTAACCTTTCTTGCAACTTCTCCTTCTCGTACTCTGTAGTTTGAGGGTCGTTGATAGCAGCCTTTATTTGCTCGCATCTAGCTTCGATGTTCTCCTTGTTTCCCTCACCGTTCAAGACAACAGTGTCTTCCTTAGTGATAGTGATGGAACCGCAGGAACCCAATAAGTCAACAGTAGCATTTTCGGGCTTCAAGTCTAATTCTTCAGTGAACACGGAACCACCGGATAAGATTGCAATATCACCCAAGATGTTCTTTCTGTTATCACCAAATCCTGGTGCCTTTACAGCACAAACTTGAACTTGTCCTCTCAACTTGTTCAAGATACAAGCGGCCAATGCCTCACCATCAACGTCTTCAGCCAAGATCAATAAAGGTCTTCTGCTTTGGTTAGACAACTCCAAGGATGGCAAAACGTCCTGAAGGGAAGAAATCTTCTTCTCAGACAATAAGATCAATGGGTTCTCAAATTCAACCTTGCCAGACTTGGTGTTAGTGATGAAATATGGAGAGATGAAACCGCGGTCAAACTTCATACCTTCGGTGACCTCCAACTCGTCTTCCAAAGTCTTTCCCTCCTTGACGGTGATGACACCCTCCTTGCCTACTTTTTCCATAGCAGAGGCTAATAAATCACCGATGTGAGAGTCACCATTAGCAGAAATGGTAGCGACTTGAGCAATCTCCTCTGATGTGGTGATTTCTTTCTTGTTGTTCTGTAAGAAGTTCACAACTGCTTCGACGGCAGCCTGAGATCCCCTTCTTAAATCCATTGGGTTACAGCCTGCAGCAACATTCTTGACGGATTCAGTGAAGATAGACCTACCCAAAACAGTGGCAGATGTTGTACCGTCACCAGCAGACTCGTTGGTCTTGGAGGCAACTTCTTGTAACAACTTGGCACCCATATCTTCGAACTTGTCCTTCAAAGTGATGGACTTGGCGACTGTAACACCATCCTTAGTGATTTTAGGAGATCCAAATTGTTGCTCGATTAAAACGTTTCTACCTTTAGGTCCTAAGGTAACTGAGACAGCGTCGGCCAAGGTGTTAACTCCCTTCAACAAGGCAGCTCTTCCCTCGACACCGAATTTCAATTCCTTATGAGAAAGGTAACGAACAAATGTGTTAGTGGACTTCTTTAAAGCTGGGCGATTGACTCTCAACATAATTAGTGCTTATTCTCTGTTAGAGTTGTTTGCTTATATAACTACCTAGCTGCTAATTTGCCTAGTTTTATACAATTTTTCAGCGTATGGTCGTGAGTGGAATAAAAAATTCCAGAAGATTCTTCGGTAGTGCATAAACCATTTTCTATTTTCTGGGGATATTGAAGATCAAGATAGAGGTTGCAATAGAGGGACCAACACCTGTCGATATCGATAGTGAAGAGAAGCGCCAGAAGATATATAGTATAGATGCTAAGATCTGTGCAAGATCTGTGAAACTCAGATTCTTTTAAAAAAATATTATAAAATGTATTAGTCAATTAGAAAATATTAGCGTAAATATAAATATTAAGGTAGGGTCAATAGAAAATATACTTGAATTCTGCTGACTATAATTAATAGTGAATGTTTGTTTGATTTGTTTTAAATGTGAATCGTATGACTATGGTGTTGTACAACGACTTAAAGGACGTGGATGGTATCATAAAACGAAAGAATATTTCGATGCCGATCTAATTCTCTTACCATATATGTAGAAAAGGAATGGCACTGGGATCAAGACTGCAGCAACACAACCCAACAAGGTGGCTGCATACTTGATTTTCATGTTGACAAACATTTGACGGGCGAAAAGAGGGAAGACACCACCGAAAATGGATCTCAAAAAGGTGTTTCCTGCCAATGCAGAAGCAGCGAAGAGTAAGTAGCAGTCAATGATGTAGTTGATGCAGGGTAAGAAGATTGTCATTAATCCAAAACCCACCAAGGATGCACCAATAGTTGGTACAATCCAATGGACGTCATTTCCAAAGTCACCTGCCCATCCTAACCAAAACAAACCACCACAGAACACGACACTTCCAAGCATAATAGGGGGCAAACGCTCCTCAGGTACGGGCTTACCGTTGTTTTCGTCCATGACTCTATTATATCTCTTTTCAGAGTAAATACAAACAGCACCACCAGCGAACACCCCAATCAACATAGACAAGTAGGGCAACTCGGCAACACCTGTTCTCCAGCCGTATCGCCCTTGGAAAATCAAAGGAACGGCAGTTAATAATAAATACAACAAACCATAGATAAAAGCATTGTACAAGGTGATTAAGAACAAAATAGGTTCAGTGAACAACATAATAATGGGTCTCACAATGTTCTTTTCAGTAATTTCTTTGACACTTAAGGAGACTTCTTCTGCGGGAGCCAAAATAGCCCAGTTACCAGTCCTTCTTCTCAATGTTTCAGCCTTCTCACGGAGAACTGTTGGATGATGAGTCTCTTTATAGAATAAAAGCACACAGACAAGCGCGAGACACCCCACAATGGCACTAAAGTAGGAGGTCCATCTCCAGCCTAAATGTTCGTTTTTAACTGTGAAGCCACCAAATATTGGTGCCAACATGGGACCACCAAATAAAACCAGGGCAAATACAGCAGTTGCTTGTCCTCTAGTTGCAGTACCAAACATGTCTGCCATCGACGCTGGTGCCACGACAATGGGAGCAGCACCAACAAAACCAGCAAAGAACCTACAAAGCATAACTGTTTGTATATCCTTAGCTGTGGCAACAGCAAAAGAGAAACAAACGTAACCAAAGGATGAAGGAATCATAACCATCCTTCTCCCAAATAACTCAGACAAAGGTCCCCATATAATAGGGCCCGAGGCAAAACCGAAAACGAAAAGAGAAGTACCCAAGGCAGCGACAGTCCAGCCAACATGGAACAACTCCATCACGACCACACTGGCCTCTGCAAACATAGCAGAGCCTACTGAGACGGAAAACGCACATAGAGCCACAATAAGGGAGGTGTAGATCTTCTTGCTGAGAGGCCAGTTCTGGGGGTGTATAGGGTCGTCTGGACCATCAAAAGACACCATATAACGTTCCTTGTCGCTGATGGCTGGCGGATAGTCTCTCCCACCACCCATTGGAGGCAAAGGCTCGTCCGTGTTGTTGGCTTCCTCCAACAATTTTTCACTGCCGGTCATTCTTCTGCTGAGGGTCTGAGAAGGGTTTGCACTGGACTCATACCTTGTCAACTCATCTTTTCCGGGAACAATTCCCTGCTCCGTGTCCAGCGCACCCATCTCCAAGTCTCCGGTGAATTGCTTAGGAACATCTCCGCCATGGCCCTCTGTGCTGTGGCCCCCATCTTCAGAGCCTCTGGACTTCTGTTCGTGCAAGTGTTCATTGCCCACCGACTGCGTTTCTGATGACGCATCTTCAAAGTGATTGCTTAGCTGCTGTTCTGTTTGGTTTGTCATTTTCACACCCTACTCTACTCAATCAATGCCTTAAAATCAAAATGATGCTTCTCCTACTCTGTTTTTATATTCTATTAAGATAGGTTTTGTTTCTTCCAAATTCAAGCAAACTAATAATTACCTAGTCGCAGTTATTGCTAGTTTTTCTATGCTAAGATTAGTGCTTTCTCAACACTAGATTCTGAGGGCTAGTCTATTATGAAATTTAATTCTAGCAAATGAATTATTCAACATGAAGGGAGCGGCCCACCTTGTATTTATAATGCGCCTATTGTATAGTAATATTCCACTACTAAAATTACTACGCTTTCCTCATCTCTTGTTCCTGGTGCAAAGTCGGCTTTATAGTGTCGCTTTCAGACCGATGCCCATTCTCACTATTTAGGAAATTCAAATACACTCACATGATTGCATCGAGTGTCTACCAGCTAAGTGCTATTTCAACGGCTTTTAGCCCATAGTTAATGAGCTCTACTTGAAACCTCAGAGTATATATGGCTTTGAAACTGGCGGTGCTAACTGGCGTGCTAATGGTGTCTATGTCGCCCTTAGGGTCTACAGTACCCCAGTCTCTATATCTGTCGCGAACCATTAGACATCGGTTTCTGCCATCTCTTTTCAGTTTTTCTTTTTTTTTCTATGTTCTATTGTTTTCTTGACATCAAGCGAGCGGCGCTAAAACTCAAGAAGAAGGGCCAGAACTGCGCCTGTTCGAGAAACTGCCTGCATCACTTCGTTGAGCCAGGTTATGAGGCAAGAGGCCAAGATCTTGTCATGGACAACGCAGCCCAAACAGGGAGGGGGGGTGTTGTGACTAATTGCTAGAGCCGAGTGCCGATAGAAGAGCTATTTCTCTTGTTGGCGCGGCAGGAAAGTAGGATTGCAAGAGTAGAAGGGCAAGGAGAGCCAGCTGGTTGTCTCGGATGACGGAACATGTATGTTCCGTCATCCGAGACATATCACCAAAACGGTCATACTGGCCAAGGATGAGGCGTGCAAGACAGAGCGCATTCTGGTGAGCAAAGATATTAGTTCGGCAGTGGCCACGGTCGTAGATGTAGCTGGAGACCCGAGCAGGGTTTGGTGAGCAGACGAGGCTGCCAAAAGGGCTGTTGTGGTGGCGTATACCAGCGAACGAATATCTCTTACAAACCTCTGTGCTTACTTATGCTGCTACCCTCGCATCCGAATGCAGGTAGAAATACTCTAAGCCTGCTTGCTTAGAGGCCACAGGGAGATCGGCGACAATGCAGCCGATCTTCCTGGGGCTCTTATAGACACAGAGCTAAAAATTGTCCAGCAGGCATTTAGGCGAGCACTATATTGTATCATAGGGAGAAGCTTCTGGTTATTTTTTTAAAGGTATAAGTTCGTGCATTATCACCGAGGTGGCGGAATAGGTGGCACAGTAAACCTCCATGCATCCGCGACAGACCAAAGGGGATATCGTGTTGTAGAGAACCTTGATGGACACCTTGGGCAGACCACTCGCTCTCACCCCTAGCCTTAAGTCGGAAGCGAGAAAGGGGTGAAAGTCTTGCAGCATACAGGTATATTTAGAGCCGGTATAGAACGAGAAATTGAACAGGACTCGAAAAAGTACGACGGATGCAGTATAGCATTTCACGACAGTAGAAAATAGAGCTTGTTCGGAGGGTTTTGCCCTGAGTAGCCGTGTAGACATACGACCAAGCTGTTGCTTCTATTTGGGAAGCTGTGGAAGCTCGCAAACTTCAGCTTTCAGTATTGACACAAGAAAATCGAACATGACCCTTGGCTAGATCGGTATGTTGCTATTTCGGTGGGATCGACGGCCTCTATAATACGAGTGTATTTTGCAACTAAAGTCGTTGGAGACAGAGAAAGAGCGATACTTCGTGCACGCACCATTACAGATTTGGGTAATGGGCACGACCACCATTTCTGCTGGGGCAAGATATGGGCCTTAGGGCTTCAGACAAGCAATGCAGCTCTGCGACAACTAAAGAGGTGGTTTCGAAATAGAGGAGTAAACGCCTGAAATTCCCGCGATCTGGAGCTAGTTCGCGCAGACTGCCATATCGAGAGCTGAAGTCAAAGGAGCCGAGCATTGCTACACGAGGAAGAATGGAGAGCGACGGGTTCGTTCCGATACTGGCATTATTCTACGCGGTGTTTCACCCTACAGAGGGAACTAAGGTACTTTATCAGGTACCAGAAGGGTCCATTGGTACTGCCGGGAGGAAAAGCGATAGTGATCTTTTCGATTTCGATACGATCAAGAACTATATCATCCCTAAGGCCAAACTATGCAATCGCTTGATCAGCATCAAGGTCGACAAATACAAGGTGTTAGGGTATCCGGTAAGCCTTGAAAACCCCAAGTACTCTAGGAACTCGTTCAATTTCAACTTTTGCTTTGTTTTTCCATACAACAGTGATACTACACCGTACGAAAGTGCCATTGAGCGTATGGGGAAAATGTTTCAGGTTCTAGAGGAGCAGAGCTTTATCCTCTCGCGATCCGACAAGTCGGGTTCATTTTTCAAAGATCATGGAGTTGACCATCCTGATAACAAGAGAATGAACGACATGTATGTGACACCAGGATTCAGAAACATGCTGAAAATTAGCTTATCATCGATCGAGTCGCTCATGCAGCAAATTTTCCAAGATTTGAATAACTATTCTGAATGTTGTATACCCTTGGATAGTGCTAATTCTGTCGACATCAAATTGTTTCCGATTTTGCCTGCCCCCTTAAATATCAAGGCCTACCAGGTTCCTGTTCTTACTGTGGAACTCGCCTCTTTGGTTGACTTGAATTGGGATCCGACGATGCTAAAGATTCTTCCCTACATCAACGGTGTAAATTCTGTCAAAATAATTAGCGACTTGGCAGACGCAGACTACATTTTGACCAAACAGTGCATACAGCATCTCATGCATTACAAGTGTATCAAGATAATAGACGTATTTCAGTTCAATGCCATATATGCACCTACCAACAACATTGGTGATTTTTTAACGATCAGTGGTATGGCAGAGGAGTGCCAGGCATATATTATGACAGATGTTTCGGAGCCTTTGTCCAGCAACAGTGTCGTTACACCGAACGAAGATTCTGAGAGTATAACCCAACAATCCCCAAGGTTTCCAAGCTCCTTGTCGCCATTGAGCAAGGATAGTACATTGTTTGGATCTAGACGAAACGGTGTAATGCGGACATTGAAAATTCCTTCTAAGGCTACACTTTTCTATCTCTACCGTTCCTTAAATCAGGGTCAGCGCGTTAAAGACTGGTACTTGGAGCATAAAAAACTATTATCAAACATAGATATCCGGAGATTTATGACTTTTGGCGTTATAAGAGGAATCATCTACCGAGTGAATTCGTATCCAATTCTCAGTGCGATCACGAGGTCAATAGAAAGCAATAGCAATGCCTCCAATGCGCTCGTGGAGTACTACAAGCAGAACTTGTGGATGAAGAGCGAATATGACTATCGTGAGTCTGTGTCCTCGTCTAAGACGGCTCTCTTCTTCGACAATCCAGAGGAAGGCTCCTCAAAACAGTTTAAACCAAGCATAGCCAAGAACCACAGAGTCAGTTTCGGGGCTGATATGCCCAGGCGTCGCTACTCTAACACCTATGTGTCGGAAAGCCATTCCGAGGAACTGCTGTCGTCTGACGAGGACGTCGTTCCTCTGCATCGTGATAGTGCGCCTTCAGTGAAGCAGCAAGTATGGCCCGACACCGAGGAAAACCTCGTTATTCTCTTGAAGTTGTTGAATGGGTTCCAGAATATGGACTCGATATGCACAGAGATGCACAAGTCTCCGAGCGAGATCAAAAACCTTATTAGTTGTTTGGGCTCCTACGATACTGTGAACAGCTGAGGATGTGCCTACATTCCTACTTAACCCCAAAGAGTATGAATCCTGAGTCAACGTTCTGACCGAGATGCTCGTAGTGATTATGGTTGTACTGTATGGCTGCCATACTTCGCCATACTAGTCGGTGTTTCACTCCCCAGAGAGAGAAGAGTAGTTTTCCACATATTGCGGGTAACCCAAAAATACCATGACGATTTTGTGTCACATGTGAGCGTCTAAACTATGAACATATGAGACGCTCGCCGCGACTGAGGTTGTTTTGTTTAGACCATAAAATATAAACAAAAGTTGTGGGTTATTATTTTCTTTTCATTAAGATATCGTTGAAAGATAGATAACACTTATTAAAAGTACAAGATGTCAGGTAAAGGAAAAGTTCATGGAGGTAAAGGAAAGTCGGCGGAGTCAGCTAAGACTTCTACGTCCCATTCTGCGAGAGCCGGTTTGCAGTTCCCAGTAGGAAGAATCAAGAGATACTTGAAAAGAACGGCACAGAATAAAATTAGAGTAGGATCAAAGTCAGCCATATATTTAACAGCTGTGTTGGAGTATTTGACAGCAGAAGTTTTGGAATTGGCAGGAAATGCAGCCAAGGATTTGAAGGTGAAAAGAATCACTCCTAGGCACTTGCAGTTGGCTATCAGAGGAGATGAAGAATTGGATACATTGATTAAGGCTACCATTGCTTTTGGTGGTGTATTGCCCCACATCAACAAGGCATTGTTGTTGAAGGTTGAGAAGAAGAAGCAGAAATGAGTTGATGGGATGACCTGGAAATGCTGGAAGTTGCTCTATAAACTGTTTGTTTTTTTGTAAGTTTAATGCTCTCCGTGAGTGTCGAATTCTTTTTTTAGTATTTGTATTATATGGCTTTTCCCTTGGTTAATAAACAAAGTGTACAGTAGCAGAGAGTGCTGGGTGTAAAAACTAGTGGTCTGAATAAAGATCTATGTACATGCTCTACCGTTATCTATTTACAGCTGGTTTTGTAGGCGTAGCAGAGGAAGCGTTCGCGGGAGGCGTGGGCGACGAAGCTGTACCAGAAGGGGCCGACTGCTTCTTCTCGAGGGCCTCTCGCTCGGCCTCTGACTCACGTATGCGCTTGTGGAGGTTCGCTACCTCCAGCTGGAGTGTCTCTAGCTCATTTTGTATTGCCATCAAATCCTCCTGAACAGAGGTGCGCCGCAGAGTGGTCTTTTTACGGCTCCTATACGACTCAAAGATGATCATGGACCCAGCCACCGAAAAGACAAATAGCTCGCTTAGGAAATTGGCCCCCTGTTCTATTGCCTTTTTATCGTTCAACGGACGCACCTTGATCTTCTTTTCGCCCATGAGGTTCATCCTCAACCTGACGTCCATATGGTGCAAGCGTTGGGCAATGCTTATACATCCTCTACGGAACCCTTCACGCTCCTTCGCCTGCGCCTTGATGGTGTTAGAAATGGGCTTTGCTACCGTTCTTATAAGCAAAGTGGTGAATTTGAGAGCAATCCCACTCATAGTGCTCGAGTGGTTGGTCGCCTTCCAATTCTCTCAGTGGCCCTGTCGGAAAAGGTAATCTCAGACGTGTTCAGTTTCTATGCTGATCTAAAATCCGGGGAAGTAACCCACCTAGTGTTGGAATAGTACTGGACTTGGCCCTGTGTGTAAGTAGCCTATCTGCGTAAGCTTGCTCTGATATCCAACTGCCGGCCCAGCTGTAAGCTTTCTCGAAGGCCGTGGTGCAGGCACTGGGAAAGAAGGGGTTTTGTGTCACAAAAATTACACAAAGCGTGCACTGCGACACGACCACAGGTTCCCAGGCTCCTCTAGCTCCTTGAGAGCTCCAGCCGTCGCTTACCGGAGTTCAGCTCCATGTCCTCGAGCCCATGCACTCCACACACCGTAAACACATATACGTGGCCAGGGCCCGAGAAGGGCCCTGCTGCTGCTGAACGCTCGCGGTATCGCTCTTTCCACTGGCCAGCACCGTGTCATGGTTGCTCTCTTCTCTTCATCTCGAAGCATCAGCTTTTTTCTCGGCTTCTATACTCCAGCGACGAGACAGCCTTTACGAGTTTTTTTGCTTTGCCCAAAGCTGCACAATAGGGGGCAGGCTCTTCTTCGTGCGTGATCTCACTCTTTTCTTGGTGCTGACTCCATCTTTGGCCCGGCATGATTGGCCGGGTCCTATTGGACGGATCACCCTGGGGTCCTTGGATTGGCGTCTACTCGATGTTCACAGGATTATAGACAGGCGAGATTCGAAGCCTGGATCCCCACAAAACGTGTTGGTCACACAAAGGGTGGTTTTGGGAAAGCGGTTCTTTGGGCCCGACACCACCAATTTCTCTGCACAATGAGGTGGGTGAACCCTAACACCAGATCTTGTGGCTGCTACGCACACCCAGTGCCAAAAGAAATGAGGAAAGGACCTACTCAGACTGTTGGTGCGGCCTCGACTCGCTGGACGTCAGTGCATCTACTACTACACTATCAGATATTCACTACAGAAGGATACAGAAGGATACAGCAGCAGATAGCAAATCGTACTTCAGATATATATCTCACTCTAGTCTACAGCGGTGCCCATTGTGGGCAAAACACAAACGGTAACCATTTTCTTTTCTATTACCCCAGATTCTTGCGCAGTTGTGCCATAATGAAGAGGGGAAGGAGGGGAGAACATAAAAAGTTGAACACATAAAGACCGAATGTCCAAAATATATATATATACCTCAGTAGTCCAGCGTATTCTTTTTAGTTTACCAGTAACAAGAGCCTTTGGTACCTAAAGAATATTTAAAGACATTCGAGTGTTTTTTGAGTAAGGCTACTAAGAACTTTTGAAGACCCACTAAATATTTATTTTGGTTTTGTGTCATTGTTGAACGGCGGCTAAATTCGTTTAAGCAACATCACAAGAACAACGTCTTTTTCTCGTGTTAGCAGACTATAGACCACAGACCCGAGCAGCAACAGCTCTCGAGAGTTATACTAGAGATTACCTGTTCTGGATAGGAGAACAGTGGAATTTACAGGTAGCTTTGACGTATTTTTTGACGAAGTACGCATCGTGATTATTTACAGCTTTCTTGGACCTGAGACGTACCTGGAAGTGGAAACAAGCAAGAGGTAGCTTATTTGCGAATAAACTTGGCCAGAATAGCACTAGGTAGCATTAAGAATAATGGTCGAGCAGCTTTCTATGGCCCATGAAGACCTGGTGAAGGTTCCCGCCGGATTCAGGGAGAGGAGCAAGGGCAAAGCCAATGCAGTCGACCTTGAGACGTACGAAAAGATGTATAAAGAATCAATTGAGAACCCGGGCCAGTTTTTTGGCAAGTTGGCAAGGGAAAACTTGAGCTGGATCCGTGATTTCGATGTTGCAAGGTACCCTGCGGACCCCGAGGAAGATTTTAAGGAAGGGAATATCCCAACGTGGTTTTTGAATGGCCAGCTAAACGCAGCTTATAACTGTGTAGATAGATGGGCAATCAAGGATCCAAACAAGACTGCGATTATATATGAGGCGGATGAAGTTGGCGAGGGCCGTATTGTGACTTACGGCGAGTTGCTTCGCGACGTTCTGCGCTTGGCTCACTCTTTGTCGAAGCTCGGCATTGGTAAAGGTGACTCTGTTGCAGTTTACTTGCCCATGATACCTGAGGCTGTTGTGTCTTTGTTAGCTATTTCTCGTATTGGTGCTGTGCATTCGGTGGTGTTTGCAGGTTTTTCCTCCACCTCTTTGCGCGACCGTATTTTGGATGCAAAATCTAAAATCGTTATCACCACAGACGAGTCGAAAAGAGGAGGAAAGACTATAGAAACAAAAAAGATAGTCGACGAGGCGTTGAAGAAATGTCCCGATGTTTCCAATGTCCTTGTTTTCCGCAGAACTGGTAACGTAAGAGTTCCATTTTCTGAAGGAAGAGACTTGTGGTGGCACGAGGAGCTCATAAAGTACGGCCCTTACTTTCCTCCTGTGCCTGTGAATGCTGAGGACCCTCTTTTCCTATTGTATACATCTGGCTCCACAGGAAAACCTAAGGGTATTCAACACAACACAGCTGGATATCTTTTAGGCGCCCTTTTATCCACCAAATACACTTTTGATGTGCACGAAGATGATGTGCTCTTCACTGCGGGAGATGTTGGTTGGATCACTGGTCACACATATGCTGTATATGGTCCCTTGCTTAATGGTGCTGCCACTGTTATATTTGAAGGAACTCCGGCCTACCCTAACTACTCTCGTTACTGGGAAATAGTTGACAAGTACAAAGCAAACCAATTTTATGTTGCACCTACTGCATTGCGTCTTTTGAAGAGGGCTGGTAGCAAGTACGTGGCAGATTATAAATTGGACTCCTTACGTGTTTTGGGTTCTGTAGGAGAACCTATTGCTGCAGAAGTTTGGCATTGGTATAATGACAATATCGGTAGGGGTAAGTGCCACATAGTGGACACTTACTGGCAGACAGAGTCCGGCTCCCATCTACTCACTCCATTGGCAGGTGTAACCTCAACAAAACCTGGTTCTGCGTCACTTCCATTTTTCGGAGTAGATCCAAAAATTTTGGATCCAGTTTCTGGTAAAGAATTGACTGAGAGAGATGTAGAAGGTGTGCTTTGTATCAGATCTTGTTGGCCATCAATTACTCGTGGAATCTTCAATGATTATGCCCGTTTTATTGACACATATTTGAAGCCATATCCTAATCATTACTTTACCGGAGACGGTGCTGCTAGAGATAAGGATGGCTTTTACTGGATCTTAGGTAGGGTTGATGACGTTGTTAACGTTTCAGGTCACCGCTTATCTACAGCGGAGATAGAAGCGGCTTTGATTGAGCACGAACTTGTCAGTGAATGTGCAGTCGTAGGGTACGCCGACGATTTGACAGGTCAAGCCGTTGCTGCTTTTGTTTCCTTGAAGTCCGATATTGAAGTTGGCGACAAGGAGATCATCAAAAAGGAACTTATCCTAACAGTTCGTAAAGAGATAGGTCCTTTCGCTGCCCCCAAGTTGATTCTTTTAATCGACGACTTGCCTAAGACAAGATCAGGTAAGATTATGCGTAGAGTATTAAGAAAAATCTTAGCTGGCGAAGGGGACCAATTGGGTGATTTGTCAACCTTGTCGAACCCTGGGGTCGTAACTCAGATCTTTAAGGTGGTTGAAGATGAAGCACATAGAAAGTGAAATGAGGCAAGCGTATACGAAATGTGTCCTTATTTATATTTTCATTTCTTCATGTTTTTAAGTTTATCTTTATTGTAACGTTTGAATATGAATATACTAATAAAAATATTTTATTTAAACACAAACTTCTGTAGGTCAATTGATGAAATATGTTTATTAAAATGCATTAGCTGTGGTTTGAGCATACCTATGTACATAGTGGAAAGTGACAGATATCCGATAAAACAATAATATGGACAGGGACATAAGCTCCCTTATGTGAATCTAGACACTAAATAACAATATGAGTTCACATATTCACTTGAACTGAGATACCAGGTCAAATAATGAATTAGGCTCAGGCTTTTTTGATACCAATGTAGGAGTAAGGCCATTTTCAACCAAGAATGACTCAGTTGTAGGACCAATGGATGCAATTCTAAAGTCACGATAATCAGGTTGCTTTAATTTCTCAACGATATACCGAGTTCCTTGCGGACTAAAAAAAACGACCCAAGGCTTTCCTCCTGATGTAGTCCTTTCTATCGAACCCAAAGTGCTTTCAAAATTCTCATTTATATCACTTCTATCTTCTGTCTTGTAAACAATTATTTCAGTCAAATCTATTCCCGCCTTTTGCAAAGCCCGAGGAATTATATCTCTTCTAACTTCCCCAGTGAAAAACACTATTGGACTAGACCTATCCATGTCCCTGAGAATGACTTCTGCAAGCACAGCACCATTGTTGGCATTATCTCCTCCTCTAATATTTTTAAAGCCATGATCTTGCAAAACTTTGGATGTTGCAGGCCCTACCGTATAAGCAATCTTGTCGAACACATTTTTCTTTAATTCTGCGTCTTCAATTTCGTTAAGGCAGTCCATTACTGACTCTACTGCCCTCTGACTAGTCACTATGAAATATGGAGTGGACTTAAATTGTTTGCTGACCAAATATTTCATCGTCGCTTCCCGGTCATAATGAGAGTGCTCAAGAAGTGGTATAAAATGGGTCTGAAAATTATTTGAGGTAAACTTTTCTTCGTAGTTGTCTCTGGGAATCGACTTATTTTTGAGAAGTATAACTTGGTTTTCCATATTTCATTCACTATTCAGAATATATCACATTAAATGGTATATGTATAAATCAATTCTTAGTGTATAATATTAGAAAGAGTTGAGCTTGCTTTTTCGATTCTGCGACATTAAACTGCGAATCTATATCCATTGCTTCTTACACTTGGCATTTACAGGCGAGTTCTACACGTATTAAGTTCAGTTTAAAACTCATTCAAAATACTAGTATTTTACCATTATAAAAGCTACACAGTAGATCAAAATAAAAAAAAAAATTAAATACTCTTATCACTCGAACACCATCAAACTGCCTGTAAAATGTTTAAAGAGCTCGCATCATTACCATAATCAAAAACCTTTTTTAATCTCTCATTACCAACCATTAAATTTCCCACGAAGTCTCTTATGTGATACTTGAATGTTTCAATGGACTCAAACCTGTAGCCCATAACAGAAACAAGGAAGAAAACCCCGACTATCGAAACCAAGACTGGGAACCAGAAAAATAGCAACATCTTATCATTTTCGACAGTTTTTCTAGGATGATTTATGTAAGAAACCACCATGTCCTCCGATGAGTCAGAGGCCTCCTCAGGGTCATCGTGATTTTTCGAGTCCACTTGCGATGAACTACCGTTAGAATTTATATCATTTAACCTTCTCTCAACCGAAGACTTGGGCTTCAGATTAAAAGAGGGGCCGAATGGGAACAAATCATCATAAGATGGCAAGTTATTATCTTCCTCCATGTTACTGAAAACAGTCTTAACTTTCTCCCATAATCCATTTGGGCCGGAATCACCATTATTGGGAACAATAGTGCTATCAGAAACATTATTTAAGCTCTCATTGGAAATTGTCCTTTCGATCTTAGCCTTAGGACGCAGATCGATATTCATATCAAGGATCTCATTAGCATTAGCCCCGCAACCGCTATCTTTATCCTCTTCGTCATCCAATTCAGAAGAATCATATTCAGAGTCTGCAAGATCAGAAGAATCGTAACCACTATCCGAAGATCTTGATACCTGCTCTTTCGATCCCCTGAGGTTATTACTGCTATTGTCTTTATTTGATTCATTTCCGAGAACCATAGGAGAAACATGACGACCAATCCCAACAGCAAACATAGAGCTCAAAGAGTCTAAACTAGCACATTTAGTAACTCTCTTCTCCAAAGAGTCATCTTCAAGGCTACTGTTCAGCTGTGATTCTTTCTTTTCAATGTCGCTAAACATGTCTAATACATTTAGATCACAATAATCTTTCAAGACCTTATCATTAGACAACTTCATGTTCCAGTTCGATTTACAAGCGATAAATAATTGGATAAGTTTTCTGTGTCCACACATCGAGGCCAAAAATAATGGAGTAATACCTTGGTTGTCTCTGATATCTATCTTACAACCATGAGCGACCAAAAATCCTATAAGCTGGTGGTAATTCTTTAATGTAGCCAAATGGAGTAACGTTTGACCCTGATGGTTTGTCAACTGCCAGTTTGGAATTATTATTGGGCAGTTTGGCATATCCACCAAAGCTAAGAAGTTTATCAAGATTTCTTCGGTAGATAAATCCGATTTTGTTAATTTCTCAACTGCCCTGTGAGCATTATCAAACCAGTCTACATTAGGATCATTAAATTCATCTGCAATATTCATATTATTTTGCACCCCAGTCGAATCTACTGGCAGAATTCTTGATGAGCCAGATTGGCCATTAGAACCATTATTATTGTCCGTTCCAACTATCCTTCTAGCAATGTTTTTAGCGTCTTCCAATTTACCATTCATCTTCAACCCCACTATTTGTAAAGCCAACTCGATCAACTGCTTATCTGTGTCATCAGTGTAAGTGAATACTTGCTGTTGAGGAATAGCTATCGGATCAGATTCATGTTCTTCGAAACAAACAAGAACCTGTCCAGGTTGAGATGCAGGAGGAAGATAAGTCACTATAGTCGATTCCGACCAGCAATGAGTCGCCAAAGCTTGATTAGCACCAAATTTTACGGATAATCCATTGCGGAAGTTGAAACCCAACAAAGTAACTTCTATACCGCCTCTTATGGGACCTTCAGCTGGTATAACACGTTGAATGGAAGGAATTTTCGCCTGAGTTGAAATCTGTGGTTGATTTAATGGAGAGTAGACATAGTTGGGAGGATTTTGAATAATGTACTGTTGATTGTTTTGATGCAAAGATGCAGAAGTGTTAGTATCACTGTTGCTTAATGGACTGAACCCTATGACGCTATTTAACATCGAATTGCCAGGATCAGTAAAAGAATCATCATATGACAGCTTCTTACGTTTAAAGTCTCTGCCATATGTTGTATTCGAATCCGTATTAGTCTGTTGATCAGAGTTTGAATCGTCAATAGAATTAGGAGAAAGAGGATGAAGAGAGCCAGTTGACTCCTTATAATCTTTGGATAAATGCTGAGGCGATTCTTGAGACCTTGATTTAGCTGTCTTTTTTCTATCCATGATCATTATGTTTGAAGAAAGCTCCTTGGCTACTATTTCACCTCTCCAGTTCCTAAGAACAAATAACAACTTGAAACCTTCCGTTTCTTTATGATGTCTGCAGTAACATATTATTCTTGCAGATAACTCTAAAGATTTGGCAGAGTCTATATTCAATCCATTTGGGGTAGGGAAAGATACAATTTCTTTGCAGTTGAATATTATTGCTTTTTTCATCATCTGATCATTCGCCCACGAAGCAGAATTATTTTTGATGTTTTCCTTTGTACCACCAGACATCTCTGTCTCATTACCAGTAAAAACAGTCTTTCTTCTAGATGCTCTTTTTTCTTCACGTCTAATACACCTTGAACAAATGTTACATGAATTCCTGAGGTCTGACGTAAGCACGTAAGTGTCCATGTAAAGCAAGTGGTTCTTCAACGTTTGTGACACATCATTAATGTCCCCTGCAAGACAAAACTTGTTTTTCGAGATTAAGTCCCTAGGTATGTGAAGGAGTAGCTGTGGAGGAGGAGGACTAAGTGTGAACTTAAGCTTTATTTGAGTTTCAACTCTGGAATAAGATGGCAAGTTCGATAAAGTCAATTTGTAAGGCAAAGCGGAAAGAGTCTCTGGCAGGAAATCCAAAACAGAAGGATCTCGTATATCCACACTGTCTGGGCAAGGATTTATGTTCGAGTTTCCAAACATTAGCTTCGACAACTCGTCACGGACCTCGTCCAAACCCAGAAGCTTCTCGCCTTCAAATTCACCTATCTGACCATCGAGTTCCACTCCGTCATCATAATGCGGCTGCGCCAGGTACAACTTGTCTATCAAATCGTTGTCCATATCAACGTCTCCAGGGCTCATCTCATAAACTCTCTGGTCCAAAAACTCATCCAATATATCCTCGTTGAGGGTATTCTGTCCGATCTCGAGACTCATCCTTCTCAACTCTTATTCCTCGATCGAATCCGCCTTCCGATGGCTATTTTTTTTATCTGTCGATCTCCGGGATACTATAGCGCTCCTAGACCTGCTCTGGATGATCTGGTATACGTCGTCTCCACCAAATCCTCTCAAACAACAGTCCGTGCTATTTCCGGGCTTTTTTCTTTCAAAATAACAACACTTCGCCTTCTGTTTAGGCTGATGTAGCGCTGTCTTTAAAAATCCTCTTGCTGGTGAATTTTACAGCCTTTCCGGAAAAATTATTCCTGTCCTGTATTACCGTGCTAGACGTATAGCTCAAACTTAATTAGAAAGCCTTTTTGTAAGTATAAGCTCTAGCACTTTTGTATTATGATATATACCCTTTCTATGCTTAAACTATTTATCATTAACTAGCCGCCGTTGTTTCATTCTCCTATAATAGATCTAGGGTTTTGTGTAACCTTTTACCTACTTCTCACCTTATAATGGCCAGACCAGCAATGTTGGGAATGAGCGAAATGTTGGGAATGACACAAAACACACACTTGTGACATATCACATTTGTACGTGTACAGAGTCGCGTGTATTTTGTACTTGTTTTTTGCTTTTTGTGTTCGGACCGATTCCTCGTATTTTGCACTGGGCACACAGCGATAGGATAGGGATGCGACAGGGAGAAGGCGACGCGGCGCACACGTGATTGTTGGTAACGTGACTATTAATGATGAATCTTGATGAATGGGTTGCCATGAGGACACCAACAGATGGCCCATTCATGAGTACAGATCTGAAACACAGCCGTGTGCAATGCACAGAGAAGGGCGGGTCTAGAATGCAGGCGCACTGATGTTGGCCAGCATAAAAGACTGGCTTCCGCTAGCACGGGCAGCGATGCGGACGCTGGACTCTCTTAGGGTCATGACTATGCAGCACAAAGCCAAGGTGTCGAGATCGGTGGTCAAGGTAGTGTTTAGGTCCATGTCGGGCGGAATAGAGGCTCCGTCCTGGTACAACTCGATCTTGCCCATCTCTGAATATCTCTTTGGGAGCAATGTTTTGAGCGAGTCGTTGTAGAACACAACGTCTTTGAAATTTCCAAACGGCGGCAGCAACCTGGGCACTAACTGGTGTTCGGTTGTAACTGAATTGCTCAACATGTCTTTTATAAACGGGCAGGAGTGGCTCGGATAGGGGTTACTTATTTCATCTTCAGGTTCATGCACCTGCTTCTTTCCATTTTTCTTTTTACCCTTGATAAAAGACGACATCTCAAAACCCTTTTTCTTGTTAATGAGCTCATCGCATAACGATGGCTTATCTTTGTCTACCACGATAAGCTTGAGCGATGGGCTGTAATGCCTAACGTACATATTCGATAGAGATGTGCCTAGGACCCTGAAACGAGTCCCCTTGTAAATGAAATCCGCAAAAGAAAGAAAGTTATGTTGAAACACCAATACTTTGAAGGGCTCGCCTCCCAATGAAGTGAAAGTACAAGTAAACCTTCTAACCTTGTAGAAGTGCTTGACATGTACTGCGCAGAACTGATAGCTCTCATAACTCTTTGGACATTCAGCTTTTTCGTTCTCCTGGAAGTTTGGCGGTAACGGGCGTTCTCTGTACCTGTGGAATATGACGAACGGGGTGTTTTTCCGGATCAATGCGAAGTTTGGGGTTTGAATTTTGAAAAGAGGTAACCCCCTCCCTTCGTATTTCAGATCCACTGGAATTATATGGGGTCGGTCATCCACAACGTCATTATAATTAACTGGCCCTGGCTTTTCTTGAGTTCCTGACGATACCACGCGGGGAATGCCTTCGTTGTCATAGGTTACTATCAGACTTTTTCTTCTCTTCTTTGTTATACTTCGCAACTGTTTGAATTCGTTGAAAGACTCCCTGCTGGTGAAAAAATACGTATTTTGCTTCAAAAGCTCGTTGACTATAATAAACTCCCTTTTCACGTTAAATCTTGATATATCCCTGCCCATGATAGTGTTTGTCTGTTCAGACTCGTCCACTATCGTATCGTTATCTGCCAGATCTGGTATGCCGACTCGGTTGCCATCGTCTCCACGTTCCTCATATCTGTGCCGTCGCAACAAAAAGGGCAAATAAAGCCTGAAATTATCACTATAGCTCTCCTGTAGCTCCAACTGTGCATTTTTGTCATTTCGTAGCGTCTCACTATCGGATAGCGCTATTGAATTGGTCATAGAAGTCCCTGGAGAGATACTCCTCTGAATGGAGGAGCTCGCAGTATTTATGGTATGTCTGTCCAGAAAACTAGCCTGATCATCCGCTATGAAACCAAATCTCTCATCACCAATAGATTCTTGAGACGTATTAGATCTACCTTTGAATATCCTCATATATGCTGGCCTAAATGAATAACGCAGGTGTTTGCAAAAAAAAAAAATTTAAATTGTATTCAAGCCGCATCGTTCAACTTGATGTATTTGTTGTTTTACGAGAGACGCTATTCATTTAGGTGTACCAAATTAAATGAGCCCCCATTATCTCTCACACTAATAGCTTAGTGTTGTAGTTCTCTCTGTCTATGCCCGTGTCTACCAGAAATTCTTCATAACATATACAACATGTGCTTTCGCAGTCAGAAGAAACTAAATGGATTTTCATATTAGCCTTGTACCTAGGGTAGCACACATTCAGCTTGAGCCACTTTGGGGTGAGTTGATCCTGATTCTGGGGCAAGGTTGCAAGACTTAATAATTTTCTGCGTCTGTCTCTTGTGGACTTCAAAAAAGCGAACGAACTCACGCCAAACTGACCACATATGGCATCAAACAAGTTCTTTTCCAGGAGCGACGAATTGTAGCAGAATGTTCGGACTACGGGGCGGCGTTTGGAACTGGAGCGGTGGACGGAGACCGAGCCATCTGAGTTCTCATATCTGAAGCTTTTTGTAGCGTTCAAAAAGCAGAAGGCCTCCTCGATGGACGAGTGCATAATTAGCCTGATGCTTAGGGTGTTTGAAAACGGTCTACCCTGCGATATGGCCCCATTGCGGTCATGGCGGCGATACTTCGCACCTTTTGCACCGACATTGAGCTTGTATTCTCTTTTCACCGAAGGGCGTTCTCCCGTGTCTCCTGGCGCTACAGCCAGTTCGACTGTCTCGTGCTCTCCTGACTTCAATTTCAATAGCGTATATGCTAAGCTGGAAAACTCGTCATTATGTTCAGCGCCTACGAGACTTCTGTTCCCAAAAGACACCCCGCAGTGCTTTTCCTCCACTACCGGACCTGGGGAAGAACTGATAGGAGTTTGGCTCGAGTCGCTTTGGCTTGAGTCCAGAATAAGGTCCGTGGTTTGGCTATCCTGACTACTCGACTGTGTTAGGAGACCCACTGCGACCTGGGATAGTGTTTGTAGGTTTGTAAGCGAACAGTAATAAGGGTCTTTTTGAACCATCTTGGTACTCAATAAGTTGGCTCAACTACACTTAAGAAGCAAGATAACCCTATAAATATAGATATATACTCCAGTGGTTGCAAATGCTATTCTTGTAGGCTTTTTACCCTGCCTCAGACTTTCAATAAATTTGCAACCATAAGGTCATAATTAGTCTTTTACAATCAGAAAGATCCCACGATCATACGAAGACATAAATCCATTCTCCTCGGACTCATTTATAGAAATGCTTGTTTCGAAGCCATCTGAATCGAAATGTCTGCTTTTTTATTCATTAAAATGTTGAATATGGTTGTGGCTTGAAAATCACCAGGAGTTCAAAGAATAAAGAAATAAGGCATTTTCAGTTTACCATTTGAAACGCTTAAAAACATAATGTTTCCATTAGGATATAAGTAGGTGAAAGTTTCAACATGTATAACGGTGGATGACACTAGCTGACCTTCAAGACGTCAAATATTATCGAATAACGGCTTTTCTTTTTTTTTTTTTTGTTCGGTTTTATTTATGGATTATGGCGCACTTGCTAGCAAGGGTTAATAAAGAATACACCGACGTGGGGTTGAAAGTATCGGAAATTAGCTGACTTATTAATAAAATAAGTTTTCATTTCAGGTCGAACGTCATTTAATTCCAAGGAGTGGTATCATAAAATTGCTTAAAAATGCCTGAAGTACGTCGTTCATCCCGTGTTGCATCGAGATCAGCTGTGAAAAACGAAGAGCCCAAGGAGCCTAAGGAGCCACCAAAGAAAAAGATACAGAGCAAGTCTGTGAAAGAAATTGAGGTTGGGGACAAAATTCCAGATATCAAGCTTCTTGACGAAGATGAAAATGAAATCGACTTGAAAAAAGAGGCCGGAGAGAACAAATACTTGGTGATTTTTGCATATCCAAAAGCCTCTACTCCAGGCTGCACAAGACAGGCATGTGGATTCCAAAAAAACTTGGATTCGTTGAAAAGTTTGGACGCTAAAGTGTTTGGTCTCTCGAGCGATTCGCCCAAGGCACAGAAAAACTTTGTGAACAAACAAGGATTGAAGTATAAGCTCCTTTCGGACCCATCAAAAAAGCTAATTGAGGTATTAGGAGCCAAGAAAAGCCCTTCTGGAATCAAAAGATCGCATTGGATTTTTGTTGACGGGGTCTTGGAAGTGAAAAAAGTTGCTGTAAGCCCTGAAGTGAGCTTTGAAAGTGCTTTAAGTGATATTCAGAGTTTCAAGTCTGCGGTGAAGGAAGAGCTGAAAGATGTCCCAGAAGAACTGAAAGATGACGCAAAAGAAAATCAAACGTCGCATGAAACAGAGCCCAAGGAAGCTGATGAAAAAGAGGCTACGTAAGCTTAAGTCGACTAGAATATGGTCCCCAGAGAGAAGGATCGAAAAAATGCACTCGTAGCTCAATGTCTCTTATAGCGTGTTTATTTTAAATTTAAAGTTTTTGGCATAGATATTCATGTATGTGAAAGTGGATTATCTATATAAAAATCTAACTATATTGGTACTTATGTACGTGTTTTTACTCTCCATACAAGTAACCAATTGATTGAACTAGTATAGCAAGTAGTAAAGCTATTTTGGAAGCCCACCACCAATGTTGTACAACAAAAGAACAGTAATGAAAATCAAAATCCCATGAAGCAGCTCCATTGTTAAAATGGCCAGTCAAGATACCTGTCTGACCACCATAATCACCCATCATCGATCTTACTACTATTTCTCTGACAGGAAATCTCTCTTGTTTAGGATCAACAGTTTTCGAGGCGACCCATTCGCTATCCTTCAAATTGAACCAGCTGTCACAACCAACATGATCATGTCCTGTAAGGATTATTCCGTTCTTTGAGCCTTCAGGAAAAACTATGTTCAACACCTTTTGAGTAACTTCATACGAAAGGAGATTCTGAGACCTGAGCTTCCCATTCTTGTATGGCTCTCTGGTATAGTTTTCGTAGTACCTGTGCTCGGGACCATCTGCACAAATGCCAGCCTCTTTATAAAAAGAGATGTGAGTCAAGAGAACGGTAGAACCATTGAACTCTTTATTCTCATATTTATCAAGATGTTCTAAAAATGACTGGGTGTAGCTAACAAACTCCTCTTGTAAAGCAGGACCCTCTAACGTTAAAGAGTCTAAAACCACAATTCGCCATTCATCAGGTTTACCTCTGTTATAATTAATTACATAATTATTTTGTCCAAATAATAGGTGAAATCTAGCCATATGCTGCCATGTGGCATCTCCACTATATCCAATATCATGGTTTCCAGTCAAATTGATAAACAAAGGCACATCAAAGTTGGGGTGCTTCCTTTCAGGATATACCCAGTCGTAGACATCATTGTAAACTCTAGAATCAAATCTAGCTTTAGGATCCATATCGCGTTCAGTTTGCAGCCAGCCAACCCAATCGTTATCGTGATGGTGTTTATGAGTCTCAAGGACATGCTTCTTGTACTCCAATGGTCTAGTGAACAATCTTTCCACGTACCTGTAAGTTCGGTTGTAAAATTCTGTATCATATATCCATTGAGAAGAGAACAAGTCACCCATAACAGCCACATGAGATGGTTTCAATCTCCTACTCATCGTTCTATATATATGGCCCAAATAGTAGTCATTACCAAAGTTATCAAGCCTTTTGATGTATTTTGTCAGCGGCCAGTTGCCATTGATCTGTGGGTCTCCAAATGCTAAAATATGTATATCCTTCACTTTGTTGTCTGAATCATACGCTGAATCGGTAAGAAGCTGGTCTTGTACCTGAAGGTTTGGGAAATTCAAAAGTATCTTTTCTCTTATAATTTGAGGGAGTTCATTAATAAACTCAACTTTGCTCTTCAAAGGTGGTGAATCAGAAAATTCTTTCCACTTACAGTTATCGTTGGAATTTATGATATCAGGATAGAAATAGACGAAGAAGTTCAACGCTAATGCTATGAGCGTGACGGTCCACTTCACCTTTGTAAATATTTTATTCGTCATGATGGAAATAGCCTTTAAATGAAGCGTGTTTCTTTTGAGTTTGAAATTATACAGGATGTGAGTTTTATGGAATACTCGAGTTGTGATTTCTATAGCAGTTCAAATACGACACATACACAAGCCATGTAGACGGATAAAGACAGCAGGTGCTGCTGTACTAGCGACACAGACCATTTGTATCACTCTCAAAACCTTATGGTCAATATTTCACGTTGGCGTCACGTCTTGAGCGAGATATCTCTACCCCATCTCTAGACAAATACAGTAGAATGAAGCTAAACTATCAATTTTAAGTTTTATTCGAACGCAATCTAATAGCATACATAAAATCTACCTAATGATGAAAGAAACTTACAAAGCTTCCTTCAAGGAGTTGTTCAACTTGGAAACCTTAGAAGCGATGGACAAGTCAACAGTCTTGTCACCGACCTCCACAACCAAACCACCAAGAATGTCAGGGTTGACGTCGTTGGTGACTCTCAAAGTCTTATCAGGGCCTACGAAGGAGGACTTGGTGAGGGCGGTCTGCAATCTCTTGAGGATCTTGGACTCCAAAGGCTTGACAGAAGAAATTCTAGCCTCGACAACCCCGTTGTGGGCATCTGTTAATTTGGAGAAGTTCTTGTAGATGGCCACCAAGTCATTCAATCTGTTGTTCTCGGCCAAGACCTTCAAGAAGTTGGTGGTGGTAGCATCCAATTTCAAAGTAGAAGAGATGGTCTCGGATATGATGGCCCTGTCATCCTTGGTCAATGAAGAGTCCCTCAAGACCTCTCTGACCTTGGCATCCTTTTCGATTAATTCGTTAATCTTGGCCAATGCTTGGAATGATTTGTCGACGCTTGAATCCTTAACTGAGGCCGAGTAAAATGCATTAGCGTAAGTTCCGTCAACACCAAATAATTGAATAGGTGGCTTCACAGTCTTGGTAGCTGTAGCCAAAGAGCGGGCAAAAAAACGACTTGCAAACATTTTCTCCTTGATCCTAAGTTTACTGCAATTCGTAGAAATAAATCTTAAATCACTATGTTCTTAAGTTCGGAGAAGGTAGAATACTATTTCTCACCAGAATTCTGTGAATTAATTGGCTACTGAAATTTACACTGTGGATTTATTTTCGCAGTAAATTTTATCCCGGTATATTTGACCAAATTTTTTTCGTTCAGTTAAATAGACTATAGTACTATACATAGACTGGGGTTGATTCGATATAAGACGTGAGATGCTACCTTGGGTGAGACATGCCTTGGCAGCAAAGCCTATAAGGTCCTTGAATATATCTCTCGTGGCCGCTCGTGGAACCCAGAAAAGATTCGAAAGTACTAGTGAGACCTCTGCAGAAGTCGATATCACAGAGTTGGAAAGAAGAGATGAAATATATAGGAGACAAAGAAAATTAACCTTGGCTACTGTCAAGGTTAAGGAGTATGCCAATGGACATTTACAGCCGGGGTCCACCCATTTCAGGAAACCTATACATGATCATTTGCACAAGGGCCGTCCGGTAAGAGAGTTGACTGTCCCTAAGAAGAAGACCGCGGGAAGAAACAACACGGGACACATCATGATTCGTGGAAGAGGTGGTGGTCACAAGCAGAGGGTTCGTCTCGTTGACACACATAGGCTTTCCGGCGGAAGACAGACCGTGTTGAGAATTGAGTACGATCCAAACCGTTCAGGTCACATTGCATTGATCAAACATAACGAGACTGGAGACTTGTCATACATTTTAGCACCTAGTGGTTTGCGTGCGGGAGACGTGGTAGAGTCATTCAGATCGGGGTTGCCTAAGGATTTCATTCAAGAAATGAACGAGACTAATAACGGAGAGATCGACGAAGCATTGCTCAATGTTAGAATAATACAAAGAGGAAACTGTTTACCGTTGAATATGATGCCAGTGGGTTCGATTATTCACAATATTGGTTTGCATCCAAATGGACGTGGTCAGCTTGTGAGATCTGCTGGAACTTTTGGAAGACTTCTTTCCAAGCACTTAGATATCAACAAAGCCATAGTAAGACTTTCTTCTGGGGAGCATCGTTATATCAATTTGAACTGCCATGCAACTTTGGGAACTGTCTCCAACAAGGAGCACCAGGCCGTCTCTTGGGGTAAGGCTGGTAGAAACCGTCACAGAGGAAGAAGACCAAAGGTTCGTGGTGTGGCCATGAATGCATTTGACCATCCCCACGGTGGAGGTAGAGGTAAATCTAAGTCGAACAAGGTTTCGCAGTCTATGTGGGGCCTCAAGAAGTTTGCCAAAACCAGAAAATTCAAGAATGTTAATAAGGAAAAAGTCAGGGACAGACCTAGATCTTAGAAAGCTTGTACATATAATTCACCTGTATCTAGTATATATATATATAGATATACATCATTTTTGGAAACACTCTGAGTTACCATCAGACATACTGTTGATAATGTAGCACAAGATGTTCTTAGCATAAACCAAAAGGTTTTTTAAGTTTCCAGTAACTAATAAAATGAAAATGGTGATCACCAAAGAGATAACAAAAAATAGCCAGGAATGATTATACAAGAATTCTCGATTTGAATCTGTTAGAACGTACTCCCAGATGAACTCTAGGATGTAGTACCATGCTGCCGCTTGTGGATTGGCTTCTGGAATCAAGGGACTGTGCACTGGACTCTGGGGAGGGCTATGCACAGGCAACAACGGTTCTGTTTCAGGAGACCCTCCTGACCAGAAATGTCTAGCTATTCTGCCTATTAAACCGACGGTTTCCGTATCGACTTGGTCGGGCTCTTCTGCTTGCATCGCCGCATTACCGCTTATAGAGGGGTTTTCTTCTCTCGAATTCATATCTCGCTGAACAGAATTTTCATCGCTATCATTCCAGAAAGATGCCTCGTTAGCAATGTCATCTAACTGCTGTGAGAGCTTATCCATTGCTTGTTGGTCAAGAATTCAATTCTGTAAAGTTTGATAGCGTTTGTTATCGTTTTTTGCAGCTCTTGTATCTTTTCTCAATTTTAGGCACCACAAACATGATAAGGAAGAATATATAGGAGAGGAAAGATCAACAGATCAATATCAGGGCAATTTTTGAAAGATCATACCAGACATCCTCAGAGCAAATATGAACAACTATATAGAACCGTATTGAACATCAGCAACATTTTGGATTTCGAGAGTATGCTTGATTCGCATGCGACTGTAGAGTAATATGGTGATATACAAAAATGATGTTGAAAAACTACAGTATTCTAAGCAATATCGTGTGAAAAAATGATAGTACATCGCTATCAGAAGCTGATGTAGATGGCCTTCAATAGAAGATGCAGAATCGTAAATATTTCAGAGAATAAGTAGGCTCCTTCTTCTTATGTCTAAGAAAAGCGGAAAAAAGCTCTTTAGACGTTAAATAGAGATCATATCGTCAACAGCCTCATGGTGCACATTATTGGTGTTTGCATGGTGCTTTGAGTTAGGACTTTTTCGGGAACAGGCGTTCAAATACTTCTGGGAGCTATATATGAAGGTCAATCTTTTCTCGAAATTCACGGCCAACAGAACCTGGTCTCTCTGGAAAAAGTCAAAGTCTAGCACCTCTAAGACAGCTGCATCAGTATTGACGTCGAATTGTAAACTGTACTTCTGAGAAAGCTCACTTCTGTTGATAAATTTCAAGTTGGCTCTTTTAACCTTGATTAAAGAATTTGGCGTATGAAATGTGATGCGTTGCTTGTATTTTACCTCGAAATCAAATATGGTCGGTTTGTAAGGAAAGACAGCCAAAATGTAGTGATTGGAATCTGCAAGAATTGACGTTAAATCGTTATTCTCCGTGGTCTTCAAGAACCGAATAATTCGCAAAATAGTATTATGTGAATCCTTCGTGCTGGGAAAATTCTTTTTCACGATCGACGACGTATATGCTTCATGAGAGCTTATCGCATCAGTTACAGAGTCCAATAGCCAAGCTCTTTGAAACAATATTGGAAACTCTTCATTCATTACAGTTCAACATAGAACCAGTCTTGATCTAAAATTCTGCGCGTTGATATAATTATATACAATATTTACTATGCACTTTCCTCATCACTGCTAACTCTCCTCTTCTTTTTGTTATTTTTACTGGCTAATCGTTGATTTCTCTTAGCATCACGCTTTTCACGCTGTTTCTTCAATTCCTTTTCTCTTTTTGCCCCATTTGAATTGTCATCTTCGCTATCCTGGAATAAGTCTATGATTTTGTTATATACAGCTTTTTGAAGATGAATTTCTTTCAAACGAATTATCATTAAGTCAAAAGCAAAGCAAGTATCAATTTCAGAATATGACAATTCACTTTGGTATCTGTTACTTTCGTGCAAGATGTTAGGGTAAACTCCGTACTTTGTCAAATACTTGTTAAGGTCATTTGCCAAATGCTCTAATTCATCATCGCCCATTATAAGATTAGCTTTGTTAGAGTATCTGGTGCTGAAATGGGTGAGTATAACTTTGTTGCAATTCATTCTTTTGGCCACACTCAAGGCTTCAATCATGGTGGAGTGCTTTTTTGAAATAGCTTCTTCAATCAATTCTTGATCTAACGACGATTCGTGTACCAAGAGATCACTACCTACTCCAATTTCGGCAAATTTTGGATTAGGACGAGTGTCTCCAGAATATGAAATCTTGAAATTTTCACTTTCACTAAGTTTGAAGTCAAGAGTGATAGAATAAGACCAATAGCAATGAATGGCTCTCACAGTTCTGACATGATTCAAGCCTAGCTCGCCATACAATTCTTTAATCAAATTTTCATTGGTAGGCAACAACAGCTCTTTGGAGATGCCTGTTTCATAATTATTATTATCAAATTTATTTTCAAATTCCTCTAGGGATATTTGTTTATACGGGGGTTGTTTATCTGTCAAAAAATCTTCACAATTGATATACACAATCCTGTTCAAATCACAAAATTCGTTTTTTTGACTTTCAAAAGAATACCATTCACGCATGAAATGGTCATATTGCCAAGGAATAATCAAAAATAGCTTTCTGTTAGGGTCTGTATTAATCTCAAACCATTTGTTCATTATTGAAATGATTCCCAAATGATGATCGGCATGGAGGTGACTCAAATATATAAGTGACAATTCTTGGAATACTTGTTTCAATTGCTCATGGTTGTTATGCCCAAAGCATTTTAATAAAGATGCTAACGTGTTCTCTCCTCCATCAAGTAGAATGGATTTATACCCGAATATATTATCCTTTTTGTAAGGAATTCGTACCAATGTAGATATAACATTTCGATGTATAGACGGAAGAGCAGAACCTGTACCCAAAGTTACAACCTGCACTTGATCCTTCAAAATTCCTTCTTCAAGGCCAAATGAAATTGGCTTATCATTCAAAATCAGTTCTTTGGGGACATTTGATAATTTTAATGGCACAATCTCTTCATCATACAAGGAAGACCATGTATCGGTGGAAATACTGTTATAATCACTTTCAACTCCAGAAGTCGAAATATTGAATTTCTGTAAATGCTGTAGTTTATGCACATTTTTTACTCCACGTAAAGGTTCTAAAGATCTATAAGTGTTAATAACAGGCAAATTGAAATTGTTGCGCTGTAAACATTTTAGTTTCAATAAATTTACCGCTGCTGTTTTAAAGACCAAAGTTTCGTCAGATAAACTTGAATGACTAATTACATGTTGACAGTCAGCTGGGAATTTCTGGATGAACTTCAAATAATCATCCAGCATAAAATCAACTTTATCGCCCAAGAAGTGGTATACTATACCAAAATCCTCCTTACCAACATCATCATTTTTCTCGAACCATGCGTCACTGGTCAAGGTATTAGAAAGATAAGCATTGTCAGGAATATCAAGAATCAACATCTTCTTAAAACTTTTAGACTCGCCCACTACCTGCTCAGGATATACCATATTCCCATCTACATTTGCGACGCTCTCGCCCATAGTGAGTTTTCGGTATTCTATGCCGGGTTTCACACCCAAACTTTTCGCTTTGATAGGGTCAAATTTTCCTCTGATTGGAAGAAATCGCACCATATAACTTACTGAGCTTTGTATATTCGCAGGTTCTAACCTTGAAGGATGAGGGAGCTTTACATGTGTCTGAATATCGTTCTCAGATGGGTCACTCTTATACGAGGAAGGATTTGGGTCGTTGACCTTAGAGACATCCATGGGAAACATTAATGAAACTAGTTTTCCGACCAGTTTGTATAATTTGTTTGATTCGCTTTGATTAAAACCCAGAGTAGAATAGTTACTTCGTATCCGTATGGGTTTAATTACCAAGTTACTATCGCCAATAATCTTGTCATCCTCATTATCAACAATGTTTAACTCAACTCCCTTTCGAAAAACAAAATAGCGCCAAGTTGCAACAACATACGAAAGTATTTTGTTCGAGTTAGCATACACGTCTATGTTTTTCTTCGTTGAATCGCTGATGGTCAAAAACAAGCCAGGAAGACCACCGATTTCAGACCAAGTGCTGACCGTACCCGTCAAATAAATAGCCTTCAACTTCCCCAATCTTATTTTGTACTCGTTAAGCACCCTCTGAGACCCTTCAGGTATCTTCCCAAAAAGGTACCTATGACCCTCTCTATTTGTCAACATGATTAAAGGGTGACTTAGGTCGCCGCATCTATGTGCAACAGTAGTGACATCAAACATGGCAGTCGTAAACTTACTGAAATCAATGTACTTCTGGAAAAAACTCTGATGTTCTTGATACGACTTGAACAACCTGGGCCTTACTCTATGTGCCCCTTGAATGAACTGTCGCTCTGGTTTTTTATTTGTGTGAAATGTCTTTGCAAAGCCAGTCTTGATGACTTCTACTGTCGAGGATCGCCAATTAAAAGGCCTTCTTATGCGCCAAGATATAATGTTTTGTAACAACTTGTCTTAAAATTACTTATTACTTAAGGTTCACTGGAAAAATCTAAAGCGAGATCGACATAACTATGGACAGAATGATAGTGGTTCGAAGATCAGTTAGGCTGGTAGGAAAAAAAAAAGATAGTGGATGGATTTCCACAAATGTCGTGATGATGTTGCAGTCCTGCGACATAAGAAATACTACGTACAGAATTAGTCTCTGACTTTATAATTCTCACTCTATTGTGGGGTATGACAGAACCTACAAACACTAAGACGTTTGCTATTTTAAACGGGAATGACGGTAATGATATTCTCAAGGAACTTTTTAATGAATACTCTTATTTGTTAAAAGAGGAAGAGCAACGGTCCTCTTGGTTTTCAGTTCCGTCTTTTTCCAGCTTGCTACAATCAGTGCCCTTGCTACACAAAGTCTTTCCATACAACTATCAAGACAAGGATACAGAGGAATTGCTAGAGAAACAAAAAAGAGCCTTGTGCTATAAGGACTGGTATGAGGTGTCCATCAAGTTGGACGAGAAGCTAGGAAAAAATGAGTGGAAAGAGGACCACAGGTCAGAGCTTTACGACTATGAGCTTGTACAAAAAGAGCTTGACGAGATGCGTCAGTGCCGCATTAACAAGGACAACAGCAGATTAATATACTTGATAAGAACCAAGTGGACGAGGAATGTGGGAAACATGGGAAACCTCGAGCTATATCGACAGACTTTTGTGGGTACAAAGCGTTTGATAGAAGAGTATGTCGAGGAATGCAAGACCTGCTTAACGTATTTGGTTACAGATCCAGAGGTTGATCTAGATGACAATTATCTTTTAGATATGCTAATACAGACCAGAAAGAATGTCGGGAGAACAGCACTAGTTCTATCAGGAGGAAGTACTTTTGGTATATTCCATGTTGGAGTTTTGATAACACTTTTGGAAACAAACCTTTTACCCAGAATAATTAGCGGTTCTTCCGCCGGATCAATAATAGCTAGTATTTTATGTTCCTACTCCGTCCAGCAGACGTTGGAAATACTTAAAGAAATCATGAGTAATGAGCTCAATATATTTGGTTCAGGCGAGTATGGTTTTGAAAAAGAGCTGCATAAATTCAAAAAAGGTCTAAGACAAGTGAGCCACTTCTTAAAATATGGAACCCTATTCGACATTGATGGCTTGCAGCAAACTATGATAGGGCTAGTTGGCGATTTAACTTTTAGGGAAGCCTATAATAGAACAGGTAGAATATTTAACATAACGGTGTCGCTTACTTCAGCTCATGAACAAACAAGACTTCTTAATTATTTGACGGCACCAAACTGTCTTATATGGTCTGCTGTGTGCGCTTCGTGTTCGTTGCCTGGAATTTTTCCTTCTACAGCAATTTACGAGAAGATTCCTCAAACCAATGAAATACAAGAGTGGAACAATGATGTATCAACAAAATTCGTTGACGGCTCTGTGGATAACGACTTGCCCATAACAAGATTACTGGAAATGTTTAACGTTGATCATATTATCGCATGTCAGGTCAATCCACATGTAGTGCCAGTTTTGAAGCTATCAACTTCGGCTATAGGTGGTAGGGTTGAGAATAGATTTAAGACGAAATTCAAGATTGTTATGAATAACTTCTATGATTTCATGGTTCACGAGGTCGTCCATTATCTTCAAATGTTGACAGAATTGGGATTATATCAAAACTTATCAAGCAAATTGATATCAATCGTTTCACAACATTATTCCGGAGATATAACAATTTTACCCGATTTCAAGACTGATGACTTTTCCAAAATATTCGGTAATCCAACTCCAGAATTCATGTTGGACTTTATTTTGCGAGGTGCTAGAGCATCATGGCCTAGAATCACAGTTATCAATAATCATTGTGGTGTCGAGTTCTCTTTGGATAAAGCAATTTCTGTTTTACGAGGACGTGTTGCTATTTCCAAAACACCAAGGACGGATAATGATGGAGGATTATCTTCAGTTATATCTCCCGTTTTCAATCAAGAATCTTCAAAGCCTCAGACACCCGAAGACAAAAGTTTTCACTATCGTGACTTCAGGAGTGTTCCACCGAAGATACGAAGACATAATTCATCTAGTTTGCCATTAGATAAATTTTTGAAGCAAAAAGCACATCCTTCTTCACCTATCAAGAGTAATTTTATAAAAAACCACTCAGCAATATCTTTGTCTCGGCTACCAATCGAAGAAAGATACATCAGCTCTTATCCTCGCTACAGAAGGCAATCCTCTTTTAACGGAGATCAACTAACGTTACCAAAATCCGGCAGAAGCATTGACAGATTCTCTAAAGACAAAAATAATCAGAGCTTAGAAAATGAGTTGAAGCATATAAAGGATCTCAAGTTATTGGATAATGACGATTATTCGTACGACACGTATGGAGATTATTATTCCCATAGAAGATCATCTCCATCGACTACCTTTCGAAGTGAAAGCTTTGACTACGATGATGACGAACAGAGTAGTCTGATCGAAAGATATAGTACCAGTTATTTAAAAGATGACAAGCATTATTTGCCAAAGCGTACAGCAAGAAGCTCTCTTAAAAATTCTTCCACAAAATTGAATAACCTCAGAGATTCTAAGGCAATAAATGAACATCCTGATTTGAAGGAGTACAACTACCAACTTCTTAATGAGAAGCTACTCGAATTAACTTCGCCAGATATGAGAAGATAATATTCTAGCGAACTTTTTAGTGATGAGAACAACGAAGTAGCGAACATTTCTTCCCTGTCAAAATTTAAAGACAATGAAGACGGAAAATCATTGATCAAACATGAGGATGAAAATAATGACCCGAAACTCGAAAGTTCGGATCCATCGAGAAAACAGAAGGACAATGGACACACTGCCAATCCTTCAAATAATAAAAACGAAAATAAGGATACACTATCATCAGAAGAAAGCGAAGCATTTTTTGAATGTAATTAATACTTTATTTAGTGATCCCCCCCTAATATAGCTATTAGAACAGCAACAAAAACTCCTAAGATTGTAGTGATGAACTCGCTTACACCAATGTCGGAATTAACTTCTATCACAGTTTCAGAACTATCAACAGAGCCCGGTAAAGAATATCTAGAAAGATTTTCTTTAAATATATGTGACACAACGTAGAAGAAGTTCCCACTACTAAATACCAATAAAATTCCTATCACTGTTTCATTTTTCTGTTTCACCAAGGATATAAATAAGGAAGACAAGATAGAACTAATGGGCGTAATTAGTGAAAAAATTAGCAAATGATACTTTACTAATTTCACATTCACGTCGTTCTTCAACAATAATGTTGTCAAACTGAAACAAGTAGGCAACTTATGAACTATAATCACCAAGAAAAAAACAATATTGATGTTGTTTCCATCAGGGTTGGTTTGAAAAGACGACCCTAAGGACAAGCCATCTACCATTGAATGAATGATTAAGCCCAACGTGAGAGGAGATCCAGCAATCGATTTTAATATATCTGACAATAGTAGTTTTTCACTTAAAGGCAGGTATTTTGAAAAACCACCTAGTCCTAGCGTATGAAATATAATAGACAAATGATCAATAATAAACATAAATATAAAACCACCTAATAAACAAGGACCAATGAAGTTTCTTGCTGAGGTAGAATTTTGATCGTATAGCACCTCTATGCTTTCCGGGAATGCCATCATTAAGGCTGTACCTGTTATCACTCCCATACTAAAAAATGAAGCAAGATTAATTCGGTGGGAGTTTAAAGACATCTTCAAGGGAATAAGACCCGAGAGATATGAACCCACGAAGAGACCGATAGATAGACCTAATAATTCGACTAAATTCCCATTTGGCATGCTTTTCGTAGTAATTCCTGAAATGAAATTATCTTTACTTACTTAAATACGCGGTACGCATGTATTAACTAAACCAAATCATTAAAAGTTTTATGCTGTGGAACAAACAGAAGATCGATGAGGCAATACAAGAAGCTATCGTCTCTTTCAAAGAAGGTAAATTCATTGAAGCACTATCAATTTATAATAAGCTAGAAAGGTATTGCAAAAACTTTCCAGAGGAAGAATTGAAAAATATTAGAATAAAAGAATATGGTTTAGCAGCAGAACCAATACTTGGGCCTATTACACACCCCAGGATAGGGAGTATAATAGACCAGAAGGCAGCAACATATGAGAAGCTAAAGGATCTTCAATTGGCATTGCACAATGGTCGACAGGTGATAAAATATGAACCATTGAGCTGTAAGGGATACTTGAGAACAAGCAAAATATTTCTCAAGCTTGGTAAGCAAGAAGATGCTTTGAAAAGCTTGCAAAGAGGTTGTTATACTATTGATAAGTGCATACAAAAATTCGGAATTCAAGTGCCGCAGGGCCTCTATCAAAGTATGAAATCTCAGCTTCGAACATTAAGTCATTCTATAAAGACAAAGAAGGAAAAGCAACCTGTGAAGAGAGGACTGAATATGGGTTTAGAGAACAGACTAGACCAGATGTTACCCATCAATATACAGCTAGGATCTAGCCAGCCTAAATTGAAGAAAAGAAAAGTGACTACTGATCCGTTTACATTTTTACCATTGGAAGTGATCGAGCGAATATTCATGCATTTACCTATGGTACAGGTACTTCAATGTCTCCTAGTATCTTCTGTGTGGTACAATAATTTGCTAACAATACCATCCTTGTTCATTTCAGATGTGTATTTCAGATCAAAGTTGACATATTCTGATTTCAATAATGCATTTAATTTGATCAAAAAAGTAACAAACAACACCAGTTCCAAGCTGGTAAATGTCATTAGATTTCGCTCTACTGCGAATGTAACTCACCTTGGAAGGATAATAGAAACGTTGTTACAAGATAAAAATATCAGGTATAAGGGCTTTGATATACTCAATAAGAATTTTTGCTGGGAGTTAATGTTGCATAAGTTATACAAATGTAATTGGAGGTTTTCAAACTTCAGCAACACTCGCTACTGGAGAATGGGACTAAATTCAAGTTTTAAATATGAGCAAATATTGTTGAAATTAGCTCGTGAGTTAAGACATTTAGAAGTTATAATTCTCGATAATCAAAGCAGTGATAAGAACAAAAGTTTACTTCCAAACAACTCCAAATTTCATGAAATGATAAATAAAACTACGAGCAAGTATGAATCATTAGAGATATTGACAATTGTTAATCACCCCAAATCATTGAAAGGTTCATCGTCAATAAGCATGGAACAAGAAATACATACGCGCCCTCCTTTCTTGGAAATTCAGTTCCCGAATCTTACTTCACTAACTGTTGTATCTTATGACTTTACGAATAGGCAATCACAGTTTCAAGATTTCATTAGTAACATAAAATCATTGAGGGAACTATATTTAGAGAATAATGAACTGATATCAATCAGACACTTCTTACAGGATTTCATTGTGACAAGACCATCTTTTAAGTTACAGAAACTTGTTTTGAGAGAGAGAGACATAAGCCGTCCTACTCATTTGAATGAAATAAACGACTTACTAATTCCCGCCATTAACTCTGTTTCTTATGTGGACATTTATTCATCATCTTTAAGCATAAGGGGCCTCATGAAGTTTTTGCAAATAGTTAATTACGGGAATAATTTGAAGTATTTGAATATTGGCAATTCTAACTATATTTATTTCAAGAACGACCGAATTGGGATGAATTATACCCCGAAGATATCTTTATACCAAATTATAAGCTTGGCAAACAGATTGGAGGAGCTTCATGTCCATGAAATGGAACTAGATAACTCATCAATGAAATTCTTTCATGACGATATTAAGAGCGTCTGGGGATTACGCCATGTTCCTTTGAAGACTCTTAATTTAAGTTTCTGCAGAAATATTGAAGGCATTGGGCTAATGAATTTATTTGCCTTCAAGTATTCTAATTCTTTCGAATCAAATGATCACTTAAGGCTAGAGAATTTGTTCCTCGATGGGCTTGAATTTAACATGGATACATTAAAACTCTTAAAAAAAAAGGCCTACGTCAGTAGAATACAAAATGATCCTTTAAGAAGTAAGTGGAAACAATATGGTGTCAACACCCTAGTGCCAGATATATAGAAAAATGTATTTTTTTCATCCTCTGCCCTTCAGTATTTGATATATTGAATTGACTAGTGCTCGCTCGATGCTGCATTTTTTTTTTATTGAAAATTTGTATGTGAATAAAAGCGTATTTATTTCTCATATTTCGAAGTAGACTAAAAGCAAGACGAACACCATGGCCAGAACCAGAAGTCAGGCTGCTAATACCTCCAAGGACAAGAAACCCACAAAGATAAAATTTGATGATGAGGACGTCAGTCTAAATGACATATATCACACAGCTGAGGAATCAGATGAGCATGAAGAAGAGAAACCAGAGGACATACAAGAAGAGGAAGAGGACTCCGATGAAGCACCTGAAGAAGAGAGTGTATCTCAGGCAAAGAATAACCTCCTTGTTAAACAAAAGGAGGAGCAAAGAGCTATCGAAGCAGCAAGGAAGGCTGAGAAAGAAAGAAGAAAACAGAGAGATTTACGTAATAAGCAGCAACAGGACTTGAAAAAGGACAAGAGACTTATCGATGAGGAGCTCCCTGAGTTTCTTCCAGATGATATCACTAACTTAATTTCTGAGAAAGAGGAAGAAACCCCTGCTCAAAAAGAGGCCAAGCATCTCAGACTAGATCTTGACGATGAGGACGAAACCGAGATCCGCAGAATGATAAAGCAAAAGAAGCTCCAGAAGGCTAGGAATCTGAATAAACTAACTGTTAGAAAGGGTCCTGTTAGTGTTCAAGTACAAAAATTCAACCCTCGAATAGCTAGCATCCCAAAGGCATCCAATAAGGTGGTCAGTTCGAAGGAGAAGTGGCTCAAGAGAAAGGCATTACACAAGAAGTGAACTCGCAGTAAAGATCTATAATAAACCGTAGCATTGGCTTGCTGTGCATTCAAAATAGACGTTATATCGAAACCGGATTCTATTAACTAGTATTTATAGACATGAAATCACAGACCGTAAAGAACATAAAAATATGGAAACTTGCTAAATAGTGCAACGAAAATACACGCAGCACCGTTTGTTTAAACAACACTAGTTCCTGTAGCATACTCTATTATAACACTGGGCCCTTCATTGCATACAGTTAGCCTCTAGCGCAACCTGAACACAAACATTACTGCTCGTGGATCACTAATTATACAAATTCACCCTCAACTGTTTCGGGAAAGACCAAGTCTCTCATACTTAGTTTGCTCTTTACCCTGGTGCTCTGTCTGGTTAGTTGTGCTATTGGCATTAACCTGTTCCTGCAAGGCCAAGTCACTGTGGAGGTCTTGTGTTGTTGAATTTCGTTGACTGGCAAGACTATCGTCATATTCTAGAATGTCTTCCGGAGTCAACTTGATCACCGTTGCAGCTCGTCTCAACATGATTCCCCCCAACTGCTCAACTTTCCTTGTTATATATAAAAGTGAAATGGGTATAATGATTACACTTTTAGTTTAATGTTAGATAGCGTGCGTATGGGTAAATATATGTATTTGTACGCAAATGGCGTTTACTGTGAAACGGCATTTCACACAGAGTTGTGGAGAGAGAGAGAGGGAGATAGGTCCAAGCTTTCATGCTGCTATACAGCGTTTGTACGTATGTTAGAATCAGTCGGTCTGGATGAACAAAATAGAGATCAAAACTAGTGAGGTGTTTTACAGGGTTGAAAGTGATGATTATAATTTAGTCGCAAAAATTTCAAGAAATGACTCCGTGGCCAAGCTGGTTAAGGCGTGCGACTGTTAATCGCAAGAGCGTGAGTTCAATCCTCACCGGGGTCGTTTGCTCTTTTTTTTGAGCCGATACTAAACCTTATTGTTTGATATAGTAGAATGTGCAAGTGCAACTCAGAGAGGCAGAGGTTGGTATACTTTTTTTTTATATGATGAGTCCCGCTTCCAATAGCAACAAGGAGGCCGTAAGCAAACCAAGTACCAAACAATGAAAATGTCTATTAAGCGTATAAATGTACATAGTAATATGATATATTAAATGAAATATGTGCATGAGATAGGTGAAATCACTTCAGAGCCAAGAATACTGTGTCGCTGAAAGTCAGAATTAAAGCAATTAGTTGTGTTGACAGAATTGAACTGATGGGCAACAGAAGGGTCACTCGGACAAGTCCTTCAACCGTATCTTCAAGCAGTATGGGCACATCATGTGCGAACACCTGTGGCAGGTGAATCGCGTGGGGATGGAGAGCGAAATCTTATCGTTATAGTCTATGTAGCCGTATGGCAGCGCCACATGAGGCGAAGAGGCTGCCACGAGATGCTGGTGGTCGCTACTCGGGTGGCCATTGCTCAGCTGGTCCTGCGACTTCACAAGGTCAAAGTACCCGGTATGGCTGTTGCCAGTTGCGAAAGTCGGCGACACCAAACATGTTTGATCTGGCGAGAGCAAGCTGGAACTATGGTAGAGAATGTTGCTGTAATGCTTTAGCGTCCGAAGAAACACGTCTTCTGCCTTGTACTCGCCATTCTTGCTATATCGTTCCTCACCGTCCTTCTTGTATATGATCGACCCGTAGCTCTGGCCACATGAGCAGCAGTACCACTGGCATATTTTATTTGCATCGGGCTTATCCATGTCTATCTATGTTATGTCTCCTCTCCTCACTCTTTGCATTATTTACTCTCTGATCTCTCGAGTCTTTTCAATATCCTGAGTATAATGCTGTTCCAATAATGTTCCGTCGCTATCACCACCCTTACTGCTAAATTTTTTTTCTTTATCCCTGTCTTCCTTTTGCTTTATGCCTTTTCAATGTTTCTATTAAGCTTACCACTGATATTTAATGGTATTCTCTTTTTATGAATTTCTTCTGAAATACTTGGTACTTATTCAGAATTCTAGATTTTTACCGAATCAACCTATTGGGACCTAGACTCAATCTAATAAAAATTAAATTAAAATAAAAAAAAAAAAGGAAAATATAATCTTTCTTCTTCAAGCTATCGAGTACGAAGGTTCCTTCCTTCACATGAGCGGACTAGGGTGCCGATGGAAGGTGTTATTTTCTATGTTATTGTAGATCTATCGCATCGGCCGGTAAAAGTAGAAGGCAGTATAATATATAGACAAAGACGCAGTATTTCAAAGACATCGTAAAGTGCAAGGGCCGCTTATATGAATTCGTATTTCGAGTAGTATGACTCTACACACGCAGAGGATTTGTATAAACACACTACATAGAGATGCAAGGACCTAGGGTGGTTCGAGACAGAAGCTAATTGTGTATTATACATCCATGGGCTGCAACTTCGCATAGGCCGAGCATTGTACATAGTGAGGAGCATCGAACGAGCAGGGCAGAATAGACAGAAGGTTGCGAGAGTACGTCATGGCCAACGGCCCCATGGTAGGACATGGAGTATAGCCGGAGAGTCTGATGCAGGGGTGTGCTTTGGAGGTAGCGTTAGCTCGGAAGCGGAACCCAAACCGGCAGATGAGGCGCGAGTGCGACACTAGGGAGCGTTGGAATGGAACGCAGACGTAAGGTCGACAGGAAGGTTGTTTCTGTCGAGTATCTGGGCAAAGAGATGGCACGGTATCATTCCACGCTCATCGCCGGGAGAAAGAATGACGTGATTCGCACTCATGTAGAAGCGTATTCCGTGGTCAAAGCACTTAGGAATATCGAGGTAGACAAAGACATCGCAGGACTTTCGCACGCCCAGTATGGTGCTCAGGCTCGAGGTGAAGTGGATGTGGTTCCGGCCCATTCGCTTGAGCCCGCCACTCTCACGTATCAACGGAAGCTTTTTCCTGTACGTCCCGTGGTACACTTTGTCGGGCATCGTATCGCTAGACATAAGTACTAAGTTTTCGTCTGTCACTGTATCTATCGAGTGGCCCTGGGTAGCGCAGATCCGGAGCTCGGGATCTTCCACGAGCGAGAAGCGCTTCTTAGCATTGTTCTCTACGACTCTTCGGATGTCCTCTTCTGTGGTTTTATTTGTCTTGAGTCTGTTGTGCTTCAAAAGCTGGTGCACCTTTATATATCCATGGGAATCGATATCGAGTTTCTCCTTGACTGCACCATGTCGAAGTAAGTACGCTAATGACTTGGAGATGAGCATATCTCGTTTTTCAGGCAGAGGTGATGCCATGTCTCCACTTACTCCCCTAACTTGTTAAGCTGGTCTGTTACTTTTATGTCTCAGATGGAAGCTCCTAATTTTTCATTTTCGTATAAGGAGAACGAATCCTGACTTTCACAAAATGCCAAATCTTGGACCTTTAAGAGCAATGACGCCTAGCAAATAGAGAATCCCAAAACCCAGAATAGAGTGAATTCTGTACCTAAGTCGATGATGTAGTTTCATGAAAAAACTATATCGATGCATAAACGTTCATCTAGTCTTCCCAAAAACTGTCACTGATAAGACATTATTTTTATTACCTAAATACACATTAAATAGTTTCTCTACATACAGACTTTTATATAAGCTATTCACAAGCGTCCTTATTTCTTTAAGGACGAACACTTTTTAACATTTTTTCCAGCTAACGATCCAAGATTCGCTTTGTTTCCCTGTTTGATGGTCTCGTTATCTCCTAACTCTATCTTATCATGAAAGTCCAAGAAGTATCTACCATCATCTTGTATTCTTCCTTGTACGACGTTCTGTGTAAGAAACTTACTAACATCATTCAAGTTTTTGACCTGCTCGTCCTGCTGCAGTTTATTGGTAAGATGTCTATTCTCTTCAAAACCCTGTCTTACACGTTGTTTAGCAGCATTCAAGACCTCTAGGTCTTCAGTAAATGCAATTTTAATAGCTCTGAGGGCTCCTCTGTATGCTTGTATGGCTGGTTTGTATGACATTAAAAATGTTTCTGATGATGACCTTTCTATAAAATGATCGAATGAAAATGCGCTCGTTTCTAATTTTTCTATGGCTTCTAAGATTTTTCTCAACTCATAACTTAAGTGTTCTATTTTATCAGATATTTAACATTATTTGATAGAACATTCATAGCACTTCTATTAAATTTGTAATTATTGATGGCTGTTTATTAATAAAAAGTTTATATAACTAACTTGTCAATAGAATAGCTTGCTACCTTTTTGGTGATCTCTATGCTTTCATCCTTGAGCTTCTTAGAACTAGTATCATTGATAGACAACATCGCATTCAATTGGTTCAACTGTTCATTGTTATAGTCAAGTATATCGCCGTCTGTGGATTTCTTCGAGACAGATTTTTTCTTTTTGTTCAACTTTTTGATAGGTTCGTTGATCAACAATGCTTGATTCACCAAGGTAAGGTTATAATTGTTTTGAGTTATAACATCCACCTTATTGTCTATAATTGTTATTAAGCTTTTAATGGTATCGTCAGGCCAGTTGAACAAACCTCCGACATCGATGATAGAATGAACAAGATACCAGCAGTTTGCTGTGTCAGAGTTGACCAAATTTGTCAAAATGAGATCCAAGTTAAATTCATTGTCGGTGGAAAGAAGGATCTGTCTCAAAGTAAGAGTTATTTGACCGATGGTGAATTCATTTACCAAACGGTACACTACATCATTGAAAATTTCCTGACTTTCATTTGTGAGTTGCAATGCAAGCTCCTTTATGGGGATCCCTGGGCATGTTATGACAGCCTGTCTCAAAAGTCTTGGTTTCTCTAGCTTTTGTAAAACAGACAAAATGGAAAATGCATGTTCGTAAGGAAATAATGGATGTGTCAAGAGGTAAGTCAACGAAAACTCAGGTATAAAAGTTTTTTCGTTGTCCAAAATGAGATCAAGAACCTTATGTACAAATAATCCGTCGACAGTCCGGTCTTTCTCGACATCAAAAACAGAAAACTCTTCAAATTTTGAGCTATCTTTCAATGTCTTTTTGATTTCAGGCCATGGTCTATTTTTTAAGAAGGGGACTAATATTTTTTCCCACTTGTTTAAATTATTATTCTTCCTGCAATCTGCTAACATATGATAAACTTCGTCAATTACTTTGCTTGATTCCCTTGATTTTTTGATTAAATCAGCTTCTATGAGGTTGGGCAATGCTTTAAAACCGTCTTCTTTTTTAACGAGTAAACTTTTACCTAAACATTCTCTTAAGTTGTTTAAGCCAACATTAATTGAAACTATGCTTAATTTTGTATTATTTTGCTTCTGATCGACTTCCAAGTAAAGTGCCCTAGTTTTGGAAGACCTTATAGAGTTTCCAGTGACCGGAGCAACATGCAATAACGATACTTGGTGGTCGTAATCAAAAGAATATAAACAACTCTCAAATTTGTAATTTATAAGCTTTATCAGAGAGTTCGTAGAAAGTAAAAGTCTTTCGGGAGCAGGGGAAAGAAGGCTGATTTTGTCTTTTGTATCACTTTCTGATATTATGGACGAAATATCGATCGAGCCCTTCTCATTAAAATTTAGTATGGAATACGAAGTGATTTTTTCCTGTCCGTTCTTGTCCAAGTTGAGTTGGTAAAGAGTTCCTGACAGGTAAGCATACGCAGCATGTTTTGCGGAGATAATATTCATTCTTTTAACTTCATAAACTTGTTCATTATCTATCGATCTTAGTAATATGGTCACATTTCTCTTGTTACACATGACAGTCAACGAAAGGATGTTATCGGTTCCAAAGTCATGTTCCTGGATAAAGGTCGAGAACTCCAAGCAGCCTGATGGAGGGGCTGGTAAATGCAATGGGATCTTCTCTAAAGACGACTCCAGTCTTTTGTAAAGCTCTAAAGTGCCATCTTCTAAAATCACATAGACCAGGTTTTCACGTATCAATACGTCTTTGGCCTTCTTTTTCAACAGGACCTCGCTCGTTTGTACGTTTTCTTTCTCCCTGAGTATCAAGATCAACTTGAAACGTTTGAGCTCTGACACACCAACAACATATAACTTCTCGTCTTCACTTTTTTCGTCTACTTCAAGACATTCAACTATAGTAAGAGGCGAAAGAGGGTATGACCAAATAAGCTTTGGGGTTGGTCTCAAGATGTATGTTGCAATGACTGACCTCGAGACACCAACGTCTATAAAGTTTGAATCTGCATCTATAGCCGAAGGGACACTAACCCTCTCATTCAACCCAAGATCCGGGATTCTTGGTAGGGTTACCACCGAATACAGATCTCGAAGTGAAGTCATTTCAGTATATATAGACTCAACAGCACTGGTAAAGGTTCAATGCCAAAATCTCATCGCAAAAAAAAAGTACTACAGTAATTTTACTATTATTTTCGAATGTCGTCATGCGACATGGACTCGACATTTTCGACACCATTTCTTGAATGAGTACTACAAGGCAAATTAGAAGGCATGCAACTATTATTATCTCTAGTTAAACCACTTTCAAGCTTGGTATACACATTTATAAGCAATGCGACAATTCTACTGCTCTACATGTTGATGAATAACTTTTACCAATACTAAAATGTATTCCTAAATATGCTAATGTACATTTAATCTCTATGTTATGGAGTGTTTAAAAACCAAGACAATAATACCATATCAAGATATAAGGGTCTCAATATCAAAAGCCAAACTGAAATTTAAAAGCTTTCAAAATATAGTTGTTTAAAATAAAAGACAACCAAAATCCAAGAATTTTTATGGGCTTGAATCTTGATGTCAGAGAACAAAAAATAAAGCCGAAACGCCCCCTCACCCTATGCTTGGCAATGGAGACAATTCAGTGTCTATGCGGTAAAATCTAGGCCAAAAATTCCTCATTGGCGTAGTGGTAGTCAGTAACAACAACCTTGAACTCTTTGGTCTCCTTGTTGTAGCTCTCAATCTTGAATGACGTCAAGTCGTCAACAACAATATCAGCACCAGAAGCACGGACCTTTTCTGGATCGTAAGTAGAGCAGATACCGACAATCATGGCACCAGCACCCTTACCGGCAGTGATACCAGCTGGAGCGTCCTCGAAAACAACAACCTTCTTGTGGTTGGCGCCCAATCCCAAGGTATCTCTAGCGGACTGGTATCCCTGAGGGTTAGGCTTACCCTTGGTAACGTCCTCAGCGGTGATAAAGCAGTCTGGCTTCTCGATGGACAACAACTTCAACCACTTGGAGGCCAAAGGCAAGGTACCAGAGGTGACAATGGCCCACTTCTGCTTTCCGTCCTCAGTCTCGCTCTTGGAGAACTTGTCAAAAGACTTGACCAACTCAACAGCACCAGGAATAGGCTTGGCGAACTGGCCAAAGGAGTCTGGGATGTTGCCTTCCCACTCGGTTACCTGGTCCTCTATGGCATCCTCGGGAGACCACTTGGCGATGACATCAAAAGTACGGCATCCGTGAGACGTCTTGATAATCTCCTCTGGGTTGACGTGGGGTCTGGTCTTTCCGAAGTCCCTCCAGAACTCAGAGATGGCACCAGTACTGTTGACCAAGGTGCCGTCACAGTCAAACAAAGCTCCGTTGACGTAAAAAACTGCTGGCTGCTTTTGGATAGTCATCTTGTCTGCGAAATGCGTCTAAAACTTTCTTACCGTGAAAAGTCTGGTTTTTATAGTTAGTCTTTAAAAGTGTAACCTTCTAAAGTACTCTGTATGTCTGCTTGTGTATAAATTCGACTTTTGTTGTGTTCTTACCAGTATAGTATTACTTGACTGCTAAGTTCTATCAAAAATCGTTTAAACTTTGTGTTTCTATTTCTTTATTTATGGCGAGCTAAATTCAATTAAGACCAACTTGCGATGTACTTTTAATCCGTGGATGAAACTAATGATCTTCTACCTGATATACCTGAGGAATATCACCTCTATTTATACCCAGACCGTTCCAAATCGTATCTATACGTTTGTGGCAAGATTTTCAAAAGAAATGTAATTAAAAAAAAAAAATACATATAATCATTTTTTTTTTTTATTGATTCTCTTTTACCCCTTTGAACTGAGAACACCAAATGAGCTTATATTCTGCTACGTACCAATGATATGCAGAAGCAGAATGAAGTAACTGCCGGATTATCCAAGGCCGGCTCGATACAAGATACACTCTAAGTGACAAGAGGGTGTAGGAACTACATTCCAATTGGTAAGAATACATATAGCAGAGATGGAAGCAGAATTAGTATTAGGATTTACGCTCAATGGCTAAACCCGGCTTAGATCAGAGGGTACAAGACGATTGCAAGGAAGTGGTGTGAAATGAGTGTGAAATGGGTGTGAAATGGGTGTGAAATGTTAGCTAGATTAGAGCGAATAGTAGAATAGGGTCCCATGGAACACTATGTGCCACGGAAAAGAACAAAGGAAAAGAGGGAGGGACTGTAGGATGTGTAGCAGACAGAGGGACCTGGGGCCTGTAGAGCCAAATGGGGAGAGTGTGACGATGGTTCCGGAGATTGATCAATAATGAGGTGCGGGCATTAAATTTGGTCCACATGGAGCAAAGCGAAATGACCTAATAAGGACATTCTAGCATGTCCATAGTAGTGCGGATCAGGGCATCCACTTAGTGCCCAGAGCTCGAGCCAAAACACAAGGAGGGGATAAGTGGTTACTGACAGGCCTAACGCCATGAAACTGAGCTACGGCAGAGCGGAACAATGAGCAGAGGAAGGTGAAGGACGCACCCGCTGAGCGAAAACTGGAGACACGATGGCACTGCATCGCTGCAACGTGCTGAGGGTTTGTTTGCATCTGAAAGGCGTGAACTAGAGAGCACATGGTGGGTCTTTCGTGGTAAAAGAAACGACTGTTTTGGGTGCAACCGTTAGATTCAGGGAAAGGAAAAAGAAACTACGAAAAGCGTGCGAAGAGTGCGGTACATGTAAATCAGCGTCTAGGAGCATCGATACTGTCGGTAACGTAGCGAGAGAGGAGGTCGGAAGGACACTGGGTCCGCTGGACGAGCCCACAGTGGCCGCAGTGGCCGCAGTGGCCTGGTCGCCGCAGTGATGCGGGCATGCTGGGTAGAACCAGGCCTGTGATGCGAGAGCAGAAGAGGCCGCGATAAGCGTTGGACCAAAGACACTATTACGTCAGGTGACGAAAGACAAATGAGCTGGATCACGCATGGCGACGTCATAAAAGATAGCAGTGACAGCGAAATACAGGTATGACGTATTTCCAGAAGATGCCGCCGGGCACAATCGGAGGCACAAAGCACAGGGCAGCGGGCGCTACGCAAAAGATATACACATGACGTAATACTCGAGTCCAGATCTGACACAGCTCCGGATGGTGCCCGTTGAGGAAATGTCGTGTGCAGCACGGGACTGTAGCACTCAAAGGGCTGCGGCACGCCGCTGCCTACCAGAAGAACAGAGCGGAACAGGCTGTTCACGTGATGTACGAAGAATGTCGTGTCAAACACATGTATTTGTATATACAGTACTGGGTTGGACTAGGCTCTGCAGAGCGCTACACAAGCGGTGTTCAACAATTACATTACATTACCCTATACAATTAGATGTATCCAATTCTGTTGGCGATATCCAAGGCATCGAAGTCAGCAGTCAATCTAATGTAAGCCTTCTTGGTACCGTTTGGCTTGACCAAGGTGTTGATGTGGTCAACGTCGACCTCGTACAACTCCTTGACGGCAGACTTGATTTGGTGCTTGTTGGCCTTCATGGAGACTTGGAAAACCAAGGTGTTGCTGTCCTCGACCTTCTTCATGGCAGTCTCAGTAGCAATAGGAGAGACGATGATCTTGTAGGCGTCCAACCTGTTGTAGTGAGGAACAGACTTTCTGGTGTACTTTGGGTTTCTGGCCAACTTCAAAGTCTTTGGTCTGTGGAAAGAAGTGTCAGTTCTGACCTTCAAGGCCTTCTTGGCATTAGTACCCTTCAAGGCAGCCTTCTTAGCGGCGGAAGGTTTAGCAAGTGCTATATTCTGTTAGTATGATGTACGTTAATTACTAGGATTTTAATCCCTGTCAATCTATGCTAGCAATATAGTGTGTGTTACGGAGCTGAGGTGACTAACATCCATCATGGTATTGTCGCTCCGAGAGCTGATATACGTCTCTTTACTTCTTAAGCATTATATGTTCTCCTTCCAATACAAATCACTGTTTTCACTTCAAACATAGTCAACCACGAGAAAACATCATCCACTACTCAAAAAAAGACATATTACAGCATAGTTTCTTTCTCCAACCAATTAATACTTCACACTTCTTGTACTAAACATCAAAGAAGCAGGAAAAGTTTTTTTTTCCTGAAAGAATATCACTCTAGGGTTGTCAAAATACCCACGCAAAGAAATAGTCACACATCCACCTCACAATTCACTAGAATAGTATTGTCGTCCATTTACTTACAAATTGGTGCCATTTCGTTCTATCTATTAAACTTGGTTAAACCTTTTAATGTGTATAGAAGAGTTTTATTACTGAAGAATGAAAAATTTCCGAGATGCTGCCTGTGCGACAATAGTAGACACAAAATCGCGTGACTGCGGAAATAGTTCTTCTGTGCATCACGTGCTAATTTTATTAGGGTTGGGCCCTAGTGATCTTACCTCTTACTTGATGGTAGAGGATGTCGATCAATGCTTTCATGGGATCTTGGTACCGATAGAAAACTTTGTAGTGGACAATTGTACATATGAGATGTCCGCGAGAGATTAGCACTGGTTTTTATGCCGGTTTCGTCATAAAGCTTCTCGGTCAAGGCTGCCTTAGATATGATAATGATCTCGATTTAAGAATAAGCTATCGGTATGTGGATTAAATATATATACAAGTTACAAACGACGCAAGTGTTTCGAGCGGCTTCCACCAAACTTCAACTTGGTGTTGTCGCTGATTCGTGCTACATAGGGCCTGACTTTCGAGCCTTCTTTACCCTGCAAAGCATTGACGAATGCCTCTCTACCTTTTCCAAAGTCACTCATTATTAATTCTATCTTGTCACCCGGACCCAATAAGTTTTTCTCTTCGATGAGTTTAAATAACCTGGCGCTGACTTGGTAACCAGCTTCGTATTCGGCTCTCTGTGCCTTTCGGAATCCAAGCTGGCCCGCAGACACATGCAACTTCAAATGGTGCGGTAATTGTAAGTAATACAAAACTTTTTCGTTGTATGTAAGATGGCTGTTTTTCTCCATGAAATCCAAGTCTTCCACCACTGCCACAAGCGAAAGCAAGGTGTTGTGTTTATGAAATGCTCCGTACAACTTCCACAATACAACTCTGTCGTTCGTCCGGCCCTTTACCACCTGTTTCCTCAACCCTGCGTTCGCCGTTCTCGTGCTTTCGTCACCTACTATATCTTTCAAGTCCAAAAGGGATCTTCTGCTATCACTTAATGATCTCACGCTGCCCATCTGGCCCCATCCTGTCTTCGCTTCGCTTATCCTTGGTGTCTCAAATCCACCCATACTGCGATTGCCCCGGCTAGCAATCCCACGAGACAAACCTCCGGATCTTGCACAAAATCCATATACTCTTCGAAGCGCTCCCAACATCACGCCTCGTCTTCCTTCTATTGAATCACTTGCCTGCTTCTCGCTGCTGATTTTTTCACGCTTGTACTCCTGCTGGCCCTTTTTTCACATCGTCTCACTGTGTATTATGTAATCGCTGACAAATCACGTGCTTTGTGCTCCCTGTGTTTTTAGTATCGTTTTGGCACCCACAATTGCCAAGCAAGGGAAAGAGCGAGCCCCAGACCCCTTCCTTACAGTCCCCTTCAAGCTGGTGCCACTTCCGTCTAGACTTGCTATGCCTTCTCATTGCCCTTCGAACCTTAGCCTAAACGTGAGACCCTGAAACTTTGGATGTAGCAGGTCGCAAAGCCCACCCACCGCCTCGAACAGCAGCTACCATCACCGACACATTTCTTTTCAAGATTTGCGGTACTTCAGAACCTAGTGAAGTTCCTAGCTGCCGTAGATCAACGCTTACTGAGATACATAGAGCTAACACGAATGACTACACTCTGGCCACCTATCTATCGATCAGTGTGAATGAGCGTTTCGTTATGGCCAATCGCCAGTCGCTCAATTCAAAAGCGCAGCAGATACTATCAGCAACACACCTGTATCCAATGGTGGAGATTCCGAACTCTATTTCCACCCTAGACTCGTCATATAGATACATCTTAGCCGGCCAGCTTGTCAGAGAACTCCTTGGTATGATTTTTGGTCCTGTATATTGTATATATTTATCTCATAAACTGGGAACACGTCAAAACAATGTCAATAATTTTAAACTATATTATATCACTAAGAATTAGAGGAGAAGATACCCTTTATACTTCTTATCTTTACGGACAAAGAGAGTTGTTTTGTTTGGGATAATTCTGACAACTAGATTTATAGAATTTTTTTTTGTGTTTGGATTCCTTGTCGTCTGTTTGGTGAGGGCTAACTTCAGGTTTACAATTGAAGTGTACAATCCCTCAGAAATATTGAACAATTTTTCATCGGATAGAATTGGGTGATAAGTGAAGGCGCGTTGAATACAGGCTAGTGGAAACTAAAATAGTGTAGACGGGAGAACTAGGACGTCGAGAGAAGAGAAAATGCTGCACATCAAGAATCAAAGCATGATGAAGGAGTACAAGCTAGACCAGGTCGTCGATAATTCCACGGGGAAAGTGAGTAGCGTCATCGTGAAAGAATACAAACGAATTGGGGAAGGTGCTTTCGGGACTGTGGTGGAGGCTGTGCTCGGTTTTACCGATAAGATAGAGAACGGGATCGACGAGTGGTTGGGACCGTATGCGATCAAAAGAGTTCCAGCACAGACAGAGTATAAGAGCCGTGAGCTTGAATTATTGAGGGTCGTTAACCACCCAAACATCGTTCTGTTACGATTTTTCTTCGATAAACGAAGCTCCGGAGATGGTCAAGTATATCAAAACTTAGTCATGGAGTGCTTGCCTTCCAATCTTCAGAACGAGATCAAGTACTATAGACAGTCGAAGTACACCATCCCTTATCCTCACATGAAAACCTATATTTTCCAGTTGGCCCGGGCGATGTTGTATTTACATGGTTTCGGTATCTCGCATCGAGATATCAAGCCATCTAATATTCTAGTTGATCCAGCTACGGTCACGTTGAAAATATGTGATTTTGGAAGTGCCAAAAAACTCGAGCCAAACCAGCCCTCAGTCAGTTACATATGTTCTCGTTATTACAGAGCCCCTGAATTAATTGTTGGATGTTCACTTTATACAACAAAAATAGATATTTGGGGTTTAGGTTGCGTAATAGCAGAAATGTTTTTAGGAAAGCCAATTTTTCAAGGAGAAACCCCCGAGTCTCAGCTTAAAGAGATTGCAAAACTTTTAGGACCACCTTCAAAATCCTTTTTTTTCAAAAGTAATCCTCTCTACAGAGGTAGCATGTACTCAAACAAGCTTTTTGCCTGCTCTGTTGAAGAAAGGTTCAAGCAGATATTCAGTAACTCGCCACCAGATGCCATTGATTTACTTATGAAGATATTAGTTTACGACCCTGATAAGAGAGCAAGTCCAAGGCGAGTTCTCTGTCATCCTTTCTTCCGGGAATTGAAGAGTGAAAATTTTAAAGTCTACCCTAGGGGCTCCTCCGAGCCAATTACCTTGAATATTTTCAATTTCAGTAATTATGAATTAGAGTTATTGGGAAGCCTTAAAGACGAATTGTTGTCGTCCTAGGCTTCTTTATAATGCAAATAATGCACGTAATGCAAACGTGATAAGTTTTGTTTGAATCAATTCTTTCCAGTATTGCCTATGCAAAGGCTGGATTGCTTGTTTTAGTAGAAATGGAAGTAAAATCGAGAATATGCAAGGAAGAGTGAACTACCGAAAATGATCTGATGAGCTGTACGCGTTTCAATAGCTGCGATCGTTTATTATCATTCTTTTCTTACCTTATGACGCATAATTTTGGTATGAACTCGAAGTGACCTTTAATTTCCGGTTACACATCTTGCTTTTCGAAACCTGGGGCCAAATATGCTAGAGTTTCAATTTAATTTTTCCAAGAATCACTGTGAATTATCTCTTAAGTATTTTTCCTAACTTTTTTTTTTGAATACGTTTTTGTCTTTTCTTTCTCAGAGGTATATAAACCTGTCTTATTAATCTGACAGAAGTCAATTAGGGTAAAGGACTAGTGGTTTTGAAAAATATTCAAAGCATGAAAACTTTAGTGATAGCATTTTTACTAATAATATAATATTTGTTCTTTAAAGTAAGTATACTATATATATATGAGCATTATATGAGCATTGTAAATTCAATTCATAGCATTATAAAGCTAAGCTGTAGCTATATTCATCCTCGATGTTTTGTGATATCCACAATATTATGCAACTTAACATCAAACAGCCATTGCAAACTATGTTTGCTACGCCCATACCTAATGTTGGAAAGCCATAATCCTTTATCAAGTACTTCAAAATAAAAACCATAAATGATCCTGATAATCCACCTGCCAACAACGAAAAGCCAAAAAACAATATGACTCGGGCTGCCCATACAGTGTTGGTCCCCGTAGAATTCAAAAATGAGTTATCGTTACCAAAAAGATTGGATTTTTCTATTGAGTTCACAATTAGCATACCTAAGACAGAGCATATGAAAGGTATCCAATCCGCAAATGTTACATGGACTACTGATGCATTCACTTTCCTTGAGTACACAGCGGCATCCAATAATGTCCAGAATCCAATAGCAAATAAACCACCTGCCGCATATACTCCTATTGATCTTAGCTTAGCTGATTTGGGTAACTTGAAGAAAGGTGCAAATCTAAATAAGTGCTGTTGTTGTTCCATGCTACCTATCTTCTCTTATTAATTAATATTCACTGTTTGCAATCCCTAAAAGCAGTTATCTTTCACATCAAATACGTTCTCACCGGTATGCGAGGTTTTGTGTATTATATTTCTAAATATATTAACATAGTTGATAATAGGGGAAAAGGATAGTAGGTGAAGTATGAAGGGTGGATAGTGTAGATTATATAAATAGGATCGTTGTTGTTGATATTATAAAGGTATTTTATCTAATTGTTTTGCCCTATTACTTTTTCAATTGTTTGAGTGTCAATTGACCTCTGAAAAATCATACACTTGAATCTTTATAATAAGACTTGTTCATCTCTAATAAAGCCACAGAGCCATCTACAGTACAGTATGCCACTAGCTCTCCATTGTTATATACATCGACGTCTAGTATGGCATGGTCAGTCTTTTTGAACTGAGACACTATCTCTTTTGTCTGAACGTCCCAGAGAAGCAAGCCCAGTTTCTCGGATCCGGATATGACTAGCGGGTTAGTGGTCTTTGTTATGAACTTAGAACCACAGCAGTAAGATAAGCTTACCTTCTGATCGTCCTCCTTGGGGCCCAGGTACGTTTTCATGACTTTATTGTCCATATAATCCCACAATCTCAAATATCCATCCAAACTAGAGCTTAAAATGTACCTGCCATTGGGAGAAAACTCTACGTGAGAAATCGGAAAGTTCAAAACGTCTGTGGTAGAGGCGGTCGCTGTGCCACTGGATGTATTAAAACTTAAAGTCTTCAAGCAATGACCCGTTTCTAAGTCAAAAAGCCTCATTAAGCCATCATAGGATCCACTAGCTATTAAAGTTGAATCTGGGCTTAATGAAATAGACAGAATGGGATCAGAGTGGGCAGCAAGTGTCTTCAAAGAAACACCTGATACGATATCCCAAATGGTGATAGTTTCGTCAGCCGACGCTGTTATAAGCATGTTCCCTTTCCTGTTGAATTTCACATTAGTTACGTGATATGTGTGCTTCCGTAGTACTTTGACACATTTGGCCTTACTAAGGGACCATAGTCGAACAGTCAAATCGTCAGAGCACGATGCAATTGTGTTGTAATCGATTGGTGAAAAAGTCACATCGGAAACCCCCTTCTGGTGTCCTCTTAAAGTGGTCAAGACCTTTCCGTCATCGACATTATGAACATCGATTCTGCCATCAGATGAACATGTTAAAAACCGCTTTCCATCTGGTGAAAATTTCACAGTATTAATCGCCTTATCATTCTGTGGCAGGAGATTGTATCTTTCATCAAACAAAGCGTTTAAAACGGGACTTGTTCTCTCCGGACCTACTGTATCATCTCTCTTTTGAATCTTCGAGGGAGGCTCTTCCATATTATGTCCTGGAGACAATTGGATTGGCTATAGTACTTAGCACCTTGAAATATACGCATCTATGGGTTTTGAATATTATTCTTTTATATGAAGGAATCCTATTCTTTCAAAAATCATGGTAAAACACTAATCACCTTAGCTCTATGGCTTTCTATAGCAAGATAGATCAGTAGATCTGAATTCAAGAGGAAACACTCTTGTATCTAGTTCTTTTCACCTTTCCCTTCTTATTTTAAATAAATGGTTATAGTACTTTGAATGAGTTCAAAATTTCAAGGTTCAAGTATTTCAATATAAAATACCAAAATTTAACCAAAAAAAAACAGAGTAAGCTCCTTGACACATTTTACTTCATTTTTAGCACTATATGTTTAATTATCTACTGTATTAATACTTCTCGATATCTCTGATATCGTTGGGTGTTAGTTAGAGAGGAATTACTTTTCGCAGTCAATTACAAATTTAGTCAATTTTAACCAAATTAAGGTAAAGAAGTATCCAGAGTCTATAAGGAAGTAAAAAGGTGTATCAGTTGGAATACGGTTTCTTTCTATGAAAACTATAAAGCACTGTATTATTAAATTGTCTATTCGCTCATTTTTTCCACCCATGTATCAAAGAGACTTGATTCGATTTCGTCAAACTGGTTGTAAACCCTACCTGGAACCAACGAAGTGATTATTGAGTCTTTATTTTTGAGTACACTTGTGTTTGCGTTCAAGTTATGAGGTAGTATCAACTTTTGTAGAATTAACCTAGGGTTCTCCGGTAAAACATTGTTTGGCTGCTTCATCAACTCTTTCAAGAAATACTTGAAATACTGACAAATCACAATTTTTTTATAAGCACTTGCTTCATTAGATTCTGAATACTCAAGAAGCGAAAAAAGATTAAGAATGGCGTCATTAAGGTTAACCAATAGGTCATATTGCTGAGTATTTAAGGTATTTTTTGAGTCTATCTTGTGGAATATTTTGTTTACAATTTTATGTAACTCTGTCTTGAGTGTATTGTAAAGACTGTCTTGTCGGTATATATTAATTGCTTCAGCAACTTCATAAGATTGCGCTGTCGTTTGCTTATCGTTAGGTATCATACCATTTTTGAATACTGTAGAATCATACAGTCGTTTTTGTTTTAGGCTGTCAATGCCATTTGCCCCTTGCTGTTCATCATTATCAATATGCAACAGACTGATATCGAAGTTTATCGTTTGTTTGGCGTTGTCTTCTCCATTCCATAATTTTTGGTCTTTCACCATTTCTGTGGGCACATAAAAATTATTGTTCTTCAAGGAATAATTTTTCTGGTCCCAGATATGCTTGTTAGTGATAAGCTTTTTTAAAGCTTTGACGTTGGAAGGTTCATCTTTGGACGCACTAGTAACGAACTTATGCTTCAAAAGTTTTGACGCAGAGTATCTTTCTCTAGGATTTATGATAAAGCACTTTTTTAAAAAATCCTTAAAAGAAGCACTAATATCCAACCCGTTCAAATTAATGAGCTCTAGAAATTCCTCTCTCGTCTGACATTTAGATATCTGTCTTAAAGCCTTCATTGGTGCATACTCACTCTGCAAAGGCGGCTTGCTGGTGAAAAGTTCGTACGCACAACATCCTAAGGACCAGATATCTGCCTTGTAGTTATGGCCACCACAGGAGTTAAGAATCACTTCCGGTGACATCCAGTAGGGTGTGCCCACGGTTGTGTTTCTTCTTGAGAAATTTGATGAGAGCTGAGTGGAAACACCAAAATCTGTTAACTTCACTTCTCCCAGCTGGCTCAACAAAATGTTGTGGGACTTCAAATCACGGTGGATCTTTCCTTGGTTATGTAGATACTGCAACGCTATCAAAACTTCCCTCATAATCACCAGAATCACCCTCTCATCGGTAATGGCTCCAGGCTTCAACAACTCAAAGAGCGATCCTCCGTTCACATATTCCATAATCACCCATAGCTTATAATACTTTACAAAACACCCATAATACTGTGTTATCTGGGGCAATCGGCATTCCGATATAATCTGTATTTCTTTCGTTACTTCAAACAAGTCTGTCTGATCGCTCTCTAGGTCAATCTGCTTTATTGCTACTTCCTTATTACTTTTATTGTCAATACCTCTATAAACCACTCCAAACCCTCCTCTTCCAACCTCTTCACATACTTCTATGTCTTCTATGGACTCTATACGTCCAGCCATATTTTCCTTATCGATGAGTAGATATACAATATGGAAAGGACATAAACAAATGATGTGCGATTTTCACTCGTAAAATCAGAATCCTTTTAACTCTGGTACTATAAACTAGAATGAACATAGGTATATGGTTCATACCTAGACGGCTAACGTACACAAGGAAAGCAGTCCTAAGGCATAAACTGAATATTTTGAGGTTGAATTTTTTTCAAAAGTTCAGTACTAGCACTAGAGCAAGAGATTCCAATGCAGATTCTTTTCAAGATGTGTTACTAACTAAATCTTTGATATCAAACAAAGTACTTTCAGAAAATGAATACATTAAGTGTACAATATTCGATAAGAATGGAAACATTGCAGTGCATGGAAAGGATATAAAGAGACTGGAGTTGATGAAAACATATGAGGTGATTCCTCGTTATTTCAGAAAAATCAAGAAGCATCATCACAGCATAGGCTACGCCTCAGCAAACCCTCGCAACCCTGATATAGACATCGTCCCATCGTTTGTTGTGAGAGGGAGTAACATAATATTGAACATGAATTACATCAGGGCTTTAATAAGAAGCGACAGCGTCGTGATATTTGACAGCTTGAGGCATAATTCTGGAATAAGACTAAATGAATCGCTCTCCCATGGATTGTTTCTACGAGATATGGAAAAGCGCTTGAAGTCAAGTGACGCATCTGACAATTTGCCTTATGAATTCAGGGCTTTGGAGTGCATTTTAATACATGTAATAATGAATTTGAAGACTGAAATGAAGGTTCATAAAACTGTCCTTGAAAACATCCTAAAGAGACTCGAGCATTCAATAGATAGAGCAAAACTCAGGTACTTGCTTATTCAATCCAAAAAAATTTCCCTGTTTCATCAGAAAGTACGTCTCTTGCGTGATCAGTTAGACGATGTCTTGGAGAGAGATGATGTTTTAAATGCAATGTATCTAACCGAACTCGAAGAGGGAAGGCCTAGAACATCTACTAACCACGCAGAAGCAGAGATTCTTTTAGAATCGTACTACAAGACTACAGACGAGATAGTTCAGACTGTCGAAAATTTGAAGTCACAAATCAAAACCAGTGAGGAGATCATCAACATTATGTTGGACTCAAATCGTAATGAGTTGATGCTTTTGGGACTAAAGATTTCCACTACAATTTTATCGTTGGGTGTCGCTTTATATTTATCTGCATTATACGGAATGAATTTGGAAAATTTCATAGAGGAATCAAATGGTGGGTTTGAGTTTGTTTTAGTCATCAGTGCTCTATCACTATTTGCTATTCTTTTGTTCACAACAAAGCAATTAAAGAAACTTCAAAAGATTACAATGACGGGATTGGATAGAGAAAAGCGAGCTAAAGAATTACGACAGGAGAAAATAAATTAATGACATGTATTATTTAATATACTAAATTTTTATGGAGTCAAGATGCAAACTCGACATTTATATCAGGTCGTAAAATGACACTTCCAGAGCTGGAGAGCCTTGGTGAACCGACAGAAGTGGACCTTTTCCTCTTCTCATCGGTATCAGATTCAGAGAATGAAGCTGGAAGCTGCTGTAGAATCTTAGGTGTAGATATAGGTGAAGTTACAGGTGTAATTCCAGTTCGAAAAGGGCGAGGCGTGAAAGTATCCAGGGCTGATTTACCCATTGATGATACTTCATGTTCACTACTAGCTCTAGATGATGTATCAGAAACAATTCGCTTAGTTTTCAAGGGCAACGATTTTTTCTCATTCTCTTTCTTAGATAAAAAGCTTTTCTCATTCAGAACTAAAATATTAAACAACTTAGCCCTTAGGTTCACATCAAGCAAATCCTTCAAGATCGCATTGAATACTGGGATAGGGGGCTTGTAGCCAGAGTAGCTTTTCACAGAAGCTGGCCTTAATAGAAGGTGTAAGAATGGTAATGCACCGATGAATTCCATGCTATTGAGTCTTTCTACCACACGTTGCCTTTTCAAATCATCATCATTAATACGATCAGTAAATGGTCCATCACTTTTGCCATAACCAGGAAGGGTAGGCAAATCAAAAAATCCACATATGTGTTCTATAATGTAAATAAAAGAACAAAGGTTACTTCTCGACATTGTACTTAATAGTTTAACAGTCTCCTCCTGATTCGTTAGAGTGATGTCTGAACCATTGTGATCAAGAGCTGTCAACAGTTCTTTGTAATTAGTTATAAGAGTTTCAAACATCATACACGGGATAACCGAATCATTCAACTCCAAAAGCCAAAACTTTAAGAAATTTAATATATCTGAAAGTGGTAAAGTGCTGAGATAAAGACAAATTGAGACGTAAATACGACCGTCAACATCAGATTCATTCAACATAATGTTATCATCAGGCAAGTTAAATGAGCTTATTATTTCTATGATTTTTTCTTTTGTATTCCAGTAGCTATTAATATTCAAGGGGGCTACCCATAATTCATCAGCTTGATTGGATTCGTCAGATTTCTGTTCTATGAGTTTGATTACTTTTTCTAGGAAATAAGGCAATGACAGCAAACTTAGAAGGTCATTTGTATCATTCTCTAAAGACAGAACATGTAGCTGTAGTGGAATATCCTTAAATATATTAAACCGATATTTGATATGTTGAAAATTGTTGTTGACTTGAGTTGTGTTTATATGACCATTCGACAAATTGCTAGGAGCAATTATAGATGGAAAATAAGAACCCGTAGAAAAAGAATCAAGTACATGATTAAGTTCGTCAGTATATATGTCAGACGATTTTAGGCTGGATTCGAATTGTTGAACTAATCTCTGCAAATTATACGTTGTTCTATTTGTTGCGCCATATACGAGAGTGATCAACTCCTTTAAACTCTTATGTATTAGTTCAATTTTGGCTCTTTCGAAAATTTGTATCTCTTTGGAAATCAATACTATTTCACTATCAAGAAGGTATCTTATTTCTTGCATTTCTGAATATTTTTTCTTGTACTTTCCTTCGAGGAGAGACAAATGCTCTTCGTAGTTACCCTTCAGTAAAGTCAATCTCACACTTTGTATTAAATCATTGAATTTCTTTGAAGTGTATTTAGCGTTTTCTTTCTTTATCTCTTTCTTACTATTAGGTGATAGTAAAATTTGGGATGCAGCTTCAGGCTCTTTTTGTGAATCGAAGGGATAATTAGCAATATATAAAGCCAAATCCGACCATTCGAACCACATTCCCTGACTTTTAAATTTTCTTATCCAAACAGTTGTGTTGAATAGTAATTTCAAGTCCATGAAAACCTGGCCAAACCTTTCTGTATTCATTCTGCTTGGATTTAACGCTAACGGTCTATTTTTCTGCAACCAATCACAAAACTGCTCACTGCTGAAGATTTCATTCTTATAGCCTGGTATTGAAATCTTCCGTTTTGTCAATGGGATGGATGTGATCATTTTTTTTAGGATTTTACTCAACGTTCTTTCGTCTTTTATCCTGAAGGAGCTCGTCACATTGATAGGGAATTCAAGACCGGATTCAGACAGAGAAGGTCTCACAGACTCATCATCCAGAGCAGGCTCTGAGTATGTTACCGAGGTGTTGCCGTCACTAAACGATTCATCAACGCTTTCTTCTTGGTCAGTCTTACTTCGCGACTCAGATCTCGAAAACTCCTTCATTTTCAAGTACTCGTCAAACTCATTTCTGATCTTCTCCAACTCTTTGTGTGTGGTTTCGTATCTTTCAATCAAGGTATCAAACTTGTCTGCTGCCGCCAAAAATTTCGGCTCATTCTCCTTCAAGCACATCGTTATGTCTTGAAGCACGAGTCTGTCGATGTCCGATGCCAACGAAAGAAACACACTTGTCTCAGTACGAACATTGCCTATGAAGAGCCGGTACGCCGAACTGGTCAGAAACGTGTCTGTCGACTTTTCTTGCACGCTGCTCGATACTGTGCGCCCTTCCTTACTATTAGCCGCTCTGTTTGTGGGGACGGCGCTCCCATTCGCTTTCGGCGTGAAAGTCCTCGTGTCGCTTCGTTTGTCCTCAACCGCAAGCCCAGACAAGTCTCGCGCCAAGGACGAATCGCTCTGTTCAAGAATTTGTAAGAACTCTCCATTGTGCAAATAATACTGAACATATCCAAATACCAACTTGCGAAGATCATGAAGCTGCTGAACTGATCTAGACGATTGTCTTTTCAAACTATCAACCCCCGTCACTAAATCAGCAGTCCAGTACAGTGCTTTCATTCTTAAACTACCTGGATCAACTACTTCTTAAAGCTTTGATATTTCATTAAATAAACGTTAATAAATAAATTTGTCTTCGAAATGCGATCCAAGTGTATATAAATATAATGAGAATGCAAAATCAAAACATTGCAAAAGTATCTAAAAGCCATGGATGTAGAAAACATTGAAAAAGAAATAGAGGAGATAAATGGAGATATAAGTTCTATTAAGCAGGAGCTTGGAGAACTTGAAATCAAGTATGCAAAACTTTGCAGAGAAAAGGAAGAGTTAAATGATGATAACGAAGGGACACAAAGCATTAACAGTGAAACACAGGACGCTCATTCACGAGAGGAAGCATTTCAGCAGATAAGACATGGTTCGTTTGATATGATGATCAGCAAATATTTTTCGGCGGCTCATATAGAGAAAGAGGCGGACCAGAGGTTGTCGGACTATAAGAGACAGAAAACGGCCGGCGAGGACCGATGGGTGGGTAGGATCGAGGAGTCTGCCCACGTCAACGAACTTATTTTGCATGAGAATATTTTGCGTTTCAGTGGAGTGACGGCCTTCCCGTTGAACAGACTCCCCTTTGAGGACAGCGAGCTCATGGGACTAAGATTCGACATATATTCACATTACTCTCATACGTTTTTAAGGCCCCATTACGCAATCTTGAAAAAAATCGCCGTTGAACTGAAGGGAAGCGACTTGCAGTTGCGATGGACTCTTTACCGTCATACGCTTCCGGTCTATATCAATGTTGACTCGGTTTCAAGAAAGTTGAATGTGGAGGATGAAGACCAAGCACTATGTGAATTTGCTCTGGGCATCAGAGCAGCTTTATTAACCGTCCAATACAGACATGATAAGGTTGACGCTTTGCTAGACCTCAAATATGTACACATAGACCCCAATTTTTCGGACAAAGATTTAAAAGTAATACGAACACTAGAAAAAGATCTTCTGTGCCAACGCGTAACCATATCATTTCTGAATCGTTTCCACATCAAATCATATAAATTGGAACTCACCCTACAATGCGGAGAAAAATCAATTGAACAAGCGACTTTCAATTTCCAAGATGCAAGGCACAAGGACACTATCATTCTCTGTGAAAACCTCCTTAGCTGTGAGATGAATAACACACTAAAAACTTTTAAGAAAGCTTTGAAATATTTATTCGAAAAGAGAATAATCTAGGATATACCTACACATGGCATTTGTGCTGGTCACATATAATAGAATCTAATGGATCTGTATTTTTAATCGTACATAGAACTGATGAAAATAGTATAAAATATAAAAATTCAAAGAACAATAGTTTAGTTTATAACAAAGTCAAACAACTTTTTGGAAGTATCCGCATTACGGATCAAAGTCACTTCTGGGCAAATATGTTAGAAGTAATCTTAGAGAACATCATAGCTTAAAAAGCATTTCCGAAACCAGCACCAGTTGGCTGGTAACCAATACTGGGAACTGATTGACCAATTGGACCGTTCGTAATCATGAGAGGCTGAGGAACTGTGTTATCTTCTTGGGTTTTCTCAGCCTCTCTCCTTTTTTCTAAATCAGCGTATACTTCATCAAGTTTCTTCTTGTTCTCATAGTGCACTGCTATTTCGTAAGGTCTTATGAAGTTCGACAAGTCATGCAACCATGATAATTCAAGAACATAATCAAACTCAATCGTGTCATAACAAGCAAACAACAAAGTAACAAAACACTCTCTATTTCCAGTCTCAACAAAATAATCTAATAACTCATGTGCAATCTTTGTTGACTTAGAAATAGCAGCTGTCTTGATCAAGTCTGCCCACAATCTGTCATTCTTCAAAATAGAAATAGCCTTGACGTATTTCTTATTTTTGGAATACAAAGTTGCTGATATTTGTCTGAAGAAAATCAAATCATGGTTCTCAAGTTTTTCAGCCAAATCAAGAGAGTTGAATCTGTTGTTTGATTCATTCTCAATAGAAGCTCTCAAAGACTTGTAATCTTCCTCTTCAATCAACAAATCATGATAAGCGCTGTTAACGACAGAATTATTCTTATCTAATACCGAAATCAAAAATGGTTTGATCAATGGTAAGTTATCGGACTTAACGAATAATCTCACCACTCTTGGCAAATCAAGTCTAGGAATCAATACAGACAACAAATCAACAAGCAAAGAAGGATGCTCATTCAAATAAAAGTTTATTGCCTTATAATAAATCTCCAAGTTAGGAGCCTTGACAATGATTTCCTTGAATGATGTGTGATCAAAGGCAACTTCAGATCTCTTGATCATTGTAAGAGCTGCGTTGTCCCATTCTTCGTAGTGACAGTACAAGAATACCAACTCAGGATACAAATGAGCTTCTTCACAAGCAGTCAAAACTTTAGGAATGTTGATTCTTGACCAGAATAATTTCAAATGTTCCATAACCTTTTCTGGGCTGTATTTGCTGTATAAAATGGCCAACTCAGTGAACATTCCCATGTGGGCTCTCTCCAAGCCCAATCCACTCTCAAAGAGAGCGATTAACTCATTGAAGTATCCATTGCGCTCATAAATCTTAACTAACTCAGGCAATTCCTCAGCGTCAATGATCAAGTTCAAACCACAAATTTGAGCCAACCTGAACTCTTTGTTCTCGATACACGCATTATTAACTTGCTTCCAGACTCTAGTATTCGATGCCTTTCTAGCACAGTCAACAGCGCCTTGGTAATCACCCAAGTACACTAAAGTGGTAGCCAACTTAGAGTGCTTGGAAACATTCGAGTACAAGATTTTTGCGGCCTTGTAATTCTTGTTTTCAAATAACTTGTCACCAATCTCTTCGAGATCTGCAACATTTGGACCGGAGACAAATTTTTCAATTTCATTAAGTTTTCCAAGACTTGCGTAACAGTTGATCAATGCACCGTCAATAACTCTTTCTCTTAAAGTTTCTCTAGCCATCTCCAAGAATGGAATTAACTCCTCCTCTTTTCCAGCATGTTCAGATATCTCAATAACTTGTTCATAATTTTCAGGGTTCTTAGATTTAATGTATGATGCGATAGCTTCTGGAACACGCAATCCATTCAACTGAGCATTACCTAATTGGTACCATAACTCAGAAGTATCATACTTTTCGGCATATTGCTCACCCCTGTCCAATGACATGATATCCTCAACCAAAACTTTCATGGCTTCTGATCTCAATTCAAACTTATCGTATACTTCAAAAGCTTCTTCATACAATTGATTGTCGATACACAATGGGGCAATTTCTTGAGGATCGAATTTATCCAATTTCTCAATGTAACCCAGAACACGGGAACTGTCACCCTTGATTGCAGTCAAAATCAACAAGCCCTGCAAAGATACATTGTCACTGAATAAAGAAGGCTCAAGAATGATCTTCTCTAATAATTCAATTAACTCTTGGGTCAAATCATTCTCCATGAATGCTTTAACAGCAATCGATACTGGTTCGGGGTCAGAAAGTTCTGGCACACCAGTAGAGATTACTTGGTCAACCAACAGGCGCCTGTGTATATTCTCTGATGACAAAACCTTGTTCCATAATCCAAAATCAGACTTTGCCAAAACATAACGAGCTTGGTACTTATACATTTTATTTTCATTTGTAATATTAACCAACTCGTCATCATTGCCTCCTTTAGAGTAACAAATATACGCTAAGTAAGGATCTCTCTTTTCACAGTATTTTCCTACCACTAAAGTATCGTAGTTATCATTTTCCTTCAAGAATTTTTCTGGACTGTTGTTAGAGTCGATATAGATTTTGGCTAAGGTGTTGAACACTTCTTGATCATTTGATCCTCCTTCTAAAGTTTTCTCTAAGAAAGGCAATAGAAGCTTAAGTCTATTTCTCTTTTCAACCTCTGCAACCAATTCACCAACAGGCACACGACCTAAAACAGAATCAAGAAGACTTTTTATGATTGCCTCATCACAGTCAACATCCAATAATCCAGCTATAACCTGTGGAGTCTTAGATGGGTTAACTTGTTGGACATAGACTTCAATGAATTTGAAGAAATGGTTTTTGTACAAATAAAGAATCAAGTCATGGACGAAGTCGAATCTGTCACAAACAATTATGAGAGGAAGTTGATCATCTAATTGGTGCTCCTTCAAAAAGTTTTTAACTTTCTCACCATTGTAGACGTTGTTGTCTCTTACAACTCTCTCAATTTCTTTAGTTTGTTTCAAACTTGCAGCACATTGGATGTATTTGAAAACAACATCCGCATCTTGAGTCAAGTTGACAATTGAGGACAAGTAGTAATATTCACCTTCAACACATTTGTATTCTTCGAAAATTTTTATGAGATTCAAGGGACCAATCAAGTCGGAATACTTGGTAGCAACCTGAATAACAACTTGTAAGTTTTGTTGCTGATTATTCAGTAACAATTCCTTCAAACACTCAACTGATTGCTTGACATTCAACTGTCCAAAATAGGCAATTAACCAGTCATTAGGCAAAACGTTAGTGTGTACAATAACTCTTTTGATATCTTTCAAGTCATCATAGTGTTCCAAAGCTCTTTGAAACAAGCCAGATTTCTCACATAATCTACCGATAGTTGGTTTATCGTAATGACTAAACATGTTATTTCCTAGAATTGCATCTGCCACTTGTGGCGCGTGCAACAAGTTGATTTCTAAGACTTTTGTTTGCAAGTGACCATCTGCTGGCGAGTCACTCTTTAAGGCATCCAACAAAAACGCTGTTCCTTGTTGAATATAGTTTTGCGAGAAGAATAAATCAGCTGTAGTTTCAATGTTCAAATTTGTATCAGGGTTCAGTAAGAGCGAGGTTGCGAATTCGCTTGCCTTATCAGGATTTATTCTGACCAAGTTTTGAATAAGATTTGTATAGTCAGGATGGTATCCCACACGCTCACAATAAGGTAATATCTTGTCAAATTGACCGAGCTCAGCCAAACTTGAGACCACTTTGATATTAACCTTTGCTCTGATGTAGACTGCCAAGGCCAAAGCTATATCATAGGGCTTGACAATATCACCCAACTCTTCAGAAGAAGTTAATTTATCCTCTTTCAACCACTTTTCAAACAATGGTTTACGGTCTTGTTGTAAAACAGGCCTTGCCAACTCAATAGACTCATATTTGTTTAAAGTTCCTCTATCAAGGAGAGTAGAAAAGTATTGTAAGATGGGAGAGATCTGACCCGGTTGAGGAGTGATATTTTTCAACTTGTTAATGGTATCTTGAGTACGCAATTGTTCAGAAGAAGCTGCTACTTTTGCAGCGTTACCGTAGTCTCCTTGGTTCAAGTAAGTTTGGAATTGTTGTGAGAATAAATTTTCAGCTCCTGGGAATCCTCCACGAGAAGAGAGAGACAAGGCTAAAGGCACATTCGACAACTTGTCGAGAACATAAGGTATGATTCTATCTTTTGCAATCTCGACAGTCAAGACCTGACCTGCCTTATTAATAGTGATTATACCAGTGCCTTCATTATAAGAGGCACAGGTAAACACGGGTTCAGCAGATATTCTATTCACGAACAAGTTTGCTCCACTTTCTGTGTCGTAGATATGAATGAATCCATACTTTGTTAAGATGTAAACAATACCGTACTTATCTGAAGTTTGTAAATTTATTGGGAAATCGTTAGTGGCGTCCAGAGGGAAAAAGATGTCAACCGACTTCTTGGGGAAATCGGGATTACCTTCAACATGGTCAATTTCAATAATATGCAAATTACCCTGACCCAGAGCGTTTTTATTTCCAACACAGAAGACCTTTGTTGGATTCAAAGCACCACTCAAAGTGATCTTACCAAATCTACACACATGACCTTCGATTGCTTGCGACACGTTACGAACCTTGGAGTATAATTGAATATGACCAACAATGCGTCCATTTTCTTGCGCTATACCAGTAACAGCGAACCAGTTAAGCTGCGGCTCAGCAACGAAGTTTATTATTTGGTTGTTGTTCAACAGGTGGTGTCTGTCGGTTAATTTGACAGGACCATCGTTGGTGCCATCAAATACGGACCAGATGTAGATCGAGGTAGATGTGACAAGACCCAATACCTCATCCAGGATCCACCTCCAGTAAACCACAGGCTCGTTTGTCGTGAAAGACTTTAATCTTTGTTTCGTGGCCAAGTTGAAGATCTGAAGCGTCGTACCGTTGGCCCTGAGCGATATCACCATTTGGTCAGGATGCATTATGGCACTGTCGGCACTCATATTTTTGCGGATGACCTCGTTGTTGTTCTTCAAGTTGACAATCACAACGCTGTTGCCCTGGGCCCCAGACTCTCTCACGCAAACATATTTGTCCGATTCAAGAGTGGTGCTTCTGAAATCAAGAGAGCTTTGCTGAATACCTAGCAGCGGCAATTGCGCCAACTCAGTGAATTCAATTGGAATATCATTAGACATCGTCCCAAGTTCTTCAATCTAATTTTCCTAATCTTAAAGGGATGCTAGTGTTCTTAACTTAATACTTCCTTGTTTATAGCGCTAATTGAGTCAATTCTATTAACCTCTCGCGTCAAAACACTCTTCACGTTTGCTCGCTTTCTTGCTTGATATCTTGGTGTTTGATTTATAGTCCTTAGCTGATGTAGAGATTAGCCACTTGCTAAGGAATAAATCATGATTTGTTTCGTAGGGTTCGTCCACGCTGGCAGTACACAACTGAACATTACGTAATCAATCCTAGAGAATTCACCTCACACGACCGAAAATTGGAGCAATAGCGAGCAGAGAGTAAGACATAGGTACTAGATGGAGTTGATTTAGAGCTATTTATTGCAGACAGGGCTCCGGAGGAAGGCGGAAGTGTCTGATACTACATAGGAGGATGTACCGATTTGATGGCATCTTCGACTATGCTGTTCTTGTAGTGTTGGGGGCTTCCGTGCGAACGGCAGCTGTCTATGTATTTTTCAGCGTAAGTGTAGTCACTTCCATACCAGTCGCCAGAAAGCATGGAGATTTCGACGCGTCTGTTGTAGAAGACGTCGAAGGAAGCGTTATCAGCGTCGGGGGCAAAAGCGCTGTGGCTTTCCCAGTCGATTAGCCAGTAGCCCACCTTGCGCATGGCGATTTTGCAAAAGTCTGGGGTTACGTAGAGCTCTTCGGTGGTGCTCCTTCTGAGGCAGACGAGGGCCTTGGCTAAAGCTGTGACAGCGTCGATGGAGCGCGGCGAGAGCCTGGAGTGGAAGGGGTCTAGCGAGCAGAGTCGGTGGTTGCGAGCATGCACGATCAACGAGTAGATATAGCGCAGGATGTCAGCCGACACGTAGACTCGCGGAAAAGCCTGCTGCTTCAAGCTGAGCATGCGGCTCTGGAAGTCGGGATCCACGTCGATGTCGTCGACGGCGGCGCCGGCGTCGTAGTGATGGTGCTGCGAGAACCAAAACCGCTCTTTCAAAAACTGATACGTGGTCTGCTGAGCCTGCTCGCTTCCCATTATCAGCACGAGAACAAATAGACCATGTTTGGTTACCCTGCGTCCGCACACAACAACACTGTCTTGTCTTTCCGTGGGCAGCCCTCCGCTGTGATATCCATCTAGATCATTGAGAAGCGGCACCAATTCGTTCTTCTGCTGTTCCTTGCTGACTTTCTCTAGATTTCGCCAGATCACCACACGAGGAAACATGTCGCTGTTCTCCTTCAGCAACATTCCTTCCAACACCCCATTCCTTCCCTTCTTCACACCCTCATGCACATCTACTATGTTGATGTCTGACTCGCCAAACCCGCATTTGCTGATCAATAGATCCTTGACCAAGGAAAACGTCCCCTCATAGTTATTGGTGCTGATCACGATCCTCTCTTCTCCTATGAGACCCAATGAAATGCTCGTGTATACGTTATTCATATCATATTCACGACCTTAACGTTGAGCTAAATCGATTGGCAAAAAAAGGTCTAGTACTTGGCAATCACGAAAAGTGCATACTAAACAAAGCGACATTTTTGCAAAACCCAAATAACGACATTCTGCAATTGTGCGACATACGCGGTTCGTGGTCCCTGGATTAGGATTTCGAACCCACTGGTAAAAAGTTTAGCAAGTGGATAGATTCAAAAGTTTTGTTTGTTTGAAAGAGGTCAAGAATAAAGATACTTTGGCGGGTGGATAGCTTCAAAACATTACTTGGAAAGGAATTACGATCCACAGAGTACAAGCTAACGCTACTTCTGAAAGCTTAACGCGATGCAACAAAAACTACAAACACTACCATCGTATTTTCGATCAGAAGCAGCACCCACAGTGCAATCATCAGCATTTCCTCCATTCAAGATAGAACATAGGTATAGAGGGGTCTATGAGAGAGCGGGATTCGACGTTAATTTGAACGGATTGGCGCTGGGAAAGTCCGACGCCAGCTCTGTTGTATCAGGTAAATTCTCAAGGTACCCTACGCCCAGCTCGAAGTCTTCGCCCACAGAGAAAATCAAGTTTAGTACCGGTTTGAACAAGTTTGCGTCCAGTAGCAACGTTAACTTGAAGCAAAGGGCTAATGGACCATATGAGGAGCCTCCTAAATCTGCCCCTATTACTGGTGCAGGGAAATTTCCTCGCAAGGTCCCAGACAGCTGGGACCATGTGAACCACAGCAAGTCCAAGTCTGAAGTGGATAACGGCTTGCTGAATGGTGTACCAGACTCCCATGGTTTTATTTATAAGGAGGCGCATCCGGCTGTAGCTTCTGATGACTTTGCAGCAGAGGATCTTCCACCACCCAGCGAGCAACCGTTTAAGCAGAATGGGAACACTTCCCAACACAAGAACTATAAGAACTTGTCTTTGAATTTAAATCAGGACGATTCAGATTTTTCTGAGGAGCAGGATGACGAAGGAAAAGCGTCTCCTGGACAGGACTGGTCGTATGAAACAAAAGACACTTCGGTAGATAGATCCATAAACGACACGCGAGATGTCAAAAATCAAAGAGAGGATCAGTACGACCCAAGGGACACGTCATTTTCGACAGCAGAACGTCTTCCAGTCAATAGAGAGGAGACAGGTCTTAGAAAGGTTCTGCTTGGGTCAATGGATGATGGGGAAGACGAGTCCGATGAAGCACAAATGCTTGTCGCTCTTAATCCTTTCAAAAACCAAAGACTTTCCTCTGCTTTGGAGGAATTCAAGAAAGATGTTGAAGATCATAAAAATCATGTTCCAAATACTCCTCAGTCCAGTGCCAATGAGTCTTTTCCAACTACAGCAAATCAACCCAACGCGGTATTTGCTTCTTATCCCGTTGGGCTGCCAAGCTTGCCTAATGATGATGACCCTAGACTCTCCTATAATCAAAAGTTTATACATGACATAAGGTCGGGGAATGTCCCTTCAAATAGTGACCCGTCAGTGAATTTCGAAATGTTTCAAAAGTCTCAAAAAGAAATTCCAGAGTTGAAGAGTGATTATGATAAATTCTTATCAACAGGAAAATCAAACCTTCGTCAAAGTCTGTCCTCAATGGTTAGTTCTATCATTTCGAAAGAAACAAACGAAGAAGAAGAAGATGAGGTCGAAAAGGAGTTGGAACGTCAACTTGAAACGTTGAAGGTAGGCTCATCAGCTGAAGTTAATCAACCTGAATCGTCTGAGGCTCTTAATTCAAAGGAAGTTTCGTATTCCGATGCCCCAAACCAACCTCAATTCTCTCGAGATTTGGGTCATTCTCCTATCCCCACATTCAATGTGCAAGAAGTCGATGTCCAGAGTGATAGAGATAGATGGGGAAGTAATCAAGGAAGTGTACTGTCAAATGATACTGTGTTTGAAGATGCAGAACAAGCCGTGGAAGAAGAAGAGCCAATAAAGCCTCTTCGCGTGAATAATTCTGCCAATGCCAGCAGCGTTGATTTAGATGGCGTAAAAGATGTAAAGTCCAATGACGTACATAATTCATCACTAACATTATTCAACAAGTCATATCGGGGCGACGAAGTACCTTTTAAAGAAGCAGACGACATAAAGCCTCTCGCACCAAAGGGCCACAAGCTCAACGATTCTTCAAATTTAACTAGTCCTCAAGAACCTGAATTCGATCAAGCCATACAGGATTCCAAACCTAGCCAGTCGGATAGAGCCATAAAAGGCTTAGTGAAAAGCCTTCCTGGACAGGGACCATGTAGATCGTGTCATGGTGAAATAGATCCAACAGTCAAAGGAAATAAAAAAGGGGTATACTCTAAAACAGGGGAATTAACCGGTCAATGGCATAGGTCTTGTTTCAGATGCACTTACGAAGGTTGTGCAGTTTTGTTTAGTAAGGATATCCAGTGTTATGCTTTGAATGACTATCCTCTCTGCCATCAGCATTATCATGAACTAAACCATAGTTTGTGTACCCAGTGCTCGACAGGTATTGAGGGAGAATGTCTTGAAAACGAGCTATTCCAAAAATGGCATCTACACTGTTTGAAGTGTCATCAATGTGATAATAATATCAGAAATGATTATTATCTTATCAATGATATGGTTTATTGTGAAAATGATGCGTTAAATATCATTACCAAGGGAGCCTCTTTCAATGATGGAGAGGGTAATATCAGGACTGGAGGACTTTTATCAACTGATAAAATTGAAAAAAGGAGAACCAGAATGATGTATGTAGATTAGGCTAGCAGCACAAAGATACCTCAGTCATACTTTAAGAAAAGTGTTGGCAGACACTGTATAATACATTTAATAGATATATTTGTATACCATCGTAACATATATACTTAATATTGAAATAATTTACAAGATATTTATAGGAAAATTGTAATTTAAAGCAATGAAAAGAAAAAAATAAATAGCACGGTTTAGGATATTATCATTTCGTATACACTTGGATATGACCTACCGACTTCAATTGTCACTGTCTGTCCTTTTCGAGTTATCAAGGGAAGTTTGCTCTATATCTTCAGTATCATCTGCTATAATAAAATTGTCTGCATCATAATCTGCAGATCCCAATTCTAAATTCGTTCCTGATTCAATATCGCCGTTGAAGTTTCCGAACACATCATCAGAGACACCGGCATAATTGTGTCGATGTAAGTAGGTGTTTAGTTTGTCTTGCATCTTTTTGTAGATAAAAAAGGTAGTAGCAGATAAGGCGAAGCCAGTCACCAAAATGCTAAGAAGTTTAACTATTTTCGTAGCTCTACTAGAGGATTCGTCTCCCAAAGCTTTTAACTGATGTCCTGCGAAAACATGAACTAAAAGTTTTGGAGAACTCACGAGGGAAGCCATGAAAAATGTAAAAGCTGGAAGCTCAGGAACACCAGCAAGTGCTCCATTAGAAAGGGAGTATGGTAAAGGACAAAGCCTTATCAATATGAGCAACACGAAACTAGAGTCTTCTCTCAATATCTCAGCGAAAGCTTCCAATTTCCTGTTGCTTTTGATGAGCTTGTGAGCTTGATTCTGAAGCAAGTAGCGGAACACGATAAATGAGCAGAACGAGCCCAAAATTGATGCTGCTGCCAAAAGCGGCCATCCTCCAGGAAAGCCGTAGATCATCCCGGCGAGCGTAGAGAGGAGCGAAAACCCAAGCAATGGAGGGAAACCGACTAGAAACACTAATGTGAACAATAAAAGCCTTCCGTGAGCGAGCGAGTGCCATTTGTCAGAAGCATTGACCAACAACCCTATCACCACGTTGTGGAACACTAGCATCAAAATACTAAAAACAACTCCTAGCCCTGCCACCACGGCCAAACCGATCTGTCTGGCACGGCTTTGTCTGACAAACCATTCCTTACTGTGCATTACAGAGGCATTCACGTCCAGCTTGAAATTTCTGAAGAGCTCCCCAAAGCTGGCGTTCGGCCGAGCCGACTCGTTTCCCGCTCCTTGAAATGAAGGTAGCTGGATCATCTCGCTGTCTTGCTGCCTCTTGTATTAACCTGTGTCCTTTTCACTATCTCCCCAGACGCTAAAAATACTGAAAAAACATTCACGTGACGACACAATATGCCGCTGCCGTTGCTGATGCAGGCTTTTGTCTCAGAGCAGACTAAAAAAAGAATTTTCCGATACCGGGAATCGAACCCGGGTCTGGTCGGTGAGAGCGACCTGTGATAGCCACTACACTATATCGGAGAATCTTGTATGTTTGTAATGAAGATACAGAACATAGCCATACTATACTACTGCCTGTCTCCAGTACGTCTGATTAACAAAACCGCAATGTGTTTTTACATATTAGGATTACAAGATCTAGTCTCTCACAAATCTTAACAATGAACCCAAATAACTAAACCCATTAACTAACCCCAACAAACAACCCCAACACAGTTTTCACGTATGTGCCCATATGACACTGGCCCATCTCGGTACGGGAAGAATATTCATTATCACGTGCGGCTCGGGGCGCACTTTTACCGAGACGCTTGACGTGAATCTTCTGCAGTATTTAACCGAAAGACTAAATTGGTCTCAACGGGCAGTTGGAAGTCTTATATCAGGTGAAACTCACTCCCAACGCACCACATGCTCCCCGGTACGGCACTAATACTACTGTCGTGAACATAGCTGTTCTGGATGAGCAAATAACCACCAAAGAGGATTTTTGACAGAAAGAAAGAAGCACGGTTTTGGATGAGTGCAGGATCAATGGACCCCGATGTGCATCTGGGATTATGTTGTTTATGTTACGGGATCATCAGGTATGGGTCAGCATACGACAAACACAAAGGCTATAGCGTGTTCGAAGAGCCACGACGAGCCACGAATGGGAGACAGGTAATTGTAGAAGCGGTACATAGAGTGTAGGAAAAAACAGACTCAGGGAAAGGTCGCAGAGTGTATTTCAAAGACTTGCGTGCACGAAATGACGGCAGAGGCAGTATCCGTAGGTAGATATTGGATGGCAAAACTAGTGACGCATGATGCTTCAGTACATAGCCTGGGGTCTGGAGTGCCAAGCGCTATGAACTGAGGTGGCCCAGTTGAGGTCGGATCGGGAGAATGCACCGAAACGAAATCGTGCTAAGATACCAATATGGCCGCAGATAAAAATAGCCAGGAAAAAAGAGAAAATTGAATTTTATCGGAAGGGGATTAGTGCAGCAGCACATTGGTACATTATTAATAAGGTGCCCTGTTTGGAGACTTGGAAACAAGAGACAAAGGAGTAGAGCAGAACAGTCGACTTTTAAATCTTTTTTTTTTGAGAGTGATGATGGGCTTAGGACAAAATACCAAGTTGGTGCTTTTCATAGGTCTTGTTTTCCTCGCTACATTGGCCAGAGCATGGTCACCGACAAACGGATATGCCCCAGGTAAAATAGATTGTCCCTCGAAGAAGTCGCTTACGAGAAAAGCAGACAGTCTTTCCAAAGAGGAGCTGGACTGGCTTAACGAAAGGCACAAGAAAACCAACGAGAACTTGATCACGTTCTTGAAGAACGCCAACATGAAAGACTTTGATGCTGAAGAATTCATCCACAACTCATCGAGGCCCATTACAATCGGGATTGCTTTTTCTGGTGGTGGATACAGAGCTATGTTATGCGGAGCCGGCCAGCTATCTGCCTTGGATAATCGAACCAAAGGTGCTACTAAGTATGGATTAGGTGGTTTGTTGCAATCCTCAACGTACTTGGCAGGTCTCTCTGGAGGAAACTGGCTTGTGGGATCGTTTGCTTTCAACAATTTCACCTCTATAGAAGAAATCTTGAACAAAGGAGACATCTGGGACTTAAAGCACTCTATTATAAATTACGGTGGTTGGAACGTGTACGAGAAGATCAAGTACTACGATTCGATATCTAAGGACTTGGATAAAAAGAAGGATGCCGGTTTTGAATTGTCTCTTACTGACACTTGGGGCCGTGCATTATCGAACCAATTTTTCACTACCTTGGATGACGCCGGTGCTGGCCTTACATTTTCGTCATTGAGAGACTTCGACGGTTTTGCCAACCATGAAATGCCTTTCCCTATTGTGGTAGCAGATGGTAGAACGCCAGGTACGCAAATCATAAGTGGGAATTCAACGGTGTTTGAAGTCAACCCATACGAATTAGGTTCTTGGGACCCCTCTTTGTACGAGTTCACAGACGTCAAATATTTGGGTACCGACGTTAGCGGTGGGGATATTAAAAATCTGACATGTTATGGTGGTTTCGACAACGCTGGGTTCATTTTGGGTACTTCGTCGACTTTGTTCAACCAGTTCATATTGCAGATTAACACTACATCGATTTCCGGCGCAGTGAAAGATATAATAGAACACTTCTTGAACCACGTATCTAAGAAAGAAGATGATATTGCTGTCTACAGACCAAATCCTTTTTATAAATCTGAGGTTTCTGCTACTGAGCAAATTGTGAAGAACGACACTCTTTTCTTAGTTGATGGAGGTGAAGATAAACAGAATGTTCCTCTCTATCCTTTGTTACAGCCAGAGCGTAAATTGGATGTCATTTTTGCCTATGACAACTCTGCTGACACCAACCAATCGTGGCCAAATGGTGCCTCTTTGGTTGCCTCCTATGAGAGACAATTCTTGGAACAAGGAAACGGCACACATTTCCCCTACGTTCCTGATGTGAACACATTTAGAAACTTGAACTTGACTTCGAAGCCAGCGTTTTTCGGGTGCGATGCTAAGAACTTGTCCTCCTTAGTTAAAGACTCCAATGGGTACTCCACAACTGACGTTCCTTTGATTGTGTACACAGCTAACCGCCCATTCTCGTATTGGTCTAACACTTCTACTTTCAAGTTGTCGTATGAAGAAAACGAGAAGAGAGGAGTAGTACAAAATGGTTTCGAAGTAGCTTCAAGATTGAACTCGACTCTTGACAAACAATGGCCTGCTTGTGTTGGTTGTGCCATCGTCCGCAGGGAACAAGAGAGAAACGGAATCGAGCAATCTGACCAGTGCAAAGAATGTTTCAAGACTTACTGCTGGAACGGTGATATCGACTCCGCTGACACACCAGGAATCAACTTCACTACAACTGGTACCACAAATGGTCCAGAAAAGAACGGTAACAGGACTACTAATGCTGCCGTCTCTATACTTCTGGCCGAAAATAGACATACCGTACTCAAGTCCATAGGATACGGTCTTTTGGCCAGTTTTGTTTTTATAACCCAATTTTAGGATCTACAGAATCAACCGTATGACATTCATACTCTGTGGATCTGTATAGAAACAGCTGTTTTCACTTGTTATATTAGATAAAACTTTTCTTTCAAGTAATTAGCAATTAACTTATGCACATTTTATATGATTTATATTAAATCCTATTTAACTTACTTTCGGTTACACTGTAGCTGCCTATGGGTTATTAGGCTTGTAATTGATGGTTTATACCGTAGCTATCAACAATATTTCCATCTCTTCCTATCCTCGCAAAGATTAACTTAAAAAGGTATAAAATTGCTAATCTATAGTAGTTTCTCAGTCGTGAACCAACATATAGATATTGCACATACACATATATATATGCTTAATGATCACTTTTCAGATAATAGAGGTCAAGTATAATTATATTAAGTTGTTAGGAATAATAAATTGACACATAGGTCAGTAAGAAAAGTAATCAAGAATGGCGTTCAAAACTGTACAAGAAATATATCAATTTGGAGGTAGATTGTACAAGCTTTCTCATCCTTCGGAGGTTACGAAGACGTCAATGGATGTGAACGTTTTTGTCCCACCCCAAGCGCTTGATGGCAAAGGCAAGAAGGTTCCGGTATTGTTGTACTTGAGTGGATTGACATGTACACCTAACAATGCCTCTGAAAAGTCCTTCTTCCAATACTTTGGATCAAAATACGGGTTTGCCCTTGTATTCCCCGATACCTCCCCCAGAGGTGCTAAAATCGAGGGAGAAGACGATTCGTGGGATTTTGGAACCGGCGCTGGATTCTATGTTGATTCTACCGCAGAGCCATGGCTGACTAACTACAATATGTTCTCGTATGTCCATAAAGAGCTCTTGCTGGAGTTGGCAAAACAATTCCCCGCCCTTGATTTCGAAGAAAAGATTTCAATCACTGGTCATTCGATGGGAGGACTTGGTGCTTTGGATGGGTTTTTCAAGCACCCAGGAAAGTACAAATCTGTTTCAGCTTTCGCTCCCATTTCTAATCCTCTGACTTGCCCTTGGGGCCACAAAGCTTTCCTGAACTATTTGGGTAAGGATGAGCTGCAATGGTACAAATATGACCCTACCCACTTGGTTAAGGAGTACAATGACGCCAATCAACCTACAATTTTGATTCACCAAGGCGCTGCTGATGGGTTTTACAAAGATAAGCAGTTGCAGCCCGAAAATTTCGTCAAGGCTGCCAAAGAAGCAGGTTATAAAGGAGGCGTTGACTTGAACATTGTCGAGGGTTACGATCACCTGTACTTCTTTATAAGTTCCTTTTCTGAGGAGCACGCAAAACACCATGCTAAATATTTGGGCTTGTTAAATTGAAAATTATATCGCTCTTCTAGTAAGTTTTAATACATGCATTGATTATATTCACCCTTTGTAACTTAGGATTATACTCTATATATGTTCGAAGAATTTTGCACTCCATGCATTGCACCATTTAACCTTCTTTTCATCTAGCTTGTTAGCCACCTCAATCATCTTCACAATCTTTTTGCAATTTTGAGCTATATTTTTAGTATATTCCCTGCAATCATCGTCAACATATTTGTCCAACATTAAAGTAACGATTAGTTTATCGATCAAAGACACAATATTCTTTTGGGATTCGTATATAGTGTCAATGATTTCACCTGAATTAGATGAAGGAAGAGATTTGGTCAATGAAGAAATTATTAACTTTATTAGTTTGATCTTAGATAACCAAAGCTGAGCAAATTCTCGAACTGTAACTTTATCATCTGCATCATTAAGGCTACCAGAATCACTATTTGCAGCTTTCACTTGCTCCTTTTTTATTTCATTTTCCTCATTATCACTATCAGAATCACTCAGAAGTTCGAATGGATCATCATCATCTTCAAATGCATCTGGATCATTTGACCATTCTTCGAATTCGTCTAACCCATCATTAATCAAAGACAAGCTCTGTTTCAACTTTATAGACAATACACTTAAACTCCCCCCTTTCACCAAAGTGTCTAAAGCATCACAGTTTGCCCATATCTTACCCACAGAAATCAATCTGAAATTCGACTCTTCCTTACTCTCAGAAAGTTTGGAATCAGAAGACTCCTTATGACCAATTTTGTCCTCCTCTACTAAATGCAAGAGCTCTTCATTCAAGCCAGAAAGAGATTCAAGTAACGATCTAGTTGAATCAATAATTTCTTTATGGTACAATCGTGATATTATATTTGGTTTCAACTGGCTGCATAAGGAAAGCAAATATACAACAGTTTTGGAGAGACTTTCAATTTCCTTGAACGCTGCCTCTGGCTCCTTATTCCAGAGGTTAGGCTTGAAAACTATTCCCACTTTTGTAGTATGTGCCTTAATTAATGAGTTTAACTTCAAAAGCTCTTCGAATGGTTTTGTGACTTCTGCCGCTTTTATTTTCTTAAATTCTTCCTCGTTACGGAAGCAAACAATCCAAAAGTCTAAAGCTTCTTTGAAAGAGACTATTATGTCTCTTAAGTCTGCTTTTGTCCTGGCCATTATGACTAGTCAAAATGTCTGTAAGTGAGATGAAAAAAAATCAATTTGAGCTATCTAAATTTTCTTAATTCTACACTACTAGATATTTCATAATAATATTACGATATGTATTTGCAATATAGCTTGAGATTTAGTTGCTAAGATATGACTTCATATACAGCTACCACTCATCACCATCTTCTTCATCGTCACTACCGGCAACTTTTCCTTTTCTTTGATGTAGAGCCGAGGCTAGAGCATCTGCTAGAGAAGCGGGCTGACCTGGGGGAGCTGAGTTACCCAGAGAGGCACCACCAGAAGAAGTTTCACCCTTACCTTCTTGCAAAATCACACTTGGTTTATCTAGCTGTGATTTGTCAACCTTTTTCAATGATCCTATACCGGCGCCTCTAATCGAAGCCAATAGAGCGTCACGAGAAGAATCTGCACCTGGAGGAGGAGGAGCAGGTACATCAGATGCTTCAGGCAGGAGCATTTCAGGAGGAGGAGGAGGAGGTGGTGGCGCTGGCACACTACCGGATGAAGATAAAGTTGGAGCAGGTGGTGGAGCAGGTGGAAATGGAGCATTAGCCGAAGGTGATTGTGCTAGTGGAGGTTGAGGAGGTCGAGGTGCACTTTGAGAATAGTCATAATGGGCATTCTGTGGAGGTGGAGGAGGTGGAGGGGGATGTGAGTTTGCTGAAGGCCCCTGGTTTTGAGGGGATAACGGAGGAGGTGCCGAGTGTATATGGTTTGTAGGCGACAGGAACGAAGAAAACTGACTCTCGTTTTGTAAAGTATGCACTGATCCAACAGCAGGATGAGATGGAGGTAACGGAGGAGGAGATGAAAAGGCTGGATTGTGCGTGTTATTACCAGCAAAGCCGTTCTGATTGTTCAATGGAGGGGGTGGAAGACCAGGGCCCCCAGTATTTCCTCTTGTTGCTCTAGGTGGTGGAGGAGGAGGGACACCAGCTGTTTTCTGACTATTGATTTGAGCACCTCCTGTCCTTTGAGGTACAGTAGGGGGCATGGCCCTTGATGGAGGGGGAGGAGGTTGGTTTCCTCGAGCTGGAGGAGGCGGAGGAGGAACATGACCTGCCCTAGCATGAGGAGGAGGTGGGGGAGGAGGTTGATTGCCTCTCGCTGGAGTTGGTGGGAGGGGCCTATTTTGCAGAAGATTCAGACCCCAAGATGTCTGACGCTGATCTGCACCAACGTTACTCGCATTATGTGTTTGATATGGACTTGATTGTGTCGGAGGAGGTGGTAAATTTGAGTGAGACACCGGCGGTGGGACCGCCTCCTTTGGAGGCAATCTAAATCTCAAATTATGCGATTCATCATCTGCTGTACTAGACATAAAAGGCAGATGCAGCAGTATAGGACTTTCACTCCTATCACCATGGTCACTATTGCTCGAAGATATATCTGTTGGAGGATCTGAGACTTGAGTTGAGCTCTTTGATACAACTGGAGGAGGAGGAGGAGGAGGAGGCGCCTTTTTAGCCTTATGAGAGCTATCTCTAGAAACTAACAGCTCTGATGTACTTTTCTTTTCTATTTTAGAGTGGGCGCGGTTCAATCTGCGAGGAATTGGAGGCTCTAAGCCAACTAAGGGCCCACCCTGCTTAGCAATGTAGTCCTTTATGAATTCTCTATTGTCTGCAATCATATCCTCTGTTATACCAGCTGATTCTAACTCTGCATAGAGTGATCTCCACTCAGGAGGAGGCACGTCATCGTAGTACAAAACACCCTTACTTCTTCTAGTTCTCTGTTCAGTATTTACATCCACATATTCTCCGCGAGGTCCAATCTTATGTGTATCTGATTTCACGCTTTCCTTCAAAGCTATCGCATTCTTGTTATTGACCGTCTGCTTAGACCCGTACTTGTGTCTGTTATTCACTCTCTTCAAAAAGTGAGCCGCCTCGCTTGTATCTTCAAACAAGAGTCCCGCCAAGCAATCCTCGAGTTCAAAAGTATGGAAGAATGTACGATCCTGGTGATACTGGAAATCAACATATATCTCTTGGTCCCATATAACTCCTCTGTGTCCTATGATATCGACTAGTTTTAGAAAAAATGTATGCCCCACTAAATCATCCGCCAAAACAATAGCTCCCATCAAGTTAGTATACTGCCATCGAGTTGGGTCAGGATATGCAATGTAAAGTCTAGCCACTGTAGCATCAATTAGCTTGTTGTTGGCCTTAGGAATGGCCCTCTTGATCTTTTCTTTGTCGGAACTGTTCAAAAGTCCCCCCATCTTAGAAAAGTCTGTTCTGACACTTTGACAATGTAAGTTGATCAAACCCTTTCCTGAAAAAAGTGGAATATCACGACTCTAAACTGTAAACTCGCTCCAGAAATAACCTGTAAAAATGTGCGTTGAGCAGTGATAATAATTTTATCTACCTTTCTTCCTGGATGGTTAAACATTAATATAAAATATTAACTAAGATGTCTGGTCGTCAGGGAGGAAAACAGAAGCCACTCAAGGCGCCTAAGAAGAAGCAAGCTGATCTAGATGATGAAGACATGGACCTTAAGGCCAAACAAAGGGCTGATGCTCAAGCAAAGAAAGAGATGATAGCTAAGGCCAAGAAAGGTGGTCCATTAGTGGGCGGAGGCATCAAAAAGAGCGGAAAGAAATAGAACAGCGATATGTATATACTGTTCTGCCCGCTGGCTCTATTTATGAAGAGATCTTTGGACCAGACGGAGAAGAGGAATGGGAAGGACGTAGGGTACTTTTCTCCTCTGCTGGATTTCAAGTCTAGCACGTTAAATAATTCTAGCTAGTGACTACAGACCAAGGCAATTTGTAAATATACATTTCCTTTTTCCGCAAGTATGCTACTTTCTTTTTTTTTGATGATAGGGACTGTAATAGTGTCGGGTTGAATTGATTTCTAATACCTGTATCTCAGCTCGGCAAGATCTAGTCTTGAGAATACGATCAAAACTATATAACGAGCGTAGGCGAGAGGTGGCTGCTCGTACTAGAAGACCTGTCAGCTTCATTTCAGTGATGACGGGCTTGCTCTTCTGTGCAACTTAGTTCAAAGCGTCATCGTAGACTATATAGTTACACGAACCAGCTGTTATATCAAACCTATATTATGATAAAGCATACTTAACACAGGCTAATGCTGAGACAAAAAACACATAGTATCTCTTGATATTGCTTGACATTGTAGCTCTAATAGGCCCTTGATACCATATCTCAGCTTTTTAGCACCCATATAAATGTCGCATGACGACATGACCGACACACTAAAATCGTTTTTCAACATTTTTTCAAGAGAAAGGTAAGAATCATCACTAATAGCTTAACAACAAGAGCCAAGATGCCTTCCTTGCAAAAATTCCATGCAAATGTGGCTCGTCATATAAAACTGATGAACAAGAACCTTTGCGCCAATTTGATCCGTCATGAGTATATTGTGACCGGGAGAGCCAAGGCGAAAAGAGCCCAAAGCAAGATTGAGAGTTTCTTGAGTAAAAGCATAGAGGAGAACAAGCAACTCTTAAATGAGGGCAAGGAGGTTAACGTGGGAGACTTGAAGTCTTTGTCGTACTTGCAGCCCCCTGACAGAGCCGATATTGGCAGCAAAATAATTAATGAATTGTCACAACGCTACCCTAATAGAACGCACGGATTCACTCGTATAATAAAGTTGGAGCCAAGATTGGGAGAAGATAAGGCACCCATGTCTGTAATCGAGCTAGTCGACTCAAATTTTGAGATCAAGTTCTGGTATACCGCAAAGATAGTAGCAAGATTGGAACTTCAGGGTATTCCACTTGATGATTTGACTGAGTACTCAGTGAACAAATTGACTCAGTTCCGCCCAGATGGAGATGCTAAATTTCGTGAAGCTGTCGAAGTGGCCAAAAAGGAATTTTTCAAGTACGACCCTGAAAGTGAGGAAGTTATCGATGACAATATGAAAGACAATTTGAAGAACTTGCCAAAAAATTTGGAATTCTATGGTGGTTCTTTGAAGGGACAGGTCGTAGCGTCTAAGAAGTTCAATACAGTTAAAAGACCTCAGAGAAAAGAGACCGAAATCCCAAAATCTCCCTTCTTGTCATGAATATATTTTATCGATTGTCGTAAAAGTTAAGAGACGAGTAATCTCTAGTCTTAAATCCAATATACCAATCGTCCCTTTCATAGATAGTTATTCATTGAATAATTCTTGTATTTAGTTTTAAGTATATTGTTAGCATTTGCAAATTCGATTGAAAGCTGAGTAGAGGCACTTCTCACTAAGTATGGAAAATCTTAAAATCCTTCTTAGTAGAAAGTGATAATGTGGTTTTGGGGAAATTTTGAGCCAAAAGGCAAGCATGCTTTAATAGTGGGAGCCTCACAGGGAGTAGGGGCTGAATTGGGATATAATTTGTACAAAAGGAATTGTTCAGTAACATTAGTGGCTAGATCTGAAGACAAACTTAAGGCCCATGTCAATAATATTAAAAGTATTAAGAAATCAAATCCAGAGCTAACATCCGAGGTAGACTACGAGGTTTGTGATGCGTCTGATTATGAATCATGTGTTGCATTGTGGGACAAGTTGGCAGGAGATAAAAAAGATCCCGATTTTATATTTTGCTGCACCGGTGGATCTACACCCAAATTATTTGCTGATTTAACGAAAGAAGATTTGCAGCTGGGAATCACCACAAACTACACAGTTTCACTCAATGCCATTCATTCTGGATTCAAGCAAGTCTTGAAAACCTCTGAAAGTGTTCCACGTACAGAGTTTAAGAAGAGGCATGTTATCTTATTTTCGTCTGTGGTTGGTTTCTATCCTTTTATAGGTTACGCGCAATATGCGCCATTGAAGAGCGCTATTCAGTCGCTTTCACTTATTTTAAGACAAGAGTTGGGTCCCTTCAATTACCGGGTGTCGTGTGTATTTCCTGGAAGTTTTCAAAGCGAAGGGTATGACGAAGAGGAGAAGACTAAACCAAAAATTACTAAGGAAATTGAAGGACCTAGTAAACCGATTTCTGTTGAAGAATGCGCTAATATTGTTATCTCGCAGCTCGATAAGGGCTACGATACCATCACGACCGATTTCATTGGATGGCTTTTAGGATGTTCAGTTTTAGGGACTCTTCCAAGAAGCTGGGGCCCTCTACAGGTCATTGTGAGTCTAATTTTTCTGATAATTGCGCCCATCGCCAATATAGTAGTATACAAAAGCGTATTGGATTATTTCAAAAGGAAGGACTCTTCTGATAATGACGATAAGCGATCTACAAGTAAAAAGTCGGATTAATCCATTTCTTGATGTTTCATTTAAATATTATAACTGAATGTACTTCACTCTATTTTTATTAAGTATAATAAAAGTATATCTGTAATAATACTATCACTCCTTCTTCGTAGGAACAACCTTCTCAGCAATCTTATCTGTCAAAGAAACAACCTTCTCGTCGGCAATCACTCCCCATTTATACCAATCAATGCTGTATAGCCAATTAACGGCACTTATAATTTCATCATTCCATATATCCTTGGCACTTTCAAGTACACCAGCTCTGCTGGTATATTCAATGCTTTTATCTATGGGCTCAGGTAATTTTCTAGAGCTTGCATCTGATAATATGTTTTCATTGATTATGTTGTTGGATGATCTTAACTGTTGTGAAACAAATTCCTTGTTCTTCTTAATATATTCAGCGGTATAGTATGTTAATGCTGAAGTGAGCAAAACACCACCCAAAAAACCATGAATACGACCTCCCATAGTGTATGTATTTGTCAATCGAAATTGGTGTATAGGACCTCAATATCAATACGCTCATAGATCGAAATACTATTGGTAAGTTCATGTAAATGTCGTATACGCGACATTTGATTAACGTTATATCACAATTAGTAGAATGTATTTAGTTCAATCGTATATACATGAATATTGGTTAGACTAGGTTATTTAAGGAGAAATAGCAAAAGAAACTGTTTCGTGTTTTCTGTACCTTTTCATCTATTTGTATGTTTAGAAATGTTTTCAAAAAATTCTATGCAACTTCAGATCCATTTCTTTCTTCTATGACTTGAGATAAAGTTTTCCTCAAAAAAGGCAATACGTCAATCTTATCCAATTTTGTCTCTGCACCGCTATCTCTGAGGTTTTTGAGTTCCTGTATCGCTTCGTTGGTATCGTTTAGTAAGAAAGGTAACGCTTCCACGACACCGTCCAAAGGAGCTGATAAAGTTTCATCTGATTCGGGATGAAGTCTAAGGTATCTTATGTGCTTCAAGTTGGCAATATATGTTAAACCTTCGACAAATTTAACATTGATATCAGTTTCTAAATTGAAATCATCAAGCTGTGGTTCGATTCCAAAAAACGCATACTGCAATCTTATCAACTTTTCGTTGAATGAGACTATCTCAGCCTCCTCCGAATTCACGTAGCGTTCTTCGAATTCATTCAAATACTCTTCTTGTTCTTTTGTCAAAAGCTGAGCTCTCTCATAGGCCGTTTGTCTCTCTAACAAAACCTGCTTGATTCTTTTTTGCGTTAATGTCAATCTTTCATCAAGCTCATTGTGCGTTTGTGTGTTATTTTCCCTTATAGCTTCTGCTAGTCTTACCTCTCTTGCCAAAATATTTCTTTCCTTCAAAATAAGGTACCACAACTTGTGTAAGTCTTCGAAAGACTTGCGACGTAACTCTGGCAAAGTCCAGGGTCTTGAGCCAGAATCTATTTCGGAAGAATCACGGAAGCATGTTGTAGACTTGTTTCCATCTGGGAAAAAAGCCCAAAGAGGGTGATCTGGTGAAACATCAAAATTTTTATGTGTTGGTACAATAGGTTGACTCAACTTGATTTTGCTCAAATCAGTAAACTTCAAAGGTTTAGTTCTAGCACTATGGATGGCACTTCTCAGAAATTGTCTTAACCCCACTGGTAGAAGCATTCTCTCTGTGTATTTAATAAAGTTTCAGTAGTACTCTTGAAAATATTCTTGAAAAATTTGAGTACAACGACATTTTTATATGAACGACACATATTTTGAATACCTGAATTTATAGTAGTTTAATCAAAGAAGGAAAATGTCAAACACTGAAGTCGATGGTAATCAACAGGAGCCCTTTGATTTGGTTCGCTACCAGCTTGACGAACTTGTTTTAGTCAAGTTGAGAGGTGCTCGTGAAATGAAGGGTAGATTGCAAGGTTACGACTCACACTGCAATATGGTGTTAAGTGATGCTGTTGAATACATATATGACTTGGGAGAGGTGGCTAACCCTAATCCAACTGTTAAAAAGACTGAAATGGTCTTTGTCAGAGGTGATTCTGTTATATTGATCAGTCCAATCAATGAGTTGTAAACTAGAAGAAACAGACACAACCCTAAATAATAACTGATTTGTGATATTAAAATAGCTAAACGTTTTACATTAGTGTATATTAAATAGCATTCAAGTGGCTAATAACTGCTATAGCAAATAAAAGGTTACGTTTAAATGAGTTTCTATGATTGTGAAGTTTTATTGCATTTCGGTCTCTTCGTCAAATTCTTTGAGGGTTTCTCTGATAGCATCGAGCTTTTTGACATTATTACTCCAACGCTCTTTGGACTGAGTACCATGCTCTATTAAATCGTTTATATTCCTAACCAAATTTTCTATCATTTTGTTGTACTCTTCTAGCAGGAGTGTAGCTAGACCCTCGATCAGGGCAGACCTAGATATATCATAGAAATACTTATTATCATCTATTCGCCTAACAGAACGGATGTTTTGTAATCTTTCTTCCAAGATCTTCAACACGTCTGCTTGAATCATTTCACTATTGCCTTCATCTTGGGTGTCATACTTAGCCGCCTTGATCCTCTTTTCTATGTCACCAAATATGCTTTTCAAATCATCTTTTGTTAAAACTAGTTCGTGAGTGTTCAACTGTGTATTGCTCTCATCATAAGCAGGCAAGTTCGAAATATTAAGAAACTTGTTATTCTTTTTTGCTGATCGAGTATTCAAGTTTTGGTCAAAGTTTTTAAGGAGGCCCTGAACCTTGTCTAAGAGCGGTTTCTGTTCCTCCTGTAGTTTAGTTATCTCCTCCTCTAAAGATGCTTTTTCGAGTGTGAGCTTGTCGTGGGAAACATTGAGTTCTTGTACATGTGTTGGAGGTAAATTTTCATCTGCATCTAATGACTTAATCATTCCATTTACATGGATTTCATACTCTTGCTCAAGCTTGTCTAGCTCATATAATAGTTTCTTATTCTTGCCCTCTAATAATATCTTTTCTTTACTATCTGAACCTTGTTCTTTAGCACGAAGACTAAGCTCAAAGATTTCCTGCCGAAGCTTCAAGTACTGTTGGGCTATCTTATCATAGTTCTTAACATAATTGTCAACTACTTTACTTATTAGCTCCTGCTGCTTATTAGTGATTAGAGACATGTTTATTCAAAGTAATTTATTGTGATCTTGAATATTTTTAATATTATCTACTTTCGCACTCTATAAAGCTAATGAGAATTTGCACCTATTGCCCAGCCAAGGCCAGATACAAACAAATTTGAGAGCTTCTCACTTGCCTGAGTTGTTGTTGAAGTTGCATCTCCTATTATTTCGTTGGCTAAATTCGAAATATTTTCAGGTATTAATTCTTTTGATGAAGTGTTCTCGAAGGAAGGATATTCACTCTCATTTAAATACTGTTCCTCAATTTCGGTGTTTAACTTTCTGAATTGGCTCAATAGCAACCTGCTGTTATCTATAATATTAGGCTGAGGCTGAATGTACTTTATGGTTTTTGATATGAGGTCTCGTTGTTTGAGGAAAATCTGTATTAGTTGAGATTGATCCTGGAAATCATCATTGAACCAGCTTGGAGAAACGTATTTTCCAACTTGGTAAAAAGTTAACCACATATCATTAATCTCGCTCGAGTTCTTGGATATGAGAAACTCTAACAATTCTGATGAGCTTTCATAAGCGAATATAAAGTTATCATCAACGAGAGAAGATTCTATGCAAAGCGTTTTAAGCTTGTTGAAATAAAAATTGTGGTTCGAAAATTGGAAATTGCAGAAGAGAAGCAAATTATTAAGGATCTTGTAGAGTTTTTCAAATGCCAAATATGACTTTGGGTTTTGCTCTAATACCAAACCAATGAGTCCTATAGGAGAGTTTTCACTCATCAAATCAAAATTCTCGGCATTGGAAATCTGACAGTATTTCAAAACTAAATCGTTGGGAGTGGTAGGCCTACCTTTTGCCACAACAAGCTTGAAATTCTTCAATTTAGAAAAAGCATCAAAAAGGTGCTGAATTCTTGTCAACTCATTTTTCTGTTCCGTTTCGAGTGCTTCAGTGTTTATACATTTTTGAATAAGCTTTACGCACTTCTTTGCCTCTAGTAATTTGCCAATGTTATCATTAAGGTTGGTCGCATTTTTCACCGAAGTCCATAGAGAGCTTATCACAAGGTCAAAAAATCTCTTCTGAGGTATTGATATGCCTTTATCAAGATATACCTCTTCAAATTCTTCGAATAACTTGCTTTTGAGGAAATAAGTGACCACTAGTTCATCAAGTTGGCTTTTCCTGTCTTCTTTATCAAGAATAAAGGAAGAAGTATATATATTGAAACCATCGAGAATAATAGTCCAGTTTTTTGAATCGAGTATCGATAATATTTTAGCAACCTCAGTTTCTTTGGATTCATAATGCACAGCAGAGAATTTTAGCTCTAAATACTTCTCCAAAGTAATCTTGTTTATCGAGAATAATGTTTTGCACGTTTTCACAGCATCAAGTAGAAACGTCAAATTTTCTCTATGTGGTTGAAATAATGCAAGTAATTTATTTTCCAGATCATTAAAGAAGGCTTCGAATCGTGAAAAACTGGATATGTAATTGTGAGTATACATTATGGTATTCAATTGTAGTCCTTGCTCATCACTGGCAAGATCTATTTTGACCAATATGACATTTAACAAACTTTCTATCTCGTTGTACAAGTTAAAAGCCTTCACTGACAGGAACTGGTCTGAGCTCTCATATTTCAATGAAATATAGTAGCATGAAGCTAAAAACATACGAATATTTGCCTCATATGATTCCTGCGGAATCTTCAACAAATCATGCTTGAAAGTAAAGTAAGAAAGTAAGTAGTGCTTCCATATCATAACTTTTAGCAGTGGATCTTCACGTTCACTTGAAAAATCATTGATCGCTTTGGCAAAAAAGACAATTCCATTCTGCTTGTAGATCATGTAAGGTATGATTATTTGCAGGATCCAGTCACTATAAAAGCTCTCGACCTTTACATGCCCGTGTAAAATCGGTTTGCATAAAATGTTGAATTGTTCTTCAAAAGACCCAGCCCTTATGTACGAGGCAAAACTCGTTGATTCGATGCCGTAAAAATGGCAAAAATGAGTGTAGTTCTTGAAAGGAACCAACTCTCCTGCATTCCATAATCGGAAGTCTGAATTTTGCCTCACAAGATCTAGTATAGGATCAAAGTCGCTGATTTGGTCATATCCTGAAGCAAGGACCAGAATATACGCTCTAATAAACTTGTAGAGGTTTACATCATCAAAATACGACACCTTAATCAGGTAGTTTATTTTCTGGCACCGTGTCTTGCTTTCACTCACAATAGTGTCGGCGCTGCTCAAAATAGCCGTCTCCGTCCGGGGGCCCAAGCCAATGGTCTCAGAGTATCCAGAAACGAAATTATACAATTCTTCAAGATCCTCGAAATCACTTGGCTCTTCTGAAGCTTCCAATCTATGAAACTCTTTCAAAAGCAAACCGATCTTTTTCAAAGAATATCTTAAAAACGGCAAGTAGCTAATAATTGCTCTTAATATATTGCTTCTGTTGATGTATGCATGGTCTCCCTTGGACGACAAAAACACAAATACTTTTCGTAAAACGTCTATCAAATCATCATTCTCTTCACCTTCTTGGTTCGATATTAACTCAACTAGTGATATATAAGCTTTAGCATCGATTAGTATTTCTGCTTCACTCATTTCAACTTCAAGGCTTAATGCTCAGTTATATTAAAGATTCAATTAAGAGATCGCGTAAAAAAGTGGGTGTTTTATTTTATTATATATATAGAATAAACTTATACTACAAGACGATTTATGAAGGTAGACTTAGACTTGCATCTTTGTATGATTTCCACTAAAGTTCATAAAACCTTAGCAAATCGCAAATTATCTGGAGGAGCCAAGTATTTTAGGTGCTTTTATATGTTACACACAAAAAATCAACAGAAAGGATACTTTCACGATGGTGGTGAGGCTTCACATAAGGTCAACGGAAAACAAAACGCACCACTTTATTCGCCGCCAAAAGTTAAAGTAGGACAGGGCGGCGTCGACAATGCATTGTGTGGGATTGACTTTTCGTCTTCTTTCAGTGATGATACACAAAGCATGGGAGTACAGACGAGATCGTGTATACTGGGAGATGACAAGCACGAAGTGCTCAAGGATGTAATAGATAATGACTTCAAGTTGCCTAAATTGTGCAGCAACGACATTTCCCTAGAGCCCAGGATGGAGGCTCTACTTCCAAAATCTGATATACCCTCAAGTCCTAACAAAATTTCAACTAGTATCTTGGCGAGTTCTTCTCCTTTAAAAAAGCGAATCAAAGTGGAAGACCGATTCAGGGGCCAAGTGAGGAATTTCTCTCTGGCGGTTGATAAAGAGGAAATGTATCCAACGATACAGTTATCTACTCAAAGAAATTTCAGAGTACCAGGCAATGAGAACAACGATAAGGAGAAAACACCCACTTCTACTGATATGGTAAAAAGCGTCAAACCCATCATCCTTTCAAGCGAGCAGGAATATATCTTGCAATTAGCTATGAGGGGAGTTTCTCTTTTCTACACGGGATCAGCTGGTACCGGAAAATCTATTCTTTTGAGATCGATTATTAAGGCCCTTCGCCTGAAGTATGAAAAAGGCAAGGTCGCCGTTACAGCTTCAACAGGTTTAGCAGCTTGCAATATCGGTGGAACAACTCTTCATAGCTTTGCCGGGCTTGGCTTAGGTGAAGGTCAGATGGATTATTTAATGAGGAAACTTAAAAGGAATAAAAAAGCATATAATAGATGGTGTCAGGTAAAAGTTTTGATTATAGATGAAATTTCAATGATAGATGGTAACTTTTTGAATAAACTAGATCAAATTGCAAAGGCCACACGAAAAAACAAAAGACCCTTTGGAGGGATTCAACTAATATTGTGTGGCGATTTCTATCAACTTCCTCCAGTGAACAAGCCAAAACCGCGAAGTGACATGTCTGATATGGAAGGCGAAGAGTCAATTTTTGCATTTGAAAGTGAAGCATGGCGAGATTCTATCAAGTGTACTATAATTTTGAAGGAGGTTTTTCGTCAGAAGGGAGATCATGTGTTTATTGAAATGTTGAATGACATCCGAAATGGAAAGGTTACCAGTGATACAATAGCAGAATTCAAGAAATTAAATAGGCCCCTTGAAACATCTGATGGAATTGAAGCAGCTGAACTTTTCTCTACAAGATACGAAGTCGAGAATGCAAACAATACAAAATTAAGAATGTTGAAGGGAACTGCTCAATTATTTAAATCAATGGATTCTGGATCTTTGCCTTTTGAACAGCGTCAAGCTATGCTCAATAACTTTTTAGCCCCTCTGAAACTCTTTCTTAAAAAGAATGCTCAGGTGATGTGCATTAAAAATTTTGATGAAACTTTGGTAAATGGATCACTTGGTCAAGTGGTTAACTTTATGGATAAGGATACTTATACATGCTATAATTTAATGAAAGAGAAACCGGATGCCTCCGTTGAAGAAATAGAGCACGATGTCAAAAAGAAATTGGAAAAAGCAAAGTCCGACAAAGAAGAGGTTGAAGTGGAACAAAATGCAACACAACTATCAGACTCTGTATTCGATTTTCTAAACACTAAAGAATTAGAAGAAAAAGAAAATATTTCTGACGTGGATGTCTCAGTTCTAAAAGAGAATTTAGAGAGAAAGAAGGCTTATATACGATCATTGCATGATTCTTCAAACAAAATCAAATACCCTCTAGTCCGATTTTTACTTCCGGATGGCTACAACACGAGAGAAGTTTTGGTCGAGCCTGAAGAATGGACTGTGGAGGACGAGAATGAAAATATTTTAGTTCGCCGAGTTCAATTTCCCTTAATTCTTGCTTGGTCATTATCGATACATAAATCACAGGGCCAAACCCTTCCAAAGGTTAAAGTTGATTTGAAACGAGTATTTGAGAGGGGGCAGGCATATGTCGCTCTATCTAGAGCTGTGTCTAGAAAGGGACTTCAAGTTTTGAATTTTGATAAGGGTAAAATTATGGCACATCCTAAGGTGAATCAATTTTATTCAACTCTTACATCCACCGACGAAGTCGCGAATAGGGACCACTACAAAAGTTCATCGAAGAATATCGCAACACACTTTGCACCTTAATTAATTCTAATGTAAATTAATGATGATTTTATGTTTTTTTATTTCTTTGTAATTTTAATCAACATTTTTTGCAGTTTTCAAAATGTGTTCTATTTCTTCACTTGGGAACAACAAAAAGTTCTAAATAGGGGGCTCAGATTTATTATTTCACTCGGGTGAATCAGTTAATAAGACTAGTAATAAAGAATGCTTTAAAAAAGGCTTGAATCATATTATCATTCACACAGACCAGAAACCCCATAGTTACAGTTCTCTAGTTGCTCCATTAAGAGGATCTTGTAGATAAGTATTAAATGCCACAAGTTATTCATATTGCCTTTGCAATTGTTGCTTGTCCTTATTAAAATGCCAGGAATAGTGCAAATAGAAAAAATTCTTTAGACATTAGCACTACAGCTTTTTAATTTTATACATAAATTTTTGAATGTTAAATAGAAGCCAGGAAGGAATATTCTAATTCTTTGAATCATCCCTTTCCTGATATATATATGCAATAGGATGAGAGCACCTTAAGTGTCTTAAATAGAAGCGGAATTGATTTGAAAAATAGAGCCAACCAACTATATAGAATTCCTTCTAAACAATGACTTCTTTGCCTCTTCACCTTTTAGCTTACGCTTATCAAACATACCAGCAATAGGTGGTAATTTCCCCATATTATCCCACTTAGTTAAAAGCTCATCGGCGTATGAAAATCCAACTTGGAAAATTTCATCAAACTTTGCAAAATCTAAAGTTGCGTAATCATCTATTGGCGGCCTTAAGTAAATGACACCTGGTGTTTTTTTGGCGATCTCCAATGCGTTCACGCTAGCAACATAGGCTAAGCGTAATTGTATATCCATCATATTAGGAACATTTGGATGCTTGGAAAAAGGGTTCCATTTATTAAGAAGGACCCAAAAACCAGACAAGGTATCTCCATAATTCATAGGTGTTCTATCATCAACTGAGCCCACATCGACCGCAACAATATACTTCGCCCCTTTCTTTTTCATTTCCAGTACTGGTAAATTGTCCAAATAACCACCATCTAAAAGCATGCTTCCATTATAAGTTATAGGTGGAAGAAGACCTGCTAACGACATAGAAGATCTGATAAATCTCCACAGATAACCTGTCTCATGTATATCCATTGTTGAATTTGTTATGTTTGTAGAATTACAAAAGTATCTAACCCAAAAGTCCTCAATCTCAGTTGATCCAAAAGTTTTCCATATACCTCTATTAAACTCATATCCTGTAGTATAAGAAGTAACCGGATATGTCAAATCTAAGACCATTCTCCAAAGCGATGAAATTCTTCTGGAAAACTTTTTTGCTCGGGCATACATTGATACTATGTTATAGTCCTTTGCATAAAGGCCACCAACAAAAGAACCAATGGACGTGCCCCCAACTAGGTCAATAGGAAACCCGTGTTTTTCTAAAGCCATTACAATCCCTACGTGGGAAATACCTCTAGACCCACCGCCTCCTAATACGAGACCAACTCCTTCATTCGATAAGAGTCTCGCAAGTCTGAAGAAATCATTTTTGTGATATTGAGTAGACTTGTATGAATCATTCTTTCGACTCCTTAATCTATCATTGAATTTGTTCAAAGATAAGATTGCTTTAGTCTTAACATTCTCAAACTTGGATTTAATATTGGGATTTGTTCTATTGCTAATTCTTGTAGCTAAATCACGAATAATATTATATTTTTTGCTTACATTGACTTCATTTGATCTTCCAATGTCCATTTCGATGTGATGATGTCCTTGAACCCATATTCTGTTTTTAATCCAAATACTTGTTGATCCCAGATGTACATATCTTTCAGGATGAATCAAGCATAAATCAGTTCTTGCTTTTGATTTAGATTGAATTAAAAGTCGCTCATACTCTCCTATATTCGCCGCTACATCTTGGTCTTCAGCATCAGCTAACAATAAGACGCAGTCTCCTTGCGATATACAAGTCGATGTCCAATTAGATTTCACAGGAGTGTCACATACATATACAACTGTTTCATATTCTTCTTCCAAGTAAGCAAAATACCCTGATAACTTGAGCTGAGACAATTGCTCATCGAAAGCATATCTTCCTAAGTGTGTCAATGTTGAAGCATGGTCCAATGCAATTACATTTCTACCAATAGTCTTCAATGCATGAACTAGCCTATCAGCAAATTCACGAACGGGTAAGCCGATTACAGTGGGTAAAATAGTGATAGTTTTGTAATCATTCGAAACATAATGGGATGTTGAGGATGGTATGGTAGTTGAGTTTTCATTCAGAAAATTACCTATTGCTTCGTTTCTTGCCGTGACACGGTTAGCAACTATTCGGGATACCTTAACCATGAGAGAGGGATTTTGAATTGAGAGCATCTCGAATAATGTTCTAGGTATTCTAGCTGTTTCAGAATCTCTAACAGCAATTATTGTATTTTTACGATGAGATGCAGTCAATACTTCTACTTCACCAATAGATTCGCTATGACCATATTCACCCAAAACATTGTACTCTTCTTCTTTGGTTTGATGTTTGCAATCAGGCTCGTCGATCAAATTAGATGAGAGTTTATCAGAACCTAAATCATCTTCCATTGGGCGCAGGTTACCTTTTAAATCATTATAATGAATTTCACGGAATCTACCACTCAAAACAATATGAAATCCATTGGCTTGATCTCCTTGAGCGTATAGAACCCCTCCAGCTGGTAGATGGCACCATTCTAATGCATAATCGATTGTTAATATTTGTCTTGACATCAAATTTTTTAACTTAAGAGCAACAGGAAGTTGTAAAATGTAATATTTGTCCATTAACATAGAAAAATTCTTCTTTGAAAGGTGTGCCACGATAGCACCTTTATTATCTGGTGTTTTAACAGAAACTAAAGATCTATACCCCACAACAGAATTTAAATATCCAGCTATTTCTCCTCTATTAACTGAATATAACTTTTTGACCGTATTAGTTGTTTCCCTGTTGGGCTTCCTATTCACTGAAGTATATGTTACGTCTAAAGTACCGTCAATCACATAATATAAGCCAGAATTGAAGGAATTTTGTTCAACCAATGTAGTACTAAGATTTACATATTTCAATTCTAGACATTTTGCAAAATCATTCTTGGCGTCAAGAAGTCTTGCTTCAAAATTATTGCGAATGCTGTTATCTCTGTTGCCCGATATGTTAGGCATTCCACCATCTTCAACGTTGGAATCATGAAATTTTCTAGAATTTGATCTATGTATAGTTCGGTATATTTGGTTTTGTCCATAAGATTTCGAAATTTCATTTTGAGAACCAGACCTTGATCTATTGAGATTTTGATCGAAGGGTTCAAGATGTTGAATTAACCCTGGTAATCCAACAACAGATGAGTTAACGGACAGTGTATTAGAACTTGAGAAAGCAGAGGTTGCTAATCCAGTAACATCATTCATTCCTATGATATTAAATATGTTCTCGATTATAGCAATACGAAGCGAACTTTCTTCTGTTTCCTCTCTCTCATCTGAGAAAGTTCTTGAACGGATATTTTCAGATCCTTGTGATGAGTTTGTTGGATATTTTGAATCAAACCTTTTTTGAGACTTTGAAACGTTAAACTTAGTACTATTTACATCTTCAGAGTCATGTGGAAGTGTTGTGTGCGTTTGGTAGTAATCTGATCTTCTTGATAAGGGAACTGACGATAGTAAATCTCCTGGGTGAGTCGATTTAGATCTGGAGTCAAGAGCAACATATCTCGATGTTTTCAGGCCACCTAAATGCTTCCTTTTACCTTTCATCGTGTCTTCTCGTAATGCCATATGTGGATTATGAGCATTTTGGAAGGGGGGAAGGGAGTCAACAGAGTTCATCTTATTTTCGCTGATGCCCAAACTTTCATAGAACTTTTTGATTATTCCATCGTACAAATAGCGAGGCAAATTATCTGATCCTTGGTTCAAACTGTTGAGCTTTGTTTCACTTTCGATTATTTCTCTAGTTAAACCCAAATAATTATGCATAGTGTTCATTGTGACTTTGTATAATCTAGTTAGAACCATGGTAACAATATGAGATGTTGCTTTAGGATATTTTACTTGGATTTTTTGGAACGCCAGTTTAGGAATAATTGCTAAAGTTGCAGTTGCAAAGTCATTTGACCGATTTACTGGTTTAGGTCTAGCAATAATATCAGGGTAATTAGTATCAGCATGCAATCGCCCCGAAAACTGCTGATTTAAGGGATCTATTGAAGATGCCCCAGTATCATTCGGACTTAAAACATTTCCCGGAGATGCCAGAGCGAATCCATCAAATGTCACCTCTTCTGGCTTAAAGAGGTCTAAGACACCCATTAATGCAGACAAAGGAGCACCACTTTTAACCTCGTTCAATAACTGATATCTTTGGCTTCCTATTATTAAGGTATCATTTTCCTCAAAGTTGAGCTCATTCTCGTTTGAGTTGGTAATATCAATATCATCATCCTTATTGTTATTGTTATTGACTTTGGTATAGATTTGCATAACACCTTCCACCACAATCAGAAACCCAAGGTGCTCATCAAGGTATAATACTTCGTCCGGCATGAGCTTCTGGGTACTCATGTTCTTTGTCAACTCGTGAAATACTGACCGTTCCAAGTAACCAAACACTTTTATTGCGCTAAGGAATTCATCTAAATAATTCGAAAACTTCGATTTCCCTCTTTTGCTATCCTTAATTGCACCCAAGTAGTCAAATGCCTGATTAGGATTCTTAGGAGCCTCATCTGATCTGGTTTTCTGTGAGTATCTTGTTAAGTATTTGTACCTCAATATCAAGCAGCAGATGGCTATAATGATTATTAACGTCAAAAGAATCGATGATAACGAAAGTGTAATTTGAAAATTTGTTGAAAGTAACGTTACCACAAAGTTTGGAATCGTATATACAATTGGGTATATAATCATGTAGACAATCGTAAAGGAAAATGTAACTCCAAATACAACTATCGATCCCAACAAGGACTGATTGGAAGCATTAATCGAGGAAAGTCCATCATTAATCGACTGCTTAATTTCATGTGAGGTTGTAGCGATTCCCGATATTCCTTCCATACCTCCCATTTTAACTTCCACTCCTCGTTAAGCGTCTTCTACTTTCTAGGTGACAAATTTAAGGTGAGACAACGTGAACACTATGTGCAGCACTATAAATTATTAGCTGTGAAACTTGTTCGAATATATATTGCAGGATTTTATACAGTAGAGGCACCAAGCTAGTAATCAGAAAGTTGGCAATGAATCCAAAGTATAATTATAAAAAATATTCTTATGAAAGGCTATCAGTAAGGAAGACAATTAAATCTTTTCAAAACCCTTTCAATACCATCCATTCCCTTTTCTAATTGGCTTAATTCAGGACCATAACTGATTCTTACATAGTTGTACCAGATAACGTCCTCCAATCTTGACAAATTCTGAGGGTTTATCAAGAAAAAGAACCCTGGGACCACAATTACCCTTTCGTGAAGGCATTCATGAAAAAATCCTAAACAGTTGGAAAGCTTATTTGGCAAATGGGACAAGTTGAGCCATAAATAAAAGGTAGAATTTGGTATGTTCTTGTTGTTAAAAGTAAAACCCATGTTAGACAAACGTTCTATCACATAGTCTCGCTTCATTTTGAAATGTAGTTGTAACGCTTTCATCTCCTTTCTAACAAACTGGGGCCTGAGGAAATCAATCGCCGCATACTGGAAAGGAGCATTTGAACCTCCATCAAGATATGAACCTGCACTACTCAATGCACTTATATACTCCTCGGGCCCGAGTACCCAACAGATTCTCCACCCAGGAAGACGGAAGGCTTTAGTAAGTCCATTTAAGATCAAAACTGGATCCACGTTAACGTCTTCAACATATTGGGCACTGGATATCGATGATCCAGAGCAGTTATCATCGTAATAGTAATGTGAATAAAATTCGTCCATGATAAGCAAACATTTTTCTCTGCATAAGGTATGGAGCTTTGACAATTGGTCTGGAGACATGCACTTACCAGTGGGATTTCTTGGATTCGACGTAAGTAATGCACTAACACCTCTCAACAATTCATTTTTTATGATATCCAAATGGACATCATAATTATCTTCCTCGCTCAAAGGAACAGGTATAGGTGAAAAATTCTTGAATAAAGACAACATTTCTGCGTAAGCAGTATAATCAGGAAGAAAAAATGACAAATAGCAGTCACTTATAATAGAAGCAATTCTAGTTAAACCAGCTCTTCCACCTGGTACAATGCATACGTTTTTGTAAGTATATTTTGATACTTTATCCTGACGGTAAGTCTCATTGTAGTAATTTGCAACTGCTTCGCGTAGCTCTTTTATGCCTGCTGTAGGCGCATACTCCTTACTATGGTCAGGAATTGGGATAGACTTAGGACGCACGAAAGACCCTGGGACAGTATCTCCGTGTTCTGGTGCGCCTTGTCCTAAGTTGGCCCAAGAATCTTGATTATTAAATCCATACTCTCCAGCTCTCTCCGTAACCCACAAAACACCGGTAGATGATTGTTTGGTGTTCATAGCAGGCTTATTGATAGCCTCATTGAAACGTGGTTTTGGCACTGGAACTGGTGAAGATTCTCTGCCCTCAGTCACTGAGAGTTTGTTAATCAAATGCTTGTTCCGTTGTTGAACAGATATAGGGTTCCTTGGTGTAGGATAACCCTCCCTAGGTGCACTATAATCACTTTCTCGACCCATAGACTGCAAACTAGTTGAAGATAAGGTTTGTATCAAGGAAGATGCTGATCTTTTTAATGGTTCTGGTAATGTAGACTCAAGCCTCTCGAATTCCGAGACACTCTTATTGTCATTTTCATAGATTTTTTGCCCTGACATCCTGGAAAGAAGGTTCTTGATGTATATAGCCTTTCAGTCAACTACGTCCCTTTGAAATGAATATATAATTCTTATTGCTAATTTATATTATCAGTTTGGTCTTGAGTCATATTCTTTTTCGATAAAAAGACACGATTAGACCCTGTCAAATGAATTTTTCACTTTTATCGCTCAAACTCCTCACATCCGAAGGATTTCCAAAAGAAGAATGTAGAGTGTTCTATCAAAGTAGCATCATTAAGGCCGAACTCATCTTAGTACTTGTAAAGCTTCGTAGGGGTTAAGCTCATATCAAGCTATGAATTTACAAAAAAAAAAAAGGCTCAATTGACAATCCTTATGATCGTTCTTTACCTGGCAAAGCAAACAAACGCATATCTCACTGACTCTTGAGTGCCGCTTGTATCAATGCAAATGGCTTAAGATCACCAGCTGCTTTCAGTACTTTTCTGACAAGAAAATCGTTAAATACCTAGAAATGAAATGTTGTTGCACGATATGTATATGCGACTGGGGATATCAGAAAGAAGGAGATAACAAATTAAAATGGTCGCTATCCCATTCCATATGCTGACTGGGGATTGTAAGGATAATACCAGCTACATCTAGAAGAAGTTGTAGGTTTACGAGATGTCAGGATCCTTGAGATCTAACTCGAAGGAAAACCCGAGAGCAGGTTCAAGCCTTATTGAGACCTAAGTAATAATATAAAATGGCCCATAAGCTTATGCATGCCCTGTAATATCAATCACGATACTTATGATCAAATCCACTCAATGGCACTTGCTCCATTATGTCTCGAAATTATAAATCTTTATTTTGCTCACTACACTTTTCCGAGATGATCTGCGGCACTCTGAGTCTCTGTCGGACTTTGTGTCTCAGCAAATTTACCTCTAAAAACACTAAAACTTACTACATCAAATTATGTTTCGAAGTACGCAAAGATTTGGCGTACAGTCGATCTGGTGGCACCAAGCGGGAAAGAGGACGACTTAAATAAAGCTGGCCAGACGGCTGTGAACATAAAATCAAAGGTCATCGACGATCGGAGAAGTCACGTGACTCGAGATGTAACTTTTATGCTATTATATGTTTGGCAAGGCATTTTGCTAACGACTACGAAGGTATTATCAGGCATCGGGAGATTTTAGACTCTGTAGAGCTTGTTTAAATTTGAACGTTGAATAATCAAGTACCCGTAGCTTACATCAGAGTTTATGAGTTAATGGGATTACTGGAAAGATACTACAAGGAATCCAACGCACCCTTATATTTGTCGCCAGTGACGTCTGTGGTATCCGATGAGAATAGTTTCGACAGAGGCAGCAGCGAAGAGCCTGATATTAGTATTTCTGGAAGGCTAGCGGATAGTATCAATGGATGCGGTGATGAGACAGAAAACCGAGCGGCGATGGAGGGCTTTTCGCCTCTTTTATCGCTTCCTTTAGAAATTTTGTATCAGATCATCGAAATAGTGTACTACGACGACAATACAACGTCAATTAATTCTAATTTGGAGAGTTTTCTGAAGACAATCCCCCTATTGTCCAAGAGTATAAATACCATTGCCCTTCGTTTTTTATACAAATATGCAATTTTCAACCGCCCTCATTCATTTGACAAGTTCCTACAAAATGTTATCAAGTATCCAGGACTTGGTGAATTTGTTGAATTTATGGATTTTCAAATGTTTACGTCTGTGGGACTTGGGCGAACTGGGCGCATGAACCAGGAGATTCAAATGGTCACTTCCAAGACTATCTTGCAGGCCCTATCATTAACACCTAATCTTGTCGAATTTTTGGCAAGTGAAAATATCCAGGATGATTTGGACGAAAACGTATTGGACTATTTGTTTAACTACCTTCCCAAATTGCAGGCACTTGATTTTTGTGGTGCCAGTAGTGAGAGCTTTGTTTCCGCTTTTCGCAAATTGATTATTCAACCTGTCAGCGGGCCTGACGAACTCGAAAATTTATCTAATTTGTTCAAGATTTCGTTCCATGACTGTTCGAGTTTGACGTCAGATGTATTTGAAAAATGTTTGCCCGTACTTCATAATTTGCGAAGGTTGGATTTGACTCACACCTCTATCACCTCACTGATACTAAAAACATGCTTATCACCTTTTGCTCGACTTACGCATCTTTCCTTGGCAAAATGCTCAAAGCTTACTACTAAAGATTTAATAAACTTCTTGACTACGCATCCAGCAGTAGCAAATGAACTGCTACAATGGCTCAGCTTGCAAATAGATGCTAATATGGTGACACCTTTAAATGAGGTTTACCTTTTTTACACAGTTAGGCACCTTCAAGCTCCAAATCTTCGATACCTAAATCTAGGTGGATTACCAGTGAACCCTCGAATCCTAAAGCTAATAAGAAATCAATTCCCTATGTTAGAAAGCTTGTCAATATCACATTCGTCGGTGGAAATGACAGACCTCCTAGAGTTTCTTGATTCTAACACCCATATTAAATTCTTAGATATTTCTGGGTGTAAAAAAATATCAAAATTTAACCTTGCTTCGATTTTGAAGAGGAACTATGGATCTCAGTTAATTGGTGTAGAGTTTGATTATAAGAGCCTCTATGAATTAACAGCTGGTGAGTCCACAAAAATTTTTCCAAGCAATAATTCTGCATCGACGGTTAATCTTTTATCATTTCAAACCAATCTTCCAGAAATATGGAAGTTCTATGATAATGAAGGAAGACGGGCCTGGATTTATAAGATTGCTCCACATGACCCTGAATACGAATCCACATCCACAAAAAAGACCGCTTCTTCCAATTTGACTTTCTACGATTTGGAGACCGGTGAGAAGATAGTACAGCGTGTCAGAAAGCCTCTGTTTCTTAAATATGCCTCTCGAAAGATAAACTGCTCGATAGGCTATTTCAATCTCAACAGTGTCAAAAAGAAAAAGTATCTACAGAATGAGTTACATGAATCAGTCTGGCCCGATGAATTTAGTGAACGAGGAATCTACAATTACTACTCACTCAATGTAAAGTGATAATACATCCCTGATAATATGATATACTAAAAACTTTATTTGTCCAACGCATTATCATTATGTTTAGCATTATAGAATAGTCAAAATCATCAGCTCCAATAGTTTCGATACGAACTTCCACACGTCTTGCCTACACTAACAATACGGAAATGACCCACTTTTACTTCATATTGATAGTGATTATGATATCTATAGTTTTGATTTACAATATTTCATTTTGGGTTAACCGAGCATTACAAAATTATTCGTGCATTATATACTCGTTAGCAACTGTCTATAGAAAATAAGTCCACGCAAGGAGATCTCATATCACTTATGAGCTTTTCACAGAGTGTTTAAGAAAGCTTGGATACCAATTTGGCCGAATTTACATAACTCTGAATAAATAGTCCTATCAATGTGAGATTTTGTCTATTAACCGTGGTTGCATGTCAATAATGCGGAGTAATTATTCGAGCTAAAACTATAATAAGGTACAGTTTGAAGAATCAGAATCCTCCAGAATCATAGTGAAATAACATCTTAAAATGCCAGACTTGCCAGTTACTGAAGTAAGAAGTCCATTCGACGTCGGAAATCTTGAAAAATATATAACTGAGAGCTCAAAATCCGAAACGACTTTCGGTCAGAATGTTCCTACTCTTGTCCCACCATTTGAAGTAAAGCAATTTGAACAAGGACAGTCTAATCCTACTTATCTATTGACAGACAGCCAAGGTACCAGGTTTGTTCTAAGAAGAAAGCCGTCACCAAATAAGCAATTGGTTTCCAGATCGGCGCATGCGATTGAAAGAGAATACTTTATATTGAAAGGGATACAAGAATGCAATAAAGAGGCATCGAAGAAAGTGCCTATTGCCGAGCCGTACTTATTGTGTGAGGATGAGTCTGTTATTGGTTTTGTTTTTTACTTAATGCAGTTTGTGAACGGCAAATTAATCAAAAACCCATCCATGCCTGGGCTGTCTACGGAGCAAGCAGATAAATGCTGGGACTCGATAATTGAGACATTAACAGCAATACATTCACTTGACACAAACAAGTTGGTTAAGCACTTGCCTGCTCTGCATTTCCCTCAGTTTCAACCTGATAAATTACAAAAGTCATCAAGTAGCTACTTTCAGAGGCAGATTAGAACATTGCTGGCGGTGGAAAAATTACAATCCAAAGTGGTGGACCCAATTCCTGATTTCGAAAGACTATGTGAATATGTGGTGAAGAATGCCCCTCCTGACCCTGCGAACAGGGCGTTAATTCATGGAGATTTCAAGATTGACAACTTGCTTTTCGATCATAAATCATTCAAAGTACTTGCTGTCATAGACTGGGAACTATGCACTTTAGGACACCCTCTTTTTGATCTCGCTAATCTTCTACAACCTTTTGGTCTTCCCAATAAACTAAATCTTCTTTTGTTCAAACCCGAGGTCACTGATATGGGAGTAGAGTCTGCTGACTCGAAGAAGTTTGTCGAACAAAAGTTAAAGCAGTACATTAACTTATTGGGATACCCATGGAGCTCTTCTGACCCTACAAATAACCCATTGGATAAGTGGTCTGTTGGTCATGTGTTTGGGTTGTTACGCTTGTGTGTCATTTCTCAAGGAATTGCTATGAGAGTAGCAAAAGGTAATGCTAGTTCTGCGATAGCATCCGGTTATGCCAGCATGTATAAACCTCTATCTAAGTTAGCTTTGGACTCCTTAAATATCTCATCTTCAAAACTTTAAATATATACTATGTTAATATTCTCATACTGTATATGTACTCGGCTGAAAAATTGAGTCTATCTGCTACTAAATTAGTGGAAAACTAAATGATAGGTGACAGCGAGCAGTTGTAATTGCAGAAACAATGCCATACCAGACTTATGACCAGTTTAAAGCACTGGAAGATAACTTGAGTGTGATGTTACGGTGTCCTTTCCAAAGTTGCAATACTCGTATCATCGCTTCACGAAAAGACGATTTTCTTTCCAGAGTTACTAAATGCTACAACACCCCTCATATGGTTGCTTTCACACATGATACACACAATTCTAACAACGAAGAGTACCTCTTTGTTCCAGATGTGTGGGAATTTGATAACATCGGGGTGTCTAAACCTACTGGAGAAACAGCCTCCGTGACTACCAGTAATAATGATCAAGGTCAAGACATAAAAATCGAACGTTTGTTAACGTGTTCGGAATGTGACAAAGGACCCATTGGTTTTGCAGGCCACATCGGAGAAGACACTGACGTCAAGAAGTTACTATATTTTTTAAGCTGCAGTAGTGTACTATATGATAGCAAGAAGTGAAACGAGGTCATTTATAACATTATAAATATTGGCATTCATAGAGAGAGTTGGAGTTGCGATAAAATATATAGAGAAATACCTAGATCTTCGCTGTGGGTTGTAAATCTTTTACAATGCCTAAAGCAACGTATCGAGCGATTGTTAATACAGATATCATCGGATTGGCACCGCTGGCAGTAGGCATCAAACTGGCGTCTGCAACGTATATGTTTTTACATTCAAAAAGTCTACCCCTTGTGTCACATGCTCCATAAGATGGCCCTTTTCCGGACATTCTGCAGCTACTCATTTGATGAGCAGAGCCGAAGACGCTGCTATAACTCTTGAAACTCGTTTTTTCAAGCATAGCATGCCATTCGCGGTAGTCTTTATCATCAAGAGACCTCTCAGAAACGGGTTTATTAGGCTTGAAGCTAGGTATATTGGGATCCGGGTGTATAATTTCTCTAGTGCCCTCAATATAGAGAATGTCAGAGCATTTCAAAATAGCTTCATGTAATGCTCTTTTATCGAAATCGTTCACAGCATAATCAATACTTATAGCACCTGGCTTTTCTGGGTCACCACGGACTGTCCCTGACGAAAGATCTCTGGTTATGATTAACATTGAACACATATTATTATAACGAAGCAAGCTTTCTCTCTGCTGTGAACTAGAATGCCAAGGGAAGTATATTGATTCTAAGAAGGGCACATGTGCAATTGTCTCAATTTTAGCACCGTGTGCTTTACCATCCAAATCATCCACCTCTGTACAAACAGTGGTCAAGATCGCTTCATTGAATGGCTCGGTTTTCTTGTCAAAATCACCGAACAAAACTGTAACTGGATGCAATTTTAAGTTGGAGCCTATATGCTTGTTTTTGAATCCACTCTGCTGCAATACAATTGGAGTATTCAAAGATCCTCCTGCTACAACAAATTTTTTTGGACCTTTGATAGTAAACTTGATACCCGTCTCTGTATCCTCACACAATGCAGAGATTGCCTTTCCACCTTTATGGTTGATACGGAGAACCCGCACACTATCCATAAACTGGGATCCTTTTTCTGCTGCATCACGAAACCAGCAATTAGCACTTCCTTGCTTTATTCCATATTTGCAGCCTAAATAGCAAAACCCGCAACTATGATTTTTGTGGTTACTATTGTTTTGAGCGACTTCTTTTACTTTATAACCTAGCTTTTTAGCTCCGTCCAATATCACTTGATTTGAAAATGAATGCTTGACTCCATCTAAAGTGGCACCCACCTGTTTCCAAACATAATCCAAGCACTCATCGTAGACATCAGACGCGGCCCAGTCAACTCCAAAGTCATCATACCATTCTTTACGTACTTTGAAAGGCGTCTTTAGACAAGCAGACCAATTCACAGTCGAACCACCTCCAAAATTACTTCCTGCCAACAAAAGAATTTCTTGACCTGAGGAAGACAAAGTTCCACCTCTTTCGTACAATTTTGACATACCCTCGGAATCGTCGAAATCATATTCAGAGTTTTTAAAATATTTTCCTTTCTCGAGGACAAGACTCTTATAACCCTCAGCTGCCAATGTGTGAACAACAACGCCTGCACCACATCCTGATCCCACGACTAACACATCAATGTTAGGAAGGTATAACTCATGGTTGTTTGCAGAAGGCTTTTCCATCATTTTGTATGTGAAATCATCTGGCTGGTAGTTTTCATATAATGATGGTCTTTTTTCCTTTGCTGGATAGCCAACAGCCATGTTGTGCAAGTCAGATGCCAACCGTACAAAGGTTGTTAAAGTTAAGGTATGCACAAGTAAGAAAAGTCTTCTCTTCATAGCAATGGGCGATTTCTGCCAAGATCTCAAAAGGTCTTCACGTTGTTCATCGCTCATATCTCTCACTAATGTTAAAGTTCCAGTGAGCGAAGGTGACAAAATCCTGGAATCTAGGACATTCATCAAAAGTACAAAAAGTCTGGTTGATCTCATTGTATTTGACGCAAGACTATCCTTGATACGGTCCTTAAAATCTGGTAACCCAGATGGTCTCGTAAACGTCTTGCAGTATTCCTCTAGCTTGGATCGATCAAAATTCCCATCGACATAACGCTCTATGGCATCGGGCGTCGTGTCACGGACCACACCGTCGGCCAAAAGGCTGAAAACCTCCAAATGTCTATCCTCAACTTGTTCATACATGACAATAGTTAAGTTGTACTCGAAGGGCGGTTTTCGTACACATCTAAGTGGTCGCTTTATATAAGTATTGACTCTCCACCTGCCTGTGATTCTTCACTCTTAATCGCCTTCGATTCCTGTATATACCAAAATTTTATCAGCGTTTGCACCCAAGAGGGACATAATATCTTCAGATGCCAAAGTGGAGCTACTCCAAGCAATAATCGTGTCATTTTATGGGGGATGAGTGTAGAAGAATTTCAATCATTTTGTATGTTCTTTCTGTCCTTAGCCGAGGGGCAAGACAAACTTGTTCCTCCGTGGTTCATGAATGGTCCGGGGAAAAAAAAAAGGTTTTCGCATCATAGTGAAGACTTAAAAGATGCAATCAGACAAACTGGGAAACGTCTTCGAATTCTAACGGGATTTCGAACTCAGACCTTAACTGCTCATTTGAAAGCAGCACTGCTACCACCTTCGTAAAGTAGTATATAGTCAGCTCTATACTATCGGTGAAGAACTCGATGGCTCTCGCTAAATTGCGATTTTCCATTCTTAGTGCCTGTAATACATCGGGGTCATTATCGCGGTATTGGCTGATTATAATTTCGAAGTCCGATTTTTGCGTTAACAAGGAGCTAAGTTCTGCAAGTAGAGACTTCCTATTTCCAAAATTGCTTTTTTCACGCCGCTGTAGCGTCGCCAGCTGAATCTTTTCTACGAGGGCTGTTTTCTCCGTCTCTAGGTGTACTAGCTGATGCTGTAGCCTGTGAAAATCTTGTTCCTGTTTCCTGAATCGATCGTACTTGAAACTCCAGTACAAGTTTGTAGTGCCGCACTTTTCACAGTTGACCAAGTTGTCGTCGATGAGCAGCTGAACCACTTCCTTAACGATCATAGGGGATATTTTAGCGTACTTGGATGCGTCTTTCTCCAATTCCTTTAGCGTGTAGAACGAGTGTTGGTGGTTGAAAAATTCCAACACTCTTTCTTTCTTTTCTTCGGCTGAAACTCCTTTTTTGGGTGCCTGAGGTAGTTAGTAGCGCTCATATACGAGATATAACTCTTCTACTATCCAGTATACTTGCCATATTGAAATGAACTTGTTGGTGTTTACGTTGTAAATATAATGATGGGGAAGTTGGCTCTATTAATTGTTGCAAAAAAATGGTCGTGCGTGCACAACTCTATTACTGGCCATAATATATGGCGAAGGTGTCTCTTATGAACCGATGAAGCCCTGCTATAGCACTGATCCCAGGAGCTGAAAACACGAACAACGAGGTTTACGTGGTAAAAAGCTCATAAAAATGTCTGTGTCTACTTTTGAGGAAGATACAGTGAGGTGCAGTATACGACTTACGGGAAACTGTACTGGGGAAGCCATGTTCGAATATGACATGCTTCCTTAAACGTGGCCCAAGAGCAGAGAGGAAAGAAATGTACTTTAAAACAACTCGAGAGCGGCATATTTATCTAGATATCAGTACTCAAGCAGTAGAATTTCAACTTAAGCCGTTGGTGATCTTCGCTTGAAGGTATCGTAAAATTAGAATATCTTTTTTCTAAAAAAAAATCAGTGAACTAAAGAATACGGCATTCTTTATTCTTGAGTATATGGACTTGATAAAAGACTATTCGTCGGACGATTCAGAGGACGCAGAAGAGAGAGAAGAACTAGACAACCCCAGGATTCCTTTTATTGCACCTGTAAATATATATCTGCAAAACTATTCAGCTCATCACAATATGTCTAGTGTGTTTTTGTACATTCCATGGAATCCACCTTTACGAGTGGTGAATCAGCTTAAGGCTCTCTCTAGCAGCATTGTCAATGAACTCAGAAACAAATTGCCGCTGGAAATAGGCAATAAGTACAACTGGAGGTTGATTGGAGTGCCTTCGAAAGCGACCGAAGGAAGCTTTAGCATCACGAATAATTTCATGCTACGCAACTACCACATAAGCTTGTGTCCGAACATTCGGGGCGACAAGGACAAGATGCAGAAGTATATTGAGAACTTCAAGCACTCTGTGGACCAGATGCATGTTCCAAGTGATATGGTGAAGCAAGATCTCTCTGAGGCCGACAGAATTAACACTCTCAACCGGCTTTTGTTCAAAGAAGCTTCAAAAGAGACTTCTTCCGAGCAGAAAAACTATATATCATTGAAGTTGGACAAAAACCTACTGCTCTTTCGAAGCAACTCGTCAAGTAACTTGTTTGTGACCGGCCAAGTGCTCTTGGATCCTGCTAGTCAGCAGTTTTTTGACACCTTGGATTCCATCATCACCGACAACGCGAAACTCTTGGACGTTACAAAGGAGGGCCCTTCCTTTCGGAAGCAGACTTATCACATATCACTTATTGTCGGCGAGTTCAAGGGATTAAGGCCGAAAAGGAATGAAATAGAACAGATCAAAAAAATCATAGAGAACTTAAACGTAGAGAATCAACTAGGGCAATTATCCATAAATATAGACCACGTGACAATTTCCGAGCTCTCCGTCAAGCACTTATCTCACGAAGTACCATTCAGAATATGACCTCAACATGACCTCAACGATCCGTGCTGAAGTTACCGTCTATAATATAGATCAATCGTTCACTCTGTGGTTACATCGGCACGTCTTTCGATCACAGCCTTTTTTTTTTCCAGAAGGAATAAGGTGTGCGCGCCATATCAATCATGATACCAACTAAAAGTCGTTGCTGACAATTTTAATTTAATGAACATAGTTATATAGTTGATTCAAGATGTCTAAAAAACACCAGAAAAACGTTGAGAGGCAGATAATTGATATCGTAAACTCTAGGGGGAATGATAATAAGTGCGGTGAATGTGGAGCCCCATACCCTACATGGGCATCATGGAACTTAGGAATCTTCCTATGCGGAAGATGTGCTTCGGTGCATCGAAGAGTACTAGGACCCGACGTTTCGAAAGTTAAGTCTTTAACATTGGATCAGTGGACATCCGATCAAATTGACTACCTCCGTAGAATAGGTAATAATAAGGCACGGAGAAAGTGGAACTCAAAGCGATATCCGTTTCCATACGAGGACGATGACGACGAAACACCTATCGAGAATTACATAAGAGACAAATACCTCTTGGGAAAGTTCAGAGATGACCACTTTGAGTTTAATGACTACGACGATAGATCCGGTGGGTATTCCGATGACGGGTGGTCAGCCACGCCTCGACTGAAGGCGAGCAGGCTGAGGTCTAGCTCAGTCAGACTGAGAGGCTTGTCCACTTCGCTGGGGACACTCCCTCGCTTGAGTCATAGGAAACTAACTCCTCAAGAACTTGACCAATATCCACTACAGACCAAGCGAATTATGAGGCAGGGTTTCTCGGATATAGAGACCATTTCTGAGGCGTTGCAATTGAGTAGAGGTAATATTGACATTGCTCTTGAAATACTAGACAATGACGTGAAATTGAACCCTTCCAAGGAAGAGTTGCCCCCAGCGTTACCCAGAAGACCTGCCTCTGGGCCTTCTTCGTTTCTGTCTAACAACCCAATGAATACATTGTTGGATCCTAGCAAGAATACTTCGCTGTCCGTAGGTGACTGGTGGTCAGCGAACCATACTAGTGCACCGGTTACTTCTAACACTACCGGCAATATTTCAGTGGCCTCTACACTGTCTTCACAGCCTCAGATATACCAGTACACGGATCCGGTTACTGGCCGTGTGTCTTACGTTGATACTAATGGCCAGGAGTATCTCGATCCAAGTAATCCACAGCATCAGCTGATGTTGCAACAGAACACTTTTATGCAGCAAAACCCTCAGCTTGTGCAGCAACAAACTAATAAGCTAAATGTCCTTTCTCTCTACAATCAGCCTACCCAGGCCAATCAAACTGGGTTGGCTGCTGCCCAGCAGACTGGTCTGCAATCATTATTCCCACAACTGCAATTCCAACCCAACCAGTCACAGCAGCTACAGGCTCAACAGTTGCAACAACAACAATTGCAACAACAGCAATTCCAACAGCAGTTGCAGCAGCATCAGCAAATGCAGCAACAGCAGACGGGTTTCTCGGGATTTAATTATCAGCCAACTGGATATGCCCCTCAAAACAATTTTCGTTAGTAAAAAAATTTTCATTTAGTATATATTACATAGAAAAGTTTTCAGGTATCACTAATTTACCAGTGCCTTAGTAGTTAGTAGTTTGTATTGAGTGGTGTATCCACTATAACGTGCCTTGATAGTTCAAGAATGCGAAAAAAAATGCCTTCAGCCAGATTCGAACTGACGATCTCCTCATTACTAGTGAGGTGCCTTACCAACTTGGCCATAAAGGCTTTCTGTTTTTTCACATGTAGATGCACAGATCATATTCTTACTGTATGTACTCTCCTATCTCCTAGAGCATAACTTATGGAGTTTAGTGCAAGCTGGACTCTAAAAATGGCTTCAGATTTTTCATCACAAGTTGAATTTTGTCTTTGCACAATGAAGTTCATAACCTTATAGGCCAAATGAGGCTGAAGGGCTCATTGAAAACTCACATAGCAGACAATATCAGGCTTTTGAGACTGCAAAGCTCGACTAAATACTACAGGAAATAAGTCAATGTTGGCGAAGAGCATTATGTTTACACGAGCCACTGTACGTACTCAATTACACTTCAAAGATGCTTTAATCTTTAGAACTTATAACTATTACTTTATATCGTAGAAAGGTCCGAATGTTTTTAGCACCCAGGAAGAGCACGTTGGAAGGTTACGGTTCTCTCGGACTCCACAGACTTCCTTATAAGGCTGGTGTATCTTCGAAAAATTGCTTCTAATGCAAAATGCATGGAGAAGAGAAAAGTGACATTTGATCCTCCAATGCTGCCTACACTCGTAGATGCCTCCAGGCAGTCATGTCATTGAATTGCCATTCCGTCTTTCTGAAACGATGCCACATACGAAACTAGTCACCCCGTATTTCAAACTTCACCATGCCTACTGTCATTCCTCTTGTTTGCAGCGACAACTAGTATTCATTTTAGCATGCCTCGAACGGGTTTTTCGGTTTAAATCTTCGCAACCTAATCCAAAATTTTGCACATTTTCAATTTCTAATAGAGTCGTATTGCTCTAGTAGCCACTTGTCATAATGGATATACGTTACCAAACATTCTATACACCTACAAGATTAACCCCAACATACTTGGGGTTGATTTTTGTTGTACACTATACTCATGTCTATTGGGTGCAAATCAGTCAATGAGTGCGAAAAATTCTAGAATAATCTGGATGAGTCTCGCAATTGCTACTTGTTTCTAGCCGTATCAGCCAACGTTTTAGACAACTATATAAATTGCTCTTCTTACCAAACCCTAGGGGTAATCGAATCAAAGAAAATTAAAGGATAATTGATTGATACTCATCATATTAGTACAAGATGGATGAAACTCAATTTACAGACAATGCGTTGAGGATTATCACAGATGCTACTCAACTTGCTAAAGATAATTCACACACCCAGTTGGTTCCCTTGCACTTCCTTGCTGCAATGGTACCAACGGATGATGAGAATTCAACACCATATTTGAAGACGTTAATAGAGAAGGGAAGATATGAGTGGGGTGCGTTTGAGAGGGCAGTGAATAAACACTTAGTAAGGTTACCATCGCAGAACCCTCCACCAGACGATATAAGACCAAGCTACGCTGCTGGTCAGGTGTTGACAAACGCAGCCAAAATAAAGTCTCAGCAAAAGGACAATTACGTGGCACAAGACCACTTGCTTTTGGCATTGCTTGAAGACAGTTCCATCAAGGACCTATTCAAGGAATGCGGCATCAATGTGGAAGCTATCAAAACTCAAGCCATCGAGTTGAGAGGCAACCAAAGAATAGACTCGAGGCAAGCAGACACCTCTTCCAGCTACGAGTTTTTAAACAAATACTGTGAAGACTTGACCGAGAAGGCGAGACAGGGTAAAATTGACCCAGTCATAGGTCGTGAAGAAGAAATCAGACGTGTTATTCGTGTTTTGGCACGTAGAACCAAATCTAATTCGGTCTTGATCGGTGAAGCAGGTGTTGGTAAGACCTCTATTGTGGAAGGGGTAGCTCAAAGAATCATCGATGGTGATGTACCCAATGTGTTGGCCAACTCTAGGCTTTTTGCGTTGGATTTGGGTGCATTGACAGCAGGTGCCAAATATAAAGGTGAATTTGAAGAGAGAATCAAGGGTGTCTTGAACGACATTGAAAAATCTAAGGAAATGATTGTGTTATTCATTGATGAAATCCACATGTTAATGGGTGATGGTAAATCTGATGCTGCCAACTTATTGAAGCCAATGTTGGCTAGAGGTACGCTTCACTGTATTGGTGCAACTACCTTTGCTGAATACCGTAAGTTCATTTCTAAAGATGGTGCTTTCGAAAGAAGATTCCAGAAAATAGATGTTCCAGCTTCAACAGTCCCTGAAACAGTGGCCATATTGAGAGGTTTACAACCAAGATACGAAATACATCATGGTGTCCGTATTTTGGACAGTGCCTTAATAACTGCTGCTCAATTGGCTTCGAGATATTTAACTTACAGAAGCTTACCTGATTCTGCTGTTGATCTTATTGATGAGACCGCGGCTACTGTCGCTGTTGCCAGAGACTCTAAGCCTGAGGAGTTAGATAACCTTGAAAGACAACTTCACCTTGTGGAAGTTGAAATAAATGCTTTAGAAAGAGATGTTGATGCTGATGCTGAGTCCAAGGACCGTCTTGAGCTTGCAAGAAAGAAGCAAGCTGAACTCGAGGAGAAGTTAGGTCCATTGAGAGAAAGATTTAATCAGGAACGTGCTAGTCACGACAAATTGATTGCAGCTAAGAGAAAACTTGATGATCTCGAAATAAAAGCACTGGATGCCGAAAGAAGACATGATACAGCTACAGCTGCCGACTTGAGATATTTCGCAATCCCTAATGTTTCCAAGCAGATAGAAGAGTTGGAAATAAAGGTAGCTGAAGAGGAACTGCAGATGGGATCTGATACCTTGGTGAAGAATGTGGTTGGATCCGAACAAGTTGCAGAAACCGCAGCAAGATTGACTGGCATTCCTGTGACAAAGTTGACCCAAGCTGAAAACTCTAAGTTAATCAACATGGAGAAGGTGTTATCCTCAGAGGTTGTTGGTCAGAGTGAAGCAGTTAAAGCTGTCTCGAACGCAGTTAGGTTGAGTAGATCTGGTTTGGCCAATCCAAACCAACCTGCTTCCTTCCTCTTCTTGGGATTGTCTGGTTCTGGTAAGACAGAGTTGGCCAAGAAGATTGCAGGATTCTTATTTGCAGACGAAAGAGCTATGATAAGAATAGACTGTTCAGAGTTGAGCGATAAGTGGTCTGCATCTAAATTATTGGGTGCTGCTCCTGGTTACGTCGGTTACGAAGAAGGCGGTATCTTGACTGAGCCATTGTTGCGCCGCCCTTACTCTGTTGTCTTATTTGATGAAGTTGAGAAGGCTGATCCATCTGTCTTGACTGTACTTTTGCAGATTTTGGACGACGGTAGAGTGACGTCCTCTCAGGGTAAAGTTGTCAACTGCTCTAACGCTATAATTATTATGACATCTAATTTGGGAGCTGAATACATCAACGCTGCCAAAGGCAACAAAATCGATGAAACCACTAAGGAGTTGGTCATGACGGCTGTGAGGGCACACTTTAGACCTGAGTTCTTGAATCGTATTTCCAGCACAGTGATTTTCGACAGACTTTCGAAGAAATCGATTGCCAAGATCGTGAAAATCAGATTGCATGAGATACAAGACAGATTCGCAGCTAATGGTAAGTCCATTACCTTGCAGGTAGACGACGCAGCCTTGAACTACTTGTGCGAAAATGGATACTCTCCAGACTTGGGTGCAAGACCTTTGAACCGTTTTATCCAGTCAGAGATTTTGAACCGTTTGGCTGTGTTGTTGTTGAAGGGTCAGATCAAGGACAAAGAGGTTGCACGCGTTACCCTTGGTTCTAAAGGGCTCGAGGTGCTCCCCAACCACGACGCAGAAGACGTCGACATGGCTGACGTCCAGGTCGAAGACTGGAATGACAGTGGAGACGAGGATGAAGTAGACGGTGTTGTAGACTTGGACTAAGCACCATGTTAGACCTTACGGTGTGAACGCACAATAATTCCTTAATCTTCCTGAAAGTTATTTTTTTGCATTTTTCCGATATAGTATAGTTCTACTTGTTGGTATTGTATATGTGTATATATTTAATTTAATTCTGTTAGAGAAAATCTACTTTGTAGCCTTATCTTTCATGGCTGTTTGTCTTCTGTAGTCATTATAGGAAGTATGAGCAAGAATTAGTAGCAGATGGAGATCACGTGATCCTTTAGTGAAAAAAAAATTCTCCTCATCCTGGTGTATAAAAAGTTTGCGTAAAGACATAACTACACTATTGCACTATAAGCTAAGATGGCGTCAAGAACACAATTTGAAAATTCCAATGAGGTTGGTGTTTTCTCCAACCTCACAAATTCATACTGCCTTGTTGCGTTGGGAGGATCAGAAAATTTCTATTCTGCTTTTGAGGCAGAATTAGGTGATGCGATTCCAATTGTACATTGTACCATAGCAGGTACAAGAATAGTGGGTAGGATGACAGTAGGTAACAGAAGAGGGTTATTGGTGCCAACACAGACAACAGATCAGGAGTTGATGCACTTGAGAAATCTGTTGCCGGAGAGTGTGAAGATTCAGAGAGTTGAAGAAAGATTATCTGCATTAGGAAACGTTATTTGCTGTAACGATTACGTAGCATTAGTCCACCCAGACATCGAAAGAGAGACAGAAGAGTTGATTGCAGATGTATTAGGAGTTGAAGTTTTCCGTCAGACGATTGCAGGAAACGTTTTGGTGGGCTCTTACTGTTCGTTGAGTAACAACGGAGGTTTGGTTCACCCACAGACCAGCATACAAGACCAGGAGGAGTTGTCTACATTGTTGCAAGTGCCTTTGGTTGCAGGAACTGTCAACAGAGGTTCCTCTGTTGTTGGCGCTGGTATGGTTGTCAATGACTGGCTTGCTGTGACCGGTTTGGACACCACTGCTCCTGAACTTTCTGTTGTCGAGTCCATATTCAAGTTGCAAGACGCTAATCCAGACCAGATCTCCGGTAACTTGAGGGACACCTTAATCGAGACCTATTCTTAATCTCCCTTTAATAGACACTTACGAGAATTAATCTTAGGTTGCTACGCTTAGAATATATGATACATGTTAATCTTAAAATCTTCCCTAAAGAGGTTTTTCACCAGACACCTGATTTCTGGTCTTTTTTTTTTCGAAATGGATAAATGGTTACTTATCAAGCATCTTTCATCAGCAGCTCATAATTTAGCTGGACTTCTGAAGGATTCATTTCTGTTCCGTATATGTTAGCATTGCAATTGTATAGTAGATATAGCTTTTTAAAGTAAACTGGTCCATTTCAAGTACCCTGTAGTTTAATCTATATTTTGTGCAGTATTTTCCAGCCGAGGTATAGTTTTGACCGATAGTTGAAGCAATAAGCTTGAAATTGAAAACTACATTGATCATTCTTTAGTACTTATAAAAGCTTTAGACTTGAGAATGGATTATTTTGGGCTTGCTTTACCGTCCATCAGGGAGATTGCTTTGAAAAAGTTAGCAAGGAACTCGGTTGAAGTTATAAAAGAAGTATACGACTATTCAGTAAATAAAGAGCATGACGATTTTCATAAGCTTTTAGGTTACGTACACCAGGAAGATGGAAGTAGCCCGGAGAAAGTGATTTCTGTAAAGAAATACGAAGCCTTATGTGCGCTAGGTGATGCTGCTGTTGGTGTGAGAGACGAAAGTACGGCAGAGGTGCTCTTGGAGGAACTCAAGACACACTTGATTGAGCTCCAGTACCTGACTTTCGGGCCCATGGTAGTCAAGCTGACCAACGGTGGTTCCAAGTGGTTAACATTGACAGAAAAGCTAACTTCTGGTATTGCTGCTCTAGGAAGCAGCTTTGGATACGCGTTTAATGATAACGTTCTACTGGCATTTGATAGTTTCTTGACAGGTTTATTTTCACACGATTTTGATTCCTCGGCCTATTTTATACTCCTTGGGTTTATCGATGGCCTCATATCCAGCCCACTAGTGCTAATTTACAATTCCGAAGCCTTATCTTTATTTATGAAGCTATACGAAAAAACAACCAACGAAGACTTTTTGCTGAAAATGGAACAATACACAAGTGGCGATGGTACTGGTACCAATGACTTTCTTGACTTTTTACGAAGAGATTTTTCCTCTGGTATTTCTCCAATTGTGTTTGTTGCCCGTGTTAGTCGGTTGGCATGTGCTATGTTATCGCCTTTGGTTGACTGCGGTGACAACTCTGTTTTGAGATTCTTACTAGAAGAAACAATAGAGAATGAAAAGCGTGGTGAAAAAAGTCACTCTAAAGTTCTGTCTATCAATATTTCTGACTTTCATCTAACTGTTGTAGAGACCTTATCAAAGCTTGCTATACAAAATATGGATGCATTAGACAAGGGTCAAACCTATATTGTGTACTCAACTTTCGAAAGGTTGAAGAAGGGATACTTATCTAAATCATACAACATAGAAGTGATTGGATGTGGTTTGTATTTTGATGTCATTAATGTGCATGATGTCAAGGCAATTTTAAAAAGCTGCTACTCTATTGAGGATTCAATGCTTGATAGTAACTTAGGTAGTAAAGCTCTAGAACTAGGTTGTCTTTTGGTTCATAAAAATGCTAATGCTAGCTCTTCCCTCACAAGGGCATTCACGTCGTTAATTACAAATCCCAAGCTAGATAAGGCATATTGTCAACAAGCTTCTAAAACTTTTGGCTTAGCTTGCAGCCTATTGTCAGAAGATGCGGTCATAACTTCGATATATGCATTGAGTAATATTCTTTTCGTGGGGAATGACGGTTTGCAAGCCAGAAATTCTATAAAACATAATATTAAGTTGGCTAAAACTGAGAACTTTACAATCAAAGAAAACAATTCTAATGCTTCAGCAAATAATTCTGTGAACTTGGGATCTCAAATGAATGGACATTTTATGAAGAATGTGAATGGTGTAAATGGTGGTGCAACTATCAATAAAGAAGAGAGCAAAGTAGTATCCAAGAATACAATAACTGCGATAGTTGAAATTGTTCAGTCTTGTTGCGATGAGACACTCAGTACTTTAGCTGTTACAATATTATCTCAGCGTGCTACACAGCTTGATTCCCATATTGGAAGGGTTTCCTTGCGAGGATTAGTATCATGCGCTCCTTTTTTACCTGAACAAGAGTTCATAATTATATCCAAATTGTTAAATAAGCTTTCCTTGGATGCTTTGGAGGAAAAGAGTGAGAGTATCTCAAATGTGTTATTGAAAGCAAGAATAGAGCTATCACGTAATATCAAGAAGAATGGAGCATTATTCTCGTTACATTTAAAAGGTATCTTACAGGCTATAATCAGTAGGGGTGATGTTCAAACGCTAGAACATCATCGTCCCCATAATGAAATTAGTGTCGCTGGGGATCAAATAGGTATATTCCTAGAGCCACTTGCTGAGTTGTTACCGGATTACAAAGCTGGTGAAAAACCATTAGAGCTCACCGACATCGATACCATCAACTTATTTAGAAACATATGGTTTAACATGGTGGTTCATGGTTATTCAAGGAATTCTAAGAATGCGAAAAAATACGTCGACTTGTTGGAAAGAATCGCTTATAATACACCACCCTTAGCCTCGGAACTTAATTGGGATAGAACTGAAACATCTCTTGAGTTGAACACGGTTCTTAGAAGAGGCTCATCTAACCATAATGTCAAAGATCACAAACATATAATTGGTGACATTTTGGACTTACAGCGTGTTTCGTACCCCAAACTTATGTTCTTATCAGCGACTGTATTCCTTGAGTCTTTGAGAGTGGTAACTGGAAATTGCTCTAAAATCTTGTATTATTACACCGATCCTTCAATAAAAACTAGTGGTGTCGAAATATACATCGATCCTATAGCAACTAAAATAATCGACGATTTCATTATTTTAGCTAACCATCTGAGATCGATTGGATTCAGCGTTGACTACATCGCAGAACAGTTGACAGATATGTTAGCGCTTTGTTGCCATAGACTTAGTGATTTACAGGAAGTTGCGTTGAAGTGCTGTGATATTTTGATAACGCAAATTCCATCATCGCTCACAAGGCATAGAAGTCTTTTTACACTTTTTGATCTTTTATCTGTTTTGTTTCAAAGTCTTGTTGATATAGAGGAGCACCAATATGAGCCCACAAGAACATATATTACCAAAAGAACTGGTATTTCAATTGTTCTATCTGATTCTTATGAATGGAGAAAAGAAACGTTTTCAAAATTGTATGAGAAGTCCAAAAAGTGGATGCACATACTCTTATTCAAGTGTAGTGTAGACGTGAGGACTTTAATTCAACTGTACGTTTCATATTTTGATGACTTACGATCTGATGATGAAATACAATTTGGTGTATCATTTGCGCTTGAAACAGCAGGAGACTTGACGGGAACAAAACGAGAGTTAGCTGGTATATCCGAAATTGTCAATCAGAATGTGAACACATTGCCTATATTTGTTGCGCAGCTAGGCTGGAGAAATAAGTTCATCACAAATGTTATGAGAAACGGGGAGATATATAATGGGAATCCCGAGCAAATTATTCAAAACATCAGATTAAAAGTACTCGAAATAGAAGATAAACTTCGAAAGAATAAAAATAAAGTAGATGATGATGAGGTTATAAACTTCTTAGGAGAATGCGCTGGAGTGGCTCTCATATCTGAGAACAATATTGCGGAACTAATAAGATACATTACCAGTATCCCATTCACTGCTTTTAAACCTCAGATAATGAACTCTGCGGTTAGCATTTGGCTTGCGTTAATGAAAGATAGAAGCGATGTATCTGTGCTTCTTCTCTCTGAAATATCGAAGAAGTGGGAAACATCTATTCATTTGAGACTTGGATTATTTTCAAGAGCGCATGACTTGACCTATCCCGAATTTTCAAAGATGGAGTACTCTCCTAGTGACATGAAGTCGGTATACAGGTTAGCAAATGCAGTAGGAATGAGTTTTGAGCCTCATTTGCAAATTATTAAACTTTTTGCATCACATTTTGAAGCAACTCTCTATCAAAGTTTCAGTTTACTTATGTTGATTACGAGGTTTGTTGAGGTGGGATTGCGTGCATTACCTTTTGCCAGTCTTCATCCCTATGCAAGGCTGTCAAGATTTGAGTTGATTAGATTTTCATTCGATGTTTTAAATTACCACATAAAAGTCGGAACAAGAAAGGTCAAATTACTAGTGAAGTTGATTGTCGAAGCTATTTTGTCTTGGTTTTACAAAAGGCATTCTTACCCATTTGGTACAAACGTATTGAAGATGAAAGCTGAGTATAGTCTTTTACAGGAAGTTCTTCGATTGGTATCTCGTACAGATGTCAGTTTTGACAGAGTTTTGAAACAGAAAAAGGAGTTGGCTGCTCATTTCCTTACGGATGAAGTGACGCATATCTCCGTGTGGCTTAATCCTTTGAAACCTCCTTATGTGAAAACATCGAAGGTAAGTCCTTCGCTCAGTTTGAGCACATTAAAGTTGGCTTATACTATAGATCCAATTTTATCGATTAACTTGCAGTCACGATACAATATAAGAGATGGAAATTCGACGTTGCAAAAATTAATAAGTAATGATCCTTTACCTGCAACATGGTACCCAGAAGCGGTGCAATATTACACAGGTATTGACTCTGTTGGACAAGACCCCTCATATTATCTCTTGTTTTGGGAACCGTTAGCCCCAATAGCCGCAATTAGAATGTTTTTGCCTCCATTAGATGAGAATTCCTACGTCTTACAGTATACTATGAGATCTCTTGAATTCCATGATGTTAATTTAACATTTTTCTACGTCCCTCAAATTGTTCAAAGTTTACGTTTTGATGTCAAAGGCTATGTTGAACGTTTCATCATAGAAACGGCGAAGAAATCTCAGCTTTTCGCACATCAGATTATATGGAACATTTTAGCGAATAGCTACAAAGATGAAGAAGGTACAGATCCAGACGACCTCAAACCTGTGTTTGATCGAATTCAAAAGAAAATATTGAAAGAATTAAGTGAGGAGGATTTGGCATTCTACAAGAGAGAATTTGACTTTTTCAATAAAGTAACTGAAATATCGGGCAAGTTAAAGCCATATATAAAGAAATCAAAAGCCGAGAAGAAGTTGAAAATAGACCAGGAAATCGATAAGATTGCCGTTGAAGAAGGTGTGTATTTGCCCAGTAATCCTGATGGGGTTGTGGTTGATATCAACCGTAAATCAGGAAGACCACTTCAGTCACACGCAAAGGCACCTTTTATGGCTACTTTCAAGATCAAGAAGGATATGTCTGAAATCGATGATAAGGGAGAACTGATTAATTATTCTGTGGAAAAATGGCAGAGTGCCATTTTCAAAGTTGGTGACGATTGCCGACAAGATGTTCTAGCACTTCAGTTGATCTCCGTCTTCCGTACTATATGGGCGCATGCTGGGCTTGACTTATACGTTTATCCAAACAAGGTGACGGCGACCGCACCGGGTTGTGGTGTGATCGATGTGTTGCCCAACTCTGTCTCAAGGGACATGCTTGGAAGGGAGGCTGTGAACGGGCTCTACGAGTACTTTACCACAAAGTTCGGTCCCGAGAGCTCGCCTGAGTTCCAAAGAGCTCGAAACAACTTCATCAAGTCGCTTGCCGCGTACTCGATCATATCCTACTTGCTACAGTTTAAAGATAGGCACAACGGTAACATCATGTACGACAACGAAGGGCGCATCTTGCACATCGACTTTGGCTTCTGCTTCGACATTGTACCGGGGGGTGTCAAGTTCGAGGCTGCTCCGTTCAAGCTCACTCACGAAATGGTCATGGTTCTTGGAGGTAGTGCCAACACCCAAGCCTTCCAGTGGTTCGAGGAGTTGTGTGTCAAGGGTTACTTGGCCTGCAGACCCTATATGGAAACCATCGTACGCTCCGTCACCCCCATGCTCAGCAGTGGCTTGCCCTGCTTCAAGCCGGCAACCATCAGGAAACTCAGATCCAGGTTTGTCCCCACAAAATCTGATAGAGATGCGTCGCTCTTCATGCGCAGTCTCATCAGGAAGTCTATGGAGTCCTTCTACACCAAGGGTTACGACGAGTTCCAGCGCATCACCAATGGTATTCCCTACTGAGTCTGCGAGCAGCCGAAGAACCAAAGAAACCCTTGTTTTCACATGCCTCCGTTTTCACCTGCTCATCACCACAGCGAGGCGCAATCCTATCTCCAACGACTTCTCGCCCTTCGCTGCCTGTCTATGCCGTACCTTCTCGTATCTACAGTGTGTATCATGCTTCACTTCCCCTGGAGCAGTGCCCAGCTTCCTACGGTGACAGACATGACTTCTCTGTACTTACCTTCTTCAATGTTAGTGTTTACATATCAAAAAGAAAGTTTAGATCTATTTATGTATCGTCCTGTATATAGTCTGGACAGGCTGAGGAATTTTGAATTTCGTTTCAAGTATTAGACAAGTAGTTGTTTTTAAAGCAAGATTGACTGACCATATAGAATAAGGAGCCGAAGAGCTGTGATAGAGTACGAAATCGCAAGTAACGGTGGTAGAGAGGAGCCTTATCAAGTTTAAATCGGGAAAGAAGAAAAAAAATTCACGTCATTAACGAAGTTGATTTATCGCAGGGATTAACATTAGAGATTCGACAGCGATACAGAGGAATACTTGATAAAGGAGCAAAGTAACATCAACAAAGACAAGGCATTAGCTCGCAACAGGCACTATGAGGTTAGCAGGAATATGGGCAGTGATAATGCTCATGCTCGTGCAATTCAGTGTGGCCAAGAAACACATCAAGTCCTCGTCGCTTCTTACGTGTATGGAGGATTCGCAGTTCACAGCATCCCACTTCAACGTGGTGTTCTATCCCCACAACAGCACAGTGTACTTTGACATCACCGCGATTGCCAACATCGATGGGTATGTTGGCGCCAAGATTGACGTGATTGCATACGGGTTGAACGTGGTTTCCAAGAACTTGACGTTTTGTTCTTTGAAATTCAAGACCATCTGTCCCTTCTCGAGTGGACACTTGGAGATTTCGAAGAGCTATCAGCTTTCTGATTCCATCACCAAGCAGATTCCGAGCGTGGCGTACACTATTCCTGACTTGGATGCGCGTGTCAGAGTTGTATTGTACGACACCAATAACACGAAGGCATATGCTTGTGTCGAGACGACCTTGAGTAACGGAAAGACAGTGCAGACCAAATATGTCTCGTGGCCAATTGCTGCGGTCTCGGGTCTTGGTGTACTCACCTCCGGTGTGGTGTCCATTATTGGCCACTCCAATACAGCTGCTCACATCGCTTCCAACTCGATGTCTCTTTTCGTGTACTTTCAGTCGTTGTCTCTTACCGCGATGCTTGCCGTTGCTAAAGTTCCACCCATTGCTGCAGCCTGGGCCCAGAATTTCCAATGGTCATTAGGTATCGTAAGGACTAAATTCGTGCAAGATATAGCTAATTGGTATGTTCAATCAACAGGAGGCAAGCCCACAGATGTCTTGAAGTCTTCTTATCTTTCTATTTCTGTGCAAAAGAAGATCAAGAGATCTGCTGAGTACATTTTGGATAATTTTTACAACGGTGGAAGCAACAGTGCATACAATGGCTTTTCATCATTAGGAAAAAGAGCATCGGTGAGCCTTGATTCTGAAAATTTCGGATACAGTGACAAGCTTGATAACTCCTTGTATACCACCGATGAGAAGTCTGATGATTTATCATCAAAAATCTTGATTTTGAGAGGTATACAGAGAGTGTCATATCTTGCTGGGATTGAGATTACAAACTTGTTTATGACAAGTATTATGTTCTTGTTGTTTGTGGGTTTCGTTTTGATTGTATGCATTTCTGCCTTCAAAGCAGTTGTTGAAATATGCATTCGTTCCAAAATTATAAATGAAGGAAGATTCGGGGAATATAGACAACAGTGGTCTTACATTATCAAGGGTTCCCTTTATAGATTATTGTTGTTGGCATTCCCTCAGATATGTGTCATGTGCTTTTGGCAATTTACTGAGGCCGATTCTGCGGGAACTATCGTGATTGCTGTCTTTTTACTTGCGGTCGTCTTGATTCTCTTGTTCCAAGCTAGCATCAGGGTATTCCACTTAGGTAGAAAATCTGTCAGACAATTTAAGAATCCTGCCTATTTGCTTTATGGTGAAAGTAAATTCCTTAACAAATTCGGTTTCATATATGTACATTACCGTGCTGATAAGTACTATTTTGTCACAATTACTTTGGTCTATGTTTTATTAAAAACATTATTTATTGCTGTCTTACAACAACACGGTCGTCCTCAGTCTGTAGTTGTGTTTGCCATTGAACTCATTTATTGTGTTTTGGTTTGTTGGATCAGACCCTTCATGGATAAAAGAACGAATGCTTTCAATATTACAGTTTCCATTATTAACGCAATTAATGGTTTATTTTTCATGTTCTTTTCGTACATTTTCGGTCAGCCTCAGATTGTTGCTTCTGTCATGGCTGTTGTTTACTTCATTCTCAACGCGGTATTTGCATTGTTCTTGTTGTTATTCACTATCATATCTTGTGTAATAGCTTTGGTGTCGAGGAATCCAGATACTAGATATCAGCCAATGAAGGATGACAGAGTGTCATTCTTGCCCCGGTTCGATAAGTCTAACAAGAATAAGGGTGTTGATGATAAAAAGGATGATATGGAGTTAATGGCCTTGGGTGCAATTGCAATGAAAGGACATGAAAATGGAGGTAAACCCAACAACTTGCTTGATGAAGATGAATCTATATATGACGAAGATGCGTCTTTTTCCAATCAGACGAGTAAGCACAAAAATGCTTTCAATAATAATGTTTACGCAGACACAGATTCCGATTCTAAAAGAGATTCATATTATTTGGAAGCAGTGGAGCCAACAGCCCCCACATCAACTATTGTAGGGAATCCTAACAGTGCTATGAACAACTACAATACAGCCTACAACAATAGGTCAGTAAACTTCAGAAACCAACAACCGTCCAGCGGGCGTCCCAACAATGGTAACTCGGTTCCCAATCTCATATGAAACCTAGTTATCAGCAAGGATTCACATAAGAGGGCTCATTCATTCTCTAAATTCCATGACATATGATTAAAATAAGAAAATAGAAAAAAAAAATTTCACGGGTGTAAGTTTCAAAAAGAAGGGATAAGTTGTTTATTTTGTAGCGTCAATTGGCGTTTATGTATTATAAATAAATGTCAATGATAAACTGAAATGGTTTGAACTAAAACAAATTTTTATCACGAGTTCGGTAGATAATAAATAGAGAAAAAATAGTAAAAGAGGTGTTGCGAGAAGAGTGAGAGTTTATCGTGATTCTTGCCGAAACGTTCTACTTTCTTGTTCTTATTTCAATCAAGGCAAAAGTTAGGCTTACCGAAAATACTGTAATGGAATATACTGTACCACGTAATTTTTTCGCAGTTTTCGTCTTGAGTGAATACTGAACTTCTCTTATTTGGAAGCGAGTCTAGCTGGTTCAGGTTATCCAAGTCAATACTTTCCTTACCGTAAACAACCTGGGCATAGGATTTGCTTCTTGGAGAGTAGTGATTCAGGTCGTCAGATTGTGTGATCAATGACATTGGTAAGATGAGACCACCTTCTGGTTTTCTTTGCAAGAGGGAGAATTCGTCTTCTTCAAAAGATCTCTTTATGAAATTCTGGGTGGCTGGTGAAATAAAAATAGAGTGTAAGTTTGCCTGTACCGTATCGTTTGGATTACCGGTATCAATAGACAGTCTCATATTAGCAGATTGAACAACACCGATCGATGCTGGTGCATTTTGATGGTGAATTGGAAGTGATGAGCTACTGTTAACATCGAGCGACAGACTGGTTGTCTCATTAGGAGATATCTCCTTCGGAGGTATCTCAGTAGGATATGTTCCTGATAAACTGGATGACGAGAAATACTGAGGGGGGGAAGACTGCGTCACTTCAGTGGGGACCTGGTTTGTTTCTTGAACAGTTAACTGCACATTATGTGTATCATTCAGGTAAGAATTCGCTTGAGATGACAATTCTAATCCCAAAGAAGGTGATTTGGTATATGAGTTTACAGCAGGATTTCCACCCTCTAGTTCGTCACGAACAGTAGCTGTAGGTATTGTTTCACTAGGCTGTATTTTAAGATCCGTCACACCAGTTGAAGAAGGTGAAAGAGGTAACACGTCATTTGACAAAGATTGTTCTTGCTTCTTTGGTCCCAGTTCTGTAAATTGAGAAACATCAAAAAAGGCTGGGAATAGGTGAATGGCGTCTTTATCATGAATCTTCAAACAATAACTATCATTCATACTTTGCACGTTCGTGGTACAAAATACGGAATGGATGAGACTGTCGTAATTTACCTTCCCAATCCAATTGTAAGCAAAAGAATCGAAGAAGCTTGAAATCAATTTTGTCGTTCGTCCTTGAGGTAAGTAGTTCTTGAAGTTCATTATTGTGGCCTCTTTTGTTCCAGCATAGCTTGAATCGGCACCATCGCTGAAGAGAAATACCATGACAGGCTTATTGTCAGTCATGCATTTTCTAAAGATAGGAACCTTTGATACTGGGATCTCCAGTATACTTTTAAAGTATACTGAGTCAGAATTTATCAATTTGCTCAACTTGAAGTGATTCTTCAAATAACTTTTTGGGAACACCGCATAATGGTTAATTAGTGAAGTATAATCTGGGAGATTGAATGGAGCACTATTTTCCAAAAATTCAGCAAAGTTGTTTATCTTGTGATTAGCAAAACTGAGAGTTCTGGTTGTATTGAAAATGAACAAACTTTTTGTATCCTCAGGTATCATTATGTTCTGAAAATCATACGTCAAATTGAAAAAAGAGCTATTTTCACTTAAGTATTCTAGCCCTAACTTTTTGAAGATGTCTGGCTTCAAGAGATTATTCGGAAGTACGTATAGCATTTCTTCGTCGTCTCCCGTTGCTAAATTCATTGTGCTTGTGTTCCCTGTCACTGTATTGCCTTCATTGCGTTGGTTTTCCTTGTGTATTGAGAGTCTGTTTTTGAACTTTTCTGTAGACATTAATGACTGAAGCTGTGACTCCAAGGTTTGCTTGGCGCTTCTCAATTTCTGTATACTGACCTTTGTTCTAGACTGTATGTCAACTTTAGCATAGTCTAAGACTAGCGCATTCGCCATATTAGATACCCACAAAAAACCGAGAAGAAATTGGATTCCAATTTTGAGATTCATCGCTTCCTCCTTTCTTGATTCTTCTTAAACTCGCTTGAACTTCTAGTTTGTGCTGTTTCAATATTTTTAAAGATATGGGTATTCTGTTTCTCGTCGAGAAGACTCTAAGTTGTAGTTGGAAATAGTTGTTGCAAATCTCTGGATAGTAGGGCTCTAATATTTTCTTCGCTATTTCTTTAGAGAAAAACACAACGGTCAGCTTTCCATGATATCAGCATTCTAGATTCTTTGTGTCTTTTGCTAATGACAGATCCACAAATCTTAGTTTAGGCATACTTAATTATGAAAATGTACATTAAAGATAAAAATTCCACAAAGCGAGAATGCTGCAACTTACCTCAAATGCCATAAACGAGAAGTAACCAAGTATATAGAAGAACTAAACATGTAAGTATATGAAAGATAAGAACTGCCTGTGGTTTCAATCCTTTGTTATTGCCCGCCATATAGGGATGTGAATAATACTGAAATAGTTCTGATAATATTACTATATTTCGTAAATAATTGCTATTTTACTCAATTATCGAAATTTGTATGTACATTAAAGATAAGAAAAATATGCAACAGATATTAAAATTTGCTTGATCGATGATGGAAGTGAAATGAATGATGTACAAGCCGACAGACAAAAATCGTTTCCCATTAACTAGAGAAGAATAGCGTATGCCATAATTCTAAATTGAATTGACGAATAGAAATGTAATAAAGTATGCGTAATAATAATAAAAACGAAAAGCGTCTTTGAGGGTTAAGAATATATGTACCATTCAATGTATCATTAGTTTTCCATGTCGAATGTGTCTTCCAATAAGTCTAGTCGTGATATGGAAATTGTTGTAAAATATACCACAAGGGTGGACAGCCACAATAGAAATGAGATAATATTGAATGTAGCCAAAACTTTTCTGGTAACACAGATGGACGAAGATGCACAGTGATTATTTGGAATCAACACAGCCAAGGATATGATGAACGTTACAAGGGTCGTTAACATAACAGCACAGACGTAAAAATTACCGTTTCTCTTTTCAAAGCTGATGAGGGTGGATAAAAAAAGTAATGAGGCAGCTAGCGACACTGATCCTTGAGCAATGAAGAACTTGTAGATACCACCAGAAACTTTAGAATCTTTAGAGGCCAAGAGAGAAGATAGCACGATAACCAATATGGAAAGAACAAGTTTTGCCAAGAAAATAAAGAACTTGGTGGAGAAAAACAAGACTTTTCTTTCCGTAACCTCCTTACCAATTACACGGACGGAAAATGAAGTAACGGGACGATCCATAACACGTTTGATGAGATCATTTTCGAGATCTCTTGTGCGAGAGGCCAAGCTTTGAATTTCGCTCTTTGGATCATAATCTGACTGTGGTGTGTAGTTTTGGGGCTCGACTTTATTGTTCACACCGTCCATTGGGTTGAAACCTATGTTACTTTGAGGGGTTGGAGGTAGGGGAATCATAGGGTTGACTGGATATGTAATATCTTGTTGACTGGTAACTGTTCCGGACAAGTCTTTGCCGTATATACCAAGGCCAATTGGCATCAGACCGCTTGATAGCTCTTGCGATGTTAGTTTATTACTAGAAGGCATACCTGGGATTTCCATTAGTACCTTTTGGTTATATGGTAGTCCCACTGCTACCAGGGGATCTGTGCTAATTGTTTTATGATCGACAGGATCTTTATCCATAGCCAGAACGCTTCCGGCTTCTTTACCCATAGCCAGAACGCTTCCAGCTTCTTTATCCATAGCCAGAAAACTACCAGCTTCCGAAGGGGGCAGATCTAGGGGAAGATTATCGACAGATTTCGGATACGGTTCAAATTTGGAACTGGGCCAACTGCTCACACTATTTCGAGATTCGTGGAATGCGTTTGCACCTTCGTTCAAGAACTCTTCCCTGAAATGATCATCGGAAAGATTATTTCTGAGCTCATGCAGGCGTCGGCTAGGATAATGATGATAGTAATGATGGTGATGATAATGTAATTCTTGGTCATGAGACACATGTGCTTGGTTTGTGTCCACATTGTTATGGATTCGTGGTTGTGTATCTACTAAACTTGACTGTGAATCACCTTCTTCGAAACTCCAGTTATAATCTGAGCTCGCCCGACTTCTTGCCGCGACCGGTCTAGTTTCACGGTGCCGGTAGGACATAAATGATCAACTATCTTCACTTCCAGGGAAGACTTTTTAGGTCCTTGTTACTACTTCACTGTGTTCAATCAGCGTTTTATCTATGTCTGAGGAAAGACGAGTTCACCCAAAATAATGTCACAACAGCACCTGCGTCTTTACGAGGGGTGATATTAGAAGACAAAAAGAATTATTCTAGCAAGAGTGTAACTGCTCTAAATCAAAACCTTTCTTGTCCTTTACTTCTCACGCTTTGCGGTTGTCTTGTTACCTTTTCGCCCTTTCCTTGCAACAGCCAACGGAAGGGCACCACTTCTGATATCGCAACAAACACGTAACTGACCCTGATAAGAAATAAAGCGATTACACACAAATGAGGGCGCTAAATTTACTAGGCGATATAGTGTTCTAGTTCAGTTGAAATCAGCTAAAGAAAAAAGGAGCGAAGGATCTCTTCTGATGGTTATGACAGTGGGTCCCATCAGACCAGCTGTGAAGCACCCAAATGGGAAGTTTAATTACCTACCGCATTAGGCACACAGTAAACATCCAGCCTTCTCTGCGACACCCCTTGTCCAAGGAAGCTTTACCGCGACATATCCCACGACATCGAGGACCCGCACATGACATCAGTAATGGTCAGATGCCACGACCACGAGTCTCGTGTCTCGAGGAGGGGATTTGTGTCACATCGGCTCAGACGGCTTTGGCGGCATGTGGTCCCAGAAACTCCGGCAGGTGTCTCCGAGGGCCCCGGGAGTCGCGCGCTACATGTCCTCCTGTCGCTCTCTGCTTCCGCGTTCAAGCTCCGACCGTTGACAGCCTTTCGGGACGTGTTCCGACACACTCCGGGCCCGAGCCTGGCTAGGGACCCTTCACCACTGTAGCGACCAGACTCACACAACATCGCCAGCAATGGACCTAGGCCCCGCTTGCTAGCTATGCCCCGCCGACCGCCATTGGCGGTCGGCGACACATGGCTAGTCCTGGACGCTCTTTCCATGGGCATGTTTGGCGAGCAATGTGCTTTCCGGGGAATTTTCCAGTGCGTGCAGGCAGCGAATAGCGGATACTGTAATTCGTAAGGCTAAGAGGCTAATAGGGTGCTTGAAGAATGGAGGTCTCTGAAGCTTGGAGAAAGGCTCCGAAGACGTCGCCCGCTACGCAGCAGCGGCCGTCTAGCCGCCACCTTTGTAGAGACATGACTCCGAGAGCGATTGTAGCACTTCCAGACACAACAGACCACTTGGTCCCACAGGGAACCTGCGGAGGCCATGTTGCACCCATTTGACGTGGATGGAGCGGCCGGTTAAACAGCGCTCCCAGACTGGCCTCGAGACGCACCAGCTTCTCTATGCCTGCATCCCGCCCCCTGACCGCCAGGACACTTTCTGGTGGTATTTTGGCTCCCTCTGCTCTTCTTCAGGCACTTTATCTACGCTCGATTGCTTTTCTACAGTTTATCCGTCGCAACACCGGGACAGTTCATAATCGCACTCTAATGACCCCCAGAACCTCCTACAAGACCCAGGATTGTCTACATTACACCCACAACCCCACCCTCCCTCTACTGGACGTCGCTATAACCATGGCTGGGGCCCATTAGAAGACTGAACGCCCTTTGATTTTGTTGTTGTACAAGCAAGAAAATTTTTTTTTTTTTCCTAGGAAAAAAGGCGTATATATATATAATTATCTCGGCCCTCCTAAAAGTTATCGAGTAGATAGCATCAAATAGTAGATCAATCAACAAAAGGTATACACACAGTGAATATAAGGCAAGATGTTTAAAGGTAACGTCAGTAAAAGTAGCCAATGTGTTAGAAGAATTGCAATTTCAAAAAGCGGATTGAAAATGAGGGTAATGGTCCCCATGGCAATGGCGCCCACTAGAAGAACGTTAAGTAGCATGAGTAGCATGAATGGGTTGAGCAGATTCAGAAGTGGAAACAAGCTTAGAGTATTGCAGCCCCAAAGATTCCAAAGATTCCTTAGTACCGTCAAGGTTCCAGATATGGCGGAGTCGATCACCGAAGGTACATTAAGCGCATACACCAAGGAAGTGGGCGACTACGTAAAGCAGGACGAGACTGTGGCTACGATCGAGACAGACAAGATCGATGTGGAGGTGAACGCCCCCGTGAGCGGTAAGATTGTAGAGTTCTTGGTGGATGTGGAGTCGAACGTCGAGGTTGGCCAGGACTTGTTGCGCATAGAGGAGGGAGAAGTACCCGAGGAAGCGGCGGCCCCAAAGAAGGAGGAGCCCAAGAAGGAAGAGGCCAAGAAGGAGGAGGCCCCTAAGGCCGAGGAGAAGAAGGAAGAGGCAGCACCAAAGAAGGAGGAGGCAGCACCAAAGAAGGAGGAGCCCAAGAAGCAGGAGCCTAAGAAAGAGGAGCCCAAGAAGCAGTCCTCTGGTGGTGCGAGTGAGGCAGCACCATCATTCACCAACTTCTCCAGGAATGAAGAGCGTGTCAAGATGAACAGAATGCGTATGAGAATCGCCGAGCGTCTTAAGGAGTCTCAGAACACCGCCGCTTCTTTGACCACCTTCAACGAAGTCGACATGTCCAGTTTGATGGAGATGAGAAAGTTGTACAAGGACGAGTTCTTGGAGAAGACCGGTATCAAGTTCGGTTTCATGGGTGCCTTCGCCAAGGCCTCTACTTTGGCCATAAAGGATATCCCATCCGTAAACGCTGCTATCGAGAACAATGATACCATCGTTTACAGAGACTACGTTGATATTTCTGTCGCCGTCGCCACCCCTAAGGGTTTGGTCACCCCAGTCGTTAGGAACTCTGAAAGCTTGTCTATCTTGGGTGTTGAACACGAGATCTCCTCTTTGGGTAAGAAGGCCAGAGATGGAAAGTTGACTTTGGAGGACATGACCGGAGGTACCTTCACCATCTCCAACGGTGGTGTCTTTGGCTCATTATATGGTACTCCAATCATCAACTTGCCTCAAACCGCTGTCTTGGGATTGCACGGTGTTAAACAGAGACCAGTCACTGTCAATGGTCAAGTCGTTTCCAGACCAATGATGTACATTGCCTTGACTTACGACCACAGGGTTTTGGATGGCCGTGAAGCTGTTACGTTCTTGAAGACAGTCAAGGAGTTGATTGAAGACCCAAGAAAGATGTTGTTGGCTTAAGCAAGCATCCGTGAACGCTTCTGATCTAGAAAACCCAGCTTGAATTTTTATATCTTATTTTAATATTTTTGTTTCCTTTTTCTTACTTTTTATTATTTCCCGATATAAACCTACTGGCTAACATCGACGGCTCGTGTACTCTGTATCTCGTTCCTGGCAGCAAGAGGGGTGCATCCGTGTTTCGTGCCAGTTCAGGAAAGATTTATCGAAAAACTCATAAAGAAAAGGACAATAGTCTTAGATCAGAAAGTAGTGTCGTATATACTCAAATATATTCTAGCCGTGCTTAACAATAGCGACGAGCACTTCGTGTGAAGCCATTCTATGAGCCACTTACCTCGCCTTACAGCCTTGATCTCTTCTCACTCGTAGTGCAATTGAGAGAGAGTGCAAGGCAGCTTGATGTAACGAGCATATACGCCGCATTATCAACACACTACTGAATCCGCTCTTCACGAAGGCAAATGATGGACCCAGGATCGATATCGTTACATATTGATGTTGTATATGGCAAGACAAGGACCCTTTTGTTTTATGCATAAGACGTTTCCTCAACTCCGTTTGGTTTTCCATCTATGGAATTTTTTCGGTGAGGCGCATGCATATGTCTTTCATATCAGGGTCTGAACCTGGTTGGGCACCAAAGACAGTACGGCGATGACTAGATCGGCTCTATTGAGGATTAGTACATCACTATGCAACTAGTTTCTACGATTTCTTCTTCGCAACGCCCCACCGTGTCGTCTTCGGCATGTCTGGAGGCTTCTATATGTATATTTCACTATTTCGGCACGCATGCATGAGGTTCAGAATCTACATTTACGTATTATTCCGGCTTCGAGTATGCCTGGGTATGTCTACAGTGCTCCTGTCATAGTATGCCCTAGAGATTTACGTAGATCCATGACTTTTCGGGACTAAATCCCCTGAATCAAGTCTCACTGGTCTCGTAGTGAGCAATAAAGGGAATAGAATAGCCACAAGAAGTAGCGCATTATTAAAATCGTTAGATTTTTCTTGCCATTGTGTTAGGTTGCTCTACTACGAGACTAATTCTCAAGCTATGTTACTGGCCAAGTGCCACTCTAATTTTTTCCCTAAATTTTAAGCTTCTGTTGATAGATGCATTTAAATTGGTAATGTTTACCAATTACCTAATTAGGTAATACAAATATCGATCTTCTGTCTTGAAAACCAATACATCCATAAAGCTATTTCATATAGGAGAAAGACACCATTAAGAAAGTTGTTAATCTTTTTTTTAAAAAAAGACAGGGAGCTCGAAAGATATTAGGAATTTTTCTAGAGAAAAAGTGTCTTTCTGGCAGTTATATTAAACAGGTTTGGAACTTGAATATAACCAGAATTGCAGCTGAACAGTAGCAGCAAAAGTATTTGGATAAAAATTTTTACTAAAAGGCAGAATACAAGAAAAGAATATTCGATAGACTCGATAGCTTTACCTGATTATTATTTAGACACTCAGCAGGTGGAACAAACTGAAGCAAAACAGACAAACGGTGGAGAAGTTTTTCAACGCAAGCCAAAAATAGAGATCAGAAGAAAACAGAAATATGGAGCCATTCGGAAACTGGGAGGAAGTGGCAGGTACCACGTCGAAGGTTCCCTTGCCTCACGAGGACTTTGACCACTATTTCAGCGAATACAACCAGATGGATAATCTTCTCAATGAAACATTGATGGGAATACAAGACTTGGATGTCCCATCCGGGTTCATGAATAATGATATGAAGCTACAGGAAGGTGTTCAGCATAATCATGGACACCAGGCCAAGCACAGCAGGAAAATAAGCGGAACAGCGATCTTCGGTTATGCCGAACACACTAAAGAGTTGTCTATCTCGGGAATAACAGATTTTTACAAGTCAATGAAGGCTCCAGCCGACGTTGGAAAGTCGATTTCCCCCGGAGAGTTACTCAAGTCATTATCAGAAGATGGTCAGGCACAGCTTGCAGGAAGTGGCCACGAATTATTGCAAAACTCAGACTTCAAATTTCCTCAGCAGCAAACGGCAGGAACTCCTCTTCGCTTCCTTGAGGAAGACGAAATCGCATACGAGGAGAGCCAGAAGAAAGAGAAAAAACCCAATGATTATATTGTAACAAATGATAACCCAAAGTCTTATAAGTTCCCTCCCTCCCCTTCGTTCTCGAAGGACGATGAATCTTATGGCAAGCCGCAACCAACATTGAACAGCTATTCCGCAAAGTATTTACAGGAAATATCTATGCTAAACGACATGAACAATGGTAATGGTAATAACAACAAGAATGTGCATTTTGAAAAGTCTCGAGAGAACCCATATGTTGATGATATCGGTCCTTTGTTGGATGATGATGAGTCAGAACAAATACCTGATAATGGAATGATGACCCTGCTGTCTACTCCTTTTAATACTAACAAAATGGTGTACCGCTACGTTCCAATTCCGGTTACAGAGAATGTTCCTTTCAAACCTTCCAAAAAACCTCAGAGATGTCAAAATGTGTTTAATGTTAACGACTTGTCTAAAACATACCTTCCCCCACCATCTCCACCAACACTTTCTGCAGGATCTCCAGAACTCAAATCATCACCCGAACCACAGTCACCTTCCCCTAGAGGTGACATTAACTTTGGCCAACCTTCAATTTTCTCCTCTCCCATTAATCCACAAATTCTCAACAACAAGAACCATTTCTTTACTCCTCAGTTTTTTTCTGACGATGTGGCAGGCAGAGACTATAGCGACGACAAATTTGCTTATGATTTGAACTCATCGCCAGTGTACCAGAAAACATCAGCCGTTCCTTCACCATTCCGTTATAATTCAAGTCCTATCAGGAACTTTCAGCCTACTAATGATGATACAGTTGATGCAAATACCACGCTTACCCCACAGAAAAACAGCATACCGATAACACCAAAACACAACAGAGTAACATTAGAATGGAGTCCTATAATATCACCAAATGCAAAATCATCGAGAGATGTCAAAAAGGCCATACAACAATCTTCCCCAAGAAGAAAAATCAAGAAAACATCACTTCTTCCTCCAGGAGAATTGGATCAGTACTGGGTGGGACCAGATGAAAATAAAACATTCACTTGCGTTTATCAGGGCTGCGGGAAGAAATTCACGAGGAGATATAATGTTAGGTCTCATATTCAAACTCACTTGAGCGATAGACCCTTTGGCTGCTCTTACTGCCCTAAAAGGTTTGTGAGACAACACGATCTAAATCGCCATGTAAAGGGCCATTTGGAAGCTAGATATTGCAGGTGTACATGCGGCAAGGAATTTTCTAGACTAGATGCATTGAAAAAACACCGTGCCCGGAATATATGTATCGGTGGGTTGGCAAGTAACGAGAACCACTGTGTGACTAAGCCAGTAAGAAAAGAGAAAGCTTCCTTCGATGAGAAAAAGGCAGAGCTTCTTACAAAAGATACAGAGTACATGTTACCACTAGCAAAGGCTAGTTGCGAGTAAACTCATACCCTTTGTTTACTGTAAAAATCTAATTTCGACCAATCATTGACAATTAATTTGAAGGAAAGTACCTTAAAAAATCTAACATCTTAGATTTTCACTTTTTTTTGATCTTCTGATTTTCTTACGTAAAGAACATTTCAATTCTTCTAATTAGTCTTAAAGCTTTACATGTTTATTCTATTTGTGAATGTGATGAATGGGCATAAAGTGCGTGGAGTCGATTTTCAATCAATAGATTTTGAATACACTCTTTTACTAATTTCATTAAATAAATAGGATAGTTTTATCATCATGCCATAGTGAATCTAAGATAATGTTATTTCCTTATTAATTTACGTTAAGCACCGACCAACCAGATCGAACGTATTGCCATATATATACAATATAAAACCATAATTTATCAGAAGCTAAATAAAAAAGAGCGAACCCTGGATTAACCTTACGTTAAAACGAGCCCTAGTTACTTGAACTAGAAGAATTTTCTTTGGCCACTTCTTCTTGCTTGTGAACCTTCAAATGCTGATTCAAATTGTCAGAACGACTGAACTTTTTATTACAAATGGGACAGTCGTATGGCTTTTCAAAAGTATGCAATGACCTAAAATGCCTTTTAAGATGCTCTTGACGCTTGAAACGCCGGGAACAATAATTACACAAGAAAATCTTACTCAGATCCAGTAGATCAGCCTCCTTGTTTTCCTTTCTTCCACGAGTACGGCTTTTAGAATGCACGATACTAGAAGGAAAGATCTTGGTATTAGGAGGAAGATCTAATGATTTGAGATCAACTTCTACTTCCACTCCATTAGAGTTTATAATAGTAGCAGGGTTTTGAGGAATCTCCTCATTGATGCTAGAACTTTTCTTTTTCAACGCTAGTTTAGAGCCCAATATTCTTTTGGACGCACTTGCGAGACTAGAAGAACCAGTAGTTTGAGGCGTACCTGCACCACCATGTTCAGGTACCTTGTTTGTGTCCTCAAACGAAGTGTTTCCACAACTAGCAGAGCCTTGAGACTTCGAAACTTCTGAATTACTAGAAGTGGAACTTAGATTCAAAAAGGACGACTTTTCAGCATTCTGAGAAGAAACACTTGTAAAATTATTATTTAAAGACTGGTTATCAACTTGCTCAGACTTATTTTTTGGCTTCTGTTTGATGTAAGACGCAGGATTGACTATATTTTTTCTCTTACCAACATTTTCAAACAACGCTGAGTAATTTGGTTCGTACTTCTCAGCGTTTAGCGGCTGTTGCTGCTGAGAAAGAGAATTATTTTGAGCTGAAGTCAAAAACGACGAATCTGAGTTAGATCCTTGATTAATTTGACTAGATTGATTTAATGATCCATCATCATTATTACTCCACAGATGATCCATGACACTTGAAGTCAAAGGCCCCTTTAAGTTGTCGTTCGAGAATTCTGCTAAATCATTTGTGTCTTCAACCTTAATGTGCTCGTTTAGATCATCTGCCGGCTCATTTTTAACGGTGGTCTTAAATCTGGTGAATATGCTTCTCCTAGGTTTTTTAGTTTTCTCTATTGGCACTTCCGAATTCATTTCCAAACCTTCCACACCGGCTTCTTCTTTGGCAATATTTAAATTGGAAAATGGACTCAATCCTTTGGGGTTATAAAAGTTATTGGAGTCATTGTGAATATCAAACCCACTATTTTGAAGATTTTCTATAGGCTTACTTGAATTATTCAGTAACCCTGTCTGAAAAATTCCTTTAATGAGATGTCGAGGCAGTTGCTGACGAGGAAACATAGACCCAATGTTTTTCGAATTAGGCGATGCTGGTGAATTGGATGCCGATATTGGGGGTGAAACGTTAGAAGCGACTCTTTCTGCACGATCTCCCATGAATGGAATATAATTAGAAATAGAATTAGTAAAACTCGAATAACGCCCGTAGTTTGGATTTCTTTGCCTTTGACTCAAGGAAGACCTCTGGCTATCTAAAGAAGTTTTGTTTTTCGAATAATAGTCCAAGGAAGTCCTTTTGAAAATTGAAGAAGGCTGATCTGAAGGAGTAGAGGTCAAGTGCTGTTGCGCAGAAAAAAACGAGGGCTGAGTAGAATGAAGCGAATTTATAGATTGAGTGAGAGAGGTTGTTGTAGTCAAAGGTGAGAGCTCTGCAAACGTGGAAGCATTCACATTAGAGCCCCCACCGAAAGTTTCATTTTCAGGGTCGGCTTCATAAATATAATCCTGAGGGGCATCATAACGACTATCCACAGATTCATCTCGAATGTGACCATAGCCCGCAGTGACAAATGAAGTATTGTCTACGCTAGCGCCCCGGGATTCTTGAACATTCTGATGGTCAATATTGTCAAGAGGAATACCATTCTGAAATTCGCCACTGACACCCAGTTGGAGCCCGCCTATAGCGTCTTCTTTTGTGAAAAATGGAGACTCTGCTACCGGATATGATCCGGTGAACTCAAAGTTCCCGGTCTGAAATGACTCTAGATCAAATATGATCTGCGGTGACCCGTCAATGTCCATGTTTTCATTGACAACATCTTCCGGTCGCCCAAAGTTCATCCGTTTATGTCGATTTTCTATAGGCAAGTTCGCATCGGGAGAATAATCTTTCCATCCGGATAAGCTATTGTCGTAAAGAGCGCCATTAAACCCATTTTCAAACTTCCCTAACTCATCATATTCACTTTTCGCTATGCCATTATTACTACCTTCTTTGACTTCATCACTCCAACTTGATTGACCTGCAAAATCATACCCAGCACTTCCATCAATTTGCCTTTTTAACTCATCAGAGTTCTCCATTATTCCCTCCCTCTAATTACCATTCATATATGTTTCTAAACTTGTATGAAGTAGACCTATTTTTATGTTATCTCATTGATTAACTAATATAATTTTTAAGTAAAAATAAACTGTAAAATTTACTACATAAGTTTATGATGTGAACTATATTAATACAAAAGAAGCATATAAACCAAGAAGAAAGGAACAAGAACAAGGTTCATTGCCACAGCTGGGTTCTGGTGCTTCAAGGAAGGAAACTGGAGAAGAAAAAAGTTTGTGGAATAATGGACGATGAAGGAAATCGTAAGATTGGGTAACCTGTAAAACGAAGCTGGGGTTTTTTAATCCTCTTCGGAATTTCCAGATGGGACTCGTTGTCTCATGCTAGTGTTTTGGTGTTCACGATCAACGTGAGAGTCAGACGGTTCACTCTCTTTTTCGTTTCCGAGGTCATCCAAATCGGGATTCATTACTTTAAGAACTGTACGACGTTTTGAACTGACTAGCACCTGTGCATCTAGTTTATCGTAAAACGAGCCATCAGATTCAGAGTCTTGAGAATTACTATAAGTATGATGTGTAGTGTGCTTTGGTTCAGGGAGTCCGGGTTCCTCAAGCTCGCTGACAGATAACTTATTACGAGAATGTGTTGTGCGAGGTGGTTTTAAGGGCAGTACTGGGTACTGGAAATGATTATCATTTATAATTGGTGAGGTTTTAGCGGACATGGAATTCCTTAATTTGGAAACAGAGCGATTTATGAGTCCCGTGTTATTAGAGGGCGGCTCGGGGTTTGTGTTCAGCCTCTTAGGAATCGTGGTATCTATTGGGTGGTTCAAACTATGCTCACTTAAAGTCTCCACGGAATTGATGGGGGATGGGTTATACAGTTTTCTTTTCTTCTCAAAATCATCTCTTTTTCGCACCCAGGAGTGGATCGACGCTGTTTCTAGCGTGGAGTTGCTATCCACCAAAGCTCTTCTATTCAATGTACTACGCTCTTCGGAATTGTCATGATTAAAATCATAATATGGAGACAGAAAATTGAGTATAGAGTTGTTTTCCTCGTTTTTCGTTCTATTGAGCTTTCGTCTCTTGAACACGAAAATAGCAACAGAGACGGCCATTGCCACAGCACCGATTGGGACCAATGTCCCTACAATTGCTTTAGTCTTTACATTCGACTTGTTATTTCCTGGTTTTGTAGTTGAACCTATGTTCTTTGTCAATTCTGTCACTGATTTGAAATTGGTAGTATCATATAATCCCAAGGAGTATTTACCTGGCAGAGTATCCCTCTTATTGTTATGATCGGAGGAAGTTTCATTTATCACAACTAAGGTATTGAAGATGGTAGCAGCTCCTAAAATATCAGTGGTATTGAATCCAGGGTCTTTGAATGCCGTGTAGTTAAAATTATTAACTTTAACTGATAATTTGGCAACAGAAGGAGTAGATTCAGTATCTAATAGCTCACCTCCCAACAAGAGGACTTCATCAACTTGATAATTTTTATTGATATACTCTTCACTTCCATTAGACAACTTCAGGTATATTGGCAAACTTAAAGGAAAACGACGTGAATTAATTTTATTATCATCATCGCCATGAGAAACTAATTGGAAAGACCAGCCCGAATCAATATTCCATGTTGCAACCTGATACATATTAATCCATCCATGACTGCTTTGTCCTCCAATGATTAACTGCGTGTTCATATCTGGCGCTAGCAAGTTGGTTGCACCATAAAACGGCTGTGGTTTGGTTGTTGTGGTAATGTTTGATACAGTCATTTTATCTAAGTCAACGGAAATGAGTCTCTTTGCGACATCTCCGGAACCTTGACACAACCCTCCGTAAATGTAAATATCCTTGCTGGACGGCGAGTCCAAATATGTAGCATACTGGTAAAAAGAACCGTCGTCAACCCCATCAAATTTTAATCCATTGAGATCATTCCATTCATTTTTATCTGAATCATACTTCGTCAACTGTACTAGTCCACCTCCACATCTATCCTTGTTGTCATCTCCCGAGCTTTTACCGTAAGCTCCGTAGAGCTCTCCATCCACAGAAAAAATGGTGGAGTTGACGGGAGGTTTGGCTAACGGTGTTATGGACTGTCCATTTTTTAGGTTCAAATCTTTGGTCTGGAATTTGGAGTTAGTGTCATCAAGTCCAGTAATTGAGACGTTAAGCCGTATTAAATCGTTATTTTTCAAATGTAGGTAGATATAACCTTTCGAGAAAAGGTATACCGAGTTCCACCCCAAGCCCTCGATAGGCATCACTAGTAAACCTAGGAAAATAAAAAGATATATTCGTACTTTCATTATGGCTTCTTAGATTCCTGATACTTTGATAATTCTGGCAAACTTCTCTTACATGTAATGAGTCAAAGCTACCTTGAAGAAGATGCCAATGAAAGTTTTTGGCTTGTGGTCAGGTTAAATTTATTTCACCAAAAAAAAAGAACCTGAATTAAGAAAAAAGGATTCGACCCTTTGTCATTAGTTTCTTGTCCTCCAAAATATTGGTCACTTCAATTATCTTCACTTATTCCACATACCTAACGTATAGAAATGCCATTATGACTTTCTCGCTATATTTACATTTCACCTGAATGTAGTAAATAAGTTATGCGGCGTATATTCACGAGATATACACGTGCATAGCGAAAAACACGTGATTACAGATCGTTTGAAATTCTATTACTCATTTCTAGCGCCTGGAGAAGAGAAGAGAAGAGAGGTAAAGTGAAAGCTTTGAAATTCTCAGAGCATATTCAAACACAACGGTAGCAAAGGATGTCATCATTTGGAAAAGTATTCAGAGTGTCTACGTACGGTGAGTCTCACTGCAAATCTGTGGGATGCATCGTAGATGGATGTCCTCCAGGATTAGAGTTGAGTGAGGAAGATATCCAACCTCAATTAAGCAGAAGAAGACCGGGTCAGTCCAGCATTTCGACCCCCAGAAACGAGAAAGACAAAGTTCAAATCCAATCGGGTACAGAGAATGGAGTTTCGTTAGGTACTCCCATTGGAATGTTGGTTCTCAATGAGGATCACCGCCCAAAAGATTATTCTGAGACTGATTTATACCCAAGACCCTCCCACGCAGACTGGACATACGTCCAGAAGTACGGAGTGAAGGCATCTTCAGGAGGAGGACGCTCTTCTGCAAGAGAGACTATCGGTAGGGTTGCCGCTGGTGCCATTGCTGAGAAGATCTTGAAGAAAGCCAATAATGTTGAGATTGTTGCGTTTGTGTCTAGCATTGGAGAAATCGAGATGGACAGAAATCCTCGTAATGAGAAGTTTCAGGACATTTTGCAAACTGTAACTAGAGAACAGGTAGATTCTGTTGGCCCTGTGAGATGTCCTGACTTAACAGTAAGAGATGAGATGGTGAAATTGATCGAGAAGTACCGTGACTCTAAAGATTCGATCGGGGGTGTGGTTACCTGTGTGATACGTAACTGCCCTGTTGGCTTAGGAGAACCTTGCTTCGATAAGTTAGAGGCAGACTTAGCTCATGCTATGCTTTCCTTGCCTGCTACAAAAGGTTTCGAGTTTGGCTCAGGCTTTTTGGGTACTAGAATACCAGGTTCGCAGCACAACGACCCTTTCATCTTTGATGATAAAAACAACAGACTCAGAACGAAGACAAACAACTCTGGTGGTATCCAGGGTGGTATCTCAAACGGAGAGAATATTTACTTCTCTGTAGCTTTCAAGTCTGCTGCAACTATTTCTCAACCACAAGAGACTGCTACCTACGATGGCTCAGGGGGTGTATTGGCCGCAAAAGGTAGACATGACCCAAGCGTCACACCTAGAGCTGTTCCAATTGTGGAGGCAATGACAGCTTTGGTCATTGTTGACAACTTATTGTTACAAAAAGCTAGAGAGTATGGCACTTCGATCGTCAACTAATGCGTAACTGATCGGGGACTACACTATATCGCTGCCTTACGTTTATATATATAATTCTATAATTAACTGTAAGTAAATATTCAGACCAATTCAGTCTGCACTTGAGGAGGTCACTATTGTATATACTCTTAGTGATATTTTGTGTGTTATCCAATTTTTGGTTTTGGGCCTTATCCAAGTTTATTAATCTTTCAATTTTTTTTTCTGAATGAACATCTACAAACGAACAAAGTAGTGAAATAATTTTTTTGAAAGGGTTTATAGAGTCCTCATAACAGCCAGAGGAAGGTAGTTGGGCGAGTATAATATCAGCCAGATAAAATGGGGTATATAGAATTAATATTAAGTACCATTTTATTGGGGTTCTTAATCAGTTTGGCATTATATTTTTTTCAAAACTTTGAATTTAAGAAAGGAAATAAATCACCATACTATAAGCCTACGATCTTGATCATAGGTCCTAACAATGCTGGTAAGACAGCATTGTTTTTCAAGTTATTGGAGGGCCCGTTCCAGGAAGATTATAGTGTGAGTACTGTTTCCTCAATTGAGCCAAACATAAAGGAAATAGACCTCCCAATCTCCAACAGAAAGATAAGTAGTAAATTTCAATTGATTGACTATCCGGGACACAAAAGATACATTAGTTTATTCAAGAAACTTATCACCGAGGACGTTACATTAAAAAATATCAAGGGTGTGATCTATGTGGTCGACTCTTCTACAAGCGCCCTACAAGAAGAGACTGTTCGAGAGATTGCACAACAGTTACTACAATTGTTCCCACTCACCGAGGCAAGAGCTGGTGGCACAGACTTTTTAATTGCAGTCAACAAGCAAGACTTGTTTGACTCGAGACCCCCTAATAAAGTCAGACAGCTCTTGCAGACCGAGTTAACGAAATTAATCTCAGCTGAACTCAATGAACGCAGACTAAATACACAGGAAAACAATGAAAGCGAAGACACAACCTCAGTCAGAGACTTCTGCACGTCTCTCATGGGGACATCTAAAGAATTCTCTTTCGATATGCTCGAAGGAAACGTCAACTTTGTTGGAGGTTCAATCTTGCGCAACAAGACGGACGTATGGATAGACTGGATAGACGAAATCATTGTAAACTAGGGCAAGATTATCTTTTACGCCCCAGCGGGCCGCTCACGCCCATTCCAATGCTGAAATTCTAGCTTTAGTCCCAGGACAGGACGGTGCCCGCACTATCCCCACCAGCAGCTTACAGCTGGACGTCGTGCTGAGGTGCACTGGGAAAATATCCAGGCTGGCGCATCTTCTCCTGGCGCATGCTCAGCATCTTAGCTTGCATCTGGGCTCGCTTGCGCGTCTCATATATAGCATCGTTTAGCCTATATTGCTTGAATTCGTACACCCTGAGCCGCGTCTCGCTCTCCCCGAGCTCTTTTTCTGTCCCGGATAGCTCCCGCTTGCTTTCCTCGTAGCTCTTGGCCGCCTCCTTGCTCTTGTCGTCGTTCAGACCGAGCCCTGGCACCCACTTCCAGCTGCTCGGCCGCTGCTGCTCGCACCGCTTCCGTAGCGCATCGCGCCGGCTCTCGAGATCCTTCACCAGCTTCTCTAACTCGTCGTACGCCGCGCCTTTGACCGGCTGGGCAAACCCTTCGTCCTTCAAATGCAATCTGCAAACATAAAAGAAGTCGGTCTTATTTGCTGCAACAAGCACCGAATCCGTAGGCTTGTAGCAAACGAAACAGGCTTTGCTGTCCTTTTCAGCAACCTTTCTTAGCGTATAAATGTTATTAGATGTGTTCATTTACCACTCACATAAACCTAGGCCCATGTCCCTGTCGGAGTCCTTCTTCTATACCCTCTACTGGTCTAATCTCTATCGCTTGCTTACTATACAAGTTCCTATGAAAGTGCAAAAATAAACTAAAGTGCGGGTAACCCACGGTAATGAAATTATCCTTCTCAGTATTGCGAGAGCGAAAGTTGACCACTTCATGGCAAAAAAGTAATTAAAAACAAGGTCTTGTTTCAGTAGATACACACGGTAAAAGGACCGATTTCAAATAATCAATCTACCAACCTAAGAAGGAGAGGGACAGAGACAAATATATAATAAGGTAAGTCAACAAAACAAATTTTTAGCGTCGAAAGTGGATAAAAAAAACAGAGGCTAATAATTTTTTTAAAAGTTGGCATCCCTTTAAGTATAACGAGCAAAAGAACGAGAAAGAGCCGGATAACAAGAGAAACAGAAGGTACGGTTTCATTCTCAGGTACATAGAAGCGGTAGAGTGTGAAAAAAAAGCGGGAATAGCGCAGGAGAAAAGACAGCACAGACACCCGTGACAAGCGAGGCAAATAGACGACGGGAAGCAGAAGTGCACGCCGGCGGTATAAAAATTAAGCAGTCCAGCAGACAGCGGCAGATAAACGACACAAGGGCGTGTTCAGGCGAGGTAGAATGGCTGAGAACCAGGAGGTAGACATCGACTCCATTGTTGACCGGTTGTTGGAGGTAAGAGGATCTAGACCAGGCAAGCAGGTGACGTTATTGGAGCATGAGATTCGTTACTTGTGCACCAAGGCGCGTGAGATCTTCATCCAGCAGCCAATATTGCTCGAGTTGGAGGCTCCCATCAAGATTTGCGGAGACATCCACGGACAGTATTACGACTTGTTACGACTCTTTGAATACGGTGGGTTCCCTCCAGAGGCGAACTACTTGTTCTTGGGTGACTATGTTGACAGAGGTAAACAGTCGCTTGAAACGATTTGCTTGCTTTTGGCGTACAAAATCAAGTATCCGGAAAACTTTTTCATTTTGAGAGGCAACCACGAATGTGCTTCGATTAATAGAATTTACGGTTTCTACGATGAATGCAAAAGAAGATATAATATCAAATTATGGAAGACTTTCACAGACTGTTTTAACTGTTTGCCTATTGCTGCCATAATCGACGAGAAGATTTTCACAATGCACGGTGGTTTGTCTCCTGATTTGAACTCAATGGAGCAAATAAGAAGAGTCATGAGACCTACAGATATTCCTGATGTTGGACTCTTGTGTGATTTGTTATGGTCAGATCCAGATAAGGATATCACAGGATGGTCTGAAAACGACAGAGGTGTATCATTTACTTTCGGTCCGGATGTGGTTTCTAGATTCTTGCAAAAGCATGACATGGACTTAGTTTGCAGAGCGCATCAAGTCGTTGAAGATGGTTACGAATTTTTTTCAAAGAGACAACTCGTTACGTTGTTTTCTGCTCCAAACTATTGCGGAGAATTTGATAATGCAGGTGCTATGATGAGTGTTGACGAAAGTTTATTATGTTCCTTCCAGATTTTGAAACCAGCAGATAAGAAGCCAAGGTATCCTCAAGCAAACAACATAGGTAATAACAGGCCGGTAACTCCTCCAAGGAAGCCCAGAAGAGGATCTAAATAATTCAACTAGTGTATTAGTAACAATTCTTGGTTAATCAGGTCAGTAGAATGGAAAGAGGGTTACAACAAGGGGAAGGAGATGCTACCTAAGAACATCTTCTGATACGAAGTTGAACATGATCGAGTTTCGGAGAGCAAAAATTTTTTTTTTTTTAAAAGAAAAATATTATAAGTATAATAAAGGTCATGACAATTGGATCAAGGGTATCATTTTGTTTCGAGGGTATGTTAATGGTGCCTTTTAAGTGGCGGATTCCGATTGTTCCTGCTGGCATGCTCATTGCACCCGAATCATATTCTATGAAATGCTTGTATGTTGATTTGATTTAACTTGAGATAACGTCACGCTGTGTTACGTTTGAGTTATCTCTTTTTTGCGAGCTTTTCTGATTGAATACCTTGTCATTATACTCGTCTTAATTCAAGTTCGTATATAGACTACGTAATATTTATAACGCATATAGTTTGTTTTCGCTCTTTTTCCCTTCTCTACTCTACTTTCTTAATACTGCCTTGTCAGCCAAGACAGTCTTCCATAGTTTAACAATTTGTGATAATGAATATGGGCTTGCTAAAGATGCTGTTGAAAAAGTTAAATAGACACCGAGAAGATGCTGGTACAGTTGATATCGGTGTTCTGTTGAAAAAAGTCCTATCTTCGTTATCTAGATTAAGTAGATTTTCAACTCATTCTTCTATAAATATAATATGATATGCTTACATAACGCGGAATAACGTAATTATAGATATCAGCATGTGCCTTCGTTTGCTGAGGTACATATATTTGGTTTTAAGTGAAGTCTCGCCATTCCTTAAATACCAAACGTGAATTTCCATTGAAAGAATGCTACATGTCTAAAACGTCACGCTCCTTACAATCTATCATTCTAGCAAATGAGAAGAAACACTAGGTACCGAAAAGTGACGGAAATGCGCTTGTGACATTTGTTTCATTTTGCCCTCCATGGGCGAGAATTCACGGTCTTGCTGCAACACGAAGGGCCAGAAGCATGTGGAACATAGAGAGGTACGCTAAACTGCAAATCAAAACAGCCAGTCACGTGTATAAACAAAAACCCGTAAAAGATTACGCAGTCACATTGGCACGTGAATATCATGGGATAACATACGTCTGCGAGATTGTTTTGCGAACAAGTATAGCTGAAAAATCACGTAATATTTCAATAGATATTACGTAATATAAAGGGCGATTTTGTGTCGCATAGAATTTTTTTTTCAACTCCTCATACTAGCGAACACTCATTGACAAAAGATTGGACATACTAAAGTTCATTACCAACAGACTTATAGATAGCTTATTGAAGGTATAAGATGGTATGTTTTGATTATTGTTTAACATAGAAAGCTAGCGAGTGCAGGTAGAGGCTACGTAATCTTAAAGCAGAGGTGGTTGGTTCATTGCATGAAAGTTTTCAGTTTGAGAATTGACGACTACCAAGTCGTTACGTGAAGATATTGATATTGTGGATTAGAGCAATGCACCTGGATTGAGGTGAGGAAATGCTCGTGCCCAGGGGTTTTCTAGAATGACAGGATCACTGTTGTGGTGATGTGTCATGTAATGGACTTACCTTGATGGGTACCAGAAAAATTGTTGATAAGAGAGCTTTATGTTTGCCTTTATTTAGATTCTGTGTCCTTGGAAGCAATAGGCCCTTACTAGCACTCTACTGGTCTAGCTCTACAACATATATGGATGGATGATACTAACTTTATTTTTAGGTTTTAGTTCAAGATTTATTGCACCCAAACCCAGCCTCCGAGGCTCAAAAGCACAAGTTGAAGACTTTGGTTCAGCAACCAAGATCTTTCTTCATGGATGTTAAGTGCCAGGGATGTTTAAACATCACTACTGTTTTCTCCCATGCTCAAACTGCTGTCACCTGTGACTCATGTTCTACTGTCTTATGTACTCCTACTGGTGGTAAGGCTAAGTTGACTGAGGGTTGCTCTTTCAGAAGAAAATAAGTAAGCAAGTATCAAGTAGAAAATAGGTTGGTGTCCAAGTCTTTGGCGTAATGTATAATTAAAAAAGTTGGCATCGATGCCAATTCTTTAGAAGCTTATATTAAAATATAATAAACCTCATGTTACAGAATAACTTCTATCATATCTATTTCAACTTGTAGAAGTAACAAGTTTACTTTACTTTAGCTTGTTCACTTGTCCTTGGGGTCTTTTTGCATTAGTGACGTATTTAAAGTGTTAAAAATAGTTGTAAAAATTCACATATAAATCGTATATATCATAACTATTTTCGACTTAAGGGTAAGAGTCCTTGCTGCTTGAACTTTTCTCTTTCCATGCTAGTATATATCTAATATATTCAGCTAGAAGAACTGGAATTAGGCGGAATAAGTACAGTTGTAAATAAAGAAAACGAGGTTAAATGACGAAACGGTAGCGAAAGCCCAAACTACACTCTGACAATTTAGAGTTTCGACTTACCATAGAAACGTACAACCTCATCAATGGCCTTCGCAACTTTCTCGACATTTCCCTCGTTCAATCCAGCGACGGATGCTCTACCTGAGGACACCAAGTACACACCATGATTCTTCTCCAATCTTTCGACCATTTCAGGAGTTAATCCGGTAAATGAAAACATACCCGACTGCTTAACAATGTGATCCCAGTTTCCTGGAGTGTGCAATTCTTCCGTCAACAATTCTCTCAACTTAATTCTCATTTTCTTAATGCGGGAACTCATTGTTATCAAGTCTTCGTGCCACATCTTTCTCAATTCAGGATCTGATAATACAAGAGAAACAACCTTGGAGCCATAAGCAGGTGGATTAGAGAATTCTGATCTGGCCAATTTGTTCAATTGGGACTTTATGGCATTGTTGAGCAGCTTATTTGCTTCCGAAGGAATAATATGCACAGCACCCACTCTTTCACCGTACATACCAACATTTTTAGCAAATGATTGACAAACTATGATAGGAGTTCTGAACAGCTTGCTGTCAACAGCGTAGCGAAGAGCATATGCATCCTCCTCCAAGTTACCTGAAGCGAAACCCTGGTAAGCGGAATCAAACAAGGCCAAATGGCCGCGGTTGTTCAATTCCTTGATTATTGTCTTCCATTCCTCTTTACTTGGATCAAGACCAGTAGGGTTGTGAGCACAAGCATGTAATACAAAAATGGAGTTCTCGGGTGCCTTCTTTATCGCGTCCAAGTATCCAGCTATGTCTAAAGACTTGCTTTCAGAGTTCCAATAGGGATATGTTTCCACGTTCAAACCCAAACTACTGAAAATCTGTCTGTGATTGGCCCAGGTTGGTGCAGACAAGTAAACGGAAGGTGTGGTCTTGGATTCAGTGGTGTAAAACTCCTTCAAAAACGTTGCTGCCAAGTGTAACGCTCCAGTTCCCGACAAAGACTGCTGCGTCACGATTCTCGACTCCTTCAACGCCACCGAATCTTCACCCAAAATCACTTTGGCGCTTTCTGTTAAGAAAGGCTCGTACCCACTGATGCCCAAATACTCGTGGTTATAGTCGGGCAGCGCAATCAACTTCTTTTCAGCTGCTTTGACAGATGGAAGAATCCATGGCTTTCCATCGTTGTCTCTGTAAGCTCCAATACCCAAGTCGACCTTGTCCTTACGATCGTCGGCGTTATACCTGGCCTTTAATCCAAATAAAGGGTCCGGTGGAAGCTCCTTGATATTGGCAAAGTATTTCGACATCTTGATAAATGCACTTACTGTTCTTCGGCTTTCAGATGAAGTTTCGGAAAACTTGAAATATATAGCAGATGATAGTTGAAATTTCTTTCAGCACTGTGTCCTAGTTGCACCAGAATATATACCTCTGTGATATTTTATTTATTAGCAACTATCTATGTTGGAACTCCCTCTTTAAATACTTTTTATGTATTTCTTAATACGTCGATAATATGACTGAGTGGGGTCAGCTTTGTGTAACTTTTCTCGGTGTTTCGTCCCGGTCAATTTATCACACTTCTTTGATAGACTATGGGTATTCAAAGCTTCTGCAAGGATTGAAGGTGTTGGTGTTGATATCAAACCTTCAAAGTGTATGTTGAAACGAAATTTATGTGGTTTTTGGTTTAAACTAGAGAAAAATGTAGCTACAATTGGTACAATTACATGTGTTCGTGTGATATTTTTATACGAGTATATATTTTCATATTAATAGCTTCGTTTCTCTTCTCCTTGACAAGCAGGGTATTGGTTAGAAAAAATTGAAATATTGAACGATTTTCTGCCCCTGCTGCTGCACCGAGTATGTAGGACGAACACTATTCGACGGAGGCCCGAGGGAAGTCGACAGTGTATCGCTAAATAGATGGGCACGAAATGCGTTGGATGAAAAATCAGACGACGGACTTAACTTCGAAAAACCTCTTTAAGTAGTAGATCTGGAAAAGCGAGTTGGCAACCACAACGATGATCTGGAAGACAGACCACCATTTGACTCTGGAGTTGGTCGACTCGGCTGTGTTTCTGTGGGTTCTTTCTCTGATGACAAGGTAACTTTGTTCGGCCTTGACGTCGCTAGTCAACAGGCTCAATCTGTTGATGGCGTAGTCAAGGGAGTCAGACTTTGGGTCATTGACGTCAATGTAGACGACGCCGTGGATGTTGAACGAGACGTCCAAGTCAACACGGCTCGATCTCTCGTTAGAGAAGCAGTACTGGTATTTACCGTTTATGTCGGCCTTGATCTGCTCATCACCGTGGTCAATATCCAATCTCTTAACAAGTATCTGTCCCGTTGGTGAGATTATCTGCCTGTAGTTAGTAAAATGTCGCTTGTTTGGGCGTTGGTGTTATTGGAACCGAGTGTTTAACATCGATTTTACACCTTTTAATTCCAAAAAACTACTTACGTGGAAATCAGCTGTGTATTGTTCTGGGTTCTCTGGGTTCCTTGATCCGACTTGATAACTGATTGCAAGCTCATCGTTTTTCCTCAAGTTTTCATAAAAACATTGTTTACCGTATGGTGCTAAAAGAACCGTATGTGCGTGGATTAACGTCGTAAAAACCGCTAATATGTACAAAGATACGCTATTCAATCTCATGTCTTCTCTCTAGGATTTCCTTTGACGCTTTAAACTGCGCTGAACCTTATGAATCAACTGCTCGACTTTGGCTATCTCGACCGTTTTTTACCTTGATTATTTAACACGCGTTAACTAGGTTCATGGAAACTTTCACATTTTTGTGTATGCGCACGCCTTTAATTATCATACTGAACCTTCAATAGAGATCCGATCCAGGTAGAGCAACATTCAGAACAAGAATGAAGATGAAGGGGGGTGTAGGGGTCAGCCCATGGTAGGTTATTTGGTTAAAGTTTCTACTATTTCGATTGGCTCCTGGTAAATTGGTGAGAAAATATATTCGTAACGTTTGGTTCCTAGTCTCAGAAGCGTTCTGCGGAAAGTCTTTGCTATGGGGGTTCGATAATGTAGCCAAGAAAGCACTGGACAGTAGTATATGCATTTGAAAGTGTTAGTGCACTCGGCACTGAGCGAGCTACAGTTTATTATATATCCTATATAAAAAGGTTACGAACGAGTCCTCTATGGTACGGCTGCAAAACTAGTGCTAACAAGTAGTGAGCCTAGGAAGGGGGCATGCAAGGAGCAATTAGCACAGACCATTGGCATTTGTATGACCTTCATCGTGAGGAGTGAGGCACGGGTAAATATTTTGCAGTTTTATTTTTTGGTTTGTATCCGACAAAGTGTCTTTGCCTCAATAATAAAGTCAAAAAATGAAGAAAAAAAAACCATCCTGGCACATCCACAGTTCGGCAACAACATGCATCCGGCCGTAGAGACTGAGGAAGTCTCAATATCATTAAAATGAATACCAGAGGCGACTAAAGGGGTTTCATTATTTCATCGTACAAAAGCTTCTTCAAATCCTCGATAGTCAACTGGTCTTTATGCTTGTCAAAGTCAAAGAAATCCTCGGGTATTTTCTCTGCCACAGGCTCGTCATTTGGGTCATGATAGAGCCGGAGATATGGATGAAGCAACGCATTGTCAACCGTAATCCGCTTGGCGGGATTGAACACCAAGAGTTTCTCGAGAAGGTCAATGGCGAGCGGATTGATGGTGTCGTCGTTAAATATTTGTTTCAAAGGAACCTTCTTCACAAATGGAAGCGACCTTATGTACTCGCGGGCACGCTTCAGCTTGATATTGTAGTAGTCCTCCATATTGGGTGTCCCCAATATCTCGATGATGAGCCAGAGCTGGTTGTGGTAGTCGCGCCCGGGAAATAAGGGCCTTCCTATCAACATCTCGGCCAAGATGCAGCCCACAGACCACACATCGATGGCCGTGGTGTACTCCTGGAACGTGAGCATGATCTCAGGCGCCCTGTACCACCTTGTGGCCACGTACTCGGTCATGAAGCCGAAGTTGTCCTCGCTGGACGCAATGCTTCGAGCAAGCCCAAAATCGCAGATCTTGAGATCGCAGTTCGAGTTGAGAAGCAAGTTCGACGGCTTCAAATCCCTGTGGAGCACATTGGCCGAGTGGAGCGCCTTTAGCGCTCGTAGCGTCTGGTAGATGAAGTACTGTATGTGGTCGTCGCTTAGTTTCTGTGTCTTGATCACGCGGTGAAGATCGGTCTCCATGAGCTCCTGGATGAGATAGATCTCGTTGAAGAGCTTGTAGCTGACGGGCCGCTGGATTGCGAGAATCGAGATGATGTTCTCGTGGTTGAAGTGCTTCAAGAGCTTAAGCTCGCGAAGCGTACGCAAACACAACATCGACCGCTCAAACGGCTCGATTTTCTTGATGGCCACCCGCTGGCTCGTAGGCTTATGGATCGCCAGACACACCACTCCGTATGCGCCCTCGCCGACAACCTCCAATATTTGGTAGTGGTCTGACACGTTGAACGAGATCTGCCTCGACACTGCTTCCTGGAAATGCTGCTCGGTCTCCATGCTTGGTCTCGAGCCTCTCTTATTCTCTTCTTCACTATAATGAAAATTCCGCTTGTTTCTGCTTCTTCTGTCTATATAGTACCTCTAGCTGTTGCACTTCTATTATTTGTACCCGATACTGCTGGGTTTTCACCTTATACCTCTGTTTTCTATTTTATATTAGCCAAGTGGTATTAAAACACCCAAAGTTTCAGAATAAAATGAGTATTGCGCGAACAATTAAGCTATTTTGGTGCACTTTGTCCCAGTCACATTGACCACCTGTAAGTTGGTAAAAAGCCCTGGAAAGGAGTTCAATAGAAGGTTGAAACGGCACCGTAGCAGGTTGTATCAGATATGGTATGAATACGGCACGTCGAAAGAGGCGGAATGGGCATTGCTTGGGTGCTGGGCACGGATGATAAGCATGCACTTTGAGTGAAAAATCCAGATAAACCCTAGTATTCCAAAAGATATACACACATATATAAAACAAAAGTATATAGAATTAAACACACATCAGTAACGTGACGAGCCATTACAGGCGCGATATGGGATGAGAGGTTAGGCAAAGAGAGGGCCAGCGGGTGTGGTGCCGCTAAGGCAGGAGTTCGTCTGGACGGCCTTTGCGCAAGGTCGATGGAGGGGCACGCTGAGCTGGGGATAAAACAAAGGAGGGCGCAAGTGCCGAGCGAGGGGCAGCCCGGAGGAAAAACAAGACTGGCGGCTGGTGGGGCCCAAGGGACGCAGCGCGCTCATTTCTTCTTTCTGCCGAACAAGCCCTTCTTCTTGGGCTTCTTCTCGGCCTGCAAGGACGTTGCGCTGTAGTTGGCGCTCTGGAAGACGGACTGTTCGTTGCCGTCGAACTGGGCAACAGGGCGCGAGAAGGCAGCGGTGTTGTCGGCGGCGCCGTACTCGTCGCCCCTGGCCAAGTTGTAGTGGGGGAAGTCTTCGCGGAACCCCCAGCCCAAACGGCTACTCTCCAACTGATCCCTGTACGAGACGTCGCCGGTGATCGAGTACTCGAACCCCCGGATGGTATCGAGCGGGCGCTCGTTACGCGCTCTCGTGGGGTTGGAGATGTCTGCCTGGCGAATGGGGTTGCCGAAAATGTCCTTCAAGTCCTGCGACTCGTTCGACAAGTACGAGGGCCGTCTCTGGAACGATCTGTCTGCTGCCTGCTCGAAGGGCTGCTGTTCGTTGACGGCCGTTAAAATTGGGTCGTGCACGTTGGCCGTGTGGATCTTAACGGCCTCCTCGTCGTACTTGGACAAACGGGGGTCCTGTGCCTTGGACTTCGACCTGAAAATAGCCATTCTAGCTCTGTATCTCTCCTATTCTGCGGTGCACTTGTTCGCACTCAAACGCTCACTCTTCTGTCGCCGGTAGACGTATGTATGGGGAACAATAGCTCACTCGCGATGCGTACTGGAGTACTCTGCGCCTGCGGAGAACCCTTGATTTGAACTTAGTTGTTCCTGCGATACGGAAATGAAATCCACACTATCTGCTTTGCTTGACGGAGCGGAACCTGGGGCGTGTGTCGCTGTCTAGCTTCTGCTTTGATGTCTAAGTATGTGGTTACCTCGTAAATTTGACCCTGATCTGCTTTTGATCTCACTGACTCACTTTCGAGGGCTTGACAATGTAGGTTGACTTTATCTTTTTTTAAGTCGAACTGTAGTCTTGCTCTCTTTACTACTCTACTAGAATTTGAAAGGTATAGCGATCTGTTCCACTGTGGTACTTATAGGTGTGTGGTTTATTGTGTTCTTTAGCGGAAGAAAAAAAAAGATCGACCGGGTCCCTCGCACGGTATATATGAAGGATAGGTGAGGAATTCACAGCCCCTAGTAAAATGCGACATCCCATGCCTCGTCCCCCTTCCCAGCAGGTACTTGCTGTACTTGGACAATATTGGCGACATAATTTCAGGACAAGGCATAATAAGGCAGTAGAGGTTTATGTACTGAGGCGTAGAGATCGATCTCAGTGGGCGATGAGAGTGTAGCGGTGCTGGATGCAATTTGAGGCTGAAGGGCTTTCGGACAGTGTTGGAGTTAAACGTCACCCTACATTGGTCGCAGAAGACGCTGCTTGAAGGGCACGATGGTGGTTCCAGTGCACTGCTTGGAGCTCTGCGAGGCAGAGCTCCAGCAGCTTGTTAGGCACCGCCGCCGAGGTGCCTAGGACGTCTGCAGCGGGCTCAATGCCTGGCCGGGCGTTGTGCTGTCTTCCAGCGGATTCTCTGTTCGTCCAGAGGATCGCTGGTTTCTAGCGCGGTCTGATCCCTAGTCGCGGAGGTGCTAGGGACAAAAATGTGTCGCGCAAGCTCTCGCAGCGCACTCTGCAAGGATGGTGGGGATGGCGGGGCGTATTGTCGAGCAAAGAAGATCTGGAGAGTGAGAACAGCCTTGCCCTCGCTGCAGCACTGCCTTGCCTCGCCAATAGCCTTGTTTACTTGGCATGTTTGTGCTGGATGTCGTTGTACGGGGTTTGTGTCATGTCTGCGTGTAGCGTGGCGCCGCTGCGGCCTGGGGCCCCAGGCTACGCTAGAGCGTGTTCGGTACGCTAAACGGGCCAGGGTCTCGCTGGTTTCGGTCGTGGGGAACCCGAACGACATTGGGCCAAGCCGCCTCTCTTGTCTGGCAGTAGGGAATAAGGACCACGTCAAGTTTGTCGCGCAGTCAGGTGATGCAGGCCTCCGTCATCCGGAAGGCACAGAGCCCTGTAGATGGCGCAGTGGACAGCATTGTTAGAACAAGTAATTTGGACCGTTGATGTAAGCGCGGGTTCGAATCGTCACATGTCGCCCTGCACTCCGAGACGGCTTGGACTCTTGCCTGTACGGATGGATATGTCAAAGAAGCCTAATTAGCCTAATTATAGCAAGAGATATTTTATTAGAAAAGGGCGGTTATCAATAGCTACGTCGAATGGGCACCCAATTAACGCTAAGGTGTTTGAATCGTATGGACTAGTGGTATTCGAAGTGGTATCAGGTCAGAATCGCTACCAGCACAAGAGCAGCAGCTACAGCAAAGAAGTCGGCATAGGCTACTAAAGAATGACAGGACAAATTTTAAAAAAGTACACGGAGGAGGCTGGTGATGAGTCTTTTTCCCGCTATTCTGAAGGCATTCGGTTTGTGCCAGCGTCTTTCAGGCAACGCCGGAGGTTGAAGATCGTGCTAATGTTGCTTTTGGTGGGCGCTTTGTTCTTCAACTTCGCCAGGGTCAAGAACCACACAAAGAAAATGGCACCCGGTGTGATCGGAGAGAAAGATCCTCTAAGTGTCAGAATATACACCCACAACATTCGGTATTCCCACAGGCACCTTTCTCCTAACGAGAGATCATGGAAGAAGAGAAAGCACCATGTGGTTTCGTCCATCGCATTTAATGCCATCAGCAGACACGGAAGTGTCGTCTGCTTGCAGGAGGTCTTGTACAAGCCATTGAAGGATATTTTGTATGCTCTCAATGAGAAAAACCGTCTGTCGGAGTGGGCCTCTTACGGGGTAGGGCGTCTGGATGGTGCCTTTGCCGGTGAATTTGCTCCCATTCTTTACAGGACGAGCGAGTGGACCTTGATTGAAAATCGTACTTTTTGGCTCAGCGAGACCCCAGATGTTCCCAGTATCGGATGGGATGCTGCACTTGAACGAATCGTCACCATGGTCACTTTGGAATCCAAGGTTTCGCCATCCGTAAAGATCAACGTTTTTAACACACATTTTGACCATAAGGGCGAGTTGGCTAGGAAGGAGTCGGCATTATTAATCGCTCACAAAATGAAACACCATAACGATTATCCATCTTTCTTGTGTGGTGACTTCAACACCCAGCCTACTGATGCTCCCTACAAAATACTCAAGGAGCAAGGATTAAAAGACAGCCGTACTCTTATTGACTCCTCACATACATATGGTCACAACTTCACCTTCACTGGATTCGATGAAGTATTGGAAGGCGGCACGATCATCGATTACATATGGTCACCCACATATAGTCGGAGGATGTATTCAAAATTCAAAAGCTTTTTTGAATCTTCCTTTAGCGTGGAAATAGCAAACTTCGGTATTATCCACTCGTATTTTGATGGCTTTTACATTAGTGATCACAGACCAGTTTGTGCTGACTACTTGATCAAAAATTTAGATGAAAACAAGTAGAGTTTTTTTACAAATAAACTAAAGAAGAATGAATAGACTTTTCAATTGTTGTAGCTTTTTTCTTCTAGATTTCTTCTACATAAGTGGCCTCCTCAAGAGTAAATGTATCAACATCGATTCTTTATAAAAGTGTTATTTAGTGTCATTGAGATGATACTAAATAAATATCTTTTTCTTTCTATTTATCTTCGACGGTAGTCAGTCTTGTTTTTCTCTTGACAGCGTTATCGGCAGCATTTACGGAAGTCAGCGTACCCCTGATACTTTTTTTCGAGTCATCTTTCGACGTCTCATTTTTGGCTCCCTCCTGGGGCTCAGCAGCTGGTTTGTGTTCCTTCTTGTCTAAGGGTTTGTTGATGAAGGTTAGCACAAAGTATGATATCACGCTCAAAATTCCAAACGAAAACGAGGTGATAGATATCAATGCAGCACTATATACCACGAACACTAATGGATTCTCTATAATTGTTGGAATAGGCTTAGCTTTAAAATTTTGGTAGTACTCCTTGAGATCAACGAACTGACTTTTGAATAAGGATTCAGCAAAGTCGATGATTTCCTTAAGAGACATGGTTTCTTCATCAAGAATGTCGTTGAAAGTTGGTGGTGGCGGAACAGGCTTGACGTCCGCCTGCACCTCATTCTTCGATGAAGTAGCACTTTCAACTTCGAACTTAGGAATGAAAGTCTCATTCCCAATTCTCTCGGCTTCCTCAATAAAATGACCAAGATATATATTGTCGAATAAGATATCTTTATGCAAGTTCCATAACTCGAACCCGATACCACCCACTGGATCTATGTTACAAGGAGTAGGGTCCGAGTAATAATTTGGATTAGGAACTAGTTTTTTCTTGTACTTTCTTTCTGTGCTATCCTTCGAGCCTGCCCTGGGATTGCGAACCATTGGAGGGTTCCACTTACCACAACCACGAGCGCAATTTGGATTGCGAATTATGGGAGGTTCCCACTTACCATCTTCTTCTTCATTCCAATCAGCTGGACGAACAGCGTCTGGTTTAGGAATGAATGGTATTTCATTTTCATTCCAACCTTCTGGAATTTTTGCATCAGGATCGGGAATGAACTTCTCATCCTTCAGCACATCGTCCTCTTCCAATTGGTCTTCGTCTGAACCTAAGGAAAATTCGTCGGGAATTTCCTTGGGTGGCTCAATTGGTGGATTCATGGCGTCAGCATCAGTAACCAAGTTGCCTGATGCAGCCACGTCACCATTGATTCTGATCTCGTAGTCTTGGTTCTTCTTTAAAATCAATGTATACAACGTGGTAAGTCTACCTATCCTCGCAAGAGGTGTGTTAACTAGCTCCTTTTCATCCATCTCTTTAACGATTGGGTTATATCTTCTCAAAATAAAGCTAACCTTGTTACTGGCACCACACACATCGGGCCCAAACATAACCTGATATGGGGTCTTGTTGCTCATGTCTCCACTTTCATCAAAGCCATAGTCAAGCAACTTAATGTATGCGCCACCACACTTTATTTCGTCTTGAAACTTCACTTCGTATTGAAGTACGAGATCATTGTCATGGTTCTCAAATGGCTTATCAAACTTGTATGATATAGCATGGTGCGCAGCAGGCTTCTTCATCACCAACCCTTTATCGTCTTTCATCCCAGGAAAAACTTTTGATTCCTCCAAGTTCCAATTACCAACGTACGAGAACTCTTTATTCTTCTTCGCTGCAGATACCTTCCAGCCAGACTGATTTAGATCCTCATATTGGAACTGCTCAATGAATGACGTGGAATCCAATGTCGACCTGTCAATTTCTTTAAAGTCCACTAACTTCAATTCTTCGGCGAAGGCCACCATCGCCATCGCAAAGCTAGCCAAGAATGTCCCTCTTTCGATTCTCATGACCTTTTATATTCACGATTTTATCGCTAGATAGTTGAAACTTTATGAAAAAATGCCACTTGGTGCGACCTAAACTACTTGGGTACAAGCTCAAATTCGAGATCTACAAATTGCAAATAATTGAAGGAAAGTAAAATTGTCTACAAAAACTAGCGATAAAAGCACTCCCAAAACCCATCTTGATTAAGCTTCGATCTCGTCGAGAAGCGCAAATTTGTTCTTAGGAACCAGCACTTCAGGTGAATCATCTTTGGTATCGTCACTGTTCTTTTCTGGGCCTTCAATATTCTCATTATCCTCGCTGAAAAACTGCTTCACGTACTCGTCCTCTTCTGCTCTCTCGATACGTTTTTTTGTTTTTTCTACGTCGGCATCTTCCCCTGGAACAGCTTCAGTCGTTGCAGAATTTATTTCCTTATTTATTTTGTCCCAGTCCGCCTTTCTGGACTTTTGTATGTAGTTTGCTCTTGCTATGCTCTGCTCTATCTTCGTTGACAATATCCCACTATTGTTGTTTGATCTTTCAATTTTATTCTTGAGATGACTTGTGTTCAGTTTGTTCTCTTTCTTGACTCTGCCTGTCTGCATTTTCTTAGCCAAAAGATTCTCATTTTTGATCGTTGTTCGGATTATTGATTTCCTGACTACATTTGGCTCAGCTGCTGGTAGTTCAGCTAATGCTTTGGCTTCTCCTGTCTCCTCTAGGAGATTTCTTCTCGCTGCCCTGCTATTCTTTGAAACTTTAGAAGTTAATATATATTACCGAAAAGTAAAACTTTCACACTTAAAACACACTTACCTTTCTTTGCCATTTGCTTACTCGTAGTATATGAACCCTAGTCCTTTACTATTCAACGTCTCTTGCAATAATTAAATAGGAATGAAAAGAATGCTAAAAAAAAAATTGTGTTCTCGCTATATATTTGAGATGAACTGATAAGGCCGGTTCTTACTATATAAAAAACTACCTTGGGGCTATAATCATTAATACTTGAAATTATTGCTTAGAACTGTCAATGTAGATAAATATATAAATATAAATTAGGGGCGGTTTATTCTAATGGACGCTTGTTGTTTGTTTTTATGCTATTATTGTTTTTAGGGTCGTTATCATTGTCGCTATTTCCATTGGAAACCATAGAACTTCTTACTGCAGATACATATTCTGAGCATGCCTTGTCCAAACCTACTTGTAAAGGATTCATACTGCTGACAACATCCAGAAGAACCTTATCTTTTGCTTTTGGATTTTCTAAAACTGCTTCATTGTTTGCGACTAAGTCCTTTAACTTGTCAGTAAGCCGAGTCAAATTTGTTCTGCAATTTTTTAGGGCAGCGAAGAGTTTCTTTAGCTGGGCTGGGTTACTTCCGTTTAAGAAAAGTTTCCAGAACTGTGAAAGAAACTCCATGACAATAGTTGTGAATGTATAAATCTCCAGAATGATTTCTTGCGAGATAATAGGTTTGGTATCTTGACCATGTATTGAGAGGTTATTTGGTAACTTGAACGACCTGAAATTGGTCTTTATCATTGATGTTATTTCATTCGCTGTTTTGTCTATCTCTTCCTTCTTCGAATCAAACACATCACTCAAATTAAAGCCATTTGGCTCTGGTATAAATATGTTCTTGTGGAGGAACTTTGATAAGTCCTCTGAGGAAATGGTATCGAAACCCTTAGCTTCATAATGAGATATTCTGTTTCCCACATCAGAACTGATATTCAATTTAATGTATTCTGGGTAAACTGTGTCGTTTAAATCATGCAAATTTAACTCTTCCAGGTACTCTTTGATCTCTTCTGGGGACAAATCATCACCCTTTGTCTTATCGTCATATTCATCTTCAAATCCGACACTCATGCTGACCATTTTAGATGATAGCTTGTTCATGTGTTTCATCAATATGACCATTTCATTCTCTTGCCCTTTCTGGCCCGACTTGCCCTTAGCAGAAGAGTTTAAAGCTTTGTCTCCGCTGAAATCATCTGAAAATTTCATTGTGATATCTGGCAGGTTTCCCATCCTTTGCGAATTGTCCACCTCATTTCCTCTCAAATCTAAGAACTTGCTCACATGTACATTTTCGTCTAGTTTAGGCTTCTTCGCCACAGGAGCTTCTTCCTGTTCATCATTCTCAAGAAACTCTGAATCAATATAGAGATACTTGTCTAGCACATAATCACCTCTCTCATTAGAAGAGTTGATCTTGTCTCCACGTAACCGGCGAAAAAGTTTCGAATTGAAAAACCTCGACCAAAACTCTCCTTCCAGAAACTTCAGAGGGACCAAGTCTTTGAAAGCCCTTCTCACAATAGGGTAGGTCTCAAAGATAGCATTTATGCTATCACGAGTGACGTTGACATTGACCTGGTTATCGGAGGAAGCCACAGGCTTTATAGTCGAGAGGACGTTATAAGGCCCTCTATGCTGAGAGATAGTCAATGCAAATGTCCGCAAAAGATGTAGTCGAGTCAGCCAGAAAATGGTTGGCGACATTTTGTACTTTATCACAGACTGTGTGAATATATTACGGAGTTGTTTGTCCTCGAGAAGAAGTTTCTGTTGAAGCTGATGATTCTTCAACAAGCCCTGATCTGTGAGGTTATTTGCATCAAGGTTCGAGCCCGAGCTTCCGGGTGCTGGCAGCATCTCAGTACTACCCAGCAGAGGACCTGGTGTCGTCTGTCCACTCGAAATTTCATTCGGAGTAGGACTGTCCTTGATGACGGTTCTCAGTCTGACAACCACGGCCTGGAGCGTTTCCTTGATGTTATTCATAGTGGGCCTGTTGGTGAAGCTGAGAGTCAATTTTTTCTGCAGCCCATCTGCTCCTTTGTATATAACCTGAAGCATCATGTTGGGTGATCCGTCCTTGGATGCCTTGAGGTTCTCTAATGAGGGAAGTGGAATGGTAATCGTCTTTTGCTGGTCGATAGCCCTCCATTCCAAGACCAGAGGAGTGGTGTCCTCTCTGATATTCACCATTCCTGATATCTTATTCACCAGACATGCCCCCGAAACTGTAGACATAATAACAACCCTCCAATATCTTGTCTTAACTGTCTCTAGTAAGAGTGTCTGACCATTCTCGATGGGACATAAATCGCTTATTTTGAGTGCGCGGGCTTTGTGTAACTTTCCACCACCTTTTCTGGCCACACTTGAGAAGAAGTTGGATAAATCAAGCCAAGTAGGTAGAGAAGCATGTTGCGCAACACGATTTGGCGTAGTATAGGGTACTCGAGAAGGAGTTTCCGCCGGGAGCTCGCGCATGGATGCAGGCTCTTGAACGGTGCCAACAGCCCTCAAAGGGTTGTGACGGTCGACAGAGAGCTCCCCGACCCATTTGTGGGCAAGAGACAAAATAGAACCTACTTTGTGACCTACGGAGTGGCTATCACACTTGTGTGTGTGTTCATATTCAACTACGAAAAGACCCGGTCGCCTATCACCAACTCTGTGATGTACTACGTGCGTCGATCCTCGAGCGCATCGTCATTCTTGGGCGAGAACATCAACTTCAGAGACTCCTGGCCCTGGATCCTGGGCACCCTCAACACCATGCAGGGTAACATAGACGTCTCCTTTGCTGTCAAGGGTTCGAAGAACTCGGCTATCTTGCATCTCAAGGCATCCCGTGAATCCAAATTTCACCCCTTCAAAATTCACCATTTTTACTTGGAACCAATGTCCTCCGACGCCCAGAAAATCGATCTTCTTAACGATCCCTCGATTGATTTTGCTCTCTGAATCTTGTATATATATCTAATACACATTTATGCTCTACAGGGTGCCATCTATTCAAATGTTAAATTTAGCCTGTCGAGATAGAAGGAAGTGAGTAGTGTAAAACTCAACTCAGCCTTTTTTTGGAAGTCTAAGTCTTTAACTGTCTTATATCATAGTAGTGAAGTAGTCGAACAAAATCGAGCCATCAATAACCAAATCAGACTTTTCGCTTACTTAGGAACCGTGAAGATAGATATCACTCGCTTTATATCGGTCTAACTATCCATTTTTAAGGTTGAATAGGTAATCAGGGGTATAGGAGATATTTGGCGGTAACCGAGCAATCACATTGGGAGAAATTGAAGGTGATTAGTATCTCGAGGAAAATAGGCAAAAGAGCAGCTCAGGATGCAATATAGTCAAGGACTAGCAGTGGGGCTATCTATTGGTATACCCTCTGCTTTGATTTTGGCTGGATGCTTCTTAATGTGGTGGAGAAATCAGAGGAAGCAGTTAAGAGAAGACAGGATCACCGACGTCGATTTGGACCTTTGTGACAACGCGCTGTTCCAGGCATTTCAGGAGGAACTCCACCGACCATACAAGGTATACAAGGAAGGGTCGCAGAACGGAGATGGCGAGCCTGAAGGAGCCGAAAGGACATTCCAGGCCTCGCTGCTGAATGGGTCTTCAGATACAGCGCATCTTGCTGAAAAGAGGACACCGGCATCTTCGCAGCAACGAAATGCTACCTCATACGACTTCTACGAGTCATTTATCCCTATAATTCCCTCGGCAGCAGCAAGAGGTTCGAAGAGCGGTATATCAAATAATCAAGACGAGGCCGTTTCCCCTCCTCCGCAGATTGAGGACAGTATGACGACAAACCAGAGCAGTAAAGACAGTGTTCAACTTTTCAGTTCAAAAGACAATTCCAAAGATACCGTGAGTCATTCTCTCGACAACTTGGCTCGACAACTTACAGGCCCTTCTCTTTTCGAGAAGTTGCCTTCGAGAGCCGCCACCATATCGTTAAAACAAAAGCATAGTTCAGTACTCAACAATAACTCCAGTGGAGACCTCATAACTTCTACGTTGCCTGAATCAAATTGTATTAATGATAAATATGTTTTCACTGCGGCAGATGTTAAAGTTGGAAATGAAATCCAAGGATCATCTTCTAGACTAATAAATCCCCGATATGATCGTGGTTCAAAGGAAGCACTAGATACTGTCGACTCAGTGAGTCTTCCTGACAATGATTTTATTGATGTCGACGAACCCGATGCCCTGGTGGCATCTTCTGTCGGACATGTCAGCCCTCCAGCTTCTATTCTTACATAATTGTAATAAGGGTTATAATTTGTTCTGGAAGGCCTCTCAGTGAGCCTTATTGTATATCTTTCACTGTCTAATATATACACATATATATGTAACATATATTCACTTAAAATATAATTTAGCGAATCACTTTTTCTATGTAAAACTTAATATCTAGAACTTCTAAATTGAAGTTCTTTCTAAATACCGAAGTTCAGATGATGATTTATCAGAGATTTTGGAGGCTCTTCAGGGTTAACAGGACTTCTTTTCCAAGATCAAAATCCAGTAGTTTCTACCATAGAACTTATGCTACTTACAAACGGTTCGACAACAGCTCCACAAATTTCAATTTGACAAAATTGCTCTATAACAGAAATGTACTTTATGGAGGATTGGCAGTTGGAGCCTTCTACGTTTACAACTTGCATGAAGCACCATTCACGCATAGACTTAGATTTATCTGGATTCCATATTGGTTGGAAACTAAAATAGGAGATATGAGCTATCGACTGATCTTGAATCAGTACGGGAACCAGATATTACCAGCTAATGATCCCCACTATTCCATGGTAACTAGAGTGATGAACAAGCTTTTGTCCACAGCCATAAGTAACACACCCGATGAAAAGCATGCAGAGCACTTGAGGAAATTGAAGTGGTCGATTCATATCATTCAAGTAGACCCTCATAAAGTACCACCAAACGCATTCATATTACCAAATGGCAAGATATTCGTGTTCTCCTCCATTCTCCCCATCTGTAAAAATGAAGACGGCTTGGCAACTGTGCTTTCTCATGAATTATCCCATCAACTAGCACATCATTCGCTGGAGCAATTGTCTAAGCAGCCTATATACATCATGTTGCTGGCTTTTCTTTATAGCATTTCAGGCTCCAATTCGATCGTGAACATATTAATGGAAGGAGCCCTCAAAATGCCCGCCTCCAGAGATATGGAGTCAGAAGCTGACAGGATTGGATGTGAATTGATGGCTAGACTGTGTTTCAACATATCAGAAGCGGTCAACTTTTGGAGTAGGATGTACAACTGGGAAAACTCTCAATCCGGACGTACTTCTGGAGGAATGATACAAGAGTTCTTTTCCACGCATCCTAATACCATGAAGCGGATTCACTCTATTCAAGAATGGTTGCCAGAATTGGAACGAATAAGAGAAAGTTCAAATTGTTACGAATATCTGATAGGCCTCTTCAACGACTCAGTCCAGAATTTTTTCAAATTCTAGACAAATTCTATTTCTATATACGAATTTACTAGATATATACATGATCTTCTCTTCTATGTCAGCATAAAGTGTCATTTATGGTCTTCTAATATGAACTTACTTTTATATGCTTCTTTCACGCCAGTTTCGGTAATTTTTATTTTGTCACTCGAGGTTACAACCCACTTATATGGAGAAAGTTGAATTAGGCACTTATATCCCAATATATCAGTATCCTCTAGGTCTTCGAGTTTTATCAAGGAAATTTCAGCAACCCCAATCCTGCGTTTTTTTACTAATTTTTGATAGAAATACAAAGGAACAGTAAACTTTATAAGATCGTGGTTTGCTCTTGAGTTGGTTACCTTATCATAGACTTCAACCTTCAGTGATATAAATGTTTCTATATTGTCGTGATCTAACTTGACAATAATCTGGTCATTTTCATCAATTAACTGAGGAAGTATTTTTTTAACCTCTTCAGAGTTATTACTTATATAATCCACAATACGACTCTCTGCTATTTCAGTCACTTGTACCTTAAAGTTATCATACTCGTTGTTGACATCTCTTTTCAAGTTTCTGATATCTGATTCATCATACTTTTTTATGTATATTCGGTCACTTTCTTGTTCATCTAGAGTCTGTTCTGGTAAAATTTGGGATATTTCCTTGTTATGAAGATATCTCTGTCTTTTATTGTACGAGTACCATCCCGCAAATAGCAATGGGGGGTACACAGTGACAAGAATGTCTGGGTGCACATTCACAATGGAAAGGGCTGACAATATTATGGCAGAATAAAATTTAGCAGTAGGCGGTATTCTATTATTCCATGTTAAGCTAAAGGGTGTGTAGTTAGCTCCATAAGATTTCCTTGGTGGAATAGATAGGTTTCTGATACATCTAGTGTTATTCTCTAACTTTATTTTACGTGAGAGTAGCCTTTCGAGTTTCATCAGTAAAATGGAAAGTTAATCAACTCAGAAATTCAATATGACTTTTTATGAGCAGCTATAATTTTGCAATAGTTCTTTTTTTTACTCTTTCTTTCTTCCTTTAAAAACCCCATAACTGCTTTCACGTCGTCGGTATGGCAAAAGCAGAGATCGGAAGTTCCAAGTATCAGGCGAAGAAACTCAAAGCTTCTGGTTTACAGAGATTAAGATTCTATTGTCAGTTATGTCAAAAGCAGTGCAGAGATGAGAATGGCTTCAAGAATCATATAAATTCGCCCTCTCACCAAAGAAAGATAGAGAATGCTCAAAGCAAGGGAAGTTCAGTGATTGAAGAGTACTCAACAGAGTTTCTAAAAGACTTTTTGAAGATATTGAAAATGAATCACGGAACAAAGAAAATTGATGCAAACAAGTTTTACCAGGAATACATTCTTCATGACCGAAATCATATACATATGAATGCAACGAAGTGGACGTCTTTAACACAGTTCATAAAACATCTAGGAAGAGAGGGTCTAGTGAGGGTTGAAGATGATAACTCCGGTGATGAATCTGGTTTCAATCTATTTATTAAGTTAGTGGACCGATCTTCAGACGACATCCAGAAAGAAGAGAACAGCATTAACTCTGTCAAGGGGAAGAAGCTTGAGGATTATCTTCATGAGAAGACGATTCAGCGACAAATGCAGAAGAGTAAAGAAAATCTCGAGCAAACGGTCGAGAATAAGGAGGATAAAAAAGTCGATACGACGAAGCCTACAGAACCCATTAAGTTAACTTTGAAGCGTAAGGTACAAACTAATAGAAAAAACGTTGTAGGCTTTGAAGATAGTTCTAGTGATGAAGATTCTAATGAAATGCTAAATATGAATAAAAACCTCAGAGAAAAGCCTGCAATTCAAAGCACAAGTAATCGGCTTCTTTTTCGTCCAAAAGGAGAATGACATATTGACGTTAAAACCTAAATTCTTTCATAACATAATACATATACATCCCTGGAATTAAGTTCCTGGTAGTCTAAATTTGGCCTGGATGCATCGCCATGTCTCAAGCCTATTCTGACAGACTCGTCATCAAAATAACACCAATATGGATTGGTTGTTGAGCCAGATGGTGCCTTATCGACTAGTGCGGTGTAGTGTCCACTTTTTAAAGTGCCGTAGTGGTTTATCAAACCAACTAACCTGTACACTATTTGATGGTTTATTTTGTTTGAATAATTATTGAATCTTAGCTCCAAAGGATATTTTATGACTGTGCTTAATTTATCGGAAAGACTGAACATCGAAAATCTGGAGAGATGAACAAATAAGACTTGAGGGAGCTTGATGAAATTAAGGGATTTTATCGATATAGAACTATGGGCCGGTGGTACAGGTTTATTTTTCGCTTTAGAAGGTGATTTAGATCTTCGGCCCAACCTGAATATTCCGCTCTTTTTATTTACAAAAACAGGATGATCATCTAATACACTTGGAGAAAGATTCTCTTCTATTTCTGAACATTTAGGACACTTCCATGCATTATCACCGGTTAAAATTTCATCCTGAGTATAATATTTCAAACAATCTGATAAGTCCACTTTACCATCGAAGTTATTATGCGGGATAGGTAATGACAAAATAGTAAACGGAGAATAATTTATCGATTCATAACCACATTTATTACAAATCAATTTATTCTGCAAATGACCTTGAAAAAGATCATGGATTGGAGATGTTCCCTCGGTCTTTATTAATGACTCATACCAGCGTAAGTATTCATCTCGATCTTTCGAACTTATATTGATATTCCACTTTATGACGTAATTTTTCAATTCTTCCTTCGATATTTCGCTCCCATTGGGAATTCGATACGAAAGTTCATCGTGTAACCTTTCTAAAAGAAATAGCAAGAACTCTTGTGAATCTTGTTGTTCGTTTGGAATATTGAAATCTGGTTTAAGAAGAGAGCTTATTCTTAAAAACTTTGTTGGCGCTATTGATGACCCACTATGCACCTGAAAAGATCTTAGTAAGCTAGCCATAGCCTCGCACATCAATGCTGTATCTTTAGATGTACTTTTGTAACTCAAAAGTTTGACATATTTTGGATTTTTTATGTATTTCAAGTATTTCATATCCTGAAATATCTCCTTGAAGCGAGCGAGTCCAAAAAGGAGTTGAATTGTCGAATTGATATAACATGAAGAGCCAAAATTTTTTAGTCCACAAATTGAATAGGAACTTAAATACATATCTTCTTTTCTTATGTTATGATAAGGTGGGAAATACTGATTATTGGTATTATTCATGGTCATAGGAGGCATCATTGCGGGCCTTCCATAATTAGGTACGGGAATGTTACCTGATGGATATGTCATGGAAGATACATACGGTTGCGAGTAACCATACTGCTGCTTTGGAGGTGTAGGTACCACATTTTCAACTGGAAAGTTAGTTGTGGGAGGGATATAATGGCTGCCCATCTTTTGATTTGATAAGTACGCTTCAGGCTCAATATTCTTTTTGGGTCTTCTTGATTCATCGCTATGATTTGAATGTTTCGGTTCTATATTAGCCACTTTAGCTTGTCTATCATCATATGCTGAAAGTGTTTTTCTCTTATAGTCGTCACTTATTTGCAAATTTGGTAACTCTAATTCTTCGACTCTCTCAATGGGATAAGGAGCATCGCTTCTTTCGATATAATATTGGGCTTCAGGAGGTTCTACTGGATATGGGGTTTCAGCTTTTGAGAGCTTTTTTGGTGTCTTGTTTAAAGATACATCGTCTGCACCATTGGCGTTATAGCTAATTTCCGGATAGGAATCGACCGAGGATGTTTCTGAAATTGTGAATGGAGGCATGGAAAGACGAGACGATGGCTTCGGGGATTTCTTTGGTGGATCAGCAAAATTTTCTACGCTTTTAGAATATTGTGATACTTTGGCATTATCTGACACTTCGGTAAGCTTAATCAGACTCACTTCTGAGTTCTCTGGTACTGGACCCCTTAAGCTCTTTTGCGAAACGGAAGGAAACCTTGTCACAAAATTTTCATATGAGTCGTCGCTGTTAAGATTGTTTGATTCATCTTGGTCATTCTGGTTATGATATTTTTCAGAAGCTAGGACGGATTTTGATATTGGTTGGCGACATTCGTTGTCTCCCTTGTATACATCATTACCATCAACGAAGGTACGCGATTCCTCCACCTCGTCCTCCTCCTCTCCCTCAGAAGCTTCATATTCTTCTTTCTGCTTAAGGTATATCAAGTATTCGTAGAGCCACGCATATAACTCTCTAACATCAAAGTCCAACAAATTTTTGTCCGATAAATACCCAAGTATCCATTTTCGAATATCGCTTAGAGGTACATCATGTAAGTCCTCTTTCATGGCCTTATTCACATTGTAAAAGGCAAATAAATTAATATATATCATAAAGTCAGGTTCATTGCAACGAATAAATTCATCAAATCCCCCGAAATGCATTCGAATCAAGCTATTGATGAAATAGTTGAATATCAAGTACCCACGTATGTAGGACTTCAAGCCACTTTCTGTGCTGCTGACTCGCCACAGTTCCTCGTATAATAGTTCACAATAGTCAAGAAGATCAAAGAGTGATTTGCTTCTCAACCTTGAATCTAGCTGTAATTCCCGAAACTCCTTATTAATGAGCTTCACATAACATCTCTTTACATCCTTATTATTGTGAAAGTCTTCTGTCAGTTTGGCAAACAATTCATGTATATGTTTTTCTGATGCAAGACCAGAGGTATCTGCTTCACTTTGACTATTTAAAAGCATATAAACCTCCTTTTCTTTAAAAAATTTGTTGCTTCACCATATAGCAGCTGCTTTACTTTTTGAAATTCACCATCCAAGATTTCCTTTTATCTGTGAATATCGATGTAAAATCCTTAGTCTAAGTTTACGGTCTATGTAAAGTTCTATAATACCGATTCCAATTTACATGATCTGAGCTTCCGCGCCTACGTAATAAGTATAACACACAAAATCAGATTGTTCATTAAAGTATTTAAGATGGATTGAAAGGCATCATACCAAAACTAGTGACTATGGAGTCATAAACGGACTCGTTAGAGTTATTTGAACTCTTTGTGGGTATGTTAGAAGGTTCTTTTGAGTATACGTTATAAAACAAACCGTAGTCATCTGGGTCGATTTCATGGTCCATCGAAGATTGGTTCCTCGAAACATTCGTTTTTTGGGGTACATTTTGATTAGGTTGGGGAGTGGTGCTTCCTGAAATGTAATGAAGAGGATGGTGCTGAGAAACCGGTTTTTGGTTGAGAGGCTGAGAGCCGTTTTGCAGGGGACGGGTTGCAACTGAATTGTTCATTTGCTGACTGGTGAAGTCCGAAAGGTTGCGCATGGTTTCCCAGAAGTCCATACCTTCCTCTAACTCCTCTTCTTCGCTCTGGTCTGTCTTTTGTTTCTTTGATGAATAGGACATCTCGTTTCTATTCTCATTTCCATCTATGTCCATAGAATGCACATTCTTTGATGCCTCCGCTGAAGCAGCCATTTCAACAGCCTGTGTTAGTGGCGCTAGAGAATTGGAATCGCGTCCATGCTGATTGTGGTGGTGGTACTCATGGTCCCTCATACGCCTCGCATTGCTGTCTCTGCTCCCGCTATTCAAAAGTTTTGTCAAATCGGATTCTCTTGACACGCCATTTTCGTCCTTGTCCATTCCTGTGTTCATACCTAAATCTTGTTGATCTTGATTGTGCTTTCGAGTATTCTCATATTGCTGAGAATCCCTGATTAATTGTTTAAAAGACATCGGTGGAGGGCTCGACGAAGTTAGCTTTGGTACCTCAATCAAAGGAGGCAAGTAATTAAAATGCTGATATCTATTGAGTTGTGTCTCTGGTTCGATGTAGTATGGTGACACATTCGTTTTTCCTGATTCGACAAACTGGTTGCCATTTCCGTTGTAAGCTGCAAATGAATCATTGTTTTGATTCACGTCGGGTTCCGAATTTAATGACGAAAGAGCATTTTGATTTTGGTAGGAATAGCCAGGTATTTCTGGCGGTATACTATTGACAGTTGGGGGAGAGTAATGATGGTGAATATGCTGATGCACTGTAATTTCTAAGTTGAACGCTTTTGCGTAAGATATAAGATAATGAACTAGTTCTTGGTTTTTTATACTTCCACCTTCCTCGTTGAATAGTGTTTTATGGGGAAGATCTCTGTCATGTTTAGCATCGCCTGACATTGTATACTTCCATTCCACCAGACTGGTGACAGGTCTAGATGCAATCATATGTCTTCTTTGTCTATTGTTTTCGTACTCATCCTCTTTATAGCTTTTATAATTGTGAAGATCTTGTGGTTCAGTATTTGCTCCAGCGTGGTCCACAGAATTTCTAACACCCCCGCCAGAAAACCTATTTTTGTCGGAATTGAGATGAGAGCTACCATTATCAGAGGTTTCATTGTTAGCGTTGTTTCCACTGTCTTTGATATCAGAATCATTGAAGCCACCATTAGTGATAGAATTTACTTCATCCCGAATTACTGGGTCAGCCTTACCTCTCACAACATCAGTTACAAGCTTCCTCCATCTATTTCTACATGTTAAAGAAGGCCGTCCACTTATTTCCAGGGCTATTGTGCGCCACTTCGTTCCATGAATTTTCACCTGTCGTATGAGTTGTAAGTCTTCTTCGTGGTCCCATGGCTTTAGTCTATCCTTGGTACTGGGGTCCAAGACCTCAATGTATCTTTTTGCACACTGATCATCCGTACGACCCTCTATCTGCAGCGACACCTTTTGCCATGAAGGTCCAAATTGTTTGTACGCTCGAATAAGTTGTTCATCCTCCTCCTTAGTCCACTTGCCTTTCTTCAAACTCGGGCTCAAAGAGTTGCACCATCGCTTGCGGCAATCCTTTGGCTTCCGGTTTCCATTTGGGAAAACTTTCTGTGCTATCAAATCCCATTTGACAGCGTCGGGCTGAATCTCCTTCACTTGGCTTGGATACAACTCATTGATGATGTTAATCAAATCAGTGTCCTCCTTCTTCGTCCAAGGTTTCCTTGATTCCCTTCTGAATGTCTGAAACCCCAAGGACTCCGTAATAGCCAAAGGGTCTATCTGAGCTGCTTTCTTGTAGTCAGAATCCATTGCAACTGTTTACTAGCCTTTCGAAGCTACTTTCTCTCTTACCTAGCAACCCAATATAAAAGATATGTTTATGTATTCAATAAATAAAAAGAAATGTTTGTCTTCTTTAATATGTCTAATTCTTAAACTTCACTAGCTAGATACGCCGGTATCAACGCCTATTTTACACTATGTATGTACGACTCCAGATTAAATGGAATCTGACTCCTTCACAAAATGATTGCACAAAATCATCGTCGTGCATTAACCATGTGATGGTCTCACGGATAAGTATATCCATTTCTTCATCTAACTATAAACCAGCTGGCTTAGTCGTCCTTCTTTTGCCTTGACTCTGCTATTCGCTTGTTCTTGATAAGGCGAAGTAAGTTACGTAAAAGCATTGCGATGGTAACCTTACCTATTGATGGAACATAAAGACTGGCCTTTTGCTTGATTTCATCCAGGAAGTTCTTTGAGCTCGAGAAGTTTAATACAACAGTTCCATTTCTAACGTATTCTACGGGGAACTTGTAGGAGTCTGATGGTACACCTGTAATAATCACATCACAGTTGGGAGCGAGATCCTTAATCGTGATCGAGGAATCTAGCTCTTCGACCTTGTGCCTTTTCTGCAGCAAATCGTCCCCCCTGGAGAAGTGCTGTATTCCGTTTATGTCGACAGAGTACACTGTTGCACCGTCGTTGGCTAAAAGCGCCGCCAAGGGTCTCCCCACTATTTCGGATCTGTTCACAACCATGATTTTCTTGCCATATAAGCGGTTCCCGTAATGTAAAAGCTTGTTGTACACCCCCAAGTACTCTAAAATCTTGACCAATGCCAACGGAGTACATGGTAAGATGCACTTTTGCTCGTTCTGAGGTGGGTCTAAGAACCTGACGTTGTGGTACAAATTATGGTAGTACATGAAGTTCAATCCCTCAACATCCTTGTCGACAGAAATAAGCTGCTGGAGGTATTGGTCTTGGTTGTCTCCGAAAACTGGGAAATATACCATGATTCCGTGAACGTCGTCTTGCTTGTTGGCCTTGATCAAAGCACTTTCAAGGTCATTCTTATCGACTTCTATTAATTCATATTCAAATCCTAACCCTTCGCAAGTCTTGCCCGTCCAGTTAGCATACATACGACCGGCTGGGTCTTGATTAGACAAAAATCCAACAAGCTTAGGCTTGTACCCTAGTTCTTTGACCTGTGCAGCAACCTCTTCGGAGTAAGGTTTAGCAATCGTGGATGCTAAAATAGTTCTGCCAGCAGGGGCAGAGACTACTTCAACTTTTTGCTCAGACATGATTCTTATAAACACTTAAACCAGCCTTGCCTATATTCTCTAATGGGAAAGTAAAAGATGCGCTTCCAGAATTTCCTTCAATAATAAATAGTTCTATATAAATATTATAGGATCGAGTCAGGACAATTATCATCAAATTATTGACTCGTGAGCGATGTAATGAAGTTCACATACAGGAACACTCTATTATTGCAAAATGATGTAGATCAGAGTTGAACGTCTTACAAGCATATATAGGGATAAGAAAGAACTCTGTGTGTAATTGTGGATACTAATTAGAGCTCTTAGTAGGATTTTGTGCCAGCAAAAGTTTTGAATAAGCCGAACATTCAGTTAGTTAGACTATATGGTGACAATATGTACGATTAATTAATTTCACACCTAGTTGAAGCCTTACAATAACTCCTTACCAAGACATGCGATTTCTTTTAATAAGGTCTTTTTGTTGTTTGTCTCCGACAATTTTGAAGTCTCTTTTTTGACAAAGAAGTAAAACAAGATGACTATGTCAAATGCGGTGCTCACCTCAAGTGAGCCGACGCATTCTTATACAAGCTTTGCCAAATAAAGGCCTCGCTTAACATCATCTCTATGTCTTTTTCAGTCCATTTTTGCGTAGGTGGATTCTGTAAAAATAACAAGATATCCTGAAAATGCATGTTTTTCAACTCATTGCTAAATTTGATTAAAAATGCAGCACATGTGTAGATGTGGAAATTGCTGAAGCCTAAGGGTGTTTCACTTAGATACGTATCCCACATTCTGATAATAAGGTTTAAAGATATTTCTCTCATAAGCAAACAATTCATCCATCTGAAAGAAAACTGTAAAAATTCCACCTCTTCATTATCTAGGTGCTTTAAAAGATCAATATCAATTTTTGATATTAATATGCGTAATTCTTTGACTTGGCGTAAAATTCCAGGTTGCTCGTGTATGTAGTTCTCTGTTATAGTTTCAAGTAATTTTGAGAGGCACCAGTATGTGTCAGCCTCCACTATCGACATAACTCTAGAAGAAATTTTTTTCAAGTCAATGTTATTTATAGTATAGTTCATTAATGCAGGGTCGTCTAAGAGTTCCCTCTCTTTTTCATCATTTTCATCTAAGATCCCTGGAATGAAAAGATCTTTTTCGTCGCTATTTTGCATGTTCTTGCCACTTGAAGCATACTTCTGGAGTTGCCAGATGTAGTTTCCCAAGAAAATCTGGAAAAAAGGAGTAGCTAAGTCATTAATTCCTTGTACATATCCACTCGCAGGGTGCCTTACTGCCCAAAGAAATAATATCTTCTTTAATGATTGCTGAGTCTCAGGTAAGGAATAAAGTTTTACTGTGGGGTTTGTTCTTTTAACATCAATTTTGATTTGATGATATAACTGCCTATCTTTGTTGGCATAGTTATTAGCGTTAGTAGATCTTAAAGATGAAGCAGAGTTATTTGAAGGAGAATCGTCATCAAAGTTGACTTGGGTGCTTACTGCCTCAAGTCCTTCAACGTATTCCTGTCTTTTTCGTTTCAATGTTGATGCTTGCCGATATTTATTTGTGGGCAAGTATCCCAAGAGGATCTGCCACGTTATGGCACGTAACTCTGGAGGGATACCATTCCAAGATAGTTTTCGGAGTTCCACTATGTCCACATTATTTCCCCCATTTGCTAGAATCTTGCTAAATTTGCTGTATTTCATCGCAAGTTGGTTCAACTTGTACACCTCTTGTCTTGCCTGTAAATCAGTATAATCGATTGAGACTTTATCACTCGTTGGATTATTTGAGTTCGATGCATTGTTTATAGAAACAGTTAGATCAGGGTATAGCGAATCCAAGACGGGACTACCCTGCAAATTGACGGAGGACGACGAAGTATTAGCGGTATTCTCTATTGAACTTTGGTCTACGCCACTCAAATGCTTATTTTCCACGGGAGTAGATATCTCCTTTAAATCGGCATCCCAATCATCATCGAGGTCTGTGTACAGAGGTCTTCCATGAGAATGAATTCTGCGACCGCCTTTCGAGCTTGAGCTAGTCTGGCGTGTCATTGCTGAATATGGAGACGACTTAGTGTTTGATACCCCACTGGGATTCTTGGCTGCTACGTTTTCCTGTGATGAATTGGTGAGATGAGAGAACGAAGCCCCCAAAGGACTGGTGAAAGACTTCTGTATGGGAACCCTTTTTTGACCCCTTCCTAGCTCTGCAGAAACTCTTTGAGGTTCATCCTTGGGAGAAGCAACGCCATACGAAAGATTACCGTAAATATTGCTATTAGCCTCTCTAATATTGACATTCGATTTCTGATTACTACTTGAAGAACCTGATGAATCAGACAAGGAAAAGTTCTTTAAAAAAGAAGTTAAATTCTTACCTTTGCCTCCGTTCTCTCCAAATATGAATTCATTATTAGAACTGTTATAAGTCTGTGACATTTCTTGTTTCTTTTTCCCCATTTTGTATTGTCGTTAGATTTCACTGTTCAGCGTTCTTTACGACCATAAATATAACAGATACAGATGCTGTGCTTTTGTGTCACAAATGGAACGATCATAAGTAATTAACCAAGATGATAATTATATTGTCAATATACTTCTATATATATTATAAGAGCTTTATTGTGATGGGATTTCACCCCTGATGGCCACGGAGCCTTGCTTCAACTCTCTTGCGGAAATTTGTAAAAGACCATCATTCTGAATATTAAGAATAATTTCCAACTTTGAGTTTGGTTTCAAGTCCTTCAACGCCAACTCGGCCAACTTGTTGCCACTGACATAAACAGCAGATCTCCTGATCTCCGGCTCTTCGTCAGAATCCTCGTCAGAGTCTTCAGGGTCATGTTCTGGCTCAATCACGGTTTCCTCTACAGTTCTCTCACCCTCGAAAAATTCGATTGACACAGAGGTAGAGTCACCATTAGTAACTTCCACTGTCTTCTTGACGGGGTAGGCTGTTTCAGGGTGTAAAATAGTAACAAATTTACCATTGTTGTCTTTGATACCAATTGGCTTGACCAAGTGATAAGCATTGATGACCACTGGTTGTAAAGACTCTTTGATTTCGTTTTCGTCAAATCCTTCGATTAAAGATGCCTGCAAAGCAGCACCCCTAGCAATGAGCTCGGAGGGGTTCAAAGCCTTGCTGTCCAATGCTGGGGAAGTCACGACGGTAGTCTCTGGGAATATGAAAGAGATGTCAGCAGCTAACTTTGGAGTGTGGGAAGTACCACCTACCAACAAGACTTCATCCACGTCAATTGTCTCCAAACCAGCTTTTCTAACGGATTCTTCGAGGAAGCTTGACATTTCACTCAAAACCAGTCTTGCAGTGACTTCGTATCTTAATCTATTGATACTGGTATGGAAGTCAATTCCTTCCGCCAAAGATTCTATAGAGCAAGTAGAAGTTTGGACATTAGACAAAGTCTTCTTGACGACAATAGACTCTGACTTGAGCTTTGCCAAAGATCTAGCGTTCGTTCTAGGGTTTGCCTTATATTTCTTCTCGAACTCCTTAGCAAAGTATTCAGCTAAAGCATCATCAAGCTTATCACCACCCAATCCAACCTTGTGGCTAGTAGATAATATGGTCATAATACCACCTCTAACAGCAATGACGGCGGCATCAGATCTGATTCCACCGAAGTCTGCCACGACGTATAATTTATCCACCAAGGAACGGTCTTCCTTAGCACTCAAGTGGGCCAATAATGCAGCAGAAGGCTCGTTTATCACCTGCAAAGCCTTCATTCCAGAAGCATTCAACACCTTCGACAATTCTGACTTTTGCTCCTCGGTGTAGTTGGTTGGGACAGCAATTACAACACCCTCGACCTTCCTACCAGTATAATCTTCGGCGGCCTCTTTTAACTTCTTGAAGTGTCTTTTAGCAACCTCCTCTACTGTGATTATTTCGGGTGTGCTACTCCTTTGGACTTCGTAAGAAACTTTCCCATCGGCAGCCTTGACAGCAGGGGAACCCAACTTGGATGCGGATACATCGACCTCATCGTATTTCTTACCAATAAAATCACGGAAATTCACAATTGTGTTCTTTGGGTTTCTGATAAGTTGAGCCTTAGCTTGAGCTCCGTGATATTCATCATCACCAACGTATGATAAAGCTGATGGGATGGAACGGTCTCCATCCGGGTTGGCGATGACATCTACCTTACCATCCTTTGTGGACAAAGCGATAGAAGATGAAGTATTACCAAAAGAAATACCTAAAACAGTGGACATGTTTCCAACTCACAAACAACAGTCTTTTGAAATGACTTGTATATATTACCCGTTAAAAGCTATATCGTTATACCTGAATACGTGAAAATTTTAACACTGTACTCTTAATACACACGGTGCACTACTCTTCGAAATCAAAAAATTATAAAAATAGGTCGTACCCGGATTCGAACCGGGGTTGTTCGGATCAAAACCGAAAGTGATAACCACTACACTATACAACCCTTAACTTGGAATTCAATAGTTGGCATTCTATATTTGTATGCTAGTGGAAAAATCAGCCAGTATGTAATATTATGAATCTTTAGAGAATTTAATACCATATTTGCGCCATTGGATAAACTCTTTAGGGAGAATTTCATCGATTACATCGTTTCTAGGTTTTCTGTGAATTAAGTTGATGCTACCTTTGAACACTTGCAATGCATAATAACGAGGCGAGGAGTAAGATTTTTCTGAGGAAATGGTCTTCGTAATGAACTCTATGATAAAATAGAGCCAAGTATCGAGGCTTTGGCGCAAAGACAAATTTTCGCTTGTATTATCTTGAAGCAAAGCTTCAATATCGAATTTTTCGAGATACACTAGATTATTTTTCTTGTCTCTGTAACCAACACACAACATATTTGTACCTGCTAGGTAGCATTGAATAATGGATCTGAATAAGGATCTCTTTGAGTTTAAAGAGAATGTTTTCAACTCAACGTACTCGTGAAGTGCATCATTTGAGGGCGGACCTCCTTGAGAAGTTGGAGATTGTTTGTCTCCTGGCATTATTGCATCTATTTCTGAAGGAACCAATATCGTTTTGCCTTGGCTGCCAAACGACATCTTGACCATCGAAACAAACTTCTCAGTATCATCAATCGTAGTTGCGCCCTGCTCTGTGGCCTTAGAACTTGCTATATTTACTCTTCTGCTCATCATTCTTTCAAAGTTTCGTCCGCAAGTAATTCCTAAGTTATTATCTGTTCCCAGGGGCTGCGATTTCTCGGAATCTATGAATATCTGGCCATCAAATGTAACTAAATTCAAAGATACATCGATTTTCGTATAAGGAATCAGAAGTAATTTAACCAAGGAGTATCTTGTGATCATGATATCAAAAGAAATTTTTCGGCTGTTGGCTAATTCATACTTTTGGAGCGCCGTGAATCTTGATCCCCGGGTGTTTTCCTGTGGATTTGATGTATCAACAGGTTGAATATCAACTCCCAAATTTATTTTCTCTCTCAAATACAACTTATTTCTGTCATTAGGTTTCTCTTCTAGTATTTTTTTGTCTTCGTAGTATATTCTAGCACTATCTCTGCCTAATATGACCTCCAGGCTCCTGGTTCTTGAATAGCTAAACTCTTCGGAGCATCGACTAGACTCGTCAAAACCAGCGCTTAGACGAGCCAAAAAGTCCCTTTTTTTAACACATTTTAGCGGTATTCTTCTTGAACGAAGACATTGACCTAGGAAGTCTTGTGAATACTCCAGCATGGCAGTCAAAAAACATTCTACTGCTTAAAGCCATTTCTCAAGAAGCATCATTTGATCGCGCGCTTTATTTATTACTATATTATCATAACAGTTTATAGTTAAATTCCATAGCTCAACAAACAGGTCTTCAAAATGGAAAATCCACACGAGCAAGTTCAGAATGCCTTACTCTCGAGAATAATAAATAACATGGTAAGTGATGGACCGGTATTAGGGCCTCAATCATTTGTTGCAAGTTTGAATTTTGATTCTCCTTGCGAAGGTTCTACCAGAATACAAATATGTACTAACTAGATTTAGGAAAACTTGAATGAATCGATCGTTGCTATGAACAAGTCGTTGCAGGAAATAAACCGAAACAATATGGATACAGAGATGGTAGCCCAGATGTGGGATAACTACTCGAAAAACTCACAGTTCAACTTGGAAGCTACGGGTCAAAAAAGAGACCCCATATAATGGCTTGTGACATGACTTTTGTCCACACAGAACTTTCCTTGGTCTATATATGGTCTACAGCGCATTCTCTCGCGTTCTACTTCATCTAAATTGTATATTAATATAAGCTGAACCACCTATACTGCAAACTTTTCTCTCCTCGCCCACAACAGCCAACTATGCTTGTGGTTGATACATGGCTCAAGCCATGCCGCTAGTGTCTAAAATACAACACGTCTCTGGAAATTGTCCCTAAAGCGGTCAGACCCTTCGTCGGTCTTCTGTTTCGCTGTAGTACCAAAACCAACGACGCTAAGCAACAACTCCACAGAACGGATCTCCCACATCAGAATACCCAATACTCATCTATTTCTCTTGTGTTGGAAGTAACCCGAATCTTCTCTTCAACGTAACTCTTTGTCTGGAATATTTGTCGTCTGGAGAAAATCTGGCAGGGTGAGCAGACTTGGTGATTTCTCCATTTTCGGTCACTTTTTGCAAGGTGTAGACCCTCTTGCCATCTGGTCCTAGCGTGTACATTAAATGCATCTTACGTTATTTGTTCTCTAAGGCTTCTTCTCTAACTCTGCTAATTCTTTCTAGCACATCATCGTTAGATGAGAGAAAAAAGAGAAAAAAATAGATTGGTTTGTGCACTACTGTTTTTATCAGTCCTTCCAGCATTGGATCTAAAGCGATTGAATCTTAGCAACATACCCATCAGTTTGATATGGCACCGCCTAAGAAAGATGCATTTGCAGACATATTCAAGTCGGCTAACAATTCGTCGAGAAGTGGTAGAGATGACAGCAATCTAAGTTTGCTAGAAAGACAACAAAAGCAGGCCAGTAGTATTCAGCCTCAACGCAAAGGTGACACCTGGGAAGATCTCCAATTACTATCTGGTAATTCTACAGGGACCCAGATGTCAACGGGCACCCATAATTCAAGTGCAGCTGGCCTGGATGATCTCCTTGATTTCTTTGGTGACAATTCGAAGAAGGAAGCGCCTGTGGAGCAGCCCTCTACCACGCCACGTTCCAACGACAATGGAAATAACCCACAGATGCTTCTTGATGATGATGATTTCATAGACGCATTTGAAGCCGAAAGCGCCCAGAAGGATACGCATCAGGAGAAGCAGACCTCAGCGCCTCTAAGCAAGCCGAGCGGCGCTTCTGTTCATAGTGCTCCACATCAATCGGAAAGAAATACGAACTTCAGTCCAGTCAAAAAAGCCAAAGATGCGAAATCACGGGGCACCAACACTGAAGATCGTACCTTGGCGGAATTGGTTGACATTGGGTTCTCTGTTGAGCAGTCGAACGATGCAATTGAACATGTAGGCAGTGACTTGCAGTCATGTGTCAACTACATTATGGACAGTTCAAGAACGACTTCGTCCAGAACTCCTAAAAACATAGCTGAGTCGCCCTCGTATGATATTAATCAGTTTCAGAGCGAGTTTGCATCCAAGTTCAATAACTTTTCTTCTGACTTCTTGACCAAAGCATCTTTTTTCCTTAATAAGTCTAAGGATACAATCAAGAAGAACATTGAACAGTTACAAGACCAGTACAATTCAGAAGAACATAGGGGCCAAAGTTTGCCTGAATGGATGAAAAATCAGAGTAGTTATAAAGAGGAAGCGCTTGAAAGAAGAAACAAACAAGAGTATGATGACTACGGATCTGATGACGAGAATATCGATGTGGAAGCAATCAGTCAGTTCTTACAGGCGCAGAAACTAAAAGATCAAGAAAAACGAAAAAACATATTGCAGAACTTGAAATCTTCGACTCGCATGATGATGAATGGGAGCAGCCCGGAGGCAGAACAAAACAAAGTAGAATTGACCTCTGAACCAGATAGAGTAAAAATAGACAGGAAAATGGAAAATCCGGAGACCCAGCCAGCTCAGAACATTACATCTAAGAATGACAATGCTGACTCAATAGATCTTTTAAATATAGAAGAGAATAAGAGTAGCAAACAGGTTGGATCCACATCTTCTGTTGGTTCAAATGTTCCTCATAATTTCCTTCTGAGGCCATTGAATCAATTCGAAGAGTCTGATTATTCATCTTCTAAAGAAGAAGCTCTTAACTTCTTTAAAAAAGGTGACTACGACAGCGCTGTAATATCTTACGAAAGAAGTCTCAATTCTTTGCCTGAAAAGCACCACTTGAGGGTCGTAATTTATTCAAATTTAGCATTGACACTTATAAAGGCGTCTAACTACAAAAGGTCTCTTGAATACTGTAATGAGGGCTTAAAACTTGTAACTCCGGAAGATATTTTGGATACTAAATATGTTTTAAATTCCCAGAGTTTGAAACAGTGGTACATCAAATTACTCTCAAGGAAAGCGGAGTGTTTAGAAATGTTAGAAAACTTCCAGAAAGCCCTTGAGTGTTATCAGGAATTGGTATCTAAACACAACGTAACTGATAAGAAAACCTTGGATGCTAGGAGGCGTATAGGAAATATTTTGAATCCACCAAAACCAAAGAAGCCTGTTTCGACTCCTTCTGGAAAAGTTAATCAGAATACAAAACCTACGTTAGAAAAGAACGAAAAGGTGGAACGAGTAAAGAGCTATAATCAGGAGGCTCGGAGACAGGAAGAACTAAAATTCAAACTACATGATCAAATTCAAGATAAGATTTTCAAGTGGTCTAATGGTAAGGAAAACAATATAAGAACGTTGTTGATATCTTTGCCTGATATCATCCCACAAAGGCTCAACTTTCCGTTTGTTACCACAAAGAAGATCACACTTAACGACTTAATGCTTCCCAAAAAAGTAAAAATCAATTACATGAAAGTGATTAGCAACCTTCACCCGGATAAGCTTGGTAATATGTCTACTGAAGACAAAATGACTTGTGAAAGCGTATTTGTAATTTTGAATAAATCATGGGACAAGTTCAAAGAGGAAAATGGAATGAACTAGTATAGTTTTTATAGCATCTCTCACTAGGTCAAAAACAAAGTAAAGTTTTCCTTTAACTTTAAGATTTTCCTAAGTTGCGAAATCTTGTAGATACTATCACTTGTCTGAATTTCATTACAATAATTAAAGCATACTAGCAAGAATGTCTTCCATAAAACTAAGAAAGTAGATTAGACAACTCGTGCGATATGATTACCTTCCCAAGTGATTACGATATTCCAATTCTTACAAGAATCTTTCGAGATCAGCTGACTGCTACTACATTCATGAGCATGTTCTTCGCCATTGGGCATAAAGATTTAAGTCAAAATTTATTACCTCCCCAGAAGCATAATAATGTAGATGGACTTCTGTGCAACTCTTTTCTTTTTTGTTTAGGTAGGATAGCTTGTTGAAAAATAATTAGCTTGAAGATTACATCCAAACTATAAGATTCAATAATCTGTCGAAATACTTCGAAGAAAGTCCGTGATAGTTTAGTGGCTAGAATTACCGTTTGTCGCATGGTAGACCGGGGTTCAATTCCCCGTCGCGGAGCTTGCTTTTCTAGCGCAAATGGTTTAGTGGTAAAATCCAACGTTGCCATCGTTGGGCCCCCGGTTCGATTCCGGGTTTGCGCATTTTTTTTAGTTTTTGTTCAATTAGGCAAGATACGTTTAATTATTTCAAGACAAATGGAAGTGGGATTCATATATGAAAAAGATCTGTACATCCAGACACATTTATTTGAATTAGGAATAATACAATAGCTATTCAATATATAGTAGACATTACAAGAGAAAGCCATTATCAATATTTTTAATAAACGTGGACAAATCAAGTGCATCAAGGTGGTCTGTGTAGAACTCCCTTGAGGACTTAGGTGAATCCTCAAAAATTGGGAAACTATCGGTACTAGTATTATGACCAAGGTCTGAATTGATCAGAATACTTGATTCACTCTCAGAACTCTTCATGGAGAAATGAAAAATTGGTATTAATTTTTTGAAAGAAGCGATTGACGTACTTTCTTCATTCCAATACTTAGATGTAACAATCAGCTCTAAAAACGTATTGCATTCCAGATGCAGAAGGTACATCTTCTTTTCGGCTATTGTTTTGAATGTTGAGTAAAGATCTTTTGTTGGATCCATAGATACACCGGGGGACTCTAAGGACGTTTTAAGAAGCGTCCTTATGCTTGATGGTGAACTACTGATATCGAGACTTCTCGCATAGTAGTCAAGTTTATGTGAAATGTCTATAAAGGACTCAAATCTCTCTAGGGATTTTAAGATTAATGCTTTTTCATCGTCATGACCATCGAGATGTCTGTATCTCTCCGATACTTCCTCCACGACGGACAAGTGGCTGTTCAACTCCTTTAAAGCCGAGCATTGAAGCATTTTCACACCATGACGTGCTGCTTCAAGAAAGTCTGTATCCTCATGTTCAATTTTCAAGCAGAGGTCTTTCACTCCTGAACCCGATTCGTTGTGAATGGTAGGTTTGTAATCACAAAGGATCCCCACCGTGTGTAACTTTTCATTAATAGCATTGTAGAGCTTTCCAAGTTCTACTGAATCTTTTAGCAATAATTTCTGTTTACTCGTTGACCTAAATGCCTCGTACTCCTCTAGAGCCTCTATAAGAAGCCCACACCGTACAGCAATCATCTCAGCTACACTGAAAAAAGCTAATAGGTTTTCCGTTTGAATTGAGACCTCAGCAAATGCCTCTTCGCAGTGCATGAGACAAGTGTCCAATTTCTCAGACACGTCGTCTAAACTAAAACTGCAAAAGAAGTTTTTGTTTCGCCTTAACCGAGAAGTATGAAACTGAACCTCTTCTTGGAAGGTGCGAGCTTTCCATTCATACCTGCGCTTGAGTGATGCGCATTTCACGATTGTATTAATGAATAAATCGACTTTTGGGAAATTTTGATCTGCGGTATGGCTTTCATGCTCACCACTAGACGAACTACTGTCCTTGAAAAGGTCGCCCTTGAGAAGGTCGTTCTCTAGAATATCACCCTTTAAAATGTCATCTCCGCTATTATCCTCCTGTGCATCAGTCATACCTGTTGAATTACTTGATGGGGGTGGTGATAGTGGTAGAGAATCGTGCGTAGAGTCCCACGATTCATCGGGCTCTTCCCACAGCGCATCCACTTCGAATTTCTGAAACCAGCCAGATACATACGAAACGATACAAATTTCATCTGGAACAAGGGCTAAAAAGTCCTCTGGGTCTGCGAGCTTCGAGATACCTAGTTCACTACCGATATCCATTACTCTGCTCAAGTTCTGGAGCTTTTTTACGTTCACCTCGAATCCGTACCGATTGGGTAGGTAATGGTCCAAGATGGCCGAAAAGTAGAGGTCCGGGCGGCTCGTTTCAAGCGAGAAGTCCCGGCCGAAGTTGGACACGGGGTCCAACCCCTTCTTATGCACAAGTGGATTGAGCCATCGCAAGAGGATATTCTTGACCTCGAAAAAAGAGCGGCCAGTGTTGTTTAAGGAGCCGGCCATGGTGCTGGCGGCCGAAAACACGAAAAGCGACCACACCAACCCCAACACAAGTTTGAGGTTGCCTTCCACAATATCGTCGGCGCTGATGTTGCACACCCCAAGGTTCAACACAAGCCGCACAAACTGCAAGTAGTCGGCCACGTTCTCGTACTTCTGGAGCCTGTGCTGGGGTCGCCGGTAGATCGGCTGGAGCATGTAGAGCTTGTCGCGCGGCTGTCGCTCCGACACGTCGCCAATGAGGCGGTTGGTCAACTCAATCAAAAGAAGCCCGTCGCCCACCTCGGCCAGAAGGTCCACAACCTTGCGCCCCACCTTGCTGCTCACCCATCGCCGCATGCTGCGGTGCTGCCGCTCGATCCACCCGCCGTCAGCCCCCGTTTCATCTATATTTCTGCCACTACCCATTCCAGCGTCTCCATGCTCTCACGTATCAGTGCTTCCTGCTCGTCCTGTTCTATTCTGCCTCTTCTCTGTACTCCAGTCCGTATTCCTGTCCGTCCTGGCTCTCACTATAACAGTTTACTTTACCCGCCCACTATCAGCCCGGTAAACAACTATTCTCAAGGCTTAGCTCTCAACTTAGATCTTACCTTAGATCTATCTATACGTCTATACTTCGTAACCTTTTCTAGCAAGATCCAACTTTCGCTCTTTTATCTAGCTACTCTCTCCTCTCATCTTCCCATTTCTTCCGATGCGTTTGTTTATGGTTATATACTTCACGGCGTCGCTAATTAATTTGCCCTACTTTAGTTTCTATAACAGCTCTGAAACGCGCGGTAGTTTCGAAAACAGAAAAAACACAAAACACCGTCGCCCTAAGTTACACAAAAGAAAAACGTAAAGTAACACAAAAGTCGCATATATGTTTTGGTATTATTGTATTTCAACAACGGTGGTTTCATGTATTGGACCGAGACATAAATAGAGAGACGGGCGGTGGGACGTCTATGGACATTTAGGAAAGGATGAAGTCGCGCATTTGCATAGACAGAAAAGCAGGGCGATGCGTGTCGTATGAAGGCTAAGTTGTGTACGGGAAGGTTGAAGGGTAGGGACATGTAGGGGACATAAAGTAGAGGACGATGCGAAGGGTGCATTTGGGGATCGTGTAACAGACATTTATTATAGATTTAGAAGCTGTATATAGATGTAGCAAGAGATGCTCAGGGGCAGTTGCGGCAGGCGGCTGAGCAGACGAAGGACGGCGGGGGGATGATTAGGATCTAGAGGTGGGTGAGAGAGCCTGACAGAGGGTCGAGGAGCATAATCGAGGCCTGCGACGTCTGCGTCGCAGGCCGGCGGGCAACTCATGCAGCCGGAAGGCTGAAGAAGGGATGGGCCATGGCCTCCTTGGCTGTGGGCCGCAACTGGTGGTCGTAGGTGAGCAAGCGGTCGATCAAGTCGACGACCTCGCTCGACAACAAATGCTTGGACTCGGACACGAAGAAGTCACTCCAGGGCTTGCGCTGGTAGTTGCCGATGAGGCCGTCGAACTCGGGGCCCAAGCGGATGCCGTACTTGCCAATGTAGGCGAACAACTCCTTGGTGCCCAAGACCTTGGCGATCTGAACGAGCTGGTCGGTGTTGGAGTCGCCCCTGAAAAACGGCTCCTTTTTGAACACGATGGCAGCGAGCATGCACCCGACAGACCACAAGTCGAGCGAGTAGTCGTACTGCTGGAGATTGACTAGCAACTCTGGGCCCTTGTGGTACCGCGACGCCACACGCACGTTGTAGTCCATACCAGGGTGGTAGAATTCGGCTAACCCCCAGTCGATCAAGCGGAGTTTCTTCGCCATCGGGTCGATCATGATGTTCTGCGGCTTGACGTCTCTGTGGATGATCCCCATCGAGTGCGAGTAGTCGAGCGCTATCAACAACTGCGTGAAGTAGTACTGGATGTCGGCCACGCTGAACTTGGGGTACAACACACGGAAGTCCACGTTGCTCACCCGCTCGAATATCAACGCCGGGATCTTCGACTCCTCGTCCCTCACGATGTCGAGGAGTCCAACCACATTGGGCCCACCCGTCAAGTTTTTCAATATCTTCACCTCTCGATATATCTTCTTCATCTTCACAGGCTTGAGCACCTTGATCACACACGGCTCGTCGTTGAGGATGTTCACCCCCTGAAACACTTCCGAGTACTTTCCCCTACCTATTTTATTTATGATCTCATAGTTTTGTATCTGTCCCCATTCGATCTTGTGGGACTCGTAGTCCCAGTACTCTGGCGGACGCTTTTCGTTCACATCAGCATAAACCCTAGAAACAGAATATACGCTTGTATCAACACTCATAAATGATACTCCTTGCTCAATTTGCGTTTATACTATCCTTGTATTTCCCGTATTGCCTCCCTCTTGAGACAAAACTGTGCTCATCGATAAAGTTTTTGAGAATTTGTGTAACAATCGCTCATTGCAATACCTTGAGGATACTTACGAAACCTCACGATATCGTACAGACAGGCATTTCTTCAGATGAGAAGGTTGGACACTCTCAAACTCAACTATGAAGACCATGAGGTGAACGATGTCCAAGTATGGAGCGAGAGTTCGTCGGTGGACGCAAGAGAGTGGTGGAAGACGCAGAGGTTCATTATGGCCGACTACATCGACTACAGAGCAGTGCCGTTGATCTTCATCCTCAGCAGGCCGTTGCACGTGTACACCCAGGACGACAGTACGTGCACATTTTTCAAGGAAAAGTTGGCGGACAGGACGACGGGCAACCCAGGTGTGGGCATGCTCTTTAGGAACGCGGTGGACGCCAATTTGTACTTGGCCATATATGTCCAGACGGAGTCGCACGCAGAGACGCTTCGCTGTTTCCCGTTGAGTTTCGACTTGTTGGGCCGCATTCGCGAGCTTGAGCACAGCGGTGTGTCTGGAGGCCCGACGGGGGCCAATGTTCTCGTGGCACTGAGCCATGTCGCTCACGATGAGGGTGCTGTCGAGAAGCAGGCAAACACCACGGTATTTGACAAGGTTCTATCGAGCAAGAGCCGACGACAGCCGTCCAATGCGTTCTCAATCCCGGTGCCTACTAGGCGCAACGCACCACATACCCAGCTCTCGTCGCAGAGCTTGACGTCGAAAGACCAGATTGAACAGACCATCAGCAAGCTTGTTCTGTCTGGCCTCAGACTCAGAGGATTAAACATGAACAGCAGTCTGTCTGCCAACGACAGAATAGCCACCAAAGAAATCTTCCGGATGACGCATAAGTCAGCCCTATTTGCATTGCGAAAGTACAAGTATGGGTTCAACGGCAGGGGCGAAACAGCTCCTGCGATAAAGTTGAACGATATACAAGATATTGTGGAGAAGCTCCTACAGTTGTACGTAGACTTGGACGAACAAACCCCTACGCAGACATGATAACAGTAAACAAACTCGTTTGCACTTTAATACGATTATATACACGAACACTACTATAGTGAATACTTACAATTCATTAACGCTAACATCAGTGTTTTGAGAAAAGTCTTGTCTTGGCTTATCAGATGCATTGTGTAATTGTTTCAACAAGGGACTCTCCTGAATAACCTTCTTTTTAATATCCCTCTTTCCTATGTGATCAAGCAAAAGCGCCCTGTTGTCCAACAAATACCCTCTCTTCTTTGGATTCGAGTAGTATTCAATGTCTCTTCTATGCGATGGTCTCGCTGGCAAAGGCAAATAGCCCTTCTTCAAGTAGAAAAGGTCGGGGTTTACGTGTGCCCTCAAAGAGAGATTCGTAAAGTATACGGATCTGTATGAACAGTTGAGGTTTTCTATAGATTTGATTGCTGCTGTCGATGCCTTTGATGCTTCGATGTTCAATGGAACATTATAGGACTCCTTTCCCATAGAAAGTATCTTTACGCCTCCCTTGAGAGATCCTGTTATCAACCCACATTCTCTCATCACTCTGATAGTCAAGGTTTCGCCCTCTTTTAAAGGAATTCTACCGTTATCCCAAAACGTTTGTATTCTTTCCAAGTTCAATCCGTGGTACTCCACTCTGTGTGGCCTATTGAACCCTATTATAGGGAATCTCTTGTAGAATGGTGTTTGACCACCCTCAAAATATCTTGGTGTTTTACTTCTGGCCTTCTGACCCTTTTGACCTCTACCAGCCGTTTTACCCTTTCCTGAGGCTTGACCTCTTCCGAGTCTTTTGTACCCAAAGACAGCGCCTTCGTTAGGTGACAACTTACCCAAGTACGACGAATTACGTACAGATGTAAGAAAATGTCCCATACCAGAAGCCTTCTGGCGAAGTGATGCCACTATGCTAAACATAATTCACGTCAGCTATACTATCATAAAATTTTCAACTTTTCGCTCGACAAAATGTTAGGTTCAAAATTGGTCATGTGATTCTTGAATTTACCTTATTTATCCACTTTTCACTTTTCTCTCAAAAGTCGCCTTTATGGCCAAGTTGGTAAGGCACCTCACTAGTAATGAGGAGATCGTCAGTTCGAATCTGGCTGAAGGCATTTTTTTTCATTACTCGCGTTATGAAATTTTCACCATATAAACGTCTATGATTAAAGGAAAATATAAAATAGTGTGGTGAATAGATACGATACTAGGCATTTTTTTACACTTGCCCAACCTTTGAAGCATATAGGTAGACATGAGTAAGGATAGTGGTTTAACAGATATCTGGAACCAAATAAACGATGCAACGGAAGTTGGTAAGGAAAAAAGAGAGAGAATAGCGAAAGAAATCAAGGACGAAAGTAGCTCTTACCCTACGAATCTTTCCGTCGTATCAGCTATGGATGACTTGATCCTGTGCTTTGCAATAGGTGGACAGGTTAAGAATTATTATCGGTATGGCAGCTACACTACGTGCGAAAGACAGAGAAAGAAGTTTTGGTTTGCACTTAAAAATGGGACTCTCCTTAACGATGAAGACGGATTAGATATTAATGATGCTAGAAACTTGGAAAAGAAGAAAAAGATCCAAGAGTTTTACAAAAAGTGTTTGCTAGAAGACAAGGTCAAAGGAAGCTCGGAAGACGTTTGGAATGCAAGAACTAAGCCATTACGCAGTCCTTTCAAAGAATGAACTAATGGTTTATGTATACACAAGTTAAACATAAAACTCAATTTTTACCTCGAAATCGCCTTATAGAAACATGTACATAGAGTAAATTACTGTTTATATTAAAATAGAACAATTCGCAGTTCGGTCTTTTTGGTTGTATTCTGTGTACACATGTGTAGATAGGCACATGTTCTCTATTTACTGCTCAGGACCTTAATATGAGCTCCTCTCTCCTCTTAAAACTGAAAAGTGAAAAGAAATAAAGGAATGTATGATAGAGAATGAGATAAAGGGAGAAGGAAATTAAAGAGACAGTTTTGAAATATCATTACTCTACATACTCACATAATAACACAACTTTTTTTCTCGGGCTCGTTGTCGTTAGCTCCTTTTGGCTTTGCGTGAAGGGCACACCTAGCTGCCTCAGAAAAAGCCTCATTCACACCTTTGTTCTTCTTTGCAGAACACTCCAAGTATCTCAAAGAGCCGATCTTCTTAGCAACGGCTAAGCCTTCTTCATAGCTAATTAATTTCTTCTCCTGTTGACGTCCACTCAGTGAGTAAGGATTGTATGATTCGTCCTCAATGCTACCATTATTTACAGAATTTTCGAATTCGGTGCTCTCGTTGTTCCTTAAATCACATTTCAAGGCCACCAAAACTAACTTCACGCCCTCGCAGTGGTCAGCTATTTCACCGACCCATTTTGATTGGACATTTTCCAAGGAATCGGGCGAGTCTATAGAGAAGCAAAGCATTATACAATGTGTATCCGAGTATGACAAAGATCTTAATCTATCAAATTCTTCCTGTCCTGCTGTATCCCATAATGATAGCTGGACTGACTGTCCATCTATGAATATATCATGAACATAATTTTCGAACACTGTAGGCTCGTAGACTTGAGGAAAGTACCCTCTAGTAAAAACATTCAATAACGATGTCTTACCACATGCACCGTCACCTAGAATAACTATCTTTCGTTGGACTGATGTGTTAGTTTATTTATCCTTTGGCTACGCCTCATTGAAAATAGATCGAATATCATTCAGCCATGAAAGGCTTAATCTTCATTTTTATCGGTCTATCTGAAATATACTTACTTGTTTTTGGCCCGCTACCACAGAGAGGCATTGTTGCTGTCTATGTTTCGATAATGAAAATTGAATGTACTTCTTCCCTAAGAATTGTGTACTGAGGAAATATCATAGTCGTGCGAGAATTTAATGTTTTCTTATTTCCCTAATGTTCATCAACATGATGCTACGAGATTCCTTGTTTGAACAATTAGTTAAGTGGGTTGACGTGGATTCTAAATCTTCTAAATCTTACGAGACGTATGTAGCGCTACGATTTTGACTCGTATGCGGTATTAGATATTGTTTTATAATTAAGGGTGTTAAGATAAAAAGAACAGCCGTTCTTCTAGCATTAAACAAATAAAGAAAAAAGTAATTTCTTTCTTTTGGGAGAAACTTATGTTAGAGTAGTAATGTAGAATATACTGCTGAATTTTAGGGCAAGTGCCAAAGCAACATCACTCCTCTTTGTCGATAAGATCCTCAAGATACATACTGGGAATAGCTTTTCTGCCCATGGAACGTGTGGCGCCACCGTTTGAGGGGGTATCCTGTTCAGAGCCCTGGTTTCTTCCTTTCTGAGCGGTGTAATGGGTACTGATCGAGTAGTCACTATTGTTGATATCATTATTGATGTAAAGACTTGGAATGAGTTGGGAATGGCGGTTTGTAGCAGGTGAAGGGTTAGACAAATTGGAGGTAGAGCCGCCGAATAACTGTGGACCCAGTCCAGACTTCCCCTTTTTATGCGTCATGATTTCTGCCGTTGGCGAAACAAACATTTTAGTCAAATCATGTTTTGAAGTAGCGGCTCCCACGTCCGACGCATATATTGTAGAGCTGTCCCCTACCTGAGAAGTGCTTGGATCTTGGAGACCGTTGAGCACAGACCTGCTTCGGTGATGAGATAGTAAAGGCAACTTCGCTACCGACAGATGATATTCTGAGTTGAGGTTGAGGGATGGGGACAGAGTGCTTAAACCTGGCCCATATGCTGTATTATTGTTGGACTTATACTTTTCGAATAACTCCTTGTCGCCTGCAAGACTTTTCTTCGCCAATCGTGACGCCGTGAAAGACTTTAGGAGGTGGTATAATATAAACAGCAAAATGATTGCCCCCACAATCGCTCCCACCGCTATGAAAACTGTCCCAGATGGATTGTCTTCCCTCTGAATATATGGATTTTTACCACTTGGAGGGACCGTCACTGGAGGTGTGGTGAAGGAGTCGGAACTACTCGCCGAAGAGAGTGTTGGAAGTGAATCTGATCCCATCTTGAAACGACCTCGGTCTAACCACTTCAAAATTTATAGAACAAAAGCTTTTTCAGTCGATCGTATAAATCTCACGCCTGAACCTATATCCTAGTATAACAACTACCCTTCTTCAGTTACCTCTGTTGGTCGATTTGAAGCTTCGTTTAAATGCGTAGATTTTTTTATTGAGGCAAAGTAATTTTTAGCACCATATAGACAGATCAAAACCAAAACACAGTACCAAAATAGTCACGTGGTAATTCCATGACCGGTTCCATGGGCTCAGAATATGTTTCACATCAAACAACTATAGCAGTGAACTAAGAGAAACCCTTTCTGATTGCGGAAGATTCACATTGCAGCCAACCGCTTTCCCAGCTGTTTGGGGTGACATATGAAAGGTATGGGCTCGTTGTGCGAGAAGACTTTAAAGGAACATAAGTTTGGAGGAAGGGAAGGTTTTCTGTTGGAAACTCGTGCTTACAATGCCGAGTGAAAGCTTTTATGTCAGAGTGAGTCCTCGGGAAGAAGCGACTGTGGTGACTACAGTGATGTCCTTTGGAACAGCTAACTCGAGGGGAGGCACAGCAGCTCCGGGGGATAAATAATAGTCCAATCAGCATACTGAGAACCAGGGACTCGGATAAAGTAAGGATTCTTCTCTAGCATACGACATCTGGCCCCTTGTCGAAGCTCTTCTAGGTATTTGCTGTTTAGAGCACAATTATCGAGTTACAGTGCTTCCAGCTGTGGTCGGATAGCGGCTGCGAAATATACTCGACATGACCCTGGTTTTTTCATGAACACTTTGCCCTTGGCCGCATATTGGGCGCACAGTATATGGTAAGGGGTCTCTAACAATGGTCTGTTGGTCATCTCCGTCTACAGTTGTAGCCTGCTACCAGAATCAATGCTGATTTATTGGTAAATCATGAGTAATTGCGAAAATTGCCTAAAGTATGTAGGTGAGAGACCAGGATTTGTAGAACATGAACTAAAACAAAAAAAAAGGTATGGACGGAACACATAGGAGATGTTCCATGACAAACAGCTAGAACCCTTTTAGGACTTCAGAGGGCTTCTTTGTAGGTCATACTCCCTAATGTGTGGAAGCGTAGTATTTGATAAGCAGGCCTGGACCAGAATCAACACAGACACTACCCATGTAGATCTTCTCATCATCGATGACTTGACCCATATATTTTGTAGATGAGCGACCAAATGAACATTGAAGAACCATTGACTTCAAACGTCCGTCCAGTGACAGATTCTGTCATCACTGTGCGCATTATCAAATCATTTCCTTACAGAAATGTGAAAAACCATATTTTCACTTCTGCCAACCTCAAGGAGCTAACTCCCAAAGAGTTGCTCGACAAGGTCAGAGAAACCATAAATACCACAGGCAGCTTGAGACCATACAGAAACGTTGAGTATGACACCATTAAAATATATACGAAGGCCCATGGTACCAAATCCATGAACTTGGTCATAAATATGGAGAATGACGAGAACTGGGTGCTTGTGTGCGAGAATGAAGCACACAAGGTGGATAAGAAGATGCCTCTACATGATCTTGGCGTGGAGAATGAAACAGAGTTGAGCGTTTTCAACTGGGACGCATACTTGGCGTTCAGGGAAAACCCTGAAGAAAAGTGGTAATAGGATATCGCTTTGGATTAATGTGACTATGGGAGACAAGAAAAAAAACTTGAAAGCCGCGGCCTCGACCAGTTCGGCCCTTTGTATGTACCTACACGAAGTTATACTCAATACAGCATAGTAGAGAAGCGCTTTGTCACTGTACCCAAAAGAAGTGGAACTTTCTTAGTGTAGAGAGAGGGAGGAAGTGCGAACAAGCAAAAAAAAGGACTCCTCATCAGGGGCTCGAACCCTGGACATTTCGGTCGACTTCTGACAGAAATTAAAGTCCTTAAAAGCCGAACGCTCTACCAACTGAGCTAATAAGGACTGTCCTTGGAAATTTCGATAAAAGCGGCTTTATGAAGCGTTTGCCAGCGACGTCCTCCTTCAGCCCACCATTCTCCTCTGTTCTGCAGCACAGATCGACAGGGATGCTCCCCAGCAGAAAGCACCCCCGTATGTTCCCTCCCAGCTCTCTACTGGCAGCTCGATCTCATTCCTGCCGGTCCCAGAACCCCATGGTGCACTGCAGTGCTGATCTACACGCACACTTCACGCCAAAACACTGGCAAAATCGCAAACAGCACACCTATCCTCTGACACTCCAGCAAGGCTACATCCAGCAAGGCTACATCCAGCTTCTCCGTGCGAAATAAGTCTTTCTGGGTGCTCTCGCGTTGTCTGTGCTTACGGTTGAAGTCTCACTGAGGTCAAAGTGAGAACCGTGCGAAGTCAAAATATTCAGCCAATAAACGGTTAGCTTTTGTTCATTTGAAAAACTCGAACATCGAGGAAAATTGTTTAGAATTTATAACTTGATTAATAGTATAGTCATTAGCAATTCGTTATCAAGAATGTTTAAAACTAGCGCTAAGGTGGGTAATCCATTAGTACAGAAGGTTATTGCCGGTGCTGTTGGAGTTACCGGATTGACGGCTTCATACATGTTGTATAAGGATTCAGTCACTGCTAACGCTATGACGGCTGCTGAGCATGGTTTACACCCACCAGCTTTCGACTGGCCACACAATGGAATGTTTGATACATTCGACCACGCATCCATTAGAAGAGGGTTTCAAGTTTACAGAGAGGTGTGTTCGTCATGCCACTCTCTCCTGAGAATTGCATGGAGAAACTTGGTAGGGGTTTCTCACACCGCCAGTGAGGCCAAGGCGATGGCGGAGGAGTTGGAGTACGACGACGAGCCTGATGACCAGGGTAACCCTCAGAAGAGACCTGGTAAGTTTGCTGACTACATTCCTGGTCCATACCCCAACGATGAGGCTGCCAGAGCAGCGAATCTGGGTGCTCTTCCACCAGACTTGTCATTGATCGTCAAGGCCAGACACGGTGGATGCGACTATATATTCTCCTTGTTAACTGGTTACCCTGAGGAGCCACCCGCTGGTGTGTCCTTGCCTCCTGGAACCAACTACAACCCTTACTTCCCCATGGGTTCCATTGGTATGGGTAGAGTCTTGTTCGATGACTTGGTCGAGTACGAAGACGGCACTCCAGCCTCAACTTCACAGATGGCCAAGGATGTGGTAACGTTCTTGAACTGGGCTTCGGAACCAGAGCATGATGATAGAAAGAAATGGGGTTTGAAGGCCATCATTATCGTTTCCTCCTTGTACTTGTTGTCTGTGTGGGTCAAGAGATTCAAGTGGCAGCCAATCAAGAACAGAAAGATTGTTTTCAATCCACCAAAGAAATAAGCACGCAGTAGATGAGAGTTTACTTCTGAGTTGCACTGTGGTCTGTTTCTGAATCGCGACACTAATATGCTCCTTTGGAGGTTAATTTTCTAATCCGTCATGATTATGAACACTAGAGAAGTTATTTTAGGAGGTTCTAGTTTTCTAGATTTCCTTTTGAGGTTCGACTGAATATGTTTTTATCTCATTACATCATCATAAAAAGTTACCAATTTATATATGTTAGTCTATGTTTGGCTCATCATACAATAGATACTTATTGTTAACCGATCCCCTGCGTTCTGGTGCCCCTCACTATCCTGTAGCGCCTACATCGTGCCACCACTGAACTCCATGCTACTCTAGCGCAGCTCCGTGCTGTTCGTGGATCTACTAGTTGCAAACCGCTTTTGTCAATCGCGCCATTAGTTTTACGTCGACGCTCATAGGCCAGACTGGCTCTGTTCTTCACACCGTCGATAAGCTAACTCAGAACGACCGTCAAGCATCGCGACTCTAGCAGACAAACCACACGGGGTCAGAAAAGCTTCTGGCCCTATATTTCGTCCCTCAGGGGCCACCATCATCTTTTCTTACTGTTCCGTATCTTCTGTCCTGCACCACTGCAACGACAATTACGACTATATAATGGTGTAAACTAACTAGCCGTACGGGAAGCGCATGGCTTCTCGTGTGGCTCTCGACAACTTTCGCTTCGCCCGAGCCCTCCTTTAGGTGGACACCACCGCCGCCGGCCGCCGAAACATCCCCTAGTGTAGTGCTAGCTCCCCTCTATAACAAGGGCCTATAATCAGACTAATGTCTGAAAATCTTGAGCATATATACAGGATATAGGAGATTTCGGCGAAATTGAAATGAGAGGATCCTATTGGTTAATCCGCCGAGCGAATTGCTAGGCTTCGGCGAAGGTAATTGTAATAATAAGTCATAGAAAAGTCTTTTGTTTTCCTTAGGGGGAGTTTTATATATTATAATTTACCTTAATTCCAAGCATTATAGTTGACTCTAATAACACGTCTGGTCGACAATATAAAGAAGCATATCAATCGTATAGAGATACCGATTTTTTCTTAGACAAGAAGGAAGAAAAAATAAGCAGTGTATAGTGGTACCAAAGGTGACAGTTGGAAATTGGTAGCGTTATACTAACAGCGGGACACGTATTAGAAGCTCAGAAATTGACGGAACAAGAGCCCGAGTTGTAATCGAGATTACAAGACGTTGTCATGGGAATATTTAATAACAAGACTCCGAAGGTGACGAGCCTGACGACGGAGTCGCCGATGGCCAGCGACATTCTGGTAGATAGCAGGGACGTGCTTGTGGAGCCCGGACCCAAGCAGTCTGTGGACGTATGGAGCGATGTGCAGAGCTCGCTGGACCACAGCTTGAGCGAGGACTACGCGAAGCCATCGTCGCTCATTTTGCTTTTGACTTTGGCGTCCTCAATCAGCGGGTTCATGTTTGGTTACGACACCGGGTACATTTCGTCTGCGCTTGTGAACGTAGGAACGGACTTGAGTAATAAGCACTTGACGTCGGGCGAGAAGGAGTTCATTACCTCTGCGACGTCTTTAGGGGCGTTGATTGGCTCGTTGATAGGCGGAGTCATGGCAAACTTGATAGGGCGTAAGAAGGTGCTATTGGGTTCCAACATTGTGTTTGTTGTAGGAACCATAATACAGCTTGCAGCAGTAACCGTGTGGACCATGATAGTCGGAAGATTTGTGCTAGGTTTGGGTGTTGGTGTCGCGTCTTTAATCGCACCACTCATGTTGAGCGAGTTGGCGCCTGCCGCATACAGAGGTCGTTTGATAGTCACCAACTGCATGTTTATTACTGGGGGCCAATTGGTTGCATATTTCATTAACTGGGGGTTGGATCACGTAAAGCACGGCTGGAGAGTTTCTGTAGGTTTGTGCATGGTTCCTCCTGTCGTGCAGTTCTGCCTCTTCTTTTTTTTGCCGGATACCCCTCGTTTTTACATTATGAACGGCCAGTACGATCGAGCTAAGAAGGTCTTACGTGCTGTCTACAAAAATCCTAGTGAGAGGCTCATAGAACGGGAATTCCAAGGGATGGTTAAATCTCACTGCACTGTGCCTGGAAAGGGCCCATTGTCGCAATCCTGGAATTCGATCAAGATAATCCACAAGGATCCTGGTAACTTGAGAGCTTTGATATTAGCCTGTGGATTACAGGGCATACAACAATTCACTGGTTTTAACTCTTTAATGTACTTCAGTGCTACTATCTTTGAGACTTGCGGGTTCAACAACCCTACTGCTGTCTCCATCATCATTGCTGCAACAAACTTCGTGTTCACTGGTGTTGCTTTGTTCATCATCGACAAGGTAGGTCGTCGTAAGATCTTGCTTTTCGCTCTTCCAGGCATGTGTATTGCAATGATAGTCTGCTCCATAGGATTCCATTTCATGAACATCAAGTTCACTTCTAGTTCTGATGTGATTGTGAAGCAGTCTGGTATCACGGGATGGGGTGTGGTGATTATCATTGGAATGGTCGGATTTGTTGCATCGTATGCTATCGGTATCGGTAACAGCGCCTGGACAGGTGTTGAGCTCTTTTCAGATATAAACGTCAGAGCCATTGGCGGTATGTATGCCTCTGCGACAAACTGGGCTGGATCCTTGGTCATAGCGTCTACTTTTTTGACAATGCTTCAGAATATAACCCCTACTGGTACATTCGCTTTTTTCGCAGCCTTGTGCTTCGTTTCGTTCCTTTTCGTGCTCTTCTTGTTACCTGAAATTTCGGGCTTGAAGTTAGAGGAATCAACTCAGTTCTTAGCTTCTGGATTCAATGTGAGAGAGTCCTGTGCATTATCAAAGACTAGAAAGAGGGAAGCAAAATTAGCATTTTCTAATCATCAAGATTCAGCATAATCCTAGAAATGCGAGTCATAATTATTTTCTTGTTGATGTCACAATTTCAATTCTCTATATAGATTTATTAAAGCTAATCAATAATGTCAGACCAACCGATAGTCTCCTCTTCCCTGTAGTGCTTGAAGTGATTTCACTGGTAGCAAGATGTGCCGATGTTGGAAGCAAGAATCTCCATCATCAAATAAGGCGTGCACATGCCCAAACATTAATATGGGCATTATCTTTACAGAAAACATTGGAGTCTTAAAAATTTGCATGAACCAAGAAGACTGATCTGGATATGAAGCTGCTAACATCAGTGGAGGAGTGGGAAGCCCACATCCAGCCTATCAACAAGTTTCATGACATGAGCAAACTTAAACATTTCAGCATCGTCCGCAAGTTGGGACAGGGTACATTTGGAGTGGTTCAGAAGGCCAAAGATTTGCGAAATCAGAAGGTAGTTGCGTTAAAGCAGTTAATAAACCATTCCGCAAAGGAGGGTTTTCCCATAACGGCGATGAGAGAGATAACTATATTGAAGAAATTGAGACACACTAATATTCTCGAGATTTCAGATATGATATACGAGGAACCCAAAGTGACCAATCCACAAGACATAATACACCAAAGAGGCTGTTTCTACACAGTTTCAGACTATATGTGTTCCGATCTCGTAGGATTGTTGGAGAACCCTAATGTGCATTTGGAGGTTTCACATATCAAATGTTTTATGGTGCAACTCCTACAGGGTGTGAGATATATTCACGAACAGATGTACCTACACAGAGATATAAAGGCGGCAAATATCCTTATCGGGAGCGATGGAGTACTCAAGATTGCCGACTTTGGTCTTGCTCGATTATATCATGGAAGGCCACCGAGACTTAACTCAGGACCTGGTGGTGGTGAACGAGCATACACTGCTCTAGTTGTCACGAGGTGGTATCGTCCTCCTGAATTGCTTCTTGGGGAACGAAAATATACGACAGCAGTAGATATGTGGGGAGTGGGTTGCGTCTTTGGAGAAATGTTCACTCACAAGCCTATACTTGTGGGTAAAACGGATGCACACCAAGCACAACTAATCTTTGACCTTGTTGGTCCACCAAACAGTATTAACTGGCCAAATGCATCGAACTTACCTAATAAAACAGAGCTCAACTTGGGATTAACGTGTAAAAGAACCCTTGAAGCAAGCTTTGGCGACCTTATGTCTGAAGATGGACTTGATTTATTGTCAGGGCTTCTCCAGCTTGATCCATATAAGAGACTAAATGCCGACGATGCTCTTGAGCACAATTATTTCAAAAAGGATCCATTGCCACTCAAGCCCAACGAGTTGCCCTCTTTTGAAGAATGCCATGAAATCGATAGAGAACGTTTTAAACAAGAGAAGGAGAAACTTAATGTTTCTGCGTCAAGCGACTCGAAGACGAGCGCCAGAGGACAGTTCACTGACATAAGGGCACCACCGGGACAGCTCCCTCAGGATAGGGGATACCCAAGCTCTAATTATTCCAAGAGCCACTATGGCACTCACGAAATCCCAAGCAAACTGCATAACAACCACTCGGCATACGCGGCACGAGGTAAACCATACAACCAGCGTTCCAGAGATGGTTACTATGGCAGGTATGGTTCTAAATACTCTGATGCCAGCTATAACAATGGCTCATACCGAAATTACAGAGATGAATATGAACGGCCGAGGAAGGAGAACAGCCTGCAAACGACATATTCTAGTTTAAGAGAAAGATCTCCAACCAGGTCTAGCTCGTCAATCAGGCATCCTCCCGATTCAAGGTCTGGGGCATCTCGTTCCCAGGGTGCAGGAGACAAAAGCTCCAATCCGGAATCAAACTCCAAACCAAATACAAAGAACTCCTAGCGGAAATCCATTTTTGTATCAGAACCTGCCAGAAAATGCAAGCACGACGAATGATGTAATTTGCAGATGTTTTGCAATTTATCTGCTGAAAAGTTTTCATTTTCTTCTAGGACTCGCTCGAAGCCTTTACTGGTATTTATTTTAGTGCTCAGGTCTACCTGGCTGGAATGAAGGCAGAGTAAAAGAATAGAAGAGAAGCCTTCCTGCAGCCTTAATGTGTTGGTGTTGCTCTCAAGTTGTTTGCTGGTCCGGGACAATGGGGAGGAAATTCCATTAGATATAAAATTGCTCATAATCGTTGACGCTTATTTTATGTATTGGATCATACAGCCCATTGAGACAGGCAAATTTAGCACTCAAAATAAATAGATTATTCTGCTATATATATATACAATCATGACTGGGACGATTATAGAGTATAGACAGGCTAGTATAATTAAAAGTTATTAAGCTTATGGTACTCTGCCACTCTGATATGAGGCTCTAAAGTAGTAGCGAGAATTCAGGGACAACCGAGATCGGCGATAATATATTTGGCACAACACGATGCTTAGTGATGCTAATAGAGTCTGACCACGATGATAAAGATAACTCTATACGTAGTATTAAGTCGGATATTGAAAACAATCTTAACTTAGTTTCAAGGAAAAAGCTGCAATAAACCAACATTAGTGAGAGAAGATCTAGTGCTTATTGTACTGGCTGAAAAATATAGATCAAAATGATAAGCAGTCTCACTTCGTATTTCTCGTTGCAGACGTTTTTGATAGTGCTCAGAGAGACTCTAGAGCTGGCGATCATCATTTCGGTGCTCTTATCATTTGTCAAGCAGAGTATTTTCCCCAGAGACCAAAAGACGAGTCGAACTGACTTCAAAAAGGGCTCTAGCGAGGAGAATGGGGTGAATCTCGAGGAGTCCGAGCGGTTGATAGATGAAGAGCACCCCGAAGAGACACTGGAGGAGTTGATCCTTAGGAGTCGAGACTGGGACCAAAAGCGAAGAACGTACAACCTCTTGCGGACGCAGATCTGGGCTGGCGGGCTTTTGGGAATCGGCGTATGTTTGGTAGTTGGTGCGGCGATCCTTACTGTCTTCTACAAATTGGGCCACGATGTCTGGGCCAGCACAGAACACGTATGGGAAGGGACGTTCTCCATCATCGCCAGTGTCATTATATCTGTTATGGGGATCAAGATTCTTCGAGTGAACAAGATGCAGCGCAAGTGGAAGCAGAAGCTCTATGAGGTGATCCAGCGGTCGAAGAGCTTGAGACGCTCCATTGGCGGCTCTGAAGCAGACGGCAATGGCGCACACCAACCTGGGAGTGACACGGCATCAGCTGCAGCCAAGGATCAGACGCTTTCACTGGAGAGCTCCAGCCGCATCAACCCCGACGAGACTGTGATCTCTGAAAAGTACGCCATGTTCTTGCTTCCGTTCATAACAACGATGCGGGAAGGTTTGGAGGCCATCGTTTTTGTCGGGGGGATTGGCTTGAATGAAGACACACTGCCGCTCGCGGTGCTTTTGTCGTCTGTGCTCGCGTTGGCCGTCGGAGGTGCCATGGGCATTGTGCTTTATCGCCTGGGAAACAACCTCTCTTTGCAGTGGTTCCTCATAGTGTCGACGGGGTTTTTGTACCTTGTTGCAGCGGGGCTCTTTTCCAAGGGCGTGTGGCAGTTTGAGCTCAACTGGTTTATCCAAAAGTGCGGAGGGCTCGATGTGAGCGAGACCGGCGACGGACCAGGCTCCTACGACATCAACAATAGCGTTTGGCACGTCAACTGCTGCAATGGTGAGGTCCAGGACGACGGACCCTTCTGGATGCTTTTTACTGCTGTGCTTGGTTGGACAAACAGCGCCACCTACGGCAGTGTTATAAGCTACAATTTATACTGGATAGTAGTAATCGCGGCATTCAACTACTTGATGTACCGCGAGAGCAAGCAGGCTGGCGAGCGTAGCGACCTGCTTTGCTCACCGCGCTCGCTAGCAGCAGCAGCCGCTGCCACTATCGGTCGCTGGACAGCGCTGTGGCATGCGCGCTCTAGCGGGCCCTCGCCACTGGCTGCCGCCGCAGCCCTAGCGGCGGCAGCGGGATCGGCTCCTCGCGACAGCCAGGACTCAGTAAACTCCCGTACTCCGCTCACAGGCGCCAATGACCTCTAGGGGGTAAGGGGTAAGAGTAAGACCTCGCTATACATACTGACATTGTGTACACGTAATTTTAATGACATGCCTCGTACATCCACCAACGATCGCCGTAGCACACCTTTGTCAAGCATTTGACATGTTGCTATCACAAGAAGACCCGCGTATCTAGCGACTGTGAAAATGCAGCGGCAATTGTTGTGCCGACCCACACGACCACTTCTGCAGCCAGTTCTACAACGGGCGCACGGGCGATCAATCTGATAAAGGAGCTGCCCGTTGACGCGCCATATGTCGTGCAGGTCTGTGACATGTTGCACTCGGAATACCGAGCCCTTGTCGTCTCTTAGTACGAAACTAGCAGTTTCCAGGTGCTGTTTCCGGCGCCTGGACGAGGCTTTAAGAGTATACGACGAGCTTCGAGAAAAATGTGATCGAATTGAACCCTCACGCGGTTCCAGCCCAAGAACACTGGCAGCGAATTCTCCACACTAAAGACCCAAGGATCAACCCCGTGAATTGCAAGACATACAAGGACTTCGAGGCGTGCAACTTGCTGAACAGCAGGCACCCCAAACATGATTTGAAAATTTTTTTTCGTATTTTGCCCGACTCGCAAAGTTACTTTATCTGATTGGATCTGTACATGGACAACGGTCCGTTTTGCGCAGGATGATTCTGTGTTCCTGGTCGGCAAGCGGGCCAGTAAGAAACGCGGAATATAGCCTCAATACCAAAAGAGAAGCACATCCAGAGGCCCTGGGTAGTCCCTGGTAGCGTACGGGGAGCTTGACAGAGACCTTAGTGCTTTTGTACGGCGAGCCTGGAATGCATGGCTGGTAAATGTGCAGATGCCAGTATGACGATTGTTACCGAAAGGCTTGGCGCTGCACTGAAATGTATATGGTGCCAGGGGTTGGGGCCATATAGGCACTGCCCATGATGGTGCGCTGAAAGTGGTCTTTCGAGCGAATAGCACAGCGAGCGCTGCGGATCCGCAGCGCTCGCTGTGCCCGTGTCATTCCCAGATCAGACCTCACTTCTGGGGCGGACTTATCCATGCGCTGGTGGTTCCATCTCACTACCGTGGTTCCACTCCCGCGCGCTCGCTCGTAGCCTCCACCGTCTACGAGAAATACGACGGTTAATTTGGCCCACAAACACTCACCCTAACGTCTGGCTTCCCTCGTATTCATCCAAGGACCCCTTCTGCTTCCTTGACAGGCTAGTACCATTTTCTTCCCCCCGCTCAAATTAGATCAATAGATTGAATTGATTACGCTATGGTGCGTCTACTCATCACCTCGCGGTGCAGGTGAAAAATTTTGCCTATACTAGCCAGCCGCTAACATCGGGTACACCCCCAGATCCACAAATCATCAGCACATAATCTCGCCTCTGGAACCAAATCCCTTGTTGCTGCAGGCGTACAACTCGAGCCGCTCTTCTTCCCGACTCTAGGTGCATGCAAGTGTTCCATATAAGAGGCATTCTATTTTTATTGGGAAGAATTTTTTTTTCCTTCATTGCATGTGAGTTTCCACCATCCTAGCTATGTCGTAAAAGCTCCAGTGCAGAGAATAGAATTGTAGTATTGGCTATATTTGTAGTGACAATACCGGTACTTTCACCCAACAATACTACGAATAAGATTTTATCCAGTCTTAAAACCCTTAAAGTGGAAAAGAAACGATTCAATATAAAATTAGGATGCATGAAGACAAAGTCAGATCCTTGTTTCCCGCTCGGAAGCCTGCTTGCTTGTTGTCATTCCATTGGACTAGAAATGAAGTTCAATAAAGGTTAATGCAAAAGGTACGAAATAGTCGAATTGGTAAAGTGTGATCCAAAAAAGTCGTACACCCAATTAGCGCATGGCTCTTTCATACAAGCTGCCTTCATTAGATGTCTTTGTGATACCTGCTGGCAGCATTACGATCAAACAATTCTAGCCTTCAGCGTAAATTAAAGTTGGATTAGCTTCTTTCGTATTGAAAAAAAAAAAAAAAAAAGTTTAAGGAGTGCTACTAACAACCTACCTGTGAGATACACTCGAATATATAAAGCACCATGTCGCCTCTACTTGGGTTCTTATGTCTTGACTTCCATAGCTAGTGCAATTCACTAAAAAAGGTCGACGGTGATTGAACAAAAGGGCGCATCAAAAGCGTTGCACATATACTCGCTGAGGAAAGAGAAATCAGACTAACATTGATCTGTAATCTCCTCAGATTCTAGGCAAAAACGGAACTAGCACTAGGACGATACTAGAATACGAATAGCATCATAGTGCGGCTAAAGATCCTGATTTTTGTTTTTAGCTTTAGGTTTTAACTCTCGACAAACCAAAGGTTATAGCAGCAGTTGCGAAAAGAAAAAAACCCAGAAGACTTCGGTGATTGAAATATCAGACCTTTGAACATCTTTGAAATGGTTGGGGTAGATATAATCGTCATAGTATTGGTATTCCTCGCAGGCCTCAGTGAAGGAAAGGGGGAGCCGTACCTGGCTTATACTAAAGGTGTAAGGACGTTCTTAGCCTGCAGTGGTGCTGTACTGGCCACAGCTATGTTTTGTGAGCCTGAAGACGGAACTACCTATGCACCACAAGATTGTGTTTGCAAGGATAAAAATGCATTGGCCACTATTTCCGGGTGCTACCACATCTTAGGTAAGAGCAGCGGTGAATATCTTGAGACGTTCATACGCAAATGTGAAAAACTTAGAGTAGATGTGACGAAAGATCAATTCGAAGACGCATATCAAACCTACCGCTCAAAAGCGGTGGATCCAGAAGATATCCCTGGGTTCAACCTCACTAAGCCTGTCAATGTTCCAGTCAAATTAAACGAGACATATACGCATCTCTATGAAGATAGCTACGAAATGTTCTTGGGGAATTATTACACTGCTTTATTTTATGGATCTGGCGCTCTTGGATACTGGGCCTTTGTGTTCTTAGTATGTTCAATTGTCAATTGGTCAAAGGTCCTCCTACCAGGTCTTGTAGGCCAATTCACGGGACCTGTATCAAACATGTGGAGGAAGTATATTACTTTGCCAGCTGCTATCAGAAAGAAGAAAACCAATGAGCAGAAGATCTTGCACGTATTTGACCTTTTGGTTCCTTCTAGGCTTGAAACAATCATTATTTTCTTATTTGCGTGCCTTCTCATCGGTGCATGTGCTGGAGGAATTCACTACGTGGAGAACGATCCAATATTTACCACTAAAAAAGGAGCATTGCTTCGTTATACCGCAGACAGGACAGGAATAGTAGTAACTTGTATTATACCACTATTGATCTTATTTGCTGGGCGTAATAATTTTTTGCAATGGTTTACTAGAATTGATTTCGCAACCTTCATCACTTATCACAGATGGGTTGCAAGATTTGTCTTCGTTTTAGTAGTGGTACATGCCTGCTGTTTCACTGTGACCTTCACCGACAGAGGTGACTATGCAAAAGAAATCAAAGAGACGTATGTTGTCTGGGGTATTATTGCTACTGTTGCTGGCGGAATTATAATGGTACAAGGTATGCTCTTCTTGAGAAGAGCTTGGTATGAGGTTTTTCTTCTCATACATATCATTATGGCTGCGTTATTCATTGGTGGAGCCTGGATCCACGTGGATGACCTTGGATATGTTTATTTCTACTATGCAACGGTTGCTGTATGGTGTTTTGACAGAGCTGTTCGTTTGGGACGGATAGCAGTTTTCGGTTTCCCCAAGTCAGAAGTTGTATTACTAGCAGACGAGACATTGAAAGTGATTGTTCCTAAGCCAGCCCACTGGAAGTCTATTCCTGGTGGCCACGCTTTCATTCATTTCTTGAGACCATCTTGCTTTTGGCAATCTCATCCTTTCACATTCACAGAGACATCTGACAAGGGTGACAAAATCGTCTTGTACTGTAAGGTGAAAGGTGGAGTCACACATGGGTTATATCAATATTTGGCCAAACACCCAGGTCGCACAACAAGCATAAGAGTAGCATTGGAGGGTCCTTATGGAGAACCAACTGCCGCAAAGCGTTATAACACTGCGGTGTTTGTTGCTGGTGGTAACGGTATTCCTGGCATCTACTCCGAAGTCTACGACCTTGCTAAAAGGTCTAAGGACAATTCTAAACAGGTATTGAAGTTGAAATGGATAGTGAGAGAGTACAGATCATTATACTGGTTTTACGAAGAACTTTTGGCTTTGAAAGAAAGTAAAATACAAACAAGTGTATATATCACTAAACCATCATCGCATGCATATATCGAAGACTTTAATAACAGAATTCCCTACATCAGGGCCACGCCACAGGGAGCGACTGATTGTGATGGAAGCTCGGACGGTGATAGAAATGAAATTGTGGAGACAAATTATATTGCCGAGAAAGACGACTCTCTTAAGAAGAAGGAAAAAGACTTGAGCTTTGACGAAGAGTGCGAGGAGGTTAGCGCTAAGCTGAATATTATCGATATTATCAAATCGGAGCTTTCCCACATTACTTTCCACGAGGGAAGGCCTTCCATAGAGAAGATGGTAGAAGATGAGATCAATGAATCTCAGGGCTCAATCGCTTTCGTTACCTGTGGTCATCCCTTGATGGTCGACGACTTGAGATACGCTGTCGTCCAGAAATTGGACAAGTCTAACGGCAAGCGTGTGGAGTTCTACGAACAATTGCAAGTGTGGGCATAAAAATATCAGTTCAACCAGATTGTATTCCAGCAGATTATGATATACTTTCATTATTTAATTCGTATGGTAATTAGATCCATTATATATATATATTGTGTTATTTTTCACTTATAGTCCGTTCCTTAGTTTTCTCTATATATCTAGTCATCTCGGAATGTAAGATCATCTCGCGAGGACAAACCCCCACCCAACAGCCGCACCAGCATCTCACTCAACTAGCTTTGTTCTCGTCTATGTCTCGGAACATCTCGTCCACCGAGGCCCCAAGATAGAGCTTCAAGGTTTTCCTTGTAGCGGGAAGGAGCTTGCATTTGACCATGACATCACCGTTTTCCAGACTTTGGCTTCTGTCGTAGGCCTGAAATCTATGGCATCCCCCGAACGCGAAGTAATAGTCCTTCCCTTCCTCTCTGACACGGAAAACATCAATAGGTGGGAGCTCACCAGGCTCAATCTCGCCCAACGAGCATGTGGCCGACGCCACGGGCTCTCCCTTGAGAGTCGACACCATGGCATCGATTTTTTGTGTGTCTAGAACTGGAGGAATGGGTCTTCGAATCTCCCTCAATGGGACATAATCTACTTTTAGGTTGGATGATTGTAGCGACATCTTCAATTCTGCTTTATTTGGTATAGTTGCTCGCTATACTGTGTTGGCTGTATATCGTACCCGATAACGTACCCGACAGACTGTGCTTTGCTATTTATATATCTTTCTACAGGGTCATCGCATCACTAATGTCGTTTGTAATCGAAATCAGTCTCGGTCTCGCTTGCTACCAAAAACACCTAATCACTAGGCCCCATCTTAACATGGTGTTTTGTCAGCCTATCGTTCCTAGACTGCCACGAGAGCGAGGCCTCCACGGTAAACCAAATTAGTGTCTATCCTGCTGATGTATTTGGTGCGGGTTCAGGGCCCTTCTGCGCTACTTCTGGCCGGCAGCATCGACTCCACAGACGAGACTGGAACCGTTCTGAAAATACACAAACACCTACCTACAACTTAGACCTAAAACTCAGGACCCCCACAGCTTCGACGGACGTATCCTGTGAACATGCTGCTGCCCAAACTCTTACGTTGGGCGGCCGCAGTTACTAGATCTGGTGCTGCCTACTTGTAGCCATCAGGAAGAAATCATTGGCAGAGGCTCGTGCACGGCACCAGTCGTGCAACGCCCATAAAAATTATCTGATGGATCAGATTTCCCGAGATCGGCGCTGATCTACATTAGTGATACAATAATACCCTATATAAACATTGTTAGTGGCGAAGCGATTAGTAGCTTACAATAATTCTGAGAGTGTGAACGCAAGGATCAGTCTTTTGTCTGTGTTTCATCCTGTCAACTGGCTCAAAATCGACACGCCAGTTTTTTCAGAATTTTTTAGTGTTTGTGGGAAGTGTTCAAGAGAGGACTAGACAGGCGCTTGCTCTCGACAGGGCTAGAGATATCAGACAAGAGAAGACAGGCTGCCCGACAGCGCATTCATTGGGGTTGACACGGCTAGGAGACTAGAGAAAGCAGTGCAACCAGTAGAAATGTACAATCCATTTGTTTATGTCTCGATATTTCTCCTTCTCTTGTTTGTGCCATTGCTTGTCGTCAGGGTCGACAATGACAGGAGAATCGGCAGGATACGCAGCATTTTGGGTGTTGCTACGTTGGTGTCTCTTTTGATAGCGTTTACTCCGCGAAATGCCCTTCTGAACTCGCCCGCACGTAAGTTTGGCGATTCGGCCATCACGCACTATGGCTGCTCGTACCAGATCCTGCGAATGGTGCTGTTCTTGGATTGCCCGCCCGAACGAAATGGTGCTTGCTGGTGTACCAATATAAATGCTATGGCGACCATGGCCCACTGCTACCAAACCATGAACCCAGACAAAAACCCAGTGGAGCTATTTATTGATTTGTGCAAAAAAGAGTTCAACACAACTGTGACAGAAAAGGAGGTGATGTTCTACCTAGACTATTACACTCGTACCGCAAAGACGGTCGATGATTTGAACCGTCATAACCGTTCAGAGCCACTAGATGCACCATTACGATTAAACGACTCAGTTACTTTATTGTACAAAGGTGCATATGAACAGTTTCTAGGGAATTATGACCGATCAATGGCGTATGGAGGAATTTTGGTGGGCTACTGGATAGCAGTTTTCCTTCTTGCTGCGGTTGGTAACTGGGCGAAGATACTCGTTCCTCGTCTAGTGTTCAGGTTAACTGATCCAATTTCGAACTGTTTCAGGAAGTGGGTCTCTCTCCCTGCCACAGGAGGGTCTCGTAAGACAAACGAAAGACCTTTCTTGAGAGTGTTGGACATGCTTGTTCCTACAAGAGCAGAGACATTGATAATAACTGGCTTTCTGCTTTTGTCGTTGCATTTTGTCCATAAGAATATCCACTACTACGAAAATGATCCTGTATTTCTGGACAAAAGAAAAGCATTACTTAGATATTTTGCTGTCAGATGCAGTATTCTCGGAAGTAATTTAATGCCCTTGTTAATATTATTTGGAGGAAGAAATAACTTTTTACAATGGATTACAAGGTGGGACTATTCTACCTTCATAACTTTTCATAGGTGGATTTCTCGAGTAGCTTTTGCCATGTTTTTTGCCCATGCAGTCTTTTATACATTATACATGACCAATCCCACCAGAGAGTACTTAACACATGCTTATTTATTATTTGGTCTGTCTGCTTTACTTGGTGGGGGCTTCATTATGGTACAGGGACTTTTGGTCCTTAGAAGAAGATGGTATGAGGCTTTTTTAATCTTGCACATAGTATTAGCATTAATATTTGTCATTGGGGGTTATTATCATGTCGAAACCCTATATTGCACTTGGTTTTACTACTACTCTGGTGTCATATGGTTGTTTGATCGTATCATAAGAATAGGGAGAATAGTTTCTTTCGGCTTTCCAAGAGCCGAGGTTAGTCTTATTGCTGACGAATGCCTTAAGGTTGTCGTATCAGTGCCTAAGGACTGGGAAATAATACCGGGTGGGCATGTTTTTATTCATTTCTTGAAGCCTAGATGGTTTTGGCAATCCCATCCTTTTACATACACAAGATCTAACTCAGATCCAAATTCGATAGTGATATTCATAAAGGTTAAGGATGGCGTCACTAAGTCTATTTACGAACATTTGAAGACACAGCCTTGCAAGAGAACATATATTCAGGTGGCTGTCGAAGGATCTTATGGGGAGAAGACTCCAGCTGGGAAGTATGATACCGCCATTTTTTTTGCAGGAGGAAATGGTATTCCAGGAATATATGCGGAGGCACTTGACTTGTTTTGTCACGATTTTGCTCATAAACGGTCCATTAATTTAATTTGGGTTGTGCGTGAGTATAAATCTTTATATTGGTTTTACGAGGAACTCATGGAATTGAGGAATACCAATATAAAAGCAGTGATATATGTGACAAGGCCAAACGCTGATTCTTGTTTGGAGGATTTCGACCTAAGATTCCCTTCAGATGATTTTTTATCAAATAATAAATCCAAGGTCTATACCGAAGCGAATTCAAGTGATTCACAAACAGTTAATACTGTTATAAATACGATTAAGTCTGAATTGCTGCATATTGAATTCAGAGAAGGAAGGCCTTTTGTCGGATTGATGGTTGGTGAGTACTTTAAAGAGACTCAAAAATCCTTGTGCTTTGTAACATGTGGACATCCGGTTATGGTTGATGATGTAAGAGCATCTGTTGTGAAGCATATTGGAACCGAAAAGCATAAACGTATAGATTATTATGAACAATTACAAGTATGGGCATAAATATACTCTACATACATTTAATTCAATAGATTACGAGACATGTATTTTCAGTACAAAAATACCTCAGTTTAGCGTAGAGTAGCCACTGTGTCTGCTGTATATTGACTACATGGATACGAATTCTTAATTTGTTTGTGACACATATGGCAGGAAAAAGGACTCCCAATAGTATCGCTTGCGGTTGTATAGTGTAGTGGTTATCACTTTCGGTTTTGATCCGAACAACCCCGGTTCGAATCCGGGTACGACCTTATTTTTATCAAATACCTTGAAAGTCACGTGCCTCTCCGATGAGCATTTTGATTTTTTTCAGGTATAGATATTTTAGAATAGATCTTTTGCAGTGGTAATTGTTTTTGATTGGAAATACAACCATGATCAGAACAGTGTATGTTATATAAGTTAAATATCCGTGTTCATGGAATAAACAGACTTACTAACAGCGTTATAGAAAGCCTAAGAATGCTCGTTCCAAGAGAGCGTTAGCAAAGAAGGAAGCCAAGATAGTGGAGAACACGAAGAAGGCATTGTTTATTCCTGGAAGTACCGCTTCAAAGTTGGCTAATGATGCTATGACTGACCTTATGTCCTTGAAGAAGCCTGATGCTAAGAAATTTTCGAAAAAGAATGAAATACGTCCTTTTGAAGATTCTTCTCAGTTGGAGTTCTTCTCTGAAAAGAATGACAACTCCTTGATGGTATTCTCTACAAGCAACAAGAAAAGACCAGATACGTTAATATTCACGAGGTTTTTCAACTTCAAGGTTTTCGATATGATTGAGTTAAGTATAGTTAACTTCAAGCTGTTGCAAGAATTCAGAAAATTGACGTTCCAGATTGGATTGAAACCCATGTTTGTTTTCAACGGACCCGAGTTCGACACTCACCCAGTTTTCCAGCAAACAAAGTCTTTGTTCATGGACTTTTTCAGAGGGGAAGAGACAGACTTGCAAGATGTGGCTGGATTACAGTTCATAATTGCTTTGTCGACTGGCGAGATACAAGATCACAGCAGCACGCAGTTACCACTTTTACATTTCAGAGTATACAAGTTGAAGTCATACAGGTCTGGACAGAAACTCCCAAGAATCGAGTTGGATGAAATAGGCCCAAGAATCGATTTCAAGATAGGTAGAAAGATGACCCCTCCTCCAGAAGTAGAAAAAGAAGCCCTCGCTAAGCCTAAACAATTGCAACCCAAGGAGAAAAAGAATGTCTCTACCGATATGATGGGTGACAAGTTGGCCCAGATCCATGTCGGAAAACAGGACTTGAACAAGTTACAAACGAGAAAGATGAAGGGATTGAAATCCAAGTACGATCAAATTGACAATGGCGATGAAGACTTCGACGAAGTCCTGCAGTCTGAAGAAGAACCTGATCGCAAGAAGCAAAGAGTTTGAATCTCTTTCATATATAATCAACCTCAAGTAATTTAGTTATCTGCATCTCTAAAGTCTCAATATATATCCTCCTGTAGTTCCACTATCAACAACATCCACCAGACTTCGAGTCGAAGAGCTGGAACACTACGTGCGAAAATTACATAAGCAAAAGTGTTATTGACGAAAACTTCAAATAAATAAAACATTAAAGTTTGAATATTATTCAAACAAGAGAAGGTCATTGATGTCATTCAACCAAGGATCGATATTTAGGCCAAGGCATCTGAGGCCTCTGAGTTCTGTGAAGGATAATACAAGTATTTCCAATGAATCAGTAATCACTAATTTCAAAACAGCACACGAATTAACCAAGAATGAGAAATACTGTGTCAGCAGACTACCAGCATTACCTACGGTTCTCGAGAATGCCGATGCTAACAGCTTCATAAATGCGTATGCGGACAAGGCATCAGGATATGCGTTGCTTGTGGATGATAGTAGTATACACGTATGGAACTACAATTCGACTGATCCCACACCATTGTCTATCCAGTTTCCTCTTGAAGATACAAACAACATGTCGATGCCATTGGCGATATTAACGAAGCCATCGTCGGGTACAAGCCAGGACCCAGGGCTTGTAATCATCAACTCAACTACAGGACTGGCGAAGTTTTATGAGAGTGTGCATCATGCTCCAGCACTAGGTTTACTCGATAACGAAGAGCTTGAGATCAAACTTCCCATAAACTCAGAGAAGGGAGAATATATAACGATTGCAGAAAACTTAGAGCCTGCTGGTATTGCGATAGCGACTTCCTGGAAGCGGTGTCTTGTGTTGTCTTTAAGAGACTACATGTCTAAGGCACACCTTTCATACACAGAGCTTTTGGCGCCTTCAACAAAATTCGGGTTTCTTAAGTCTATATTTGGCTCACATGATACAGACGATGATCATTTAGACGACGAAATAGTCAGCATCAAAGCAAGGGCTACTTCTAACCGTGGGCTCACTCAGGAGATTATAGTTCAGGAATCCGGAGGAGTTTTCCATTTGTTTTCTTATCAACTTTTCACAGCCAGTGGCAAATCATCGGTAGATAAAAGAAACACAGTAAAACAAAACTTGGGATCTTATTTAGAAAATAATATGGATAGTTTTCTTCCTGGCTCTTCATTACTGATTCGTTTCTTGGACTTGTGGCCCTTAGCACCTGAGAAATACAACAACATATACCTAGCACTTATCTTCATCGATGAGATGTACCACACTCTGAGTGGTAAGAAGCTTCTTTTGATAACGATTAAGGTTGACCAAACCGGGGTCCTTTTGTACGGTTCGCATAAATTGCATGGGTTTGATAATAGTGCAATAACATCCAAAAATAAGCCCAAAATTTACGTCCCATACCCTGGTAAGACTGCATTCGTTTTACTAGAACATTCACTTATATTAACAGACATCAACACGTCATACTTGGATTCGAACAGTACAGTTCAGTACTACCGTCCAAGGTGGGAAGATATAATCAGGTTTAAATCAACTTTGAGTATTGTTGGAGAGGGCTACGAAGATCATATAAAGAACTATAACCCCGCAATTATTATAATAACAAGAGATTGCGGTGTCTTACGTGTTGAACGTTTCATAGAGAATGATACAGAGAACGACGACCCAATGGAGGATTCTCATGAGGTTAGAACAGCAGAGAAGGTCAAATCGCATATAGAGCAGGGAATATTCTATGCTTCTTCTCCAGCAGTGGAGTTCAACATAGGACAAGAGTATCCTAACGACATAATTTTAAATGCAGTTAAAGAAATATCGTCGGAAGTGCTCAATTCAAGGTCTGAATATTTACCTCAAAATTCGTTATCAGTTAATGATTATCTTACTTTGAAGACTAATGTACTTGAAGAGCTCTTGCAATTTTGTTTCTATAATTTCCCAGACTTAGAAAATGATATAGTGCCTCAAGTAGTGAGCTCGTTAGAGAAAGTTAATGCTGGTTTACAGTTATGGGATTACATTTGCCAGGATGTAACAAAATATCCCAAATTTATTAAACTTCTATCTGAAATAATTACAAAGCTGAAAGTTGTTCAAGAGGGTAGAGATGAATTAGTAAAGGTTTTCTTTACTGAAAAATTAGAATATATTAATGAAATCTTGACCGAATTCATGGACTCACTCTCAGCTGCAGATTATAACTTGGATGATTTAGTGGATTTAGTGGTGAAGACGGTTTACCATGGGGTTTATGAGCACGAACAGCTGTATGTTGTCACAAAGGGAATTCTTCCTTTCAGGTCTTGGATATTTAATACTTTTTTGATATTCAAAATAGCTCAATTGTTCAGTAGGAGATATAATGGCGAAGCAGATGATGTCACATTGATAAATGATGCACAAAGGAGTAACCTTGTCAAACTCAGTGAGCTATTATACTACTTTACTACCGGCGCAATAACATTCATGCAACAAAATCAGTCATCCGAGTCTCAGTTAGATGAATATTTAAGGTGGTATGAGAAAACGAAGATTCAATGGATAAAAGCATTAATTTCATATGGATGCAAAGATCATGCGTTGGATTTGGCAGAAAAATATAAAGATTTATCTTCGTTATCTTTTATTCTCGAATCGGAAAGACAGCTAATTGTTGGTAAGTTTGGAGATGATAGTTTAGAGTATCAAAACTTGACATCAAGTTACGCATACTACTTGCACAAGTTTGAGTATGATTTTGCCTCAAGTCTTTTCGACCATTATCTTAGCAATGATGATATCCAGCCATTATTCATTGGCGTTGACGAGTATAAGAGCTATGTTAAGAAGTATTTCAGGTTGAATCCTAAAAAGACATCCAGTATTTCTTGGATTCAAAGCTTAGTGGATGCTGAATTCGAGGATGCCGCTGAAGCTTTGTTTGATTCCACTGTTGAGGCGACAGAGGAGCTTGTTCTGACCAAAGAAGTAAAGTTGTCATTGGCCAAGCTTGCCGCGGTTGCTGCTATAAACAAGAGCGATGCCATTTCACAAAGTAAGAAGGTTGAGTTAAAGACTGAGACCGAAAAGAGATTGAAAAAACTTCTGATAGAATCAGACCTTATTGAAAAAATAAAGAAAATCGCTGGTACTACTATCAACTTTAATATGGAATTTTTCATTAAAAATTTTACTAATGTCAAAATTGAAGATAAGTATAAAAAGTCTGTGATATCACAGTTCTTCGACAATTTTACACAGGAAAGGGAGTTATCTGATAGCGATTTGATATCTTTATTAGTATTATTGAACCCCTCGGGCGAGTTCGCGTCTGTTTTCAGCGATGCGCTAGTAGTGAGCTCATTCGAAGCCGATGAAGCCTCTTGCAGGAGCCAGACTGCACGTATATGGATAAGGTTGTTGTCATCGACCGATGACTGGCAAACTATTTCCCTTTCAAAAACTGCACCCGATGAAGAAATCAAAAAAATTCTTCACAGCTCTGTATTAGCACACACTATGAAGTCACTCGGCCCATACTCAAAGGCCTACGTGGTATTAGATGATGTGCTTTCGGGGAAAAGCAATAGTGCGATAGACCAGCTTCAGCTGTCACACTCTGATGCATTCGAGAAGGCGGAACTTGAAACATTGCGGACTTATATAGAGCAATGCGACCTCAAAAGATGGGTCCAGGCCGCAAAACTGGAGTTCCAAAAACCCTAACTCTTGAGTACTTTCTATAGCATATATCGGTAGACATAATAATAGTATTTTCATTCGTTGTACGCGCTTTCCTCCGGTTCTTCCTCACTGTAGAACTCCTCTTCAGACTCTTCTTCCTGATCCTTGTCCAACTTAATACGCACCAATCCCTCTGGTAACGGTACACCTTCATTATAGTCCTTGTCTGTATACTTGAGTAGCCCCATCGAAGCCAAAGAGACTGATTTTATAACATTTTGCCAGTTGGAAAGAACTAGGGCAACGCTTTCGGTTCCATCTGCCATTAAGTTCAACTTATCTTGAAGTTGGTCGAGCTGATCCGTCAACACAGACGTGAATCGTTTTATTTCATTGAGGTTCTCCAATTCACTTCGCTTCTCCGTTATCTTCTGTTGTATGTGACTACTTTTCAATACCGTCTTTCTATCCATCTCGTTTGAAGTATTAAGTATTTATTTATGAGTGCGCGACTATTTCAATACATATATATATATATCAACAAATATGTTTACAAATAATCGATCTCACAATTTTGACTTTATAAAATTGATTAATAGTTTTGGGTTGGTAACAGAAAGTATATTATTTGATTAAACCAGTTGAGCAGATTGTTGTTATGGCTAGACCGTCAGTCAATTCGCAGTTATTGGTGGATCTCGCTAATTCCAAGCAGTCACAGAGACGGAGTGAGTGGTCTGCACCTCCATCGGCGGCTGATTCAGAGGCAGATGATGAGCGTCACAAGGAGGCAACGAGCCTGGAGCAGTCCAGACAGGTGAAAAAAGACCAATACTACAATATAGAGCTCATAAGAAAGAAGTATGCTCTTCAGAACCAGTCGTTGGCGAAAAACAACTCTTTGATGATGAGCAGAGTGTCAGACATGGAGGCAAAAATCAGCGACTTGATCAACGAGAACATGAAGCTCCGGAAGAGCAAGGCGTTCCTGGATGAGAAGCTGAAGAGCTATTTGGAGAGCGCGCTACAAACGATCGAAAATGGGGTCATCGGGAAGTTTGCTGAGATAGCCCTGTTTTTCAGCAGCGTACGAACAAGCGAGGGTTTGGCAACAAATCCTCTGATGGAGTTCTTTCAACGCATACTAGATTTCGATCCGCAAGTGACCTCCACCCCTACACATGACCACAAAATTTACGGCGAGCCATCCCCTTTTGACCAGGGAGCAAATTTCGCATCTACTAGTTCCAGGGGTGATACATTTGAATTACCTGATAGCCATGTATCGTTAAAAGCCAAGAGGATGGCGCCAAAAAAGCTGTTGCACTGCGTTCACAAAGAAGCACATTCTTTGCACGACGAGAAATCGCCTGAGCCGGTTAGCTCAGATTCTATACCATACCCAAGTCTCGATATTCCTCAGGCAAGGAAGGTCCAGAAGACGCCAGAAACTGAGCCAGAAGAAGAAAAGGTTGACCAAGTAATTGCACTCGGAGCACACAAGGAAAACGATGTGCATTCTACTCACGACCCACAACACCAAGGATTTTCTGTTTATAAAGACACGGTCGCTCCAGAGCAGCCAGAGACTGCCCTTAAAATGAAAAGGAAACATGGTCGGAAAGGAAAAGTGGGCAGACCCAAGAAAACCATAGATGTCGGCCAATCAAAAGAAGAGCCAGAAAATAACAAAGCAAAGGAGAGTACTGAACTACAGACCCAGGTTGCTAACGACCCTATGATTAACGAACCAAGTGAGGTGACAAACGAGCCCAAAAGTACTCCGATTGCAGGTAATGTTCAAAAGACGAAAACGACAAGAAAAAAGACAGAAAAAAGTATAGCAAAGAATGATGCTAAGTCTACTGCTGATACTGTGGAAATACCTAAGGAATTTTTGATGACTGATAGCCCTAAGCAGATAGACACACAAGGGGAAGAAGAAACAAAGAGTGAGACCTTTTCAAGAGAGAGCTCAACCGAAAGCCAAAATCAGTTAAGTAGAAGGCCAGCCAGAAGCAGAAAGAATGTAAGCTATAAGTGGCCCTCGCTATCTAAAAAATTAAGAAGGCCTTCGGAGAAATTAGTTGATGCAATAATACCTAATGATACGCAAAGTGATATGATGATAAAACAAGAAGATGATAACACTCAACACGGAGGAAATCAAGAGAAAGAGAACGTTGAACCGGAGCGTAAGAAGCAGAAGAGAAATCCATTAATGAATGTTACTAATGTCGCTAATAATAATAATAATAATAATCTTAAGTTGGGCAAAGCATCCAATGATATGAAATTGAAGGAGTTTTCTGAACTGATGAAGAACAAGGTAAAAGATGCTTCTGAGAAAGAAAATAGTGAGTTCGAAACAAGAGAAACAGATGCTCTATCAATTTTCGATTTCCCTGAAATAAAACCAACCAGGAAATATAGAAAGGAGAAACATAATGTCTTGTGAGACAGGTGAGTCTTAATATTGACCACAACTGTTATTAATAGCTATTTAATTCCAACACTTAATAATTAATGTATTTGACTAACATGATATGGTATTGGACTATACACTCATTTTCATTTTTATAGCAGGATATGGCTCGTAGTCTGTTATTTCGAAGTCTTCAAACACAAAATCATCAACTGATTTAATCTCCGACTTTCTACTCTCTTTAATGTGCAATTTAGGGAATGATCTAGGGGTACGGCTAATCTGCACCTTGATGGCATCGATATGGTCGAGGTACAAGTGACTATCACCCATAGTATGTATGAATTCACCACAGTCCATATCCACAACATGGGCGATAATTTTTGTCAATAACGCGTATGAAGCAATGTTGAAGGGAACACCAAGACCCATATCACAAGACCTCTGATACAACAAGCAGGACAACTTGGGTCTTTTCTCGGTCTTTGCCTGCTTAGTGTTCGAGCTGTCAGGAGTATCGGAGGGAAAGCTAACATAGAACTGACAGAATACGTGGCATGGAGGAAGTGCCATCTTGGATAAGTCTGGTGGATTCCAAGCTGACATGATGATCCGTCTATCGTAAGGGTTCGTTTTCAATCTGCGGATCACTTCATTCAACTGGTCATACCCTTTGCCAGTATAGTCTGCGTCGCAGTCCACGTATTCAGCCCCAAAGTGTCTCCACTGGAAACCATACACGGGACCCAAGTCGCCCTCTCTGCGATGTGACAATCCGATTGAGTCCAAATACTCTCTGGATCCGTTACCTTCCCAGATTTTGACACCCTTCTCGGTGAGCTTCTTGGCGTCGGTACAGCCATTAATGAACCAAAGGAGCTCGTGGATGATTCCTTTACAATATACTCTTTTTGTAGTTAATAGTGGGAATCTGTCATCTGAAAGATCAAATCTTAGTTGGGGTGGAGCAAATATAGATTTGGTCCCTGTACCCGTACGATCAGGCCTATGCTCACCTCCGTCGATAATCCTTTGGCACAAGTCGAGATACGCCTGCTCCTCTAAATTTGATGGTCCTGTCATGTTATAGTCGGTAACTTATATCTTCTACAAACCTTGGGACATAAATGATAGCGAGACGCGTAAATAGTATGAAAAATTCCAAAATACGGCCACATGATCTACGAACCTCCGCCATCCTAGACTCAGCCTGAACGCCAGGCTCTACACTATTTATATGCTTGATATGCTTTTGAAAATAACTTTTATTCTTTAACTACCTAGGGCTATTGTATATGTACAATTCAGCACTCGAGAGTGGAGACTTATTTCTTCTCACCGAATACAGCATCAGAAGCCTTCTGAGTGTTGGACTTGTCTTCGTTAGAGGTGTTTCCTCCGATGACGCTGTCAACAGTTCCAACCACAGAGTCCTTGGCCTTCTCCAATGTGCTCTTTTGAGAGTCAGGCTTGACCGAGGAGGAAATTTTATCACTAATATCTTGACGACCGGTATCAGACATGTTTTGTTAAATGTTAAATGTTAATTGTAACTACTATAGAAATGTTCTAGAGGTAGAGAAGGACTCAGCTATATATATACTCCAGGACTAGCAACTGACATGTGAAATTGCATGCCTGTAAATTTTTGGTCCCCAGCGAGAGCAACCTTAGAAGTTCGCTGACTCTCATATTGCACTTGCTATAGATTAGATTGCTAAGCGAACGGTGGGGACGCTAAAGCCCTGCCAAGCATCCCGGTAAAGTAGAAGTTACCTCGCTAGAACACGTCACAGTGTTTGGTGCGCAGTGCAGCAAGTAAGGCGCTAAAGTAATGATTAGTTGACTAAGTTCCTTTGCAGACTTCGCAGGGTGAATCACATTAGATGAGCCCACGAAAAGTACCTGAACCACTTAGGCTCAACTAGAACACATGTAGCATCTGCAATGACGGTAGGTGGCAGGACACCATCAAAGGGAAAAGTCTCCACCTGCCCGTCAATCACGACTTTCCTGCCCTTGGCTTCGGACACTTTGGCTCGCAAGACCAACGTACTCTGGGGAGGCGCCTCATTCCTAAAGTTTATGGACAACTTGGCCGTCACGCCTCTGTGAGAGGGAAGGAAGGGGAAGCCACACCCGCAGAGCCCCTCGTCCAAGATCGTGGATATTACTCCGCTATGTATTTTGCCGTCAGACCCTACTAGCTTTTCACCCAAGTGGTAGAACGATGTCATCTCCCGGTCCTTCTTGTTGAGAAAAATTATTGGGTCGAGTTCATGGAGCTGTTTTCCAAAAAATATGCCTGTGCCGACGTAGTTGTCTTTGTGCTGTTCGGGGAAGAGACGGCTGCTGTAGTTCTTTTCTTGATCTATGTCTGTCTCGAGCTTCTGGAACTCATTTGAACTCTTCAACTTTTCCGCTACCTCTAGGTTTATATGTGTGAGTCTGTTATCTTTCCCAGTACTCTTTCTCCACTCTTGTGGAAACACAGCTATTCCGGCGCCGAGTGCAACCAATGCCGAGCTGAACCTGACTATCCCTCTTATCATCTCGGTGTGTCTACGGGCTCTTAAATTCAGATAAAGGGCCTTAATATTAATTTTTTGGGATCATTGAAAGATTTCCTGTACACTATACTATGGTTCCAGGATGTACCAGATTCACTAACAAACGGTGATTCTGCCCCATATCACAGAGAACAAGAGCAATGGTGCTTACGGGAGCACTGTAGTTATCTTTATGTCTTTCTTCTGTAGCACAACATTCTTTTCGGCCTGTTCGTTAACCCCATATGTATCTTGATCTGCCCGAAAAGAATCATTCAAGATATAAATCTAAGAAAACGGAAGGAAAAGGCCATCTCTACAAACAATCTCAGCTTTATAACCTTGAAAGCATCAGAGACACGATACACCGAGGTCAGGGTAGCTCCGAAAACACCGGAAAGAAGAAGATTGAGGGCAGGAATCGTCTTCTGGTAGTCAGTCTCTGAAACGCGAAGCTACCTAAAAAAAAGGTAGGACGTATGGAATCATTCGAGACAAACGGTAAGATTAATTAATGGTAAGAAAAAGGATATGTCTTCAGGGGGGCGATTCAGCAAAAAGTTCGGGTCGCTAGACAAAAGGCGAAGAGGAATCGGCGGAACGATATACCCTATAAACAGTCTTAGTGGAACGCCAGATGAGGGATCGAAACCAGGAACACACACAATCAGATTCGATGAGGACAAGACAGAGGCGGATGAAAAGCTAGAGGCTCAAATCAAGCAGTCGGAGAGGTTGAGGAAAAATATTGAACGGGAGATCAACAGCTTTGATAGTCATAAAGAGCACCAAAGCATCTCAGTGCGGTCAGTGAAAGGACGACTAGTGACATTTAGCGAGGAGCTGTGGAACGATTCAAACATAGAGCCTTTCGAGGTGTCCATGGTTGACTGTCTGGGGAAGGTCTTTGAGCTGAACGAGCTGGGCGGGTTGACAGTACGAATTGCCTCGAATAACGAATACATTATCATCAAAAAGGCTTCGTCCTATGTGGCGGTGGTTGATGGAGAGATGGAGTATAAAAACATATATTTCAGCTCAGCAAGAAACGCATTTTTAATTGAACTCTCTGGAGGCGGCTATGTACATGCGGAGTATGGTTCCGCTGATGACGCTTTCTACGGGTTCTTCTGCCACTCCAAGAAATGGATTATGAATCCTCCAAGCAGAGTCGTAGAACACTCGTTCGAAGAAAAGCTTTCAAACGTCCGAGATGACAGTAAGAATAGTGCAGAACTGAAAGTGGCGAAATCATTAGGATTCCCTACTGCCTCACCGCTGTTGATGTACGGCAGAACAAGGTCAGCGAGTAGACGACATGGTTTCTCGCCAGGCTCATACGATGAGTCAGACATACCTGATTCAGACGTTGTTAGTATCAGGGACGAGAATCCTAAAGCATACGAGGAAGCAAAAGATCTATTCAAAGGCGAATTGAAGTTCAGATTCAAGGATAACAAGGTTTTCAGCATTGCATTTTCTGACTTCAAGACACTTTTCAATAACGAATGGATTAATGACACACTTATTGATTTTTTTATCAAATATGAGGTAGAGAAAGCGATATATGAACACAACATTTTGTCTGAAAATAGCATACATGCATTTAATTCTTTTTTCTTTACAAAATTGACATCAGGAGAAGGGTCAATAGAATCTATAGATTATTATGCAAATATAAAGAGGTGGTTAAACAAACTCGACTTGATGAGCTACTCTTATTTGATAATTCCTATTAATGAAAAATTGCATTGGTACGGTTGCATTATAAAGGATTTGCCTAAATTATTGCAAAGCGCTTTGAAAAGAAACAAACTGTCTCAGTCATCCGAAAAGGACTTATCAGAAACAAAAGAGGACCTACCTAGTTTGTTAGAATTGCTGTCTAATGGGTATGAGAACGAGCAAAGTACCAAGTCTTGTGCTGAAATATTTGTTTTTGATTCATTGCGCCAAAGACATAAGAATATACATGCACCTTTGAAACAGTTTATTATAGATTACTGCAAAGACAAATATGGCGTTGATATCTACAGCCATGAAATACGTATTTATTCTGCTCGGGTCCCCAAACAGAATAATTTTAATGACTGTGGGATTCATGTTATTTATAACGTTCGTAAATGGCTCTCTAACATCAAGGATTGCGAAAAGTTGTGGAGAGGCTTTAATCAGAATAGCCTTCTTCGCTCAATCTTTGTTGCAGAGGAGAGAAATAACTTACGGAAAGAGCTAAGGGACACATTGAGTGAGTTGAAAAAAGAACAGGCAGGAGACGACAATGGTAGAGACGACGAGGGTGAGAATGACGTTTCAGATGATGATATCAAAGTAATAGAGTTCACTCCTGCTTCCTTAGATGCCAACTCAGAGAAGGATAGGTCTAGGAAGAGCGACAACGAAGAACAACCTGAAGAAGCACAAAAAGTCGAAACACCTACGGAACCAGAGACCAAGAATATCGAAAAGGCCCCTGAAACACCGAAAAAATACGTTTCGCCCTCCCCTAGCAACAGAAAGAATGTTCTATCCAGTGAAAAGGTCATGTATCCAGACCTATTTCGAAAGTATATCGGAGTGAGCCCTACGTTGCCTTTGAAGAACAAGGAACTAGAGAAATTTTTCTTGGGCGAAAAGCTTCCAAAGTCACTAACAAGGCTCCTAAACCGACACTACACCCGTTTTGACAAGGTGAAAGAAGAGCACTTTAAATTCATTCGGGCTTTAAAAAATAGCCTCACCCACTTGGATCCAGAGAAAGATCAGCCGGCATTCCAGCGCGCCGTTGAGTCGTTCCTAAGAAACATACAGAGAGTATCATCGGACGAAAAGAAGTCTGCTCCAACAAGACCCAAGGATGAAGAGCTAGTCATCACGTACAGCGCAGATAACGAAGACATAAATCAGAGAGTACACGATCTCACGATCTGCAACGATTCTGACATTAGCGCCTCCCAAGAGCATTCAGCAGCAGATGACTCATTCGACCTAGCATTAGCTGAAAACTTACCGCTGTCTGGCCACATTTCCCGCTCTAAAAAAAGCCTACAGCTCTCTCGTGTCTCCGATAGCGCCCCATCAAGCGGTACAATTGTGTCCTCCTCTGAAATTCTACACGACAGAGGTTGGGGTGGCAACTACCATAATCCCCAAATATTAGATACTTGTCCCGATTCTGGTCAAAAAGAGGGTTCTAAAAGAAGAAAGATCGATATTGTCACTAGAAATACGTAGCATTAGGTATTTCGTTTGCATTTCGTTTATATAGAATCGTTTTTATACACACCAGGTCCAATTGACGATTTTGTGTCTTCTTCTCAAACACTATAAAACATTATAAGGTTTGGAAGATTAGTAGTAACTGATTAATATAGTTGATAATAATGACCAATCCACCAGCATTACCCCCTAGAGAAGAAGATGGAAACTCATCGGTCAAACGTGTTCTGATTGATTATTCCGATGCGGGCACAGAGGTCAAGCGACTAGGCGAATCAGCAGATCCCACGTATGATGTCAACGATAGCGTGTCAAAGATTTTGTTGATGAGACAGTTGGAATTGTACTCTTCAAGGTCATTGAATGAGTCTTCAGACTTGTTTGTACCCAGCGAAGACAATGAGGCCAGCATAATCGATAAGGTGCAAGAAATCAAGTTTTCGTTGACAGAGGGAGAAGACACTGATGAGGTTAACTACTGGAGCACATTCGTCATCAACCGACCAGAAGACTTGTTCAGCGACGCATCTATCACAGAGCTAGAGAGTTATCTTGCCCGCGGGATCCCAGAGAGATTACGTCCATTGGTTTATCTCAAGCAGCTACAGATCAAGCAAACTATCAAAAAGGAGGGCTACCAAGAGCTCTTGAAGAAAGCGAACAACAGTTCTGAGTTGCATATGCAGCAGATTTTTATCGAAAACTTTCCTATAGAAAAAGGATTGAAGGATGTGTTGAGGGTGTTTGCGTACTACACGAACGAGGTGATATCGAGGAATTTGGCTAAGCTCGACTCGATCAACGGCGATCTGGCATCCAACTTTTCCATCACCGAACACAATGTGGCTCCTAAGAACTTTGTGATTTACATCGGAAGGCTTCTCTCCACTCTTCCTAACTTGGAGAACGAGGAGATTTTCTTCCTTTTGTTGAAGTTCAACAAGATTTTTATTTCCTTGAGCAAGGACGAATTTTTGTACAAGGTGAGTCGTTCTTTGGAGGACACTCTTCCTGATGTGTTCTCTCATGTTTCCAAGCAAGGATTCAACTTCACAGCATTCTACAAAGGTGTCATTTTCACGTTTTTGGCAGACCAGATCTCCTCTGAGCCTTTACTATTGAGCATTCTTGACTTTTTTGTTTTCGAAGGTTTTGACTTCCTCATTCGAATTATACTAGATGGTTTCAGCTCCAACGCTGAAAAGATACTTTCACTCGAGGGTGATAAGTTGTCTAGCTTCATACATTCGACAGACTTCTTCTCCTCTCTTTTCACTGAGGATGGGCATTTGAAGCAAGAAGTCCTCCAGATTGAGCCTAATATTATCAAGTATGAGAATGAGTTTTACTTGCTACATGCAAACTCTTTGAATGCTAACGACCATGAGTTAGCGAACTTGAAAGAGGTGAACGACGATCTTGTTGTCAAAATAAACGAGTTGAGGCGCCAGATCGAAAGCTTGAAGGAAACACATTCCGAAATTTTTGGCCAAGCCGACGACTATTATACTCAGTTGAAACTGGAACAGGAAAAGAATAGACAATTGGCCAAAACAAAGTCAAACCTCATTGAGAAATATGAGAATTTAAGTATGAAGGAAAATGTGAAAAATACGATAAAAGCTAATGAAGAGTTTGCTTCTAGAAATGCAGATCTAGAGAGACAGCTAGATGCTTTGTCCAAGTCTATAGAAGAGAAAAAGAAAAAGCTAGCTAAGAGTGGTTCTCCAAAGTGAATAGTAAATATGTTCATACTGCATATATGTATTATGCTAATGAGATTATGATAATCGTTCGATATAAAGCATTAGTAGACTATATAATACTAGAATTTAGAGACATAATGACAGAATATGCTGGACATTCCCAGCACAAGGTAGCAGTTGTTGGAGCGGGCCTAGTAGGTTGCTTGGCTGCAGCAGCATTTAAGAAGAAGGGACATAGTGTTACCTTGTTTGAGTTAAGGGATGATCCTGCGGAAGTAGGGAAAGAAGAGAACTTAAGATCGATAAACTTGGCAGTGAGTGATAGAGGTATAGAGGCAATGAAGTACGTCGACCCTAATCTAGCAAATGAGATCATGAAGAAAACGATTCCTATGAAAGGACGGATGATCCACGATGCCAGTGGGTTGAGACAGGAGTCGCAGGAGTACGGGCTTTTTGGGGAACATATCAATTCGATCGACCGGTCTTACTTAAATGACGTTTTACTTGAACTATTGAAGGGAATGGGTGTTGAGGTTTTGTTCAAGCACAAGTTTTTGGGTGTCCACTTCAAGCCCACGGGCAAGCCAGTTTTAACCTTTAGGGATTTAGCAGCCGAAGGTGAAAAGCATTTGAAGAAAGAGTACGACTTCGTCATCGGGGCAGATGGAGCGTATTCCCAATTCAGGTACCAGCTCCAGAAAACCATGAGGATGAACATAGCACAGGAGTACATTGACATGAACTACCTTGAGCTAAAAATTCCTGCTGGACCTGAGGGCAGTTTTGTGATCGATCCCAACCACTTGCACATATGGCCAAGACACCAGTTCATGCTTATTGCGCTTGCAAATAAGGATGGGTCGTTCACCTCGACCTTTTTCGCTCCTAGCGCTGTGTTTGCCAGCTTCGATACTCCCGAGAGCTTTTCAAGCTTCGTGAAGCTCAACTTCCCGGACGCCTACGACCACATCGGGAAACTGAGCCTAGAGCACTCGTTCAAGCTGAATCCGGTGTGTTCTCTCATGCAAGTACGGGCGTACCCCTACCACAACCCCCAGGGAAATTGCATCATCCTCGGCGACGCTGCTCACCTGATGGTCCCTTTCTACGGCCAGGGCATGAACTGCGGCTTCGAGGACGTGCGTGTGCTTATGGAGCTCGTTGACGCAAACCATGGAAATGTATACAAGGCTGCTAGGGCATACTCCGACGCCAGAAAGGACGACTTGGACGCCATCTGCAAGCTTGCCTTGGACAATTACTACGAAATGTCGTCCAAGGTCACCAATGCTCGCTACCTCTTCAAAAAAAGACTCGACTACTTCCTCGGCAAATACTGCAGCGGTAGGTTTTTCCAATGGCTACCCATGTACACCATGATATCCTTCAGAGCTGATGTTCCCTACTCAAGAGCCGTTAAAATCGCTGCAAAACAAGACAGAATCCTAAACCTCATCCAGCTCTCTTCTATCTCTGCTGCTGTACTCTATGCTACTGTCAAGTACTCTCATATCCTCCGTAGATTAGCTGATAAATAGATTCGATTACTGCTATATACTTCATTTAGGTAGTGCTCTGACAAACTCATTTTTCACAGCTTTTCACCATTTGAGCGAGTGTTTGAGCGGGCAAAGTAAAAAAATTATCCAGTGCAAAAAATTTTATGACCAAGCGACAAGGATCTTATAGTTTGGATCATTATATAAGGATTAGGAACTAGAGAGACTTATATATGTACTAGTAAGACGGTATAGAGGTTCTTGTGAAGCTGAAAGTTATTTGAGAGGGAAAAAAAAGGGCTCGATAGCGTTACATTTATAATGTTGAGAATAGGAATCAAAAACGCTGCCGTTAATGCTAAGGTAAGATTATCCGGAAGTCAGGTTATCGGCGGACGTTTCATCAGTGGAAGTAGTCACTTAAGGAGTGAGAACCCCCAGTCGCCTTTGAAAGTTTTTTTTGAAACATTTAGATCTGAAGTGAAGAAGTCGTCGGAGTTGAAAGAAAACATCAAGGCATTGCAAGATGAGACAGGAAGAGTAGCCGACTCGGAGGCGTTCCGCAAAGCAAAGGAAGCGTTCGACAAGGCACAAAAGGGAAGTTCGGCGGCAGGAAAGGCTGCGAAAAAGACTGCGAACATAGTTGGTGGCGCCGCATATAAAGCATGGGATTCAGACCTAGGTAAAGGTATCAGGACATCGGTCAAGACAGGAGCCGATGTGGCCGATAAGGCATTTGATCCAGTCAGAAAAACGGAGACATACAAGAACTTTTCCAAGGTGATTGACGATGGGTCGTCGACTTCATACGGAGGCTTTTTGACCAAGGAGCAGAGAGAAGAGTTGAGAAGACAGGAGCAGAGAGATAGAAAGTGGAGACCCGTCCAAGAAAACGAGAACGCCGGTAACGCATTGGTTGCGACCGACAGTAAGCCTACTGGCCCTGCGTTTTCTGACCGCTGGGAGGCGTTTAAGCAGAACTCGCCCCTAGGCAGAGGCATTGTGCGCTTAAAAGAGAAGTGGGACGACTCAGAAAACGGCTTGATTTCGCTTGTAAGAACCATCATAGAGAAGGTGTCAGGTTTTTTCGCGGAGACCGAGCAGGCCAAGGTTATCAAGCAGTTTAAGCAGATGGACCCATCTTTCAGAGTGACTGACTTCACCAAGACTTTGACGAACTACATAGTTCCCGAGTTGTTGGACGCATTTATCAAAAACGACGAGAAAGTATTGAAGGAATGGTTTGGCGAGGCCCCATTCAACGTGTGGAAGGCGAACAACAAGCAGTTTGTGCAACAAGGCTTGTTCTCCGACGGTAAAATTTTGGACATCAGAGGCGTAGAGATCGTCACTTGTAAAAACTTGCAGCCTAACGACACTCCAGTCATCGTCGTAAGCTGCAGAGCCCAGGAAATCCACTTGTACAGGAACATAAGATCGGGCAAGATCGCTGCCGGAACGGAAGACCACATCCAGTTGAGCACCTACGCCATGGTATTCACCAGAATTCCCGAGCAGTTCGATAATGAGATCACCGACGGTTGGAAGGTGATTGAATTTGCCCGTGGTGGATCAAGACCATTCCATTGATCAGAACTGGCCCCATTGACGTGTGATGAGTTATTTGAATATAAACGAATGGTAGAAGAGACAAATCCCTCTTTTCATATTTGGTCATGCTTGAAAATAATCAGCACTATCTTTATAATCTTTTGTATATAATTAATGAATGTACTACATCTACTTAGAATAACAGGTCTTTCCAGTTTCTTTCCACTAAAGGGCGACCTCCATATGCTCTAAAAGATGCTTTTCTCTTATAGCTCGCTAGGAACCTTCACATTTGCCAAATATCGGCAACCCCTTAGCATCACTCTCTGTCACTCAGGTCCTTGCAATTGTAAAGTTCCAGCCCATGCAACGCTTCTATTCTTGAAATGGTGCTTTCTTCTGGTGGTATCAATAGAGGGACGATTTTGTGTCACTTTTTAAATAAATACAATCGGCCACGACAAAATGAAGAAAGATTTACCAAACTAACTGGCAAAACATTGACACAGGATTAATATCAGGTATCGCTGATCAGGATTGGACTTCATACTACATCAGCCATCAGGTAGATATATCCAAAGTAGAAGAGTCAGAATAATTTTGTGGAATGAGTGATAAGACCGCCAGTAAAAAAGAGGTTGAAGATGTTTTCAACAGATTGAAGCAGCAGCGAGCTAATCAAGTCTGTTTTGACTGTCCCAACAAAAATCCTACGTGGACTTCTGTGCCTTTTGGTATCATGCTATGCTTGGAGTGTTCTGCGGCGCACCGAAACTTGGGAGTTCACATTTCGTTTGTGAAGTCGTCGAATTTGGATTCCTGGCAACGGGTGCAGTTAAGAAGATTCAAGTTTGGAGGTAATCAAGTGGCACAGGAGTTTTTCCAGAAGAACGGAGGCTCCAAGTATATTAGTGGAAAGGGAGCAGTGGATATCCACGAGAAGTATACGTCACCCGTGGCGTTGAAATTCAAGGAAAAGTTAAAACAGAAGGCCGAAAAGGACGAGCAAGAACATCCTGGCGAGGTGACGTTGGAAGATGTCGGCGACAGCAGCTTGCTTGACAGCGATAAGAGCAACGAATTGTCGCTGGACGATTTTTTCAGCAACTGGACCAAGCCCATCGCGTCAACACCCAGTCCCTTGTCGTCTAGCAATGGAACTCCTAATATTTCCAGCGATGATCTTAGCGCTAAGAAGACCACAGCAGCGCCTCGCACCACCACGAGGTTGTCTAGTGGAGCCAATAACAAGAAGTCTATTCTCTCGCATAAGGGTAACGGGCCAAGAAACTCCCGGATCGCTAATAGAAGAAACGCAAAGGAAAAGGAAGAAATCGACTTTGACGAGATCGAGAAGAAGGCCAAAAGGGAAGCAGAGGAAGCAAAGGAGCTCTCCTATAAGCCCGAACCTACACCGCCAGTGGCGGCGTCTCAAAGCTTCGGCAAAAACGCCGAGGAAGAGACACCAGCGCAGGCCAAACCAAGCAGATTGTCTCTCAACAAAAAGGAGGGCAATGCTGGTGCTGTGCCAATTAAAGAGACCACACAGCAGTTCCAGAAATTGGGCTTTGGAATGACTGGTGGTGCAAACACTTCTGAAGAAACAAGATCAAAGACGTATGACGAAGTCAAGTACACCGGCCAGGTTGCGTCGAAATTCGGCACCCAGAAAGGTATCCTGTCGGACGAATATTTCGGTCGTGGGCCCAGGTTCGACGAGGATGCTAAGCGCGAGGCAAAAGAGAAGCTCCAGGCGTTCAACGGCGCCCAGTCCATCTCTTCCTCGTCATATTTCGGTGAAGAGGAGACTGCTGGACCCAGTAACTCGGCTAATGGCTTCGGGGACTTGGAGTCGAGCGCCAGGGATTTTGCATCAAGGTTCTCTGGCAACGCCAACCAGGATATCGACGTCTTGAAGGACGCGCTCGAAGACGGTGCCAACAAGCTAGGCTCCTACCTCAGAGACTGGCTTCGTTAGATGTCTGTCTCGTGCCGTGTGCCCGCTATGTGCGGGCACGCGTCCAGAGGAAAGCAAGAAAGTGTGCTACAGAAGGAGAGAAGTCGTACTTCTCTGTGCAAGGTCGTCCTGTCCTGGGAAGATGCGGTGGATGTGTTGAAGTAGAAATAAACAACTTGTGTATTATACCAACAGCCGTTTCCTGGCCCTGTAGCCCCTGGTGCGCGCAGCGTTCCTACGCTCTCCAGCGAGCCAAAGCGCTGCCCGGCTCGAGCCCGTCACGTGCGCAAGCTCCCGAAGCCGGTCGTGGCTCTAACGCTTTTCTGGCGAGTCTCTTACCCGGCTGTGATCCTCCGCCCGTTGCCACGGCGACGCAAATCCATTCGCAGTTGGCTGCCTTCCGTTTTTCGATTGTGTTCTGCACCCAGGAGTCTGAGACAGTTCAGCGATTACGAGTCGCAGAGCTCCCGAAGCATTAGACGCTTTCAGCCGCCGGCTCTGGCCACAGAACCCACCGCACGCCTGCAGCGCAGCTCTAGAAACTTCTCTCGAGTCATGCTATCTCAGCCCAGTGGCATCCAGGCGCCGCCACTGAAACAGATCTGGCGCGGTTTGCACAACCGGCTCTGCTCCTGTTCCGTGCACGCTCTACTGCTTGTTTTCTATGAACCTTTCCTCCCCTCCATTGAGGGGGGCGAGCCGGCGCTCATCGCTCCACTAGATGCCCAAGATGACGGGTACCTGTCGACGGCTGCAAAAGGAGCTATTCTCGGCCAGACTGAAAAGCAACCACACGGTGCCTTACTGGGCTCTGCGTCCTCTGCTAAGACGTGGGGCTGGGAAGAGCAGTTGGCGGCTGGCCAGCCGCCAACTGCTTACCTCGCACTGGCGTGCTTGGGTTTACGCGCCCGTGGCTACGTAAGCGCCTGTCCATGCGCTAGAGTAGCCGCAAAATCAGCCGCTGTCCTCGCAGTGGAATCCCATAGAACCCTGCTGTTGTCTAACCGCACTGCGCTATAAAAAATCCGTCCTGCAGAAAACCCTCGCGTCTTACCCCAGACGGGGTAATACTGGCCAGGTGACGTTCTCAATACGCTGCAAAACGATGATCATTGTTGTGTGACCAGTGTACATTAGCAAAACAAGAAATTCGCCAAACGCACCGGGGGGCTATCTTTCTCTTTTTAGGTGATTTTGGCGCTGCCCACCTTGCGATCGGCCTCCGAAACTTTCGTATCCGGCCATTCTACTATTTCTCTCTACGCAATAGCGCCCTGTAAGGAGGGGACAGTCTCGTATGGGGAACAATTCCTGGGGATCATACATGGCGTTGCTCTCCATAGTGGGACATTTAGGGACATGTATAGATACATATGGCGCCAGTACGCGGTATATATATATATATATATGGGGGCCCCAGTAACATGGCGGGGGTTATTCACGACGATCTGAGCAGAAGCATATAGCAGAAGCATATAGCAGAAGCACATAGATTTTGCTGAATAGACGATAGAAAAAACACTCTAGCAGCGAGCAAGCACAAAGACATGTCAGATATTAGCTCCATCGAAAAGCCCGCAGAGGAGCAGGTGAGCGGGGCGGGGGGTACATCCAAGGCCGGCGCTAGCACCTCTGGAGGTCTTTTCAACGACAGCGACAGCGCCAGCTACGACGAAAAGGGCATTCGCAAAAACAGCGGCGACGGCGGCGACGGCGGCGAGCGTGGCAACATCCTCTCACAGTACAGCGAGGCCCAGGTGATGCAGATGGGCCGCAACTACGCCGTCAAGCACGGGCTCGACCCCGAGTTGTTTGGCAGGGCAGCCGTGTTGGCGCGCTTGCCAGACGAGTACGAAACCATGGACATTCTCTCGGAACACGAGAAGGCGGGGCTCCGGAAAGAGGCCACCAAGAAGTGGCACGTGCCAGGCAAGTTGTTCCAGGTCATAGCGTTGGGGTCCATGGCGGCAGCAGTGCAGGGGATGGACGAGTCTGTGATCAACGGTGCCAACTTGTTCTACCCTACGCGGTTGAAAGTGAAAGAGTTGAAGAACGAAGACTTGATCGAGGGCTTGATCAACGGTGCGCCGTACCTCTGTGCGTCGTGCATCGCTTGCTGGCTCTCGGACGCCTGCAACAAGCAGATGGGCCGTAAGTGGACCATCTTCTGGACCTGTATGATTTCAGCCGTAACGTGTATCTGGCAAGGTTTTGTCAACACCTGGTGGCACTTGTTCATTGCCCGGTTTTTCTTGGGGTTCGGTATTGGTATCAAGTCGGCCACCGTGCCCGCGTATGCAGCCGAGTGTACGCCGAAACATATCAGAGGTGCGTTGGTGATGTTGTGGCAGTTTTTCACAGCCGTGGGCATCATGTTTGGATTCGTCGCCAGCTTAGCGTTCTACTACGTGCCTGACCGCGGCATTGCCTACGGCCTCAACTGGCGGTTGATGTTGGGGTCGGCTGCGATCCCCGCCATCATAGTGTTGTTCCAGATCCCTTTTGTTCCCGAGTCGCCTAGATGGTTGATGGGTAAGGACAGACACCAGGAAGCGTTTGAATCGTTAAAGCAGTTGCGACACGAGGAGATCGCAGCCGCAAGAGACTCATTCTACACCTACGTCTTATTAAGCGAGGAAGCTTCGTACAAAGACACCCCAACATGGAAGCGTATGATCGAGATGTTCACCATCAGAAGAAACAGAAACGGTGCCATTGGCGCGTGGATCGTCATGTTCATGCAGCAGTTTTGCGGCATCAACGTTATTGCCTACTACTCGTCTTCCATCTTTGTCAAATCTAGTTTCAGCGAGGTCAATGCCATGTTGGCGTCGTGGGGTTATGGTATGATTAACTTCGTATTTGCTATCCCTGCGTTCTACACCATCGATTCTTTTGGAAGACGAAACTTGTTGTTGGTCACGTTCCCTCTCATGGCCGTCTTCCTTTTGTGGGCCGGTTTTGGTTTCTTTATTCCTACCGATAAAAAATCTGCCAGAGTAGGTGTGATTACCAGTGGTATTTACTTTTTCTCCTGTGTATACTCATCGGGTGAGGGTCCGGTTCCCTTCACGTACTCCGCGGAGGCCTTCCCCTTGTACATTCGTGATTTGGGTATGGGCTGGGCCACCGCCACATGCTGGTTCTTCAACTTCATATTGGCCTTCAGATGGCCCAGAATGCAGAATGCCTTCACCACTCAGGGTGCGTTCGGTTGGTACGCTGCGTGGAACATAGTGGGGTTCTTCCTTGTCTTATGGTTCTTGCCTGAAACCAAGGGATTGACCTTGGAGGAGTTGGACGAAGTCTTCTCCGTCAGTCTCAGAGCACATGCGTTGTGGCAGACAAAGCACTTTTGGAACAACTTCCAGCGCTACGTTCTTCGCCGCAAGATCGAGCCTTTGCCTCCATTGTACAGACACCAGAAGTTGGCTGTCACTAACTCGGAGTGGCTCGATAAGGCAGAGGTTAGCCATGTAGAATGAGCATACGGCTGGTGTTTTCCATACTGTTAGCCTATTTTTTTCACTTCTTCTCCTTTTCCGTTGCCTTAGTGCTCCCAGAGGAGCCTGCTGAAGACCTTAAAAGAGCAATGAATCGAATAAAATCGTGTGTCTGTTATAAATACGTCGGTCCTCACCCTTTATCATTCCCGACTGGCACCTTATAATATCATCATCTTCTATCCTTTCGTCATTGGAATATCTATTTTAACGCCCTCTTCCGCGTTTGCATCTCGGTGCTCCGTATACGGCTTTTTGTCGCTCTACTCGTTAGTTTGGTGTTGAACTATATCTATAATTCTGTGAACAAATATATATTGTAATTGTGACGTCCATTATGCATCCTGCCCTCTTTCATCCCACCAGGTTCTTTGAGTAACGGCTCAACTTACCAGTAGCTTCCTGTGTAGTTCCACCCATCGATACGCTTGGTGTTCGCAGCCACCTTCACCGTGTCTTGAGCTGCAAGCTAGATACCTTGATAGGCGAAGCGAACCGTTGATGGGATTTTTGTGTCATTTTGATTTTGTGTCACAATTGTGATTTATCTTTATCTAACCTCGATCGGAAAAAAGCGAATATAAGTTTGTCCGTCGTAGTGCATTAAAAAAGAAGAAATTGAAGCCCTAAAAAAAAGGTATATACGCCAAAATCAGAAGAGCTCATAGGTGCTGAAGGGGTTCAGACAGCTAGTCGAGTGAAAACATTCAGCAAGACCGCAAAAGGCAGATATAATCTTCTACTCAGAAACACAGATAAGCGAAGAAGTGAGCCGGACGTTCAAATGTCGCTCCAAAAAATCAACAAACAGTACCTCGCGTACTTGTCGAAGTATCCGTTGCTCACGAAGTCGGTGACATCCGGAGTGCTAGCTGGGTTAAATGAGACCTTGGCGTCTTTGATTGCGGGAGATGTCAAGAGGGCCAAGGTTGGCAGACACCAAGTGCCCCATGTATTGAGCCCCAAGATCGTGACCATGGTGATATACGGGTCTCTCATCTTGACGCCGGTGTCGCACAAGCTCTACGGGATCTTAAACAGAGTCTTTGGCGGGCAAAACGTAACAAAGAAAATGAAGATCGCTCAGATAGCCGCGTCGCTCTGCTTTATCACGCCGACGTTGTCAGCGATCTTCACCACATGGGTTTCGCTCTTGAACAATTACTCCCCGTCGTTATCTGGTACTACATTGGCCGCTGAACTCGGTAAAATAAAGCGTGTTGCTGTTAATGGGTTCCGCACGGCGTACCCATCAATCCTCCGCTCGTCGCTCGTGACGTCGCTCAGCTGCATGATTGTCGCCCAAAACTTTCTTCAGCCAGAGTTGTGGGTAGTTTTCTTCAACTTTGTCTACTTCATTTTGGGTACCATCCAAAACACTAAGATCAAGATGCAGCGCAAAAAGTCTGAGAAGCAAGAGTAGATGGGGGTAGATAGAGCACACCCTTTGGAACCATCGTAGTAAGATTTCAATGCGAACTGAAAGCGGTTTCGAGGCCTGTCGATGGCTCATTGCGCCGCGTTCCTGAAATATCAACAGCTGTTTCTGCTTGCCACTGCCTGCGGCTGCTTTTCTGCGTTAGGAAAGGGAAAAGAAGCGTAGTCGAGAGGAAAGAGTTTCTTTTACTCCATATATAGCATAGTCGCACATAAATTATAATGTCCCTTAGCAAATCTTAAGCATTTTTACTCGGCATCATCACTTTGTATACACCCTCTGGTACCATTTGGATCTTCTGCCAAATGGACATTGTGGTGGGAGAGGGATTCAACAGAGCCTATCGGCTCGTGGAATTGTATGGGTTTCTGGCTATTTTCATCCCGAGATGAGACAAAATCTGGAGTTAAGTGATGTATATACAGGACAGCAATTGGGACCCTCCAATTATAAGTACATTAAGTTAAAGAAGAAAAAGGTAAAGACCTTGTGAACATATATAACAACACAAGAAGAGTGGGTATGCTTGCGAAACAGACAGCCAGTAGAGTGTTTGGCCAATTGAACCAGGTACGCAACATGATAACAGCGCAAGCTGTAGTTTACTCTCAACACGGAGAGCCAAAAGATGTGTTGAGAACACATAAGTACGATATTGACGACGATAACCTCGACGGAAACTCGATTGTGATCAAGACGTTGGGGTCACCCATCAATCCGTCCGACATCAACCAGATCCAGGGAGTTTACCCTTCGAAGCCAGAGAAAACGATGGAGTTGGGTACTGCGGAGCCATCAGCAGTGTGCGGTAACGAAGGATTATTCCAAGTGATCAAGGTGGGCACCGGGGTCAGCAAGTTCAAAGAGGGTGATTGGTGTATCCCCACGCAGGTGAACTTTGGTACATGGAGAAGCCATGCATTGTGTCTGGAAGAGAAAATGATCAAGATCCCCAACCCGGAGGAGTCTAAGGCCAGAGGCAAAGAGGGGCTCACGATCAACCAGGGAGCCACGATTCTGGTAAACCCTTTGACGGCCTACTTGATGTTGACACACTACGTCAAGTTGGAGCCAGGCAAGGACTGGTTTATACAGAATGGCGGTAACTCGGCCGTGGGCAAGTACGCATCGCAAGTTGGAAAGCTCCTCGGAATCAACTCGATCTCGGTCGTGAGAGACAGACCAAACTTCGAGGAGCTTGCAAGACAGTTGGTCGAGGAGAACGGCGCCACGAAGGTCATAACGGAGGAGCAGAACAACTCGCGGGAGTTCGGCCCCGAGGTCAAGGCGTGGACCAAGGCTACGGGCGGTGAGATCAAGCTCGGTCTCAACTGCGTGGGTGGGAAGAGCTCCGCCGGCGTCGCCAGGAAGTTGGCGCCCAACGGACTCATGCTCACGTACGGAGGCATGTCGATGCAGCCCGTGACATTGCCCACGTCGTTGCACATCTTCAAGAACGTCACGTCGGCCGGCTTCTGGGTCACACAGTTGTTGAAGCAGGACCTCGACTTGAAGCTCCGCACCTTAGCCCAGATCATCGACTGGTACGAGACTCGCCAGTTGAAGGACTCGCCTTCCCACCAGATCGTCTTCACGCCTGCCGAAGACTTGGCCTCCCACTACATCGAGGGTGTCCAGAACTCCAAGTCGGGCAAGCAGTTGGTGGTGTACGAATGAGCCCGGCCCCATGCTTATATACGTTTACATAGCCGGTGAATACACGCAAAATATCAGTCGTGTGCAGACCATGTATAACACCCCAACACCAGCAAATCGTGGTGTGCGCACGCCTTCTGCTCCCGGTGCGCGGCAGCGGTTCCGGTCCCTCGGCCATCTCCGAGTGCCGCACCCCAGGGCCGGGTGCGAAGCCCCATTACAGCGCCAGGTAGAAGCAAGGTATAAGTAAGGTCGAAGCAGCGACCTGACACGGCAAACAAACGTCCCCGTTGCCTCTCTCTGCGTCCTGTCTCTATCTCCCGGCTATGCCTACGCTGTAGACTCTGTTCCACCGAAGTACTGGGGTGAAAAATCATCATGGAACCGTCGGCGCGCACTTAAAAGCGCTCCAATGCCCAGTAATAGTGAATTTCCACCGCCTATGACAACTGCTTTCTAGTAAGAAAAGAGGTGTATCACATCACACGAGCTGTAACTATTACAATTTCCACCACTCCACTGTGTTTATACTCTTTGGTGTTCATTAAAAAAACTCTCCCAGAGCTTATCAGAGGAATATCATAGATAAGGTCTTTTTCTGTAACGGTTAGGGAAAATTTTTTCTTTGTTTTAACGTTAGCAAAGTATACACTGACGAAGTTTGCTGATATACAGCCGTTTGTTAGACCGATAAGGGATTAGAGGGTAGTAGTCAGAAGGACTCGAAAAGCAGGTTTCGCTCGAGTATTTTAAGTATATTTTTGTGTGGATCAGGCAGGTTTAGCACTGTTGATATCGCACCGATCCAGAAGCAGATAAGACGCTTTTTTGCCCGGTTTATACAAACAGGGACAGAATCTGGAGGGTAACCGGCTAGCAACAGCGGTAAAGGAATAGGGAGCATTTCCCCTGAGTTGCGCAGACTAATAAGTACGGGACTTGCAGCTATCGTTGCAGTCGACGCACAGAGTGAAGCGTTGATTTGAGTTGACTTGTTGACTTGTTGACTTTCCACGCGGGAAGAAACAGCAAAGAAAGTTCACAGAGATGTCCAGGGCGTTAGCGTCGAGCCATGTCTTGCTCGATGAGGGCATTGTTCCAGCAACGGTGGTGTTTTCGATCGAGAGCGGCAAGATCATCCACATAGAAAAAAGAGTTGTGGGCGAGTCCGATCCGTTGCTCAGAAGGTACAACGTGCTTCCCTACGACTATAGGGACGTTTCTCCGTTGGTTATCATGCCGGGGTTGGTTGATGCGCATGTGCACATCAACGAGCCCGGCAGAACAGACTGGGAGGGCTTCACGACGGGCACGCAGGCGGCAGCGGCCGGAGGCGTGACCACGTTGGTCGATATGCCCTTGAACGCCATTCCGCCCACCACCACAGCGGCCAACTTCAACCTCAAGATCAGCGCCGCGAAGGGTCAGACTTGGGTCGATGTCGGTTTCTGGGGCGGAATGGTCCCCGACAACTTGGAAGACTTGCGTCCCTTGATCAACATGGGTGTTCGTGGGTTCAAGGGCTTTCTCATAGAGAGTGGTGTGGACGAGTTCCCGGCCATCGACCCAGCGTACATCGTCAAGGCCATGAAGAAGGTGAAAACCCTCCCCACATTGTTGATGTTCCACGCCGAAATGCAGCCAAAGGTCGAGCACAGCGATGCCGGGAACTCGGGCGCCCAGTTTGTCATCGACAGCGAAGGCGCCGACGACACAGACGTCGAGGCCTGCGACCACGAGCGCTCCGCAAAGAAAATTGACAAGCTCGGCGAGAACCTAGCAGCCGAGGACTTTGGCATGTCGTCTTCGTTCATCAACAGGGCTCCCGAGCCCGTGGTCAACATGTTGTCCTCCCACAAACACCCAGCACATATCCACGAAGACTGCAAATTGCCCCACAACCACGCAGGGTCAATCGACCACTCGGTCTTGAGCGACGACCAGGCCACCGCTCTTGCCCATTCCCAGTTGTTGGCCTCTGTGGAACCGGCCCACGGCAAGTACGCCAAAATGGCAAATAACCAATACAGCAGAGAACTTGAACCTCCATTCACAGCAATCATGAACAACGAGTCTTCCCAAGACGAAACAACCCAGGCAAAAGACATCTCCTTCGATCCACCTTTGTCTTTGGCTCAAAAGAAGGACTCCCTCTTGGATGATATCGACCCGTCCTCCTATGCTTCTTTTCTTGCTTCAAGACCTGATAACTTTGAAACCACCGCTATAGCGGAGATCATAAACTGTTCTACACAGGAACCATCGGTCCCTCTCCATATAGTCCATTTGGCGACACACGAAGCCTTACCATTAATCAGTGCTGCGAAGGCCAGGAACCTACCTATAAGTGCTGAGACTTGCTTCCATTACTTGTCATTGTCGGCAGAGAGTATCTCTAACTGTTGTACACACTTCAAGTGCTGTCCACCTATCAGAACAGAGAGCAACAGAAAGTCTTTGTGGAAGGCATTGAGAAACGGCCTTATCACCACTGTAGTTTCCGACCACTCACCCTGCACACCCGAACTTAAAGGCCTAGAGAAAGGAGACTTCTTCTCGGCATGGGGAGGTATTTCCTCGCTAGGGTTCGGATTGTCTATAATGCACACCGAAGGTGCTAAGTTCAACCCACCAGTGACTTTGCAGGAGATCAGCGAGTGGTGCTCGTGGAATACAGCAAAGCAGGTCGGCATGGACCATTTTAAGGGTAAAATAAGAATGGGGTACGATGCCGATTTGATCTTATTCGATCCTAGAGTCGAGTTTTCGATTGCCAACGAGCAAACGTACTTCAAGAACAAACTTACTGCGTACGACGGAATGAAGCTCCAGGGCCGTGTGGTTGAGTCCATCGTCAGAGGTAACTCGGTGTACGCTTTGGGCCATGGCCACTCGGATATTCCTATGGGGAGGTTGATTCTCGAACCTCGCATCCGCTAGTTTTACTTCCAGCATTTCGTTTTCACTCGCACTAGTCAAATTCATCATAGATAGCTATTTTATGTACACATATCTTAGGTAAATATATATATATATATGTACGTATATTTCTTCATCATAAGCTGTACAGGATTAGTTCCGTACGTCTCAGCGTAGGGAGCTACACTTTTGAAAGTATATAGGCAAGCTAACTCTTCCTACTACAAACTATTACCATGTTTTTTCTTGTACAATCCCAAAGCATTAATAGGGAATAAAAATCTGTAAGATGGATATTCGATGGCACAACTGTGGTTGAAAATACCTTCGATATCCTCAAACTGCCACTCTCCATTGGGCTTCTGCCTCAGCATGAGAAATTTTATTCCTTTGACGATAGCCAGCTTTTTAGGATACTCAGCTAACATCAAGCCGATCAATGCCCAAGAAGTTTGAACGACTAACGATTTTTCGGTGCTGACGTACGAATGAGTTTCACAGGCCTTAAAGGATTCTGACCATCCTCCATCTTCACGCTGTCTCGAAATAAGAAAATCACATCCTTTACGAACAGCCTCGGAATTCATATAATTGTATCCAACAGTATATAATGCTTCCAATGCAAACATGCCAGCGTACGTATAACAGACACCCCAGCAACCATACCATGAACCGTCCTTTTCTTGACACTTCAATATATACTTAATAGCATGGTCAATTGCAAACCTCACCTGATCAGTCTTATACTTTGGATAATACTTTTGAAAATACGTCAATCCCAACACTACTGAGTCAGTACATTCAACATATGGGTACTCGACCATAATGTTGTTAAACACCTCAGCTGGGTTTATTAGCTCAAGTAATGGTGTTGTCCTTATCTTTTCATACGTAGAAAAAGATCCAAACTCGAAACTCCCGATATTCTGTAGCAGCAATAATACATCCACTGCATTATACAACCTCTTGTCATCTATCAAATTCTTAATATCACAGAAATTTGGGTGATTGCGAACCATGATAATTGCCTTAAGTGATTCAGCTGTACAGTCACTCACCGTATATCCTTGAGATTTCGTACTAAAGGGCCAACCCCCAACCCTTTTATCTCTGAAACTACCTTCCACACATTCTGAATCAAACTGAGACCTAACTAAGAATTTGAAGCCTCTGCGAATCATATCCTGATGCCTTTCTGAATTTTGTAGTCCTGCAACAAAGAAATATTGGATCATAAACGCAGTATCCCATACTTGCGAGCCATTCGTACCCATTACTGTCATACCCTGTGGGCCGTGGAATATTGTATGCCATAATCTCTCCTTGAGTATCTGAAAGTTCTTCGAATTCTTTCCCTCCTCCACATAGGTCACTATCATGTTAAAAGCAAAACTTATAGGTGCAATTGTTAGATAATCTGTATTGGTGTACTCTTTTTTGATCAACTCGTACAAATTCTTGTTACAGTATCTTAAAAGCCATTTGGGTCTTAACTTTTCATACTGAGCAGCAAAGTAATTAATAGCATTAAGCACACTTGTATGAGGGTAGTATAAGTCCACGCCGCATACCGTGTTTCTGTGCTTGGAGAAATCTATGTTCTTATATGGAAGCTGTTTTGGCAAATATATTTCCTCTCTGATTTCCTCTAGCAAAGGATCTAACTCACATGTAATCTTGTTAGACGACACGTAGGCTAATGGAAGATATATAGCTCTGGTATGAACCCACCATTTCGAAGGATGGATAGGAAGGTTCGAAGGTAACATCCAAATTTCTGGAGGAGCAGGATTTACTCCATCCCAGTCGTAAAGGTTCAAGATGGCAAGCCATGCCTTACCCCAATGAGGGTTGCCAAGGGCACCCCCTAAAGAGTGCAATTTTTGACGGGCTCTGACACAAACAGGATGGTCTTTCGACAAACCCAAAAGTCGAAGAATCACATAGTTCATAGTCGTTCCAAAACATGTAGACTTATCCACAGAGTGGAGACCCCAGCCTCCATCCACTGGGTGTGCCGTGTTAACAATATACCTGATTATCTCCGTTTTGACATGCTCTGGCACATCTATCTTACATAAGTATGAGGCTGCTATCCATCCTATAGTTAAAAACATTGGTCCCTTGTACTGACAAGGCACAACCCCTGAAGGCTCCTGTAATAAAGAATAAAAGTCTGCACCTTTTAGAGCCGCCTCCTCGGGTGTTTTGATATCAGAAGGTGGAGGAGCTGGAAAATCGTCCATCTTGAGTAAGTATTTAACAAAGTTAGATTGCGGTACTTTGTCACTCTCCTCCTCAGAAAGATACTGCCATGTCTCATGACCTAGATCATCAACATGTATCCTCCATCGCCTGGGATCTGTCTTGGGAAGCCCCAATTGATCTGAATAATACATTCTTGTAAGTATATATCTGTCTATACGAGAGCTCGTCTAAGGCATATGTCTTTTATGGAAGTTACACAAAATTACCGAGAAATAAAAAACTAAATTGTCGTGTAATAGACCAAAAAAACTCATCTTGAAAAACGTCTATCAAAACCCATCTCATACATTTTTCCAGTGGGTTAATTCATCGCCAAACCAGTAAGAAAACTAATATTTTGTAATAGTTTCTCTGGTTGTTTTAATAATTGTTGGGCATCAGTATGGCAAAGAAAAGGGTTCAAGACTTTGAAGACACCAAAGAACTGAACGCCATCAGTCATAATCTAGGAGCCACATCCAGTTCAAACGACCGAAAAAACCATGGTGGTCTTAACGGTCCACACGATCATTCTGGTTTTCAATCCTTGGGTTCAGTTGCAGCATCAGAACTCATAAGTAAGGATACATTGTCGGGAAGCGACGAGGAGGAAGATGAAGATGAAAACGCGGACGAAGAGACCAAGATAGGTGAAGCGAAGAATGAAGGACAAAGCCGAAACAAACGCCATAAAAGCCAGCTTACAGCAGAAGATATACAAGTTGCTAGAGAAACTGCAGAACTATTCAAGTCGAACATATTCAAGCTCCAAATAGATGAGCTCATAAAGGAGGTGAAGTTGAAAGAGTCTCATCTGCAGCTTATAGAAAAGGCTCTTCACAGATTGCATCACATAATTACCTGTATTCCTCTGAAAACTGACCTCTCTCTTTCCGAGGCTGAAAGCTATTTTAATTCAAAAAAGGTTGTGATTCCATTTCCGGATCCCAAGCCTACTAAAGTAAACTACAAGTTTTCATACCTTCCTCCAGAGGATGTCAATCTTGTTGGCTCTTTTGGTTTGAAGACAGCTACAGCACAGAAGCTGGGATCATCCATAGATATTGCTTTAACGATGCCAAGGGAATTATTTCAGCCAAAGGATTACTTAAATTATCGTGCCTTATATAAAAGGGCTTTCTACTTGGCATATATTGCTGATAACTTAATTCACTTGTCGAAAAAGAATGATTTACCTTTGAAAATAACATACCATTTTTTGCATGAGGATATTCTATGTCCCGTCTTAAAACTCGAGAGCATAGAAACAGATAATGAAAATCATCTTAGTTTCAGCAAAACTAGATGCTCGATAAACTTGATTGTTTCACTTCCCTTCAATGTATTTGATTCTAAAAAGATTCTTCCAGATAAGAATTGTATTAGAATTCAAACTGACTTGGAAGAACTCCCACCAACACCCCTATATAACTCTTCCATCCTTTCTCAGACTGCGTATGATTACTACTTGAAGTATCTCTACGCTACCAAAAAATCTACAGATGCCTTCAAGGATGCTTGTATATTGGGTAAGTTATGGTTAAAGCAAAGAGGGTTATCTTCCTCGTTCAATAATGGGGGATTTGGTCATTTTGAGTTTGCTGTTTTGATGTGTGCTTTATTGAACGGTGGAGGTATCAATGGCAATAAAATCCTTTTGCATGGTTTTTCTTCATATCAGCTCTTTAAAGGTACTGTAAAGTACTTATCAACAATGGATTTGTGCTCAGGCTACCTCAGTTTTTCAAGTGTTATAGGTGAAAATGTCTCCTCCAAATACATATCTGATGCAGATTTTGATGTTCCTACAATATTTGATAAAAACTTAAGATTGAACGTTTTGTGGAAAATGACGAAAGCTTCATACGAGATGTTGTGTAAACATGCTACAGACACCCTCCACTTACTCAATGATGTGGTGTATGATAGATTTGATCCAATACTATTACAGAAAGCAGATTCCGAGCTTATGAGATACGATTTAGTTTTGAACCTTACGATTCCTGAAGACTTATATGATTCCTTCAATGCCTTGGAAAAGATAACTTTTTTAACATTCGATAATTTCTTGAAACACAAATTGTACCGAGTTTTACGAAATGGCTTGGGAGATAGAGTAACTCAAATTAATGTTAGAAATGAGAAATCTTTTTCGAACTTCCCGTTATATAAAAGGAAATCAGCAAATTCAAGCTCCGTTTTCAAAATAGGTTTGATTTTAAATCCCGAAGAATGTGATAAGCTTGTCACTAAAGGACCAAATAATGATGACGAAGAGGCCGGTAGAAGATTTAGATCTTTCTGGGGCTCTTTAGCATCATTGAGAAAATTTAAAGATGGTAATATTCAACATTGTGTTGTATGGAACCCTTCTCAAGGTACCCCGCTAATTGTGAGTATAATCCAACATATTCTTAATCATCACTTACACGAAGAGGCTTCTCAGCATTTAAGCTTTGATGTGCAAAGCTTGGTATCAAAACTACCCATTCCTTTACTTCCTTCTGCACATTCACAACTGGTTCTTTCATTCACTAGCTTTACCAATTTGCATAAGTCGTTTGACAATTTATCAAAATACTTAATCAGTTTGGACCTTCCTTTAAGTGTCAAAACTTTATTGCCAGCATCTCCTGGGCTCAGGTTTACTTCTTTGTTACAGCCTGTTCCCTTTTCTGTCTCCAGTCCAGATTTCTGGAATGAAGTTGTTCTTCAATTTGAATCATCTAGTAGATGGCCAGATGAGATAAACGCATTAGAAAAGACTAAGGCAGCTTTTCTATTGAAAATAAAAGAACACCTTGATGTGCAAAGTAGCTATACATCTTTCGTATCTAAGGATGAATCTATACCTTTCAATGACTCCATTGTCCTTCTCAACATATTAACTCCAGAAGGGTTCGGATTCAGGATAAGAGCACTAACTGAAAGAGATGAAGTATTATATTTAAGAGCAGTGCAGAATGCCGAAAAGCATAAATCAATATTGCAAGATGTGTACTTAAAGTTTAATCTGAAATATTTTGGGTCGGTAAAACATACCAGAACAATAAGCACCTTAGCCCATCATTTTCATTTCTATTCGCCAACAGTTAGGTTGTTCAAACGCTGGTTAGATTCTCAATTGCTTTTATGTCATTTTCCTAATGAGCTTGTGGAGCTTATTGCCATGAAACCTTTCGTGGATCCTGCTCCTTATTCGCCTCCACATTCTGTCGCAAATGGTTTCTTACAAATTTTGAATTTCTTGGCAAGCTGGAACTGGAAAGATGATCCTCTAATTTTGGACTTGACAAAGCAAATCGATAACCCAGATGACAGTATCAAATTGAAGCATTCTGATAAAATTAACGTGCAACTGTACCAGTTAATAGATCTGAACTTCAGGAAAATAAGACAAGCTGATCCTTCCGGTGTTAAGACTCAATTCTTTATTGGTTCTAAGGATGATCCTTCCGGTATTTTGTGGTCTAGCGATTTGAGCTTGCCAATATCTTCAAGGCTTACTTCGTTGGCACATTTGGCTGTTCAGCTTGTTAAGAGAGATGGGCTCAATGAGTCTAATGTTGACTTACTCTTTACACCAGCCCTCAATGACTATGATTTTATCATTAAAGTCAAAACATATGATATTTCTACGTCATCTGGTATGTTGCCTTCTAATGCATTCAAAAATTTGGTTGGTGTGGAAACTTCTTTCCCTCAAGACATCACATCGAAATATGACCTTATTCAATCATTTTTCTGTGACTTGAATAGAAAATTTGGCAATGCCATAATTTTTTCAGTTCATAACTTCACAGGACTCCAACCAGATGGTTCTAATGTTATTTCAGGAATTTTCATTCCAAGTTCGTTGGTAAAGAAGAAATTCAAGGTGAACTTAGATGTTAATATCAAGCCAGTGTCAGACACGGATGAAGTTATCATAAATAAGGATGCTATTTTTAGCCAGATCAAGTTTTTGGGAGGTGATTTGATTCAATCTATTAAGATGAAGAAATAGACTCAACCACATTATAATATGTATTAATATTTAGTATATAAGAAAGATTTCGTAAAATTCCTCAATTTTGTAGCTTTGCGATAAATTCCACTATTAGTGGTCTAACATAAAAAAGTTTCTTACACAGTCTTTGCTTAGTTCAGTGAAGTATCAAAGAGTGGTCGGAGTTAATTGTCTTACACTGTTAACACATTCGTCTTCTTGTCTAACTGTATAGGTTGCAAACAAATAGTGTAGTAGATGCAAACATAAAGTATCATCACGTGCTACTATATGAATCGTTATTTTACTGTTTGTAGACTTGGAGATCTATTGATTATCAACAGCATCTAGGAAAATTCAGTATTCATTCTGTTGTGACCAGTGACATCTCAAACCGAAAGAGAGGCAACTTAATAATATGTCCCGCAGCTCATTAGGTGTACAGGGATTTGAAGATCAAATAGCTGCTTTCAATGAACAACGATACCCATCAGCGGAAGAGACATGTATCAATAATAAAAAGGTGCTATACAAGAGAAAGAAGTACTTTCTATCTGATTTGAAGGAGATGATTAAATTCACAGGCTTTCTATTAATTGGCCTCATGTATTTGAAAGATCTATCGTTTCTAAGATTAATCCTTAGGTCATTTGTTCAATATACGGTAGGCAACCCGCTTCCAAGACCAGGCCTCCGACTCGCCATGTCAGAACAGAACAAGCAAATGTTGACAAAGCTTATTCTCGGGTCCTTAATAGGGGTCAATGTCTTCTGTTTTGCCATGCATCTCATTTTTGGGGTATATAAAGAGAGTCCGTACGGCGACGACTATTTATATGGCAGCTTGTTTGTTCAGTACATTGGAGAAAGATTGCCGTTTTCAAGACTTGAGCTTATGGTGTTGGATGTTGCTATATGCTTTTTCCAGCTTATATTCCTTATTCTCCTGCTTGATACGGACGACTCTGAAATTCTTTCACCTGAGAATGACGTCACAGACATCGGGGATGGAAATAATGATGCATTGGGGATACACAAGGATGGAGACGGATACACAGGTAATGTTAGTCTCCTCACCATCGACTTACTTACTTCGGTAAAGCGAATTTTGAGCTACGAGGGTAGATTTCAAATGCCTCAACTAGACAATACAACTACAGAAACTACACCGGGTGCCACCACTTTTAATCAAAACCCATTTGGATTTGTCTGATACTGGCTTCCTAGTAAGCACCCAAGTGTGTGCCAATCCCCAGTATAAAAAAAGAGCCCAGCCAAAGAAGTCCAATATCAGATGTATCACGTGCATTTTTTTCAGTTAAGAAAAAATTATTAAGCCAGACCTCATCTCATTATTCGAGAGATTGATTGAAGACTAAGCATCAAAAAAGGGACGAGATGGATAACAATATTGTTGGCATAGAGTATAATAGGGTTACGAACACCTCATCTACCGATTTCCCAGGATATTCAAGTAATGCAGACTATTCTTGGAATATTGAAAAGTTTAAGGATAGCTTTGACATAAACATTTCTCACATTTCAGAAAGAAGTGCCAATTTCGATTTGATTCATGTGGACACTTCGATTGCTAATGCATTCCGTAGGATCATGATTGCTGAAGTTCCTTCAGTTGCTGCCGAACAAATATACATCTTCAACAACACATCTGTTATTCAGGATGAGGTTTTAGCTCATAGAATTGGATTAATTCCACTCAAGGTAGATCCTGATTTATTGTCGTGGGTGGACCCCTCTATTGATGAGAAGGATCGCTTCACTGATGAAAATACTATTGTTTTGTCGTTAGATGTGAGCTGTTCTAAAAACCCGCATGCTCTTCAAGGATCGACAGACCCAAAGGAATTATACAGAAACTCCCACGTTTACGCCAAAGATTTGAAGTTTGAGCCCCAGGGACGCCAAGTAGAAATATTTAAAAACAACCCTGTGGTTCCTACTGATCCAAATATCTTGTTAGCCAAGTTGAGACCTGGCCAGGAAATTTCATTACGAGCACATTGCATACTAGGTGTTGGAAGTGATCACGCCAAGTTTTCCCCTGTTGCTACTGCCACTTATAGATTGATGCCGGTAATTAGTATTACAGAACCAATAAAGGGGGACACTGCCGAGAAGTTCCAGAAATGTTTTCCTTCTGGTGTGGTTGGAATCAACGACAAGGGAGAAGCTTTCGTTAAAGATTCAAGAAAGGACACTGTTTCTAGAGAAGTATTAAGGCACGAGGACTTGAGTGATAAAGTAAAGTTAGGGAGAAAAAGGGATCATTTCATATTTAATGTTGAATCCACAGGTGCGATGCCACCAGAAGAGATTTTTTTCAAATCAGTCAGAATATTGAAGAATAAGGCCGAGTACTTGAGAAACTGTCCTATTAATTCCTGAAAAATTTGTCTTGAACGAGTGGAGCAAGTTATTTGGCACTTTATACTTTAAACATGTAAGAAGAAAGTAAAATTAATCACCGAATATCTGTATACTTTCATTTTGTTGTATTATAGTATATAAAAATTACTTTAGCTAGTGAAGCAAACCATGAAGAAGTAATTGGAATATCGCATAAGTTATATAATAAAATTACACAAGTTGCTTTCTTGAACCTTTGAAGAAGACTTGTACGATAGTTATTTGCAAGAAAGCCATCGCAACCATCAACAAGACTTCGAAGATAGAAAAGTAGTATATTCTGGATTCCGTGGACCTCACAGTGGCCTGGTTTCTATTATTCCTTGTCTTATAATACTGCAATGCCTTCAAAAGGTTGTCCAATTGCAGGTCGATGCTGTCGATAGTCGACTGCATTCCCTCGACGTGAGTGTTTGGATGGCTGTTTGGCTGCACAGGCATTCTGGCCTTATACATGTCGTTTTCGTCCTGGAATTTGATTTCAAAGTCAACAACCTTCTCAGCAAAGGTTGACATACCGTTGGCGAAGCAGAACTCGTACTCACCCACCTCATCGGCATTTATCATGAAGTCTCCCTGTCTTTGCTTCTCATCGCTGTGGATTATAACTCCCCTGGGGTTCTTAATAGTATAATCAACGTCGAAAGAACCTCCGCTCTGAACCGCAAAATAGAAGTTGACCGACGTCCCTGGCTTCTCCGTGAAAATATAGAAGCATGATTTTTCCTGAGCACCTAAAGTGAATGTCAATGCTGATGCACTGATCAAACAAAATAAGGATATGAATGCTCCTAGTTTAGTGAATTGCATTTTTATCTTTGCAATGTGTTGAAGCTTGATCTTAACAAAATTAACTCGATGAAAAATAGACGTGTCTTTCTCGCTGGAACGAAAAAAACCACATCCAACACACGACTACGTTAGCAAAGACATGAAATATACTCTGAAATTTAATATATGGACTATGTACAATTAGATGATGGATAGAGATTAGATATAAAGCATGGACCCGGTTCTATCGAATCCCAATTTTCTGTCTTTCTTCTTATCTCTTCTGGAAGCACCATACCTAAAGCCCACATCCCCGGATTTAGACTTGGTGAACTTGAAGAAGGATCTGTCACCCTCCAACTCTTTTCCAACCACAACATCTTCCTTGTGGCTGTTCTGAGTGATGTCGTCATGTTTTACCTCCGCCAAATCATTGAGGATATCCTGAGCTGGCTTCAAGCCAAAGACGTTGGATGCGTCCACAGGACCAAAAGGCTCGGACTCAGAGATGGTCAAGAAACGTTGATGCAAAGTCTTGTGGGGAGTTGGGATTTCAGTGAGGTTCTCTGCTTGCACCGGAGGCTCGTAGAGTGGGAACATGCGGTACATGGTGTCCGAGAACCTTTGCAACTCATCGTTGAGTAAATTCTATAATCAGTTAGTAACTTCGCTCGAGAGGAGTCTTCGCTGTGAAAGCAGACATAGGGTGAAACCTGTTCAGCATATTAATGTGTAACCATGTGGTTGTCTTAAAGACTAATCGATTTTTTTTAGCTCATCATGTAGTCCAATAAGTAACACCTACACCTGCCAATCACAATATTTAAGAGACAAGAAAAAAAAAGCTAACATACCTTTTGCTTCCACGAGTCTTCCACTTCTCGAAGCTTGATAATGGCCTCGATTCTGGGAATCTTGATTCCGTGTTTGTATGCCACCTCTTGGACGTGGGATCCATTTTGAGTGACATCTTCGTAAATGCTGTCTTTCAACTCGTCTGGAATAACTGACGCCGTCTTGCAGTATGGATTGAATGGGAAAGGGTTCAAAGAAGGATCTCTCTTGTCAGACCCTAGTCTTCTATTGTCGTACACATCCACCCTTCCATCTTCCACAACGGTATTTCCATCTGCCACTATGTATCTTGGTTTATGATCTTGAGGAGGATAGTAGTACTTGTTGCGGTAATACTCTCCTCTGATACTTCTAGGCCCGAGCCATTCTTTCAAGTGTCTTCGAAAAAAACTTGAATGGTCTTTATTCGGGTGAGTCAAAGGTGCAACTTTTGGCTTGTAGCCTTGAGGATACGCTGGCCTCCTTTTCAAATACCTCACCTGCTGAATCCCTATACCAAGGCGGTTAACCATTGGGGCCTTAGAAAGAGACATTATTACAGTAGCACACTATGTTCCTTCTTTCGAAACTATAAAAGCTTAACAAAATTTTCATCAACGAGCACGACATTGTCACACGACATTGTTGTTTTTAAATCAACAGAGCGGTTATACAGTTGCATAGTTGTTTGACTGTTTTGATAACTTGGGCATACTCAGATTTATAGAGCTTGTGTGATGGAAAATATATATTCAACATTGAGGAAGCTCAAAGAGAAAATCTCGCCTTCGAAGCCCAAGAAAGACGCGCTTCCGAGCGAGAACCCACGACGTACGAAGCGTAAGGCTTCGAGCAGCGATAACCCATTTGAGGAGAAGGGGGACAAGGATGACCGAATGAGACATAAGCGGGTTGCCATAAAGAAGAGTCAGGATGATTTGAGGGAACCCGACAGCAATGATGCTTTTTCACCCTTCATCAAGAACCAGAACCTTATGTTGTCGAAGGTTCCGCTAATGGAGAAGATTGATCTGGCGAGACAAGACACCTTAAAGCAGTTCCAGACTAGCTCTAACAAAACATTGAGCGGAGTTGCGTCCGCGAAAGTGTTACAGGAGCACATGGATGCCCAACTGGCCCGTCATAGAGGCGAGTCTGACGCGGAAGGAGTTGACGAGGACTGCGGAAGCGAAGTGCAGCTCACTGAACAGGAGAGCGAAAGAGAGGAGGACGATAAGGTACCATTAGAGGTGCTTGAGGAGATGAACAAGTTGGAAGAGTGTTTTCCCAGGCTATCTAAAAACTATAGACTAATGGAAAAAATTGGCGAAGGCACGTTTTCAACCGTGTACAAGGCAGAAGCATTAAATGGATCTATAAAATTGAGGTCCGAGTTGTGGAAATCGCCTCCACTCAGGAATGGGAAGCTAATCAAAAAAAGTTCTTCCAAGAAGAACCCGATAGTTGCTTTGAAACAAATATACGTAACATCTTCCCCTAGCAGAATCTACAACGAATTGAATCTTTTATACACGCTAACAGGGAGCGTTCATGTTGCTCCCTTGTTGGATGTTTTGCGGTTTCAGGATCAGGTACTAGCTATTTTACCCTATTACAATCACGCTGATTTTCGAGACTTTTATAGAGATCTTCCTATAAAAGGAATCAAAAAGTACATGTGGGAGTTATTCCATGCTTTGAGTTTTATCCACGATAAAGATGTTATCCACAGAGATTTAAAGCCCACGAATTTTCTCTATGACCCTTTCAAGGGCAAAGGTGTACTCGTTGATTTTGGTTTGGCAGAAAAGGCTGAGACTACCAATAGTTACAAAAACATCAATGCCTGCCCTTGCACCAACAAAGACAGAGCTTCAGTGAACAAGTCATACAATAAGAGAATGAATTTCAAGGCCGCATATCCGAAACAAGACCAGAGACCTCCTAGAAGAGCCAACAGGGCCGGGACGAGAGGTTTCAGAGCCCCAGAAGTTCTTTTCAAATGCACAAACCAATCAACAAAGCTTGACATATGGTCTGCAGGTATCATTGGATTATCCTTCTTGACTCGTAAGTTTCCTCTATTCAACTCGCCCGATGATACTGATGCTCTTTTGGAATTATCGTTAATATTTGGATTAGAGAAACTTCAGCAGAGTGCTAACATTCATGGCTGCGGCTTAGAAATAAACCTTTCTCAGGATATTTCAAACACAGGCAATTTGATAAAAGTTGTGGCCGACTTTTTGAAGTATGAATGTGAAAATAAAGGGGTTCCAGATGACAGTGTAGTGTATGATACTCTATCGATATTGAATGAAAATGGAGATGGAATAGTGAAACCTACACCGAGACAGCTTTCTGAGCACGATTCTGCTGATGATCTTATGGAGAAGTATTTGGATCATAAACATTTGTTTCAGCTTTTGTACGGGTGCTTTCATATGGATCCAAAAAAGAGATTATCGGCTAAAGAAGTATTGAAACTCCCATTGTTTGGCGAATTGATGCACAATTCTGATGACGAAATAGTTTTATGACTGATGAGAATACAATAGCATAATGATAGAGAGTGGCTCATTAAATGAATAATATGCGACTAGTAAGTACATAATAAAATACATAATTAAAATAATATATAAACGTATCTGTTCAGTCTGTCCTCGTCCTTTTTCTATTAGATCTATGCTGAGATGATGCACTATCCTGAGCCCCAGGCGATTCAGGCAAACTTCTATTCCAGTGTTTGTTGAATTTGGAAATCAACTGTATCTGTTGACGAAGCGTGGAGATGACCGGCAGTCTCTTGAAATCGCTCTGATCAGTGTCTGGATTAGCCCCTTGGCCCTTGGCCTTTTTAACATCTTGGTATTTGGTATCCGTATCAGCTGTGGGACTCCCGTTTGCTGAATTGCGTAATTCAATCTGCAAGTCTTTCGAATACCTTTTTCTGAAGTATATGGAATGCTGCGATAAGAGCTGCAGTGGTTGATTTTGTTTCGTGGCTTTAGGTGCCTTATAATAATCACGGTCGTCCTCGGCACCTGAGCTAGAGGGCTCGAGTGAGAAGGGCGAGGGCGCCTCTGGCACACCAATGTTGTGGTCTGGGCCTATACTCGCAGATTTGAATAGAGGTCTATTCGCGTGGTGGTGATGCTGTATCTTGTGAACAGTTGGGATTTTTTCTGGGGAATGTGTCTCGCCGGAGTCACCAAAGGTGAAAGACGAGAGCCGATCGAAGGATCCAGGAGAAAGCAGAGCCAGCTCCTTTGTTTCTCCTGCAGAGGCCTTTTTGGGCAACAGTCTGTGACCTAGTTTTGGGGATCGCATCTCGATCTCAGACTCGTCATCCGACACAATGGCGTTGGAATCCTGCGACTTCGTCTTGAGCTTGAAAAGACGGCTTGTCGTATCGGGCATTGCGCACGATACACCGCCGATCAGGGGGCTACCTAAGCGGTTGCCTCCAGCACCACTTTTGCTCCCCGTGAACGACGCGAGGCTCGTCCCACTGTTGTTGCGACTTTGCTTGAACCCCCCTTCGTCGGATGACACCACAGAGTTGCGACGAGAGTCCAAGAACCCCACCGTCAAGTCCCGTGTCCCCGACTGCGTGGACTGCGTCGATCCCGTCGAGTTGGTGGAGAGCGTCCTCATCCCTTGCCCTAGTATCGTGGGTCTTTTCACAATAGGGCTCAGCGATGCAGAAAAACTCTCGGGGAAACTCGTTGGACTGTGAATACCACTCATACTGTTCCTATATCTTTCCTCTACTACTGCCTTGCTTGCTGTTTTTCGGCTTCTTTCTGCGTAATTGATGTTCGGTCTCGATGTCTATGGTTTTTATTTTTCACTGAATCACCGTATCTCCAGGATTCTAATTTTACGCATGCGACTACTCCCATCGGAAGGTTCAAATACGAAGACAACATAACCATCGACACTGCTCTCGATGCTATGGATGGCTACTACGTGATCTACGGAAAAGGTAGCTGTCATAAATGTTTTTCTACTTTTTCCAGGGACATTTCCTAAAGAAAGACTACAGAAAATACGATCTGAAACTTATTACTTATAAGTGAAAAATTCTTGATACACCAGAATTGAACGCTAGAGCAACCTGGGCACCAGCAACGTATTATATACGATATCGTAGAAGTATAGACCACGAGGAAGTATGTATAATAGTCTCTTGGGGCCCAGAATTGTGAATTCTGGGCTTCAGTTTAGGTACTAAATGCTCTGCTGGTAACAAAAAATTGTCGTTCAGAGTCGAAAACTTATTGGATGATAAGGATTACTGATTAGCACCTTAAAACCACACTCGAAGGTGGAATATATTTTTTCTTTTCATATATAGATGAATACTGTGGATGCGATATTACTAGCAGAGCTCTTATAGGTACTGCATTACGTGTCTTTCAGAAGGAAATTTGGAAGTTATTGAGTTGCTGACGGTAGATACTCAGGGCATCGAGAAGGACGTCTACTGAAAAGTGGTTTAGATAAGAATATAGCGGGAACGAGAGTTCGGAGCAGGACGCATATTATAACACAAGATTTGGAAACCAGCGATTGCAGCGAAAATATGTCATTCAGTCCGTTGGGCAGGGGAATAAGCAGGCAGAATACCGGGGGAAACGCAGACAGAGGTCGGCAACAGGACGCGCTGACGCCCGAGACGTCGTTTGGGTTTGGCGAGAGCCTTGGCCGGAGCTATGGGGCCAGTTTTCCGTCTCGCAAGTCGCCCACTGTGTACACGGGGGATCAAGTGCACGAGCAGTCGGCGAACCTTGCTGGTATTGGTGTGACAGACGGGTCAGAGGTTGCTGTCACGGAAGTGGGCTCTTTGGGGGACGCGGACCTCGGCGGAGAGAACCAGGAGTACCTAGAACGCTACGGCTCCTTGGAAGCGCCTCACAATGGCTTTTTGAGCAAGTATTACGACGACCAGGACATCACTGCGACAGGCGGAGCTCCGGAAACAGCGTACCTGAGACTCTTGAAGGAAAGCTCAAAGTTCTACACAGATGGCAGTTCCAAGCCCTTTGGAGTCGAGTCAGATGTAGAGGCTCACCACGAAGACTCCACTATGGAAGAGAAGAAGGGCATCAGCGAGCGCAATATAAGCGTGCTTGCAAAGACCATTCTTTATCTTCCCGCTGTTTTCTTGGGCACATTATTGAACATATTAGATGGCCTTTCCTACGGTATGATTATGTTTCCCTTGAGCGAGCCTATTTTCGCTGGACTTGGCCCTACAGGGCTCTCTATATTTTACGTCTCATGCGTGATATCCCAGCTAGTTTACTCTTTGGGTGGATCTGCTTTCAAGGCAGGGATAGGTTCAGAGATGATAGAAGTGACCCCATTTTTCCACACAATGGCCATGTCTATATTGCATGAAATTGGACCCAGCAACAAAGATTCTGTTTTGTCCACTACTGTTGTTTCTTACGCTATTCTGTCTGTAGTAACAGGCTTGGTATTTTACCTTTTGGGTAAGCTTCGGTTAGGTGTCTTGGTGGGATTTTTCCCCAGACACATATTGGTGGGATGTATTGGAGGAATTGGTTACTTTTTACTTGTTACTGGAATTGGGGTGTCGTCGAGAATGGAGGGCACTTTTACGTTTTCCATAGAAATAGTAGAGTATCTCTTCCAGAGCTGGACAGTTTTCTTACAATGGACTATACCTATATTGTTGAGCACATTATTAGTGATTCTAGAATCGAGAATACACTCTTCTTTGCTAGTTCCCTCCTATTTCATTCTCATCTTTGGGTTGTTTCACTTGGTTGTTTTTCTAGTGCCCGACTGGAACTTGAATGTTGCTAGGGAAAGCGGCTGGATATTTCCTGCTGTTTCAGGAAGAGAGCCATGGTATGAGTTTTATAAACTCTATAACTTTGATGAAATAAACTGGTTATGTGTGTTGAAGCAAATCCCCACCATGCTAGCCTTGGCATTCTTTGGAGTATTACATGTTCCAATCAACGTGCCAGCATTGGCAGTGACAATCGGTATGGATACCTTTGACGTGGACAGAGAACTAGTTGCTCATGGTTATTCAAATGCTATATCTGGACTTTGTGGATCAATACAGAATTATTTGGTTTATACCAACTCCGTTTTATTCATTAGAGCAGGTGCAGATAGCAGATTGGCTGGTGTGCTTCTTGCGGGTGGTACTATGTTAGTTATGTCGGCAGGCCCTGTTATAATTGGATATATACCAATCAGTGTCGTGGGATCTCTTATATTCCTTTTAGGTTATGAACTTGTCAAAGAGGCACTATATGATACGTGGGGCAGAGTGAAACGTATAGAATACACAACAATCATGATTATTGTTATAGTTATGGGTGCCTGGGACTTTGTTTATGGTGTATTGGTGGGTATATTACTTGCCTGTTTGTTATTTGTTATCGAAGCAGCCAGAAGACCTGTGGTACGCGGCATTTATACAGGTGTAGTGGCAAGGTCTACAGTTCTTAGACACCCTAAGCAGCAAGAATTTCTCAAGAATATTGGTGATCAGATATGTGTCATAAAATTGGAAGGTACTTTGTTCTTCGGATCTATAGGAGGAGTCGAAGAGAGAGTTCGGTCTATATTAAAAGATGACGATTCCCAGAAGAACCTCATAAAATATCTAATCTTAGACATGAAAGGAGTAGCATCAATTGATTTCTCTGCAGCAGAGGGTTTCAGAAGAATTTTCAATTTCACTCATGACTTTAATGTCCAGCTTATCATTTCCTCTGTAACGGAAAATGATGACAAAGTTAAGTCTCTCAGGGATGCGGGCCTTTGGGATACTGGTAAGATGCTTGATATCCAACTCTTTAGCTCGCTCAATTACGCTTTAGAGTGGTGTGAAAATTCGTTCCTATTCACATACAAGAAGATTGGAAGGGCTCAAAATACTCGGGCGATGAATCGGAATGTACGTCAAGGGTGTACCGGAGAACAGACATCTCATGCAGATGCGAGAAAGAAACTGATGGCCCAGTTCGTAGACTCAAATTATGGAACTCCAAGAACGAACCAGCTCTACGAGGTAGCCACGAAAACAGTAAAGGATGAACAAAGAACACAGAGCAGGTTTTACTCTTCCAATAACGCTATTTTCAAGGAACAACCTTTGCCTTTAATTATGATCACTTTCCAGGGATTATCTGACAAAGATGAGAAATTTTGGTCGATTTTACCCTCGTTTTTAGTCAGGGAGCACATTCCTGAAAACTACACGTTCTACAGTTCCATCAAAGACAAGCCAACATTCTTTTTAGTTGAGTCGGGTCTCATAAAATCAGTATGCCGCATAGAAAGTGACAGCCGGGAGCTTCACTCTAGTATTCTATCGATGACAGCATTCGGTGATCTTTCTGAACATAGTTCAAATTATCGTGACGTTCTGTACACTGCAGTAAATGACACAATAACCTGGAAGCTCACTCTGGACAAGGTGGAGGAGCTATTGCAGTCTCAAGAAGGTGAGCAGGTCTATATAGAACTACTTAAAATTCAGTCCAAGCTTTTACGGGAGCGTTTTGATTCAATGACTGCGAATCTAGTTATATCGGCATAATATGTAATTAGAATGTATTTATTAATTTGCATAGAGTATTATAGATTTCTCCCTGCTATAAACATCCCCAACTATAGAGAGCTATTCATCAAGTTCTTGGGTGTATGACTTAGCCCCCCATAGCGCCGTGCCAATCTACCTGCTTCAAGTGAGAAGGGTGAGCCTTTGAGGTGGACTGCATATACGTCTAACATGATAAAGTTATACCCCTTAGTGATTCAGGGTTTGCTCCTTCTTGTTCCCTAAGTATTTGCTATTCTGATTGTTGGTTAGATAACAACAGGGAGAAAGATAATAAGATGGTATCGTTCACGAAGACAGTAACCGTGTGCTCTCTATTGGCATGTACCAGTGTTAATGGCTTAAGTATCGTTTCGAGCTTACAGCCCTACTTGACCAAGGCATTAGAGGCCTGGGGTTTAGACACCTCTGACAACAGCTTACAGCCAGAAATTATATTGACTTTTCCTGGAGAGGATGAAAAGCCTGTTCCCGGAGGGTCTCCTATAGTACAGTGCCAAGCAGCTGATGCACAAATTTTGACTATCGATTCTGTGGAGATCTCACCAAATCCTCCTGCCAGGGGAGAGAATTTGACTTTTGTGGCCAAAGGGTCGCTTTCCAAGGATGTCGAAGATGGTGCGTATGCCGAGGTGGATGTCAGGTATGGATTCATCAAACTTGTACACGAGACTTACGACTTGTGCGAGGAAATAACCAAAGTTGATTTGGAGTGCCCCATCAAGAGCGGGTACCAAGTCATAAAAAAGACAGTGGAGATTCCCTACGAGGTTCCCCCAGGACACTACGTCGTCAACGTGAGGGCATTTACAAAGGATGATGAGCTTATCACATGTTTGACGGCTACTGTCGATTTCGCTCCGAACTAGACAGTCCATGGTCTACAGCCATGTCTTCATTAACGATAAAGTAACATGAATGATTTAATTGAATTTTACAAGATATTACGTGGAATGCCCACTAGTTAGTTGACCCGTTAGACGAAAAGCTACTGTTCACTGTTTTTTTTTTTTAATCCACATTTAATGATCTAGATCTTTGCGTTTGTTTTTAACCAAATATATTGTTCTGCTTTACAATTATTGAAAGTGTAGGCCCATTCTTGCCCTCTCTGCTTCCTCCAGGCTAAAGTACGATCGATATTTTAGTGAGACCGAAATCAATAATCTCATTCCTATATATATGTATGGTCTCATTTATAACGACTAAAAATTTTAGATAGTGTTGATCTGCCCATTCTAAGTCATTATTTACAACCAGGGGGCTCACAGAGCTTACCATAAGCATAGGATACACATAAAGAAGAAATTATGGGTGATTTGGCAGAATACTTCTCTATTCAAATTTTCTTTATAATTTTGAGGGAGACGTTGGAAACGGCTATCATCATCTCGATTTTATTGTCCTTCGTAAATCAGGGATCAAATAGAGACTTGAAGACAGGCCCAACAGAAAATTTAGAGCTAGATGAATTTCAGGTTAAAGCCCGTGAAAAGAAATTGAAGCTGCTTCGGGTGCAGATATGGATGGGTGCCATATCAGGGTTTTTATTTTGCATCGTCATTGGTATCGTATTTATTGGATTCTTTTATTTTGTAGGAAAGGATTACTGGTCTTATACGGAAAGGATTTGGGAGGGAGTATTTTCGTTACTATCTAGCATTATCATCACAATAGTTGGTGTGGGGCTCCTCAGAATCAATAAAGTGTTGAAGGTCAAGTGGTGGGTCAAGTTGGGAGAAGCATACAACAACGACGAGAACCAGCAGAGAACCAAAGACTTTGAGCCCGACTTGAGCGAGGAAGGCGAAAATGTGGGCTATGAAATCGCCAGCCACCAACACCGCACGAAGAGAAACAAAAAGATACCTTTTAGCAAAAGGTACTTTTTGGCAATTTTGCCCTTCGTGACCACACTCAGAGAGGGCTTGGAGGCTGTTGTCCTCGTGGGTGGAATTGGGATGTCGCAGCCCACATCGTCATTACCGTTATCGATATTGGGAGGGGCTCTTTTTGGAACTCTCATTGGGCTCGTGCTCTATAAGGGAGGTAACAAACTCTCCTTGCAGTACTTTTTGATCTTCCTGACGTGCTTCCTCTACGTGGTTAGCGCCGGACTCTTGAGCAGGGGAGTGTGGTTTCTCGAGTTGGAGCGTTATGTGAGACTTTGCGGCGGCCTCGACGTCAGCGAAACTGGCAGCGGTCCCGGCTCTTACGACATCTCCAACAGCGTTTGGCACGTCAACTGCTGCAACGGCTTGACCGACGGCTGGTGGATGGTCCTCAATGCCATTTTTGGCTGGACAAACTCCGCCACCTACGGCAGTGTCGTCTCCTACTGTATGTACTGGATTGCCGTCACTGTTTGGTTGAAAGCCCGTTTATACGAGGAGAAGGAGGGTGTCTTGCCTTTCATTCCTCTCAGATGGCAGCTTAAACGCATCAGAAAAAAGGTCAAGATTTTTGAGGCCAAGCTTGCTCAGTCCCTGTCTTCTGCTATGCCAAGTATACCATCGGTAGATTCTGGCGCTGCTTTTGCTCAAAGACTGGCTGAAGCACAGTCTCTCTTGGCTTCTTCTTGATCACTTTATATCTAAATTTACAATCTACATACTAATCCATTACGCTTACTGTAACATTACCCTAACAATATCCTACTATAACTTGGCTCTTTGAGATCTCGTCAATATTTAAAATCCGATGTGTCAAATTTGAGTTCTAGTTCTTCTTATACATAGGCATCTAAAACGCGATTTGAGTATAAAATCATTATTTTGTTTTTATATATAGAACAACTACAAAATTGCATAGATATCCATGGGGAAGGGAGGTTCAGATTCGGGCTGGTTTGAAGATACAAACAGACTTATACTGGATTTAGAGCGCAGACTTTCTGTGGCCTCCTCAGTTTCGACATCATCGAATCAAACGCATCAGTCACAAAGCTCCTCAGTTGTTATGAATCAGAATTTATCTGGTCTTGGTAAACAAGGGGTCCAAAACAATGTAATGAGGTTTGGGAAGTCAAGGGATGATGGGCTAAACACTAATAGCTTGTTTAGAGAAAGACAGGATGTGATCTTGAAGCGGAAAAACAGCATAGACAAGCATAAACAAAAAATAAGAAGCAAGAACGAAAAAGAAGGGGCCAAGGGCAAGAGGGCTGGCCGCCGGACCCCACGAGAGGAGAATGAAGCACAGCAGGTTGGCTCTGGGATAATTGGTATGCGGGATGATGAGCCTGACGCCGGTGCAAATGTGTATGGGAGTTTTGACGAAGATCTGGAGGAGGACGGTGGAGAGCATTTTCAAGACGATTTCGATGAATACGACGAGGACGAGCAGTTTTTCGACGAAGACGAAGACCTTCTATTGCCTCCTTCGCCGCCTAGATCACCGCCGCTGGAGCTAGACCCCGACAAGCTCTTTGGCTTATATGACTTCTCTGGGCCTGATCCCTCGCATTGTACATTAACTAGAAACGAGCCCGTTCATCTTCTTAACGATCAGGATAGCTATTGGTGGTTAATTCGTAAGCTTTCAAAGGAGGAGCGTGCTGCTCGTATGAGGAAAATATCACCTGATGAGTTATCGCCCATACATTCTGATGATGAAGACGGCAAAATAGGGTTTGTGCCCGCAGAGTGTCTCGAGACCCACGAGGAGCGGCTTGCCAGATTGAATTGTTTTAAAAATGAGGAATTGGAACGCAGTATCAGGGGTGAGCCGTCTTACGATCGGCTGCCCACAAGGAATTACTTTCTGAGTCTCAGGATAGGCAGAAAAGACGACAGAAGAACTAAAAAATCCATGTCACGAAAAATGGTCACATTTCAGGTCGATTCTGATGAGGAGTCACTGGAAGAAGATCATATAGGGAGTGACTTTGGTCAACAGGTACATATTTCGCACGAGGACATGAATCACTATTTAAATTTCTACGAAGAAGACAAGACATCGGAAGCTTTGAGTGATATCTACCCCGATAACTCGAAACTAGTCATCCAGAAGAACCCAAGGAAAGATATCGGTGGATCTAAAGACCCTCTCTCTTCCTTTTTACCAGATGATTTTTCAAGACCTAATAACCAGTTTGACGCATGGACACTTGATAGTGACCACGCCAGCGATAGTTCTTTTTTGAACCCATATTTACAAAACCAAACCCTTTTGAAATCTTGTACCACAGACAGACCATCCTCTCCAGAACTGATTAGAAGCTCGGAGTATAAAACAGCCGACGATCAGAGCATAACTATATCCAACAACGGCAAGAAGACCATTTTTTCGCACAGTAACTCCGATTTTCAAGAATCTCTAGAGAAGCTTACACCAGCTGCCAGAAAAGCACCCAAGTTGGCTGAAAAAAGTGTCCCTACAAAACCTGTCGATCACAACATTACTAATAAAAACCCAGAGAGGTTCAACGAGCTTGAATCAGATGTTGAGGACGAAGATGAAGACGAGGATGACGAGTTGGACAGTACTTCCAGAGATAACAAGCAGATGTATCAGTACAATGACGAAGTCACACCCTTGACGAGTATTAATTCTTTCACTCTTGCTAATGGCAGCTCTTCTAACTCTGCACAAGAGCTAGTGAAAGGCGAATTCGAGTCTATTCAAGACACATATCTTCCAGTTTTGGACCGCTTAGATCTCTTGGCCGCGAAGATCGCTGAATTAGAAGATTTAATTTAAATTTCAACCTTTGCTCAGAATTACTTTGATGAGAACATACAAGCATTTGAGAATTTTTAATACTAGATACAAACTTCGAACTTTAAACATGAGTTTAATACGACAAGAATACACTCAACCATAGCAGTAATTACGCACCATCAATTCATATAGTTTACTTACAACATTTAGTGTATTGTAGTCTATCGTCTTTTTTGTACTATAATTTTTTTAATTTTGTTTTTTTCCCTCTGAAGAGTAGTTAAAAAATTTTAGGTTCCAGTGTCTACCTTGAATCTTTCAGACATTTTACAATAGCTTCTTGGAGTAGACTACATACTCACTTGCCATTGATTAATTGTGAGATAGAGGAACGGTGTTATCCATCATGTCTTGGAGTGGTGACCCCGAGGCGTTAGAACAATTAAAACATATTTTTAAAGGTACCTTATCTTCAAACAATCAAGAGAGAAACTTAGCAAATGAAGCGCTCGTCCAGGCTCGTCAACAGCCTGAAATAGAGAATTATTTACTAGAGATTTTGGTTTCTGATAGCTCTGGTAGATCAGATGTAAGAGCAGCAGCGGGAATCAATTTGAAGAACATAATATTGCGCCAGAAAAATGGGGCTTCAAACAAAAATAGAGAGTACTTGCTACTGAACGTGTTGAAAGGACTCATGTCTGAGGACAATATGGTAAGAAATATCACTGGTAATGTTATTACCTCCCTTTTTATGATCTACGGCCTTGAAGGATGGCCTCAAGTGTTACCTCAGTTACTAGAGTTATCTGGTATGGCTCCTTCAAACGGTTCGTATAAGTCCCAAGAGGCAGCCATGGGAGCACTATCTAAGATATGCGAAGATAGTAGCTCAGATTTGGATAGAGAATTCAACGGAGAGAAGCCACTAGAATTTATGGTCTCGAACTTTTTGAATTTGACTAGCAGTGAAAGCGGAAAAATAAGAGCCTTAGCAATTCATTGCATCAATCAATTTATTGGCTTGAAGTCCAGAACACTGCATTTATATATTGATGATTTTTTAAACAAGATTTTCACTCTTGCGAACGATTCCCATGGGGAGGTGAGGAGAAACATCTGTGCTTCATTTTCAATTATTCTTGAAACACAGCCCTCCAAGCTTCTTCCTCATTTAAATGGAGTTATAAATTATTGCCTTCACCTAATGCAGGATTCCGATTCTGAAGTTGCTTTGGAAGCGTGTGAGTTTCTTCTCGCGTTATCCACTTCGTCAGAGACTGAATCTGATCAGGGTATCTTTGCTCCCCATCTTAAGCTGATTTTGCCAGTACTCTTATCGAAAATGGTTTATTCTGAGGAAGAAATATTCTTTATGGAGATGGTGGATGAGCGTGATAATGCTGATGTTGCTGATAGAGAGGAAGACATCAAACCTAAAAATGCCAAGTCCAAAGAATCACACTCCGTGGGATCTAACGTCCGGAAAAATGATGTCAAATATGACAGTGATGATGATTCTGATTCGGAATTTGACGACGAGGAAGAAGATGATGACCTGGAAATAGATCAATGGAGTTTAAGGAAATGTTCAGCCGCAACATTAGACGTACTTTCTTTAAACTTCCCAGGTGAAGTATTACAAATATCATTACCCATACTTCAAGAAAATATTGTTTCAAATGAGTGGCCAGTACGTGAAGCTTCTATTTTGGCTTTCGGTGCTATAAGTAAGAGTTGTATTGAACTTGAAAGAGAAAAGTTGCCTACATTAGTTCCCTTCTTGGTCGATAGACTAAAAGACGTTGAGCCCAGGGTTAGGCAAATTACTTTCTGGACATTGTCTAGATATGCTCGCTGGGTTGCTGAAGAAGCCCATGAGGGTGGCCAATATGCTAATTACTTCCAGCCAACTTTCCAGGCAATTGTTGACGGAGTTCTCGACGATAAAAAGGTTGTTCAAGAGGCAGCATGTTCTGCGTTATCTTCGTTCATCGAAGAATCCGACTCATCATTGATTCATTTTTACACAGGCCCAATACTTCAACAATTTGCAAAATGTTTCGAAGTTTACCAACGCAAGAATTTGATGGTATTATACGATTGTGTTCAAACTTTTGTCGAGAAATTGGGATACGAGTCTCTATCATTAAATGAAGACTATATAAATTTACTCCTTCCACCATTGTTAAATAAGTGGCAAACTTTAGATGATTCTGACTCAGCGTTATGGCCTTTGTTGGAATGTATGGCGTCAATCGCAGCCACTTTAGGAGAAAAATTTGCGCCTTATGCGCTTCCTGTTTATGAAAGAGCAATAAAAATCTTGTCTAATTGCATACAGCTTGACCAACAGTGTCAAACGGACCCTAGAATAGAAGCACCAGAAAAAGATTTTATGGTAACTTCCTTAGATTTAATAGATGGATTAATCCAAGGATTCGGGGCACATTCTGTTGAGTTGATTCAGTCTCATGTCAAAGATTTAATGCAACTAGTTTTGATTTGCTTTGAAGACCACACAGATGACGTTAGACAATCGGCATACGCGTTGCTTGGAGACTTTGCAATTTTTACAATTGATATTACAGTGAAACCATACTTGGACCCAATCTTGATTTCGATAGGCAATGAAATTAATAATCGTACTTATAGCTCCTTCCCTGTTTACAATAATGCTATATGGGCTTTGGGAGAAATTGCAATGCGTTTACCATTTAGTGAAATTGAAAAATTTGCTTCGAACTTGGTTGACTTATTGATCCCCGTATTGAACAGCTCAGACACTCAACAGACTGTATTGGAGAATGCTGCGATATGTTTGGGGCGAATGGGAATATATGGAGGAGCCAAAATTCTTGCGCCAAGGTTATCTGAATTCATTTTGCAATGGAGTTCGCAGATGTTATATTTGGTGGAAAATAATGAGAAGGAAACAGGTTTCCAAGGTATGCTTAATGTGATTAATAGTAATCCCGATCAAGGGTTCGGCGGTTTGGCCAACCAACAAGGTAAAAAGAATTTAGCCATATTTATTCTTTGCATTGGTAATTACATGGAGCCTCCTAGCGATTTGGCTGCCATGTTTAACCAGTTACTTAGAAGCTACAAAGCGATGCTAGGAGACGAAGTGTGGGAAAATCAAATATTAGTACATGTGGATAGGGAAACCAGACAGTTTATTTACTCCACATATGGAGTATAATAGTGTTGGGCCAAAACTATAAAAAGCATTCATTGCAAAAGAAAATAGAACCACATAGACGAATTTCACTCTAACCTGTCGTGATATAAAACGATCATCACAATCATGAAAACAACCTGATAAATTAGCGATCTATGCAAGAATCATTTCTATATATATCCTCGTATGTGTCGACTAAGCAGTAATATAATACAATTTAATTAGAATCCAGTTCTGTCTCCTCACCGGATCCATACAATACCTCATTGACCAATGGAACAGGCAAGTCACGTACTCCACTAGTGGACTCAAACACGTACCTTGAAGCATCTACAGGATCCACAGCCAGTTCTCGACTCCCAGCAAAGTTCGAATACTCGTCGACAAAGTTTCTCGCATCATCCAACCTAGCAGTCTTGTGTTCAGTGCTATATAGCGCAACAGCTATATATATATATAGCATGAGCATTAAAGAATACGTGGGAATAGCAATAGACCAGTACTTGTCTGGAAGATATGTTATACCAAAATAATCCGAGAGAATCGACTCTGGAACAAGTGTCCAGCATACCCAAAAAACCAATGCTATTGCACTAATTACGTATACAAAAAAACCTCTGTATTCTGAATACAGGTCGGCATTATTAGACACCGTAACATCTGACTGCCTTGCTAGTAGATCTTCAGGTGTATTGTTCAAAGCATTTTGTTGTATCTGATTTTCTTGCATTAATGTACCAAGTAAGTGTTAATGTTAGACCAGTAGGTCTGATGTTCCTGTGAGAATCTGAAAAGCGGGTAATCTAATGCCCGGGTAACCAGTTGATCTCACAACGCGGTTAGCACTGACTCATTGCCATTTTAGGCCATCATAGAAATTTTTCACATAAAAGGACCTTGATATTCTTTTCTCTGATAAAGGTGCAAGTATCTTCGATATAGTCAATTTGTACTGTTGTTGCTATTAGAAGCCTAAGTGGTGATGCCTCCGAACAGAATTATACTAGGAAGCTTCCTTGGCCCTCTAGCCAATACGTTGCGTTCCGTAGGTCGCATGAATGGTCCCAAGAGTACTGTCAGACAGTTCTCTAATGGGGGGCCATGCTTGAGAAGCCCTCAAATCAGCTATGAAGGTGCTCAGTTACTTAAGCAGTTCTCTGGTGAAAATAAGCACCAGTTAGTTGATGTTTCCAAAGTGTTGGTTATTGGTTCAGGTGGGTTGTCGATTGGTCAGGCCGGTGAGTTCGATTACTCTGGTTCTCAGGCAATCAAAGCTTTGAGAGAAGCCAATAAGAAGTCCATTTTGATTAACCCAAATATTGCTACCAATCAGACTTCTCACTTCCTTGCTGACGAGATTTACTTTTTGCCTGTTACTGCCGAGTACATCACCTATATTATAGAAAGAGAAAAGCCCGACGGAATATTGCTCACCTTTGGAGGACAAACTGCTTTGAATGTTGGTATAAAGTTAGACAAAATGGGCGTTTTCGAGAGATATGGTCTTAAGGTTTTAGGGACCCCAATCCAAACTCTTGAAACCTCTGAGGATCGTGATTTGTTTTCTCAGGCTTTGAAGGAAATTAACATTCCAATTGCAGAGTCTATTGCGGTCGAAAATGTCGACGATGCCATGAAAGCCGCCGAGTCAGTAGGTTACCCTGTTATTGTTAGATCAGCCTTCTCTTTGGGTGGATTAGGTTCTGGTTTCGCCGCTAATGAAACAGAAATGAAGAATTTGGCTTCCCAGTCTTTATCTTTAACTCCTCAAATTCTTGTCGAGAAATCTCTCAAGGGATGGAAAGAAGTTGAATATGAAGTAGTCAGAGACAGAGTTGGTAACTGCATTACTGTTTGTAACATGGAGAATTTTGATCCATTGGGTATACACACAGGTGACTCTATTGTGGTTGCTCCTTCTCAGACCTTATCAGATCAAGAGTACCATATGTTGAGAACAGCTGCTATAAAAATCATCAGACATTTAGGTGTTGTAGGTGAATGTAACGTTCAATATGCGTTACAACCAGATGGTTTAGACTATAGAGTTATCGAGGTCAACGCAAGATTGTCTCGTTCCTCAGCACTTGCCTCAAAGGCAACTGGTTATCCTTTGGCCTATACCGCTGCTAAGATTGGGTTGGGATACACATTACCTGAACTTCCAAATCCTGTAACTAAGACCACAACTGCCAACTTCGAGCCCTCTTTAGATTATATGGTCACCAAGATACCAAGATGGGATTTAGCAAAATTCCAACACGTTAAGAGAGACATTGGGTCTGCTATGAAATCAGTTGGTGAGGTGATGGCTATTGGTCGTACCTTCGAAGAATCTTTCCAAAAAGCCATCAGACAGGTCGATCCATCTTTCGTTGGTCTTCAGGGAGATAAGTTCGAGGACTTGGACGATGCGTTAAGCAACCCAACTGACAGAAGATGGCTCGCTGTTGGTCAAGCTTTATTACACGAGAATTATTCAGTTGAAAGAGTTCACGAATTAAGTAAAATAGACAAGTGGTTCTTATACAAGATCATGAATATCGTCAACATGTACAAAGAGTTAGAGAATGTGGGTAATTTATACGATATCTCATCGGAGACAATGTCTAGAGCCAAGAAATTAGGCTTTTCTGATAAACAAATTGCATTATGTGTTAAATCAGAAGAATTGGAAGTTAGAAAAGTCAGAAAGAGCTTTGGAATTGTACCTTTCGTTAAAAAAATCGATACTTTGGCCGCAGAGTTCCCGGCTAACACTAACTACTTATACACTACCTATAATGCCAGTAGCTCTGATGTTGACTTTGAAGACAAGGGAACATTAGTGTTAGGATCTGGTGTTTACCGTATTGGATCTTCTGTCGAGTTTGATTGGTGTGCTGTCTCTACAGCCCGTGCTTTAAGAAAATCAGGTCACAAGACAACCATGATTAACTATAACCCTGAAACAGTTTCTACAGATTACGATGAGGTAGATAGGTTGTATTTTGAAGAACTTAGTTTAGAAAGAGTTCTTGACATCTATGAAATGGAGAATTCGCTGGGTGTCGTTGTTAGTGTTGGTGGCCAACTTCCACAAAATATAGCCTTGCCATTGCAACAGTACGGATGCAATGTTCTTGGAACTAATCCAGAAGATATCGATAGAGCTGAAGATCGTCATAAGTTTTCTCAAATATTGGATAACTTGGGAATTGACCAACCTAAGTGGAAAGAATTGACTTCTGTTGAAAGTGCTGAAGTTTTTGCAGAAGAAGTTGGCTTCCCAGTATTGGTCCGCCCTTCTTATGTTTTGAGTGGAGCTGCGATGTCTGTCATATCGAACAAGTCTGAGCTTGACGAGAAACTCAAAAACGCGGCTAAGGTTTCCAGAGAACATCCTGTTGTGATCTCGAAATTTATTGAAGGTGCCCAGGAGATAGACATTGATGCAGTTGCAAATGATGGTCAGGTTCTTGTGCATGCTGTTTCTGAGCATGTTGAGAATGCTGGTGTTCACTCAGGTGATGCAACTTTGGTTCTTCCACCCAAAAACTTATCTCCAGTATTGTTGGATAGGTTAAAGGAAATAGCTGATAGAGTGGCAGAGGCTTGGAAAATCACTGGACCCTTCAACATGCAAATAATTAAGGACGATAAAGAGGGAACTTTGGATGACTCTAAATGTGAACTCAAGGTGATCGAGTGTAACATCAGAGCTTCTCGTTCTTTCCCATTTGTATCGAAGGTATTGGGTACTAATTTCATAGATTGTGCAGTCAAGGCGCTTATTAAAGAAAATGTTCCTGAACCGATTGACTTGATGAAGAAGGAGTACTCTCATGTCGCTACCAAGCTTCCTCAATTTTCATACACTAGGTTGGCTGGTGCAGATCCTTTCTTGGGAGTTGAAATGGCTTCTACGGGAGAAATCGCCTGCTTTGGCACAAACCTCGTCGATGCTTACTGGACTTCGATTCAGTCAACTATGAACTTTAAACTTCCTTTCCCAGGATCTGGTATTCTTTTTGGTGGTGATTTGACTAACGATAAGCTCGGCAATGTGGCTAAAACAATCTCAGGCTTAGGATACAATTTTTTTGCGGCATCACCCGAGGTTGCAGACTATATTCTGAAATATGTGTCAGAGGAAGTTCTTGTGCTTGATTTCCCTAAGACTGATAAGAGAGCATTGAGAGAAATATTTTTATCTAACGATATTTCAGGAGTATTTAACTTGGCAAAGGCCAGAGCGGAAGATTTGTTGGACGAAGATTATGTCATGAGGAGAAATGCCATCGACTTTGGAATTCCATTGTTTAACGAGCCAAATACTTCCTTACTCTTTGCTCAATGTTTGAAGGAAAAGATTCCAACAAAATCCAAGTTCGAAACTCTCCCCGTCGGTTCAATAGAGATTCCTCAAGAAGCTAACTCCTGGAGCGATTATATCAAGGAGAAAAACGTTTAAGAGGTTCAGCCAATTTAGGTATTTATATTTTTTTTTCTCGCTACTCATATTTAAATAGAGTTATTTAATGTAATCAGTACTTTTGTATTTCGAATAACGTATACATGCGATAAAGTACGAGTTGTACTCAATTCCCAGCTTATTTATTATCAGAAGAAATGAAACACAAATAATTTCATAAAAGCTTTTATGTACTATTAATATGATTATATTGGAACAAGTCAAAAACGCACTTCTATACCAATCTTCATGTAACCAATGTCATATTTGAGACGAGTCGCCAGTTTATAATAGATCATCATCGTCTTTCTCTACAACAGAGTTCTTTATCTTTAACAACAAGTTTGTTTTTAATTTATCGAGCTTGCTGAATTGGTCAAATTCATATACCCGGTCAGAGTACGCTTGAACATCTCCCTCTTCAATCGCACTCAAAATGTTCTCTACTAGCTTGAATTCACGAGTACTAGGCCAGCTTGGTTCTTCACTAGCATAGTCACCCAAGCGTTTTTGGGCTTCAATCACATCATCAAGACATAAAGAGCACAACACAGATTTCAAAAAGTATTCTTTTAAGTTCCATTTGGCAAGGTTGTTACCAAGCAGGTTCTTAATTACTACGTCATAAAGCTCCACTGCCTTTTGATATTTCCCATGCAATGCACTCAAATCTGCGCACTTCAAGTAAGCTTTACTAGAAAGAGCCTCGGCGTGATCCGTACTGAAATAGTCTCCTGCTTGCTCGTAGCTCTCTATGGCTTTGTCAGCTTCACCATTAGACTCATATAATTCAGCTAAATCCATGGTGAAGTTTGCAGCTCTTCTAAATTGTCCATTCTGAGTTAAAAATATGTCGATAGCCTGAGATAAAGCACTTATGGCATCTTTAGGTGATACACTCTTGAAGCACTTGTACGCTTCAATAAGATGGTTAGCCTGGTCGTTATAGTTAGAGAGCTCTTTTTGAATCTGAGCTGCTTTGACAAATTGCTTTCCCGCTTCGTCGAATTCTTTCTTCAACCGATATTGGTTGGCTGCTTGAACGTACAAGTCAGTTGCCTCTTCAAGACGGTAGCTATTGGAAGAACCTGTAAGAAGCAGCATGAACCCTTTCTGTGGTTTCCTGAGGTCATCAGCCTGCTTGATTAATGATTGGGGATCAGTCATTGCTCATAAATGTATCGACGGTATAATGTATGTATGTATAGTCTTATAAACCCTATCCCATAATTTTAAGTGTAATCCTGCAAGTCACGTGCAACAACCACAAAACCGTGTTTTTACCATCAAAACATGTTTACTTATACTGTAGAAAGTATAGAATGACAGAAGAAAATCATACTCAAAAGATCAGGTATGAGAGACTAAGGCTTGTCTGTCAGAAAGCGCTTGAGCAGTCTATCAAGAAGTCGCTTTCTATGGAGCAAATTAAAAAATGTTATCCTACGATTTCTCTGACGAGCGAAGGTGAAAGATCTCTTGAAGTTGCAAGGTCTCAAATAATAAAGTTTTGGCATACTAACTCCATGAAGGAGTTTGACTTGATATTCAAGGAAAGGAATATAGAGAGTAAGCTTGATGAGCTAGATGAGATTGTGCAAAGGGCTCAAGAACGAAAAATAAGGGCCAACGAACATGGCAACGAACAACCTATAGAAACAGACAAACTTTCGCCAACAGAGCTTATAGAAGGTACTCTTTATGAAGACAAAAAGAAGATTCTAAAGACGTTAGAGATGATTCATAAGGAATTATGTACCGAAAATGATGACTTATACAAGAATCTCGAAGATCTTGGACAGAGAAGCAGCAAAATACGACTTGACGTCGAGAGTAGTATTTTGAAGTTAAAACATAGTGTACAAAGTCTTAAAGATGAAGGAAATGATATACGACTTGACGAACTAATGTCATGTGTCTCTGAAGGCGAATAATATTTTTACTGGGATATGATTTTGAATTATGATAAACATACAAGGGTTTTTCTTCGTCAATCATCATTTTTTTAACGTGATGTGCATTATTACAACAGACTATTTTATTTACAGGCTAATTTACGATAATATACTCAGAGTTGGGAATCCTTATCTGTAGCAATACGTCTTTGAATTTCTTCATAGTTTTGTTTTGCCAATTGATTATATTGTTGAACTCTTTTTTGTAACTGGCTAATCTTTTCCTTCTTCTTTTCCTGCTTTTCCGATAACTTGACCAATACCTTATCTCCCCACACCTTAAAGTCTTGAAGATATTGTTTATCCATATTAAATTCACTAGTTATTACATCATCCGTAAGCCCTAACTTTGCAATAGAATAGTAATACTTTTCAGGGGCATCTTTTTTCAAGTACTTTAAGAGCTTTTGCCTCTGTTGAACCATTTCACGCACATGTTGTATACTAACTTTATCTTTCTTTGAGCGTTTAACGTGCTCCATGACAAAATGGATTTTCACAGTCAAGATCGCTGCTTGCACTTCAGGTGATGCAGTATCTCCTTCCTTTCTTTGAAACTCCTCTTGCGCATGTTTTATAGCTAAGGCTCTCTTGTCTTTAGCATCGGTATTTCTTATGTTGTGAATAGTTAACAAAGCTCTTCTCTTTCTCTCTTCCAATGCTTTGATAGAATCAACAAGAATCAGATTACCAGATATCTTATTGAGATTCGCCTTTTCGGCACCATAGAGCAACTTTTCAACTTCCTCTCTTTCAAAGCCATATGCTAAATGAGTGGGTTCATCAACGTCCTGATATATTCTATTCATGAAAGGATTAGATGACTCACCTAACACAGGATCGACCTCAAACTTTTTAATCTTGAGAGACTGCTTCTTCAAGTTGTTTACATCTCTGACAATCTGTCTCCTCAACCTTAACTCCTTCCTTCTAAGAGACCTAATCTTTGACTTCGTAGCATTATCAGGAATGAATTGTTTCGCCGCATATTTAGGCAGTATTCCTATCACCTCAGCATTCCTAGAAATACTAAAACTACTGAAGAATCGCAAGCCTGCAAAAGACATCTTTCCCACTTACCGTTACTAAGTTTTCGTCTTTAGAACTTATGATATTTCGATTCTTGAAAAATTTGTGCTACATAAATGGTAATTACACACCTTAATATATGAAGCATCATTTTGTAGCACTAGAAATAGACTTGAAGTATGACATGGAAAGGGGCTCAAGAGACAAGCATAGAGATGCTTTACTAAAGCTTTCTAAATATTGGTATCCTCAAGTCCCAAGAGGATTCTCTGCGAAGATTTGTCACCAAGTTTATGAAATAGTAGGAAATTCAAGAGATGCTGCAGTTTACGAGTGTTTATTAACTAATAGATTTTTCCCCAACTTCCTTTGGAGATTTTTCCACAAAGACCTGACAAATACTCACATTGAATTGGTAATATTATGTCTCCTTTCTGATGCCAAATATGGACGTGGTGCCTTGTTGGAATATTTGGAAGAAGATGAACCGAGATTGAAACACCTAGTAGAGAGGTTGTTAAATATTACGATAGACTTGAGAACAGATAGCAATTTCCAACTTCATAAAAGGGCCATTTTGCTTATATCATTATTATCCACCCAAGGTTTAAAATATACCAGTGTGAGAAGAGTGATTGGTGGTCTTTTTGACATCTCGATATGGTCAAACTTACCAAACTATAAATCATTGCTAGCAGAAAAGGGTGTCACTGACATTTTCTTGGGGAAGTCAAGCAATAATCGAACGCTGGATAGTAATCCAAAACAAACAGAAGATGTGTTACAGTATTTGCAACATAAATGGATTTACTCCATATTTACTAATTTAGTAAAACTTTCGAAATCAAATAGCTTAAATGATTCACCAGAATTACTTTCTTACCTAAAGAGCCTACTTATATTACTTGTGAACTGGACCAGTCAGCTACCAATTAGACAATTTATGAACTCATTTTTGAAGGCATTGAATTTTACTTCAATATTTATAAAAGCTCCCACTGCTCTTCAAGAATATGTTATATTACTCAAGTATTACGTCAACTACAGGATCAGTGATTTCTCAGGAGAGGAGTTAAATTCTTCTCTGGATAATGAAGGATTCATAAATTTTCAAAAGATATTATTTTCCGACTACAAGGATCACCATCCTAAAATTAAAGGATTTCTTCTTGCCCCATCTATATACAATATTCCCCAGGGTGAAGTCTCAAAACTTCTTGAGTTATTTCTGCTTGATGAGATTTCAAAAATAGTGAATAAGATGGGGTTGGGAAATTATCTTCCTGATTGTTTGAAAGAAGCGCCGTTATTATCTAACATTTTGATAGATCATTTATATTCTTCAGAATATGCTAGACCAAAATTCCTCGAAAATTTTATAAGTTATGACGTCAATACTATATTTGATCTATATGAGACATTAATCCCAGATGACTTGTTTGATCCTTTACCATTACCTCAAATTAGGAACACACAGTATTTGTGTTTTAAGGATTTTATAGAAAGAGAAAAAATGTGGGTCAACAGTGAGGCACTATGTACTATAAAAAAGCATGTCACACAGGTTTTGAACAGACTTGATATCATTGTTGGTAAAAACAATGTTTTGAATGTAAGAGGTTTATCAAAATATGCATCTGATATAAAGAACATACAGCGAAGGAATAACAGGGCGGAAATAATATTCAACAACAAGAAAGATTTTCAGGACACGCTAACACGCTGTCAATATGTTGCGTTAGTGTATATCACTAAGCCTAATAAGTATTCTCCTCACGAGAGGTTGAGACTTTATGGTCTCGATAGAATTGTATTATACCCTATTAATAACTTGAGCGCCAATAAGCTTGATATCCCATTGATAGGACGCATAATTCCAAGTGAATTCAACTATTTAATTGGTCTATCCGATTTATATGAATATCATTTGAAATTGAAATTTCTTGATTACGTCAAGCATCAAAATAAGCTAAAGTTACCTCATTTCATGAATGAACTATACATTGGAAGAGGGTCACCTGATGATTCGAGGTTTGTAAATCAAATAAACAGGCCAAAGAGTGTTAGAATGTTTAATTTTGATATAGAAAGCCTCAAATCAGAATATGACATCAAAATTGCAAACACTAAGAGAAGAAATGGAAATTCATCATCAGTTGTGTCTTCAGCTGTTAGTTTCCAATTAAATTTAGAAGATGAAAATATAGTAGCATATCCCTTGGATATCAGTCCATATGATAAGGAGATACCTGCAAATTATGTTTCTGCGATTTACTCAGCTTTGAATACAGGGTTAACCTTAATTGATAGAGCTCCGCACACAGATGATAACCTTCTAGAGATATTAGTCTCTCACTTACAGTTGAACTATCCTTCTGAAAGAATTTTGATAATATGTTCGAACGATATCTATTTGAACCGAATGAATTTCAACATTGAGAATAATGTAAAAATTTATGAGGACGAACAGAGAAGCTTTTTGGAACTTGATCATATCTTTGTTGAAATAGATTCCTTATTGAGTCAAGTCAAGATATTGTCTTCTATACTCAGTTTGGAAAAGTATGGTTACGACAATTCTTGTGAGTACGGATTACTACTTAAAGAGATAGTTTATACTAAATGGGGCAGGTTTATCGAAAATTTGAAATCAGACAAGAAAAGCTATGTCAACTATCCATTCAAAGATTATGGTAGTTTGGAATGGACAGGAGAACTAGAGAAGGATGTTCAATTGATAATCGATTCGTACGCAAAAGTTCTAAAACTATTTGAGCAGTTAGAGAGACTCAAACCATTTGAAAAGTTTAAAGGTCACTCATCTCAGTGCTTGAAGTATGCCATATCCGGTGGAGCAAAGTCTGTATATACTACTAGCATCTCCCTATTGAAGTACGGAATAGAAAAGCAGCAGTTTGACAGTATTATAATGATCGATCAAAACGATGAATTGGTTTCAGTTATTCCTGCCATTACCAGCACGCATGTTAAAAGGTACATTAGCATAGGCGATTGGTCTTTAAATGGGTCTCGCTGGAATTATTTGGGAGTTGATAGCACTAAGCTCAGGACCTCGAGTGCCTTCAAAGACCTTCTTCCGATGTACAATAGTCTTTATAACAATGAGTTGTCCTCAGAAGCAGAATATAGACCCATAGGCGCTTTACTGAAGCTGTTCCAAACAGTCCCCTCTGGCGAAGAATTCACCCAAAATGTATGTGTTGCAGATGCTGAATTTTGTGTTGCGATGTATTGTTATATGAGGGCTAACGGGTGTACGCATACTTCAATCACGATATTGGTCCCCAACAGGTTCCAGGAAGCTCTCATTCTTGAAATAGCTGCCTCGAAGGCGTCGGCATACGAACCGCCAATCGTCGAGGTCCAGAAGTGCACTCCTGTCGACCACTTGATAGTTTCTCTGAGTGTCGATATACGGCAGCTTCCTTGCGCCAAAAAGTCTCTATACATTTTTGGCGAACTCGATGCCACAGGGGTCCCCCTGAGAAAGCTTCGTATCCATAACAAGACCATCAAGACCCCCGCCGACCTTTACGCATCTGCGAAGCAGTCTTCATGAACTACAATCTCTCTGACACGCACTGAAATGAATTGGGGGATCTCAGCGCCAAGCTCACTTCCTGCTGGAAACGAGCATGGCACCTCCCCTGTTTCTATAAAGACATTGAGCCGTTAATAATGCCTTACTATAGTTCCACTGCCGTGGCCGTCCTGTTCCCGGGCTTTGTGTAATCTGTCTATTTCACGGTTTTGTGTAACAATATCCCCCAACTCCGATATGCAGTTACGACCGGTCTATTTCTGCCAGTTATGAAACAGCCCAAGGGCTTAGTCCTACAGGTGAAGTTGCTTTCTACTGGTCCCGAGTGCTCGTGGCATTATTCTCTTTCCTTTGGTGCTTCTGCCAACAGCATGAGTTCCTAAATGCGAATCAGTGAGAGTTTTCCTACTTCTGCTCCGCTCTTATCGAATCTTACATAATCCTCATTAATCAATCAAAGTTACACAAACAGGAATTCTTTTTTATGACTTTTTTTTTTTATGGGCTAAGTGCTCCTTTAATCGAAAAAAAATATCTGATAAAGAATTTTTCACTTTCGTTATAAAGATAGATAAGTAGCTTGCGATATTTAGAATCGATCTTCACCTTGATATACAACTAGTGTAAGGTGTAAAAGACAAGATATTTTCCAAAATCTGCTAAAGGAGATATATCGTGACTGAATAGACGAAAAGCTCGTTATCAATTAATTGAACTTTTATCGACAGATATAAAGGTCAAACACTGATAGGTAGAGAAGAAGCAAAAAAGATAATATTTTTGCATAGTGGATATCTAGGATAATTGGATTTGAATCTAAGTGATAAATCTTACATTGTTCCTGCTGCCTTGGGTAATAGAGGATATTCATTATTGGATTTTGATACTGGATTGAAGAGACAGAAAAGATTGAAGGTGTCTTTTTTTTTTCTTTTAATATCCGAAAAATAGTGTGACCAGGGTCAGAGAAGCTTGGTGTTACTGACCAGAAACGGGACCGAGACGCTGCGTTGCATTAGAAGCTGTCAAGACACCATAAGTTGGTTTTATTCTACAAAAAGGTGCTGTTATAAGTTTCATTGAGACACAGCGACCTAGATTCAAGCACATTGACCATGAGCGAGATAGAACAACAGATGCCAATGTCGACGCCCATAAGCTCGAATCCTGTTCATCCCAATGCCAAGTCGACTACGCATGTAAATAACGGGACAACAACGACGAAGACCAACATGGCCAGTCCTGTATGTCGTAACTGTAAGACTCAGACAACTCCTTTGTGGAGAAGGGATGAGAGGGGTGAAGTGTTGTGTAATGCGTGCGGCCTCTTCTTGAAGCTTCATGGGAGACCAAGACCCATTTCCCTAAAAACCGATACGATCAAATCAAGAAACAGAATGAAGCAACCGAACTCATCACGCAATTCTGGACCAAACACCCCGGAACTCAAGTCTAAAGACTCGAAGATTAGCTTGGGGAGTAATGGCAAAAAATCCCCAAAAATGAAAAAGGGGTTAAATACCTCTCCAGAGACATCTGCTGTCGATTCTGAAGTATTGACTCCTTTGCTTCCAGCTTCAACCAAACTCTCGTCGACAAATCTGTCGTTTTCGTACGGGATGGGATCAATGAATCATATTCCACAGCATTTACAGCATCATACTCAACCTTTACATTACCCTTCATCAACACCGACTCATTTTGCTCCCGGGTTGCAGAGGATAACATCGCCGTTGTTACTCTCGAATTCTTCGGTATCCAATACGAGGTCTTCATCACATACCAACTCCGCTCAGGACATAAATTCTAACAATACCGCTGATCATAATGCCACTATAAGTGCCGTTCAAGCAGCTGGTGCATTGGAAAATATGTCAAATGAACTTGGTCCCAGTGCCACCTTCAAGCCTAAAAGTAATACTGCTAACGGAGTATCTTTGATGAATAAGGATCTGAGCACATTTCCCAATGGTCCTCAGAAGAGCGAAGCTGAGAAATTTTCAACACCCTCGTCAGCGTTGAATGCCGCTTCTCATCCTGTACCTTTGAAATTACCTTCTATTAGTGCGTCACCGACTGCGAATAATGAGATTAAACCTATATCATCTCCCTCGTTCGGCCCACAGTTCCATTTGCACTCATCTCAAGGCACATCACAGAAACCTCACCTGCCAATGGTTTCCCAGGTTGCCACTTCTTTGCCTCCTATTAGCCAAGTCACTACCCACTCAAACAAACCAACATTACCCACTTTCCAAAATAGTTTCACTGGAATTGGTAGTTCTGAAAAAGTATACAACCAGAATCAGTCACATAGCCAAGGCTCTACTGAAGCAACAAATATACCGCTGAATAAACTGAGCCAAGTGCACGGTAATGGTGAAAATTTCTCGAGTGGAGTAAACAGCAGAAGTGATAACCAACCTCAAGATAACTTAAATAATGAATCATATCCAGGAAGAAATTCTTCTGATAATAATGCCAATAGAGGCAATGAAGATAACTCAAATGACCCCAATAAGAATTCTCCAAATACAAATCAGAGCAGTCCAACAGAAGTTACTCGCCTTAAGACAAGGATATCTGAACTTGAATTAGTGAATGACTTATATCGTACTAGAATAATGGAATTAGAAGCTATGGAGCAAGCTGCAAGAATAAGAGAAATTTCTATGCGAAAAAGATTAGACGAATACTATAACTTGCATGGGTATAATTCCAGTTCTTCGAGAACAGATAATGATGAACAATCAATGCCTAGCTTGAAGAAAATAAAAACTGATAGCTGATTAAAATTTGAGCGGCAAGTTTAATACTACATTCGCTTATTTATTTGAAGCTTGACTTTAAATTCAAAGTAAGCTCACGATGAAAGCTTTTTTTGCCAATGCTATTAGTGCTGTATTATATGTAACTAGTGCTTATTTAAAGTACTTATTTTGATTCTATTCGAGCTCTTCTTTTTAAGGTAGATATTTAACAGTGAAAGTTAAGATTTATACGGGATTTAAAATATTATTCTAGACAGAAAATTAACATTATATCTCATTCTACATGTAAAGTAACTTAGTTAGAATGCTATTATATTGAGGTGAAAACTAATTATTAGACGAAGATATCATATTTAATATCAATAAAGTTTTGGACACTTCCAAAATGATCTAGCAAGCCATAGAATCGTAGCATACCCATAAACTAGGTACGAACGTCTGGTTCATCCTTATTCAAATACTCCTTGAATTTTAACAACTTAAGAACAAAGTCAATATCAGAACCTAAAAATTCATATCCCTTCAATTTATATGAGCTAGTATCGTTCGAATGCTTTTCTAAATAAAGTCTAACCGTAGCACCCGAGGAGCCAGTTCCTGACAATCTCGCAACTATTCTTAAACCGTTTTCAAATCTAATGAACAATCCTTGGTTACTAGATACAGATCCATCCAAATCAGTATAAGAAAAGTTTCCTGATTCTTTCACGACATACCCGGACTCAAGCGATGTACCAGATTTGCTGTTCTCGACAATGTTAGCCAAGTTGTTAATTAACTCAGAAGCCCCTTCACTGGACACGTTCTCAAAATCATATCTTGTGAAGAACACTCTGCCATACTTTTCCCAAAAAGCGTTTTGTACGGTCTCAATGGTAGCCTTCTTCTCTGGATTTTTCTGATGAAATCCAGCCAAGACATTCAACCAAGCAACAATGGCCCACAAACCATCTTTTTCTCTGATATGGTTGGAGCCTGTACCAAAACTTTCCTCTCCGCAAATTGAGAGTTTCTTTGCGTCAAACAAATTGCAGAAGAATTTCCATCCAGTAGGAACTTCATAAACGTTCAAACCTTTTGACTTGGCGACTAGGTCGATAGCACCGGAGGTTGGCATTGATCTGGCTAAACCATAGATACCCTGCTTGGCAAAGTAAGGAATATATTGTGCGTGCTCAGAAATGATAGCAACAGAATCACCAGGGGAAACAAATGTACCTGCCCCATAGATCATGTTTCTATCACCATCTCCATCTGAGGCAGCGCCGAAAGCGATGTTGTTTGAGTCCACTTTGTCGACCAAAGTTTTAGCGTACGTCAAATTGGGGTCAGGATGCAAGCCACCAAAGTCTGGTAAAGGTTTGCAGTTTTGCACGGATGATTCAGGCAAGCCTAGCTCCTCAACGAAGATCTTGTGGCCATAGGGACCTGTCACACCGTTCATGGCATCGAATAAAACCGAAAATCCTTGTGATTTCGCTGTTTCCTTGATGAAAGAGCTGATCAATGGGAAATCAAAAATGTCCTTCAACATGCTCACATAGTCTTCCGTGGAGTCAATGACCTCAATCTCCAACGATCCTATAGTGGCTGAGCCAGTGGAAGACAAATCAACTTCTGGCAAATCGGCGATTTTATACTGCGTGATCTGCTTTGAAATTTCAAACATCTTGTTTGTCACATTCTCGGGAGCGGGGCCACCGTTGGCCAAGTTGTACTTGATTCCCATGTCGTTCTTGGGTCCACCTGGGTTGTGCGAGGCAGTCAAAATGATACCACCAGTAGCCTTTCTCTTTCTTATTATATGTGATGTTGCGGGAGTGGACAAAATTCCATTCTGGCCCACAATTAACTTCTTAACACCATTGGCAGCCGAGATTTGCACGATCTTCTGGATCACAACATCGTTGTAGTATCTTCCGTCACCTCCAATCACCAATGTTGATCCTTCCTTACCCTCAGGAATAGCATTTAAAATAGACTGAATAAAGTTCTCGACGTAATGAGTTTGCTGAAATACGCTTACCTTCTTTCTCAACCCCGAAGTACCTGGTTTTTGATCTCCAAACGCTTTTGTTTCAACAACTCTAACACTTCCTGTCATCTTATGATACTCTTGTTAAATTCTACAACACCGGTGGAAACGTTAATTATTTATGGTGCTATGATAAATTTTCGTGATGCTGAGCCTAACAAATATGGTTTAAATCAACAATAATACTATGCCACCGCGGAAAATTCCAGTATATCTTTAAGGTTCTATAGAATGTATGGGTATATATATATATGATAGTTAGTCGATGCCGAGATAGACGAAGCACGCTGTTATTTGTAGTTGAGCAGAGCAAGCTTCTTGAAAGAGCAATGGTTGTGACCATACTCACCGCGGGAACAGATGGATACAGTATAGATGCTCTGATGGACGGTTTCCCCACAAAAACAAACGAATTGAACCTGATTTGACATTATACCAGTAGATAATGTACATGGCTTATAGAAGAAAATCGTGATAGAAGTGAAAGTCTACTCAAGGTCGAAATATTAACTGCGATGTCTTGTATGTATATTATTTTAGTTTTACAAGTAAACGTAACATAGCATAATCATTTGTTGACGACTCTATTGATGGCATCGGCCAAGTAGTCGACATTTTTGTCGTTGACACCGGAAATCGAGAATCTGCCATCCTCGGTGGCATAGACTGAGTATTTCTCTCTCAACTCTATAACCTGGTCTGCGGACAATCCGGTGTAGATGAACATACCTCTCTGGCTCAATAAGTGGTCCCAGTTGTAGCTCTTCTTGTCCAATCTCTCGTACAACTTCTGTCTTACGGTGTTGAGTCTGGAGACGACCTGGTCCAAATTGGCCAACCACTCCTGGTACAAGGCAGGCTCGCTGAAGATGGTTTCGACGATCTTGGACCCGTGGATTGGGGGAGAAGAGTACATGGATCTGATCAACTTCTTCAATTGAGATTCAAGGGCCTGGGACTGCTCGGCAGACTCGGTGACGATGGAAAGGGATCCGGTTCTCTCGCCGTACAAACCCATGTTCTTAGCGAACGACAGACACAAAGCGTATGAGGTGATCTTGTTGGCCACGACCCTCTCATTAAGGGTACGCACCAACCCAATGTCCTTGTAAGGGTCACCAGAAGCGAAACCCTGGTACGCCATGTCCACCACGGGGAAAAGACGCTTACGCTGAACAATCTCCAACACCTCGTCCCACTGCTCGGCGGAGAGGTCCATACCAGTGGGGTTGTGACAACAGGCGTGGAGCAAAACGAGACTCTCGTCCTCGGCGGCCTCCAAAGACTGCTTCAAGCCGGCAAGGTCAATGCTGTTGGTGTTGGTGTCGTAGTACGTGTAGTACGACGTCTCGAGCCCAGCGGCAGTGAAGACAGAAATGTGGTTAGCCCATGTAGGTTTGGGCACCAAAAGTTTCTTGCTCGATGCGAAGCGAGCAAGAAAGTTTCCCACCACACTCAACGACCCAGTACCAGAGATGGTCTGCGCAGTCACAATTCTGCCGTCAGCGATCAACTTCGCCCCGTTGGCGTCCTTGCCGCTGTTGTTGAAGATGAATTCCTTAACGTAATTCTGGTACTTTTTGCTTCCCACTATCGCAGTGTACTCCTTCTCGGTCTCTGCGCTGAGCAACTTCTTTTCGGCCTCTTTCACGGCTGGGAAGATGATAGGCTTACCGCTGTTGTCTCTGTATGCACCCACTCCCAAATTGATTTTCTGGCTGTTGCTATCCTTTGCAAATGCCTCACTGATACCCAAGATCTTGTCTGGTGGTGCCAATGGGATGTTGTTCCATCTCTTTACTGCGCCATTGAGCACAGAAAACCTTCTAACGCTGATCTTCCTAGTATTTGCAAGCATCTTGATCTCTTTGTAACCGCTCTATATAACTGCTACTATGATTTGTCCCTCTTTTTTTCACTAGCTCCACAAAACTAACGGCCTCTAGTTTGATATTCTCTAGGCACTTATTCTCTATATATGTGACTACGGCGCTAGCGTGATATTGGAGATGACTCAGCTATTTTTTTTTTCTTGCGTCCTGTCGATTTCTCTATTAGCACCAATGACTTCTGCTCGGAGTCGTATATTCGCTATGGCCCTATGAAATGCTCTAGTGCGGATAACGAGTTGTTTAGTTTGTTTAAGCAGGCGCTTTAATGTGGGTAAACTCCGTGCTATATATTGGGGAGCTTATATATGGCCGGCCGCTAGGACGATTTGCGGTGGGAGGGGTTTAGAGGGAAAGGATCCTTGTGAAGGTTGTGGGAACTCCTGGCTGGAGCCAATAGAATAGGAGCATTCCGAGGATGGCCGGCACCGCATATGAAAAGACTGGCGGGAGGTTGGCGGGCGGGTTCTGGAGCTCGTACGGATAGAAGGATCTTTCGCCAGGGTCGCCAGCGGGTGTAAAGTATGTCGCGGCCCCTCTGCAGGCGTCAGGAGGGGAACGGTAAAACACCGAGTGGCCAGCGGGACACCCGCGCCCGCTGGCCATCCGCTAGAGCACCACGGTGGAGCGCCAGCGAGCTACAGGGGCCGAGGTCATTCGTAGGTAATTATATTGATGCGTGGAACAGACAGGGACAACCCGTCTGCGACCGCTCCTCTGCGGGCTAGAGGTACTATACACTGTATTAAAATAGGGCATCGGCGCAGAAGAGCAGTAAAGACATTAGTGATGTGTCGCGGCGATGCGACACCAGCATGCGCTGGTGTCGCACCACGGAAAAAGTAGGAGCAACGGCGGCGTCCGCAGAACTGCGGACATGCCTAGATGTGCTCCTCGGTAGGCTTCAAGTCAGCGGCGTAGCCAGTGGCGTGAGCCATTTGCTCCCTGCTTGGTGGCACCCAACCAGAAGACTTCCAGGGCAATATGCCCTGGGCGTACAACTCGTCGACCTCCTCCAAACTCAATCCCTTGGTCTCAACAATAGAGAAGTAGACGTACACGATGGAGAAAAGTAAGCATCCGCTAAACACAAATCCGTAGTAGAAATGGATGGCAGAGGTGATGAATGGCGTGAAGAACGAGATGAGGAATCCCCAAATCCAATTGGCGGCAGTGGCAACGGCCATGGCCTTCGATCTGATTCTCAATGGATAGGTTTCAGAAATGATGCAGTACACACCTCCAGCCCAGGTGGATGCGAAAAAGAAGATGTACAAACAGGTGATAAAGATCATAGCGTCTCCCGTAGGCTTTCTTGTAGGGCCGTTGTAGCCATCTACATACAAGTCTGTGACACCCAAAATGGAGTAGATAATGAAGCACACAAACATCAGCACGGAACCGACCAAAAAGCACTTTCTTCTTCCGAATCTCTCAATGACAAGAATACCCACAAACGTAGAGGCAAAGTTGACGACACCCAACACAATGGACGTCTCAAAAGAGTCCTCCAATCCGACAGCACGGAAAACAGTAGTCCCGTAGTAGAAAAAGTAGTTGTCACCGGTCAATTGTTGCAAAGACTGCATCATGATACCCATGATGACTCTCTCCAAGATTCTGGGCTTACCGGTGATCAACTCGCCCCAGGTGGCCTTTCCGGCCAACTTTTCTCTATCGATACCTGCCTGGATTAACTGGACTTCGGTATAGACACCAGGCTCCTCAGCGGAGACCTTGTTTGACCTGGCGATGGAGCGCTTGGCGTCCTCGATTCTGCCCTTTCCAACAAGGTATCTTGGCGACTCGGGCATGAAAACCATACCAGTGATCAAGAGAAGGGCCCAGGCAAAACACAACCCCAATGGAATCCTCCATTGTCTGGAGTCGCTGTAGCTGCTTTTGGTTCCATACGTGGTACAGTAACCCAAGAAGATACCCAACGTGATACACAACTGGAAACACACAACCAACATACCTCTGACGGCTTTGGGTGCTGTCTCACTAATAAACATGGGCGACAATACAGAAACTGTGCCCACAGCTAAACCAGAGATGACTCTACCAATGACCATCTGGTACCAAGCGTGCTGCGAGGCAATCTGCACGATTATTCCAACCACGTATATCAACATAGAGAACATCAACCCGATTCTACGGCCGTACAAGTCTGCCACCTTGGAGAGGAAAATACCTCCCACGGCACAACCAATGTTGAAAATGGACACAATCAAACCAGTTCTGACGTTGGACAAGTAGTATTCGCCGTGCTCGTTGAGCTGACCAAACCTCTCTAGGTAGTCAGTCATGTTGACGAACCCAGAAATGGTACCGGTGTCGAACCCAAACACAAATCCACCGAAAGCCACCATAAGACTCATGATCATCACAACGATAAACTCTTTGAATGACTTTTCAGGCAAAGTGGGCATATCCTCGTCCGACCCGCTGTGGTCCCCGTTGGAGTCCATGCTGCCCAACTTTTCCTGTGTCTCCTTGAAGGACGACACTTCATTTATGGGAGTATTGGTCCCAGAGTTAGTCTCGAACTCTTGTTCCTGAGACATTTTTCTTTTCTTTTAGGGATGGGCTGAGATACTACTGAAGAATTCCCAACCTTAGAAAAATACTTATATACTAATTATAAGTGTTGAAAATTGGTTAACTACAAATTACTGCATCCCGAAGGCAGAATTTGCCTTTAATTTATACTCCTACTCCCTGCTGGAGAAATACGTTATGGTGACACTGGGAGCCGAAAAAAAAAATCCTCAATACAGAAGGGACAGACGAGGAATAAGCAAAATCTAAAAAAAAAAAAAAACTAACGGAACAATATGTTGAAATTTTTTCCAGGATGATATGCCCGGCCTGCGTCTACAGCTCCTTATGGGGGCGTTTCTCCGAATGCCCCCATCAAATTCTCCGCCTTATTATAAATCGGAAGCCAAACGCCCATAAATCGCACTATACCTCCACATTGCTCCACATTGCTCCACGATTGGCCCCCAACCACGCGATACTACCGCACCCATCCCACTACAGCCAGAGGCTTCTGGGCCAGCATCGCTTTACTCCAATGAAGCGTGGTGGCCCGAGTTTTGTACACGACCTCGATTCTGATGTTCGTAAAAAGATTGAGTCTTTAGTGGTCACCAGAGACTGACACTGTGGGCAGATTTGGAGCAGAGGATGACTAGGAAAGCTCATTTGGGGGACGGTCAGGCTAGATGGACTGCCCTTGCAGCAAAGCGAGCCACCGCTCCCGGTCGGGGAGCGGTGGCCCTTCCTGGTTACTCCTGGTTGTGGCCTTCTGGACCTACTGCCATCGTAAATAACCCGGGCCCCAGATATATGGTCTTCACATCTCGTTACCCCAAGGGGGAATGCGTAGTGAAAATTCTTGCGCTACAATCGACGGGGAAACGTAGTGCATCCTGTCGATCGCGGAACGGAAAATCTTGATGCGCAAGCCGCAAGAACTGTCTGCACTATTGATGAGGCCTGCCAATGCCGATCGACCAGCCATCCCACACGCTTGAAATAGGCCTAGCAGAAGGTGTTTTCGGCATGTGGGAACATTGTCAGGAAAAATAAAAGGCAGGCTGACGCACCAGTCCCGTCCAGTCGCTACCACTGGACACGCATCGGCTACAGGAACAGTCCCGGGTGAGCTTTGCTTGAACAAAGCAGAGCACGCTATGCACCGCGGTCCTAGGAAGTAGTAAAAAGTTGTAACATTGGGTGCCAAGTAACGGCGTAGAGCATTAAAGTACGTAAGTGAGCCTACTGTAACGTTCTCGTTGCAATGGCGTGCGCAGCCCGAAATGGCGTGTGCGGCCCACGATGAAAGGGCGCATTGGCTGGTTCCTGTTCCAGACACAAAAGGCTACAAGCCAAACGCTCGTGTTAGCCCCAGCACATAGAAGCTACTGTAGCACTATACAAAAATTATTTTTGGAGGCACCCGGACTTATCTCTCGCTTCAGCACCAGAGGGATGCTTTCCACCGGCCCGCGCCAATCAAATAACCAGTAGGCAAGCTTGCGGGATTCATGATGAACCGCAAGGTTGAAGCCTAGAATATGCAAGATTCTTATCATCAGGTCGCTGTCAAAGTACCTGGAATTGGATACACAGGGACGAGGCAAGACTAAGAAGAGCGAGCTCATCGGGTTGGTGGGCGACGGCGGCAAGAGAAACTGGGTGATGCGCATGAGCATGTCGCCTCTCTGCTGGGCCGACAGCAAGAAATTTAGCACCAAGGAGCACGACACCAAGTTGAACTTCTCTGCGTCCGACTGTGGCAATGGCCTTTCCATGAAGTCCTGCTGCTCGATCATAGCCTCATTTTGCGAGTTTAGATCTATTCGAACAACTTTGTGGAAGAGCCCACAAGTCGAGATGCAATTCTGCGCAGAGAGGCTCCCAATCTCCAAGGCACGCCACCGATGCTCCTTCTGTGCCGTATGGGTATCTATTCTGTATTTGCCCTGGGTGTCTGTTAGCCATTCGACCAACTTCTTCAGCGAATCGCCTCCTCTCTTTCCATCTTGTCCCAACGTAGACGCAACCTGGTACGTTTCCAACCCACCTCGGAGTTCAGTCTCTTTCTCTATCCTGGCTAGCTGTCGTACCAACCTTTCTTCCTTCTTCTCTTGCTCATTGCCCTTGTCGTTCTCTAGGTCACTTAATGCATGATGCCTTTGTATCTCTTCGTTATATATTCTATGCAAGGACGGAAAACTTTCCCTGAGCTGTTGACCAATATTGCTATCGCTTAGTGCACTATTTTCGACCAGTGAACTTAGCGTCCTATTGAGCTCTTTCACCAAACTGTGTGTGTTTTTTCTCAAAACATGAAACCGTCGAATTAACTTTCGAGTCTCTAGCGGTTTTAAAGATTTGGGAACCCCTTTTAGATCCTGATTCACCCTGCCGGTTTTACTAACGAGCCCGGATCTCTTCACCTTCTTCTTGCCCTTCATATCCTTTAAATTCGGCTTCAATTCTACCCAGGACTCTCGGATTAGTTCTTTCTGCTCAGAAATCTTAAAAATCAATAGGCATATATGCCTGAATACATCTTTAATCCGCGATGAGATGGATTTTTCAATAGTTGTGAAGCACTCAACTTTGTATTAACCCATAGTGTCTCTTGACAAGAAACCAAACATATCAAGGAACATAATGGATAAGAAAGGTAAGGTTAAAGAGCCTAGAACTTCAAAGAAACCAATCGGTAAAGATAAAAAGAAAGCTAGAGTTCCGAAGAAAGTAAATGGCAAAGTGAAAAAGAATTCTAAAGGTCCTAGAACAGCTATTCCATTGAAAAAAAAGTTACAAAGAGAATCTAAAATAGTGAAAGCAGATAACTTGCAATGGAAGTCAGTTGACATACCCGATAATCTTGATGATTATGAAGGTTTTTATGGGTTGGAAGAAATAGACGGTGTGGATGTTGAATACGACAATGGTAACATAAAATTTGTGGTCAATGATGAGGGAAAAATGAGCACCAAGGAAGACGAAACAAAAAACGGCTCTACTATATCCGTCTGTGATGAGAAATCTGATGCTGAAGACGATGATCTGGACTTCGGAGGGTTCAGTGACAATGAAATGGACGTAGACGAGCCAAGTTCGGATCCTACTCCTAAGGAAGAGAGCGTAGATGCTCAAGATTCTGAGCTTTCTACAAATATGTTCACAAATCTAGCAGTTACATTGCCTGATGCGAACTCTATCCATTTGCCTCGCTGGAAACCTATATCTTTGAGCTCTTTTACTTTGCAGGGCTTACAAGCCTTGAACTTTGATAAACCAACACCAATCCAGAAGAAAGCCATACCATATGCTCTTGACGGAAGAGATACTGTTGGTAAAGCCATCACAGGATCTGGTAAAACATTGGCCTATGGAATCCCCATACTTGAGCGTTACTTGAGTCGTCTCCAACTGTCTCAAGCACAACTTAAGTCAGCCAAAGTGCTGTCTCCAACCGGTATTATCTTTGCCCCCACAAGAGAATTAGCTCATCAAGTTGTTGATCATCTCAATAGAATTGCAGTTTATTTCCCATTTCCTCCTAATGCAATCATCAGTATCACGGGGGGGTTATCAATTCAAAAACAAGAACGTTTGCTTGCGAAAGGGCCTGGTATAATCGTAACTACTCCTGGTAGATTTCTTGAGATATTAGAAAGCAAGATGGAATATGTCATTCAGCTTTCTGGGTGTGACTTGATAGTTCTTGATGAAGCTGACAGACTTCTTCAAGACGGACACTTCGAAGAATTTGAAAAGATATTGGACCTTTTAACTAAGGGTAGAAAAGCATCAAAGGCCAAGAGTTGGAGATGGCAGACTTTGGTCTATAGTGCAACTTTCGCAAAGGATTTGTTCGGCAAATTAGACAAGAATACCAAGAAGAAAAATAACGATCTTGATAGCTCTAAGTCATTGCTTGATAATACGAGCATTATATCTTTGCTAAATTCTAAATTAAAATTCAGAGATTCTGCACCTGCATTGGTTGATGCTAATCCAAAGGAAATTGTGGCCGGTCAAATTACAGAAGCATTAGTTGAATGTGGACCTACAGAACGTGACTTGTACTTATACTACTTCCTAATGTTATATAGTGGAACCACTTTGGTCTTTGCTAATTCCATTGATTCAGTCAAGAGATTGTCTCTCTTCTTAAAGAACTTGAATATACCTGCATTTTCTTTGCATTCTTCCATGATTCAAAAGCAAAGGTTGAGAGCATTAGAAAGATTTAAGGAAGCTAGTACTTCAAATGAGAGATGTGTTTTAATTGCGTCTGATGTTGCAGCAAGGGGTCTTGATATACCAAATATTAATCATGTTGCACATTATCACTTGCCAAGATCTGCTGACGTATACATTCACAGATCAGGCAGAACCGCCAGAGCAGGAAATGAAGGTGTATCCGTGATGTTTTGTTCACCGCAAGAGGCTTCGGGCTCTTTACGGAAGTTGAGGAACTTAGTTTCGGCAAATTCATCTGCTTCACTGAAGTTGAACACACGTGCTGACCTCAAGCTTTTACCAATTGATATGGATATATTATCTCAGATCAAAAGGCCCGTGAAACTCGCAGCTGCTCTTGCTGATTCTGATTCTGTCAACACATCCACCAAAAAAGAAGACAGTTGGCTCAAGCAAGCCGCTGAGGATTTAGATGTTGAGTACTCGTCTGATTTGAACGATTTTGAGGATCAAAAGACAAAGAAACAGAGAATGAAAAAGGATAAAAAAGCTCTCTCCAAAGACGAAACCAAAAGTATGAGATTTGAATTAAAAGAGTTGCTAAATAAGAAGATAAGAAAAAACCATAGGAGATCCTACTTGACCAGTGGATTGCATAATTTAGCGCATGATATTGTTTCAAACAAGACACACGAAAACATCTACGGCCATGAAAAGGTAACAGCTTTAGATAATCTTAAATAACTTTTTAAAACGCATTTAATAGACATATATTCTTACATAGTTTAAGCGAATTTATTATAATTTTTACTTGAAATTATAGTTAAAAATATTTCAGAAACAAGAGATGACCTGGTTCTTATAACTGTCAAATATATATTGTACACACGAAGAGCTAATCTATCTAAATGAAGTCGTCGTCATCATCATCATAATACTCATCTTCATCAGATTCATCCACAAGTTGTTCAAAGTTTACTTTGTATCTCAAAAGGGCACCAATACCACCAAAACCTTGAACAAACTGTGCACCTTCCGATGATCTATCAGACACAAACTCTAAGTTTGCACCAAAACTCTTGTAATTCTCTGCCAACCATTCTAAGAACTGCTCCTCCTTAACAATCTCCATCTCTGTTCCAGTCTTTTTATCAAGCATGTAAGACTTGTCTGGTAAATCTGGATTTGCGTGAGCAATAACCTCTTCTCCTTCTGCATCCTTCAATGTGTAGCGAATTATGTTCAAATTTTCATATACAATCACAATTTCACAAGAACCGAGATCCAATGCCTTCAAAGTATCTTCAATACCGTAACAGAATTTACCTGTATCTTGGGAAATCTCCTCGAAATATTGATTCAACAACTTCTTTTCTTGAACAAATTTGACGTTTGCCAATGTCTCAGCAGATAACTCGATGGCCTGGTTGAAACCGTTTTCACCACCATATGAAATATCAACAATTTTAATCACCTTGGCTTGTAATCTAGGATCGAACAAGTCAGATTTGGATAACTCATTCTTGAAATCGGCGGAACCTGCCAAAATCAAACCCTTAACATTAGGTTTGTCGGCAGTGATGAAGTTTTGTACTGCGACTTCTGCAACCTTTCTGACGTAATTGTGTCTCTTTTCTTCTCTTAAACGAGAGAAACGAACAGCGGATTGACCACCTCTACCATGCTTTTTTGGTAAATCGACTGTAAACTTGTGCAAAATTTCTCTCGTGTTACCACTAACAGCACCAAACAAGGCACCATTACCGTCCATAATAATGAATCCGAATCTATCATCATTTTCTAACAACTCTGCTAATGCTTCAACGTGAAATTTGTTATCACACAAGTATAAAGAAGTGTTAATAGGCTTGAATGGTTCAAAATCTATATTCAATTTCTTTTCTTTGCCGTCTTCTGTTATAACATCACCACAATAAATGACCAAACCGTTCTTAGGAACAGAGTTGTACAACTTTAATTTTTGTTGAGTGGATGTGATTGCAGATAAGACCGAGAGTCTGTTGACACGAGACTTAATATTGGAAGCTGTACCGTATTCTTCTGTTAACAACTTCTGTGTGAGCGAAATTTGAGACTTTGGTGGAATAACCAAAGAGATCATAGAAGTACCATTTCCTCTGGCTAACTCCAAGGACTTGATCAACTTTTTGACCTTCCAGATCTCAATATTCTTCTCAACGTCAGTTTCCTGTTGCGACATTCTGTCAGATATGTTTCAATTACTTATTATTATGGGCCTCTGAGCTACTGCCTTTAATTTGAAAAAAACAAAAAATCGGAATAAAAAGTTTCAAACTAAGGTTTTTTTTCAATACTTTTTTTTGTAAAGTGCAGGCCGCTATTAGATCACGTGCACGCATATATTACACAAAAATCAGACGTACCGAAAATCATATTTGATTACCTATAGTCTAAACATCGGAACACAGTGTATGAGGCGTAAAATGGGACTTCGCTTAAGAGGTAGTAACAGAGACGCCGCGGATGAAGCATCTCAAAATCCCGAAGTTGATGATGTGGATGCTGGATCTGATTCAGATAGTATGTATGATTCCTCCGATGAGAAGGATAAGAAGGAGAAGTCCAAACGACCACCAGATAACGATTTTGCTCAACAGAGGTTGAAGGCTTTCAACCCCGTATTGACAGCTAAGATTGTTATTCCCTTATTACTTGGTATTGCTGTTGTTTTTGCTCCTCTTGGAGCGGCAATGTGGTACGCATCGGATAAGATTCAAGACTTCACTATTGATTACTCCCAATGTGAGAACTTGGCTACTAGTGAACATTGGCTGAAGGTTCCAAACGAATACATACAATTACACTTTCGTGACAAGACTATAGACTCCATGAATGTTCAGTGGAAGAAGACTACAGATGACTCTCAATATTTTGAAGATCAAAGAAACGTTTGTCAAGTACAGATAGAAGTTCCTTCAGACATTAAAGGACCTATATACATGTTTTACAGATTGAGAAATTTCTATGCGAACCACCGTCGTTTCGTGAACTCATACAGCGAATTTCAGTTGGAAGGACATGCGTCGTCTGTCGATGTAATTAAGAACACAGCGGGCCAGAACTGCGAGCCGTTATCTGTCAATCACGAGGGTAAGAGATATTATCCATGTGGGTTAATAGCTAACAGTATGTTTAATGATACCTTCAGCGAAACTCTCAAGGCTGTGAATGGAACAGGTGATGATTATGTGATGACAAGCAAGGGAATAGCCTGGAAAACGGATAAAGATAGATTCAAGAAGACCAAATACAAGCCATCCGACGTTGTACCTCCGCCAAACTGGTATAAGAGTTTCCCCCATGGCTACAACGAGACTAACATGCCTGACATATCAAAATGGCATCAGTTCCAGAATTGGATGCACCCTTCTGCGTTGCCCGTGTTCAACAAACTTGCGCTCCGTAATGACCATGACACTTTGAAGAAAGGTATCTATCAGCTAGAGATAGGATTACATTTCCCTGTCTTGCCATATAAGGGGCACAAGTACGTCTACTTCTCGCAAAGATCGGTGATAGGCGGAAAGAACGACTTTTTGGGCATCAGCTGGATGGTAGGTGGTGCCATCTGTTTCTTACTAGGAATTGTATTATTAATTATCAACACAGTAAAGCCTAGAAAGACTGGGGATATCTCTTTGCTCAGCTGGAACAGGGATCTCGACTCTCAGAATGAAAGCTATGCTACTTCTGATACTCACCCTGAAAAAGAATAGTGTGTTTTTTATTACCCCATAGTTTTTTTTTCCTTGAAATCTTTCTCTGGTAGCTTATACATTTGAAAATATATGATGTGTAGAATAATTTCATTCCTCATGCTTGTGCTATCTAGGATGTTGTATCAGCTCCAATTATTGTAATCTTTATCTTTTAATCGGATGCTCCGTGGAAATCGCTGGACATCTCATCATCAAAACCCGATTGTACAGAAGCTGTTACTACAGCGCGAAACAAAAAATGTAAACATTATTTGTGGCTCTAAAATATCATAGGAGATAATAGAATAGATTATAGAATAGAAGGATTGATTCACAAGACAATTCTCAGAAAACACTTGTTTGGGTATTTAAGGATAATCCATGGCATTTTTTTCTCGTATAAAATGGAAATATGTTAAATCTTAAACATATACCGAATGAAGACAGTAATATTAATCTAAATGAGAAAAGCAGGATAAAAGATAGACATAATGAGGAAGCAAAGATATCGCTGAATACGAAGACAGTAGAGGGTGTTAAGGATAATACACTTGGGAAATACCAAGAGAACGAGGAAGAAAACTATATAGACGATTTCAATTTAGATGGAAGCGAAGATTTGAACCTTTCCTATTCCAAGTTCTCGCATGTTTCAGGAATTTCATTTTTGACCAAGAGGGATTCTAACAGCCATGATGATGTTATGGAATCGCCCTTTGTTAAGAACATTCAATACAAGTTACAGGACATAAAAATGGAAGAGACTAATAACCCCAAAGCAAAGTTTGTCATGAAAAGTCGCAAAAACAGCGACCTCACTGGTTTACAGCTTGACCGAGAGAGCATCCATATTGACTCCACCTACAACGAAAACGAGTCGCCCTTTATAGATACGATGCCTGAGTCTAGAGCTGTTTCCAAACCCGGGTTATTAAGACAAGGAGTCGAATCATCAGAAAACGAATCCCGTTTTTCCCATATACAGCATCATGCCAGTGGATTTGCAAGCCAGTCACCTAAGAGGACACTCAACCCATCGCGACTTACAACAACTCGTCTTCATAAGACCCCTGATTTTGCTAGAAAATCCTCCATAAAAGTATCTTTGACTCCTGCTCAAAGAATCGAAAAGCATTCTGGCTTCAACCTGTCAAATGGCCTCGAAAATTTTCAAATTACCAATCTAGTGGGAAGAGGTGCATTTGCCAGTGTTTATAAAGGGATCAATTTGAAAACAAAGCAAACCTTAGCGATCAAACAAATATTCTTGGAGAAGGGCCAAGACGTAGGACAGTTGATGGGTGAGATAGATTTACTCAAGATATTGAAGCACGAAAATATTGTTAAGTATCATGGTTTTGTAAAGACTTCTACTACATTAAACGTATTTTTGGAGTACTGCTCTGGTGGATCTCTTCGTCAATTATACAAAAAATTAAATCATGGACTAACGGAGTCACAAGTCATCAGCTTTGTGAGGCAAATTCTTCAAGGTCTCAGCTATCTACATGCACAGGGTGTCGTTCATAGAGATGTGAAAGCTGCTAATGTTCTCATGACAGAAAATGGTACAATAAAATTGGCTGATTTTGGTGTGGCTACTAAAGTGACTTCTCAACACCAAACAGTTGTAGGTACACCGAACTGGATGGCACCAGAGACTGTCTTGGGAGGAGAAGGACTTTGTACAGCGTCCGATATATGGTCTCTTGGAGCGACTATCATTGAATTATTTACAACGCATCCCCCATATCATGAATTAAACGCAATGGCAACTCTACATGCAATAGGCACAGATGAGCACCCACCATTACCCAAAAACATTTCACCCCTTGCAAAGGATTTTTTATTAGCATGTTTTCAAAAACAACCCAGCTTGCGAACTAACGCAAAGCTACTTCTCAAACATAAATGGTTAGCCAACGACGAGCAAAAGAAACGAACCTCCTCTGGAACCAAGTATTCTATTCTGTCTAAGCCATCTATTCCGTCAAACTTCAATTTGACCAATGACAAAGGAATAACGAATTATTCGGAAGAAAATGAGGATAATTGGGAAAACGATTTTGCTAACATTCCTGAAAAAGGTTTTGATAAGTCTCTAAGCTCACTCGGATCAAAATTTAATGCAGATATTTCCAAAAATGAGCTTTTAGGTAAATTTTTGGATACAAGTGACGATTTTAATTTCGAAAATGACTCAATTTTCCAAGATTTACCTGTTGACGAACTAGAAGATAAGGTCCCTCAACTTGAACTTGATCATGTTCAAGATAACTATTCTGAGATAACAGAAAATGAAGATCCATTTTTACAAATGGATATAGAAGACTTTGATACAAATGAACTTGAAATTCTGGGTAAAACCAGCTTTTTGTTGAATAAGTTGACAAATAGAGTAGATTTATGTCATTCAGGAAATGACGAAGTATTCAGATCGTTGACTAAGATTACTGGTAGGTTGTTTCATCTTGTAAAAAAGTATTCAAGTCTGCATGATGTTATCATTAGGGACCATGGAATTTTATCATTGACTGAACTTTTGGAAAATGCTCCAGATTTTCAAAAATACCAAGATCTCTGGTATCATGCATTGGCCATCTTAAATCATGTTTTTGAAAAAAATACCACCCAGTTGGAAAGCTTTTGTTTATTAGGTGGGATTCCTTTGGTGACGCATTTTAGAAACACTTCATATAGAATGAAAGTACGTATAGAAGTACTTAAGTTTATTCAATCCTTAGAGAGGTCAGATAAGGCTGTATCTATGTTCATTTCATGTGGGGGTCTAAGAGTTTTATCCAAATTTATTGAGGAAGACTTCGATACTACCCCTGACTTCCCATTGACAGCTATTGACTGTATTCATAACATTTTAACCAAGGACTTAGCTAGATCTAAATCCAATTTGTGTCGAATCTTGTCAAAATATGGGGTTATTTTCTGGTTTGTGGTACTTCTTAATAGACTAACAAAACCTGATAGAGGGAAGCATAAAAATCAGAATACTTCTCGTATTAATTCCGCCGTTACTAAAATCATTGATATAATCAAATCTTTTGGACAGTCAGAAGCCAAAGTTAGGATCAATATTTCAAGCAGTGATCTTTTCAAATTATTGATTAAATTGTATCCTAATTTACAATTTGAGCATCAATTAGTGATATTAAAGTTTATTAAGTCATTTTCACATATATCTGAGGTCCTCAAGACTTTACATTCAGCAGATATTTTGGAATTTATTGTAGACTTATTGGAATATTACACACCATCAAGGCAACATTACAAGGAGGTAATAAACATCGTTTGTCCTATATTATACAACTGTTGTTACCTCAATCATAGCAAGGAAAAAATTTTAGTCCAATTAGGAGCAGTGCCAATTTTAAAGAGTCTATCAAAGATAAATCTACCATTCCGACAATTTGTGTTACCCATACTTTGCGAGTTGGTTTACTGTGACAAATCGGTAAGGCTGGTTCTTGCGAAGCATGACATATTGTCGGTGTATTTTAATCTACTTTTAGACCCATATTGGCAGTCAAATGCTCTAGATTCAATGCTTAATTGGCATATAAATGATCCAGGGTTTGTTGATTTGGAGTCACCTAAAGCCATAACATTTTTAGTGAGCGGTTTCATGCTTCCCAAAGTTTCCAACTTGGAGTCTATATTGGACAATTATTTGAAGCTAGTTACCATGAACAAGAACGTTTGTTTGTTGATGATTAAAGATTCCTTGATAGACAACATCTTAATGAAATTGAAGGTGCATCAGAAGAATTCAGTGGTTGAATTGAGTCTTCTAAGAATTTTGAAAAATCTAGTGTTAGTAGGAACAGAGTCTAAATGTCAAATCAGTGAACCTATTCTGGCCAAAATTGAGCTTATATTAGAATCGATGAAAATGAAGAAATCATCGGTATTGGTCTACGAGCTTGCAAACGAAACCTCTTCTCTTCTTAAAGATATTCGTACATAGAGTTTCCGTAATATATTTCACCTCGGTACTATTTTGTTTTTCGCAAAGTAACCCCAGAAAAAAGATAAGTATTATATTTTTGTATAATAGTTAACGATGCCATTTTTCTATCCTTCACCCAGGGTATCACAGCTAGATGCTAGTATTCTTGATTCAGAGCTTACTAGTCTTTTAAAAGAACAGCTCGTGTCCATATTTCAGCTTAAAAATAATGAAAGATGGTCCTATAATCAGAACCCAGAACTTTACGATTTATTCTTGAACCTCATAGTATTCAAGTTAACTGTATGGAAATCGGGGTCTACTTACGGACTGTTACTACAGAACTTGAAGCTCTCTAATTATAAAAATGGTCAGCCTATAACATATTTCAAGAGAAGCATTTTGGGAGGGATTTTAATTGGAGGTTATCTTTTCAATAGATTACAGTCATATGTCTATTCCGAGAGTAATCTTACCAGCACTAATACCGACGAAGACAATATTTTGCAGAAATTAAAACGACTAATAGCAACCAAAGGAGTGAAGGTAATTTCTTTCTTAAATGATTCGATGAAGATATTGAATTTAGTCAACTTCGTTTTATTCATATTGAATGGAAAATATCCTTCGTTGGTTGACAGGGTGTTGGGTATTTCTTTGACACCAATTGTTAATGATCTTTTAAAGCATAATGGAGACAGTGTCAATTTTGAATTTCAAAATAGACAGCTTGTATGGAATGTATTGACGGAGTTTTTGGTCTTCCTCTTGCCTGTGCTCCAAGTGAGCAAGCTCAAGAAAAATCTTATTAATGCATTTAGCTCTATATCGAAAAAGAATACCAAAACTATATCAGATGTCCCAATTGAAACTCCCTATTCTCATTTGTCTGAATCGCAATGTGCAATTTGCTACCAAAATAGTATTGTTGAAACTTCAACTAACAATTCGGCGACTGTCACTTCGTGTTTAATCACGAATCCTTTTGTAACAAACTGTGGTCATGTATACTGTTACGTATGCATTGCTACAAGGTTTAATGCACTAGAAAGCTCTTCGGGTGGTGAAGGTTGTCCTCGTTGTGGTATCAAACTACAATGGTTTAAACCATATGGAATTGACGACAAAAACTGCGAACAGGCAATCACAGTTGTAGATTCTGATTCAGACAATTTTGATGATGAATCTGAGTCCTCAGCAGATGATCAAGATGATTCCGACTCCGATAATCAGTCTACATTTAACGATGGGAGTGAACATCGTTCACAAGAACTGGACTTTTCCGAGGAATACGACTACGATTCAGTTGATGATGAAATTATGGAATTATAAGTACGATGTATGAATAATGACTATAAAAAACTTTTTAAAATATACACTAAGACAAATATTTGAGTAAAATTTGAACGCCCTTGTTATCCATATTTTCATCTAACTCTGATCTAATATTTTCCAACTTCGTTCTCAACTTTTTGAAGGTCTTCTTATCTTCCAGTAATTTTGAAACTTCGTACAAAGCGACTATGATGAATGCACCTTGACCCATAATCCAATCTGCAAGCTTATTCTCGTTCAAAATTTCATCTAAGACTCTAGTAGCAAAATTAAAACCCAAACCTGGAATTTTACTATCTTCTGACGATTTAATCAACTGCTTAGATTCGTTATCCCATTTGAATTCATCGCCCCATATACAAGCTTTAATTGCTCTGGAGATAAATGGAACTTTACTGATCAAATGGAAATCTTCACGAATATCACCTTTAATTACCAAATCAAAGAAAGCATCTACCAATTGAGGACGTAATTCACCATTAACTTCCTCGTTTTCAGATGGGGTTAAGATTAACTCTGTGAAAAATTGAGCAGCCAAGTTGTTAGAAAGCAAATTGGAAAAGGATGCCATGTCTGAGTTTGAGATAGTGCTCAACAAACCTTTGTAAATCAAAGGAAGTGATTTGACTAAAAGTTCTTCTCGTCTTTGATCTTGTGGCTTTTTTGATGTCTTGAGGTAAGCCAAATCTTCATACTTTTTCAAATTCTTTCTGATCAATCCTGAAAAATACTTAGGGTCAAGACTTCTCAAGAGATACAATAAGGGTCTCCTGGCATACTTGTGTTGAATTAATTCGGGAATTAACTCGGTACTGAAGAGATCAGTATTAAGAGCCTTGTGTACCAACACCGTATCATCAATTGTCATGTATATGCAAATTAATACCACATTACCAAATTCATTCTTTACCAAGTCTACTTCATGTTTTTTCAATGACCTGATAATTGCCTTACGTTCCTTGGCATTAGAAAGTGCAACTAAGCTGCAGGCAACCTCACATCCTTCTTCTGTGTGTACTAGTTCAGCAAACTGTTCTGATAAAAGTTCAACAAACTCTCTTATTTCTTTATCGTTTTTCTCTAAGTCTTGCTCAAGAATCGTAACATAGTCTCGCATGGCTGCATGTAATATTTGGAAACCAGTGGAACCTTTGTTCACAGAGGCGGTGATAGTACCACTTAAATTAGTCATTACTAGATGTCTTTTCTCTGACAGTTCATTTATAACATCTAAAACAGTCTTGTTTTTACCTGAGTCCTTGAATACGGCGTACTCTGAACCCCAAAACTCTCTGATTATTTGCTTTCTTTGTTCACTGTTGGAATATAACACATATAAATCCTCCACTACATAGGCACCTTCTCTATGTCTCATTAACTTACGAATCTTTCCATGAAGTTCATTCACAATCATTTCTCTAACATCCTTCGAGCCGTAATGCAAGAGCTTCACAAGAAGGTATTTACCGTAAGATGAAGTAGCGAGCTGATAGTATGAACCTTTCAAAGCTTCTGCGATGTGCTTTCTTCTTTCCTTGGAAGAGTACTTAACCAATGTTTGTACAATACGGGAAGCATCGTGCTTCATGACCAAATCTAGAATAATGTCCTTCGACAATTCCCACATCTCGTCCGACAACTGTGCCCTCTTCTCCTTGTGCAAACCAGGCTTCTTCACTCTCAATTTTTCCCAGATATGTTTGATCTTCTGTGTTTCGGCTCCTGCCTTCCTCTGGCTCTTACGTTCGGCAAGCAACTTTCGTTGCTCGGCGTGTTTCTCTCTGGAGGAAGTCTTGGACTCAGAGGGCTCTCCTCCATCGCCAGCCATGTCATCGTTCTCATCCGCTTCTCCATCTTCTCCCTCTTCGCCTTCCGAGAGGTTGTCTAACTCGTCTTCTGAACTGCTGACTTCATCAAGGGCATCTCCTGCTTCAGCTGCAGAATCAGAAAGATCCAGCTCCAGCTCATCTGATTCATCTGAGTCCACGGCAGCTTTTTTCTCTAACTTAGGCTTCTTGACGTCATTTGTCTTCTCTCCAAGAGCAGAACGCTTGGTTCCATTGGGTTTAGAAACCATTATACCCACCAAAAGAGACTCTACTTTCAAAAACTCTTACACTAGCAAAGGTTCAAGATGGTAAAAATTGTAAAAAAATATTCAAATATATGCAGAGACTCAAGACAAGATGATGAGGTGGTTTTGTGTAACTTTTCTGTTATATGAGCTCAACTGGCACAATGAGTTTAGTAATCTCCGGAGACGAAAAGTAGGAAAACACCAATACACACGTATCCATACTGCTATACTTTAGGCTCATATACACTGGCTTCCAGACACCGAATACAGCTTTCCAGAAAGAAAACGATGCTTAGGACCGAATTTTTCAGACTTAATACTTGCTTGAGAAACAGCGCCTTGAGGAGACCCTTGTCTACAGCAAGGTTTTACAGCCAGAAGCCATCTGCTGGCTTGATCAAGGAGCTCCAGAACTTGAAGGAGCTAAGAGAGTTCGTGGGCAACGAAAATAAAGTGTCGGTGATCGACTTCTACGCCGTCTGGTGCGGTCCCTGTAAGGCCTTGGAACCATTCTTCGACAAGTTGGCCGAAAAGGCTCCCGAGGTGCAGTTTGGCAGAGTCGACGTCGACCTGGCGAGCGACGTGGCTACCGAGTACGGCGTCACTGCGATGCCCACTTGCATATTCTTCAAGAACGGAGAAAAGCTAGACTTTATTGTAGGTGCAAACCCTCCAAAAATAGTCAAGTTCATCAACGATTACGCGGGCGTAGATGTCACAACCCGTTAGTATGTCTACATATATACCTGTGTTTGTAAATACATTTATTCTTGTACTATTCTTATGTTAACCCGAGATGTTGCACTTTTGTCAAATGTAGTGCGATCAGCGATTTTACCTCTGTAAAATCGACTGAGTGGCGATAAAGTAGTGAATAAGATATTCTTCAATCAACATATACTAATTAAACTATCAATTCAAAATGGTATGTATAAATGGGATTATAGTATAGTTTGGAACAGAAATGTTTGATTTTTGGGAGTGCAACGTTGAGCTATGTCGAGTTTTCGGCGTCAGTTTACTCAGACCACACAAGTCGATTTTCTTGATTGCGTACAGAATAGTTACTAACACAGTATAGGGACAATCGCCATCTGGTATGCCTGGGGGCGACTTCAATAAGAAGAAGGATGACAAAAAGAAGGAAAAGCCAAAGTATGAGCCTCCTGTTGAATCCAGGTTTGGTAAGAAGAGAAGAAAGGGACCGGACACAGCAGTGAAGTTGCCCAACGTATATCCAAACACCCGTTGCAAGTTGAAGCTTTTGAAATATGAAAGAATCAAGGACCATTTGTTGTTGGAGGAGGAGTTTGTAGCGAACCAGGAGGCCTTCCAGCCCACTGAAGCCAAGCAGGCGGAAGAAAGAGAAAAACTAGACGAGTTGAGAGGGTATCCCATGTCTATTGGAACCTTAGAAGAAATCATAGATGATGACCATGCAATTGTATCGAGTACAGCAGGATCCGAGTACTATGTGTCCATAATGTCATTTGTAGACAAGGGCTTGCTTGAGCCTAGCTGCTCTGTATTGTTGCATCACAAAACTGTATCGATTGTTGGAGTATTACAAGATGATGCAGACCCCATGGTATCTGTCATGAAATTAGACAAATCACCAACTGAGTCGTACGCGGATATTGGTGGGTTAGAGTCGCAGATCCAAGAAATAAAGGAAGCAGTAGAGTTACCATTGACGCATCCAGAATTATATGAAGAAATGGGTATCCAACCTCCCAAAGGTGTTATATTATACGGTGCTCCAGGTACTGGTAAGACTTTGTTGGCCAAGGCCGTGGCGAACCAGACCAGTGCCACATTCTTGAGAATCGTGGGGTCCGAGTTGATCCAAAAATACCTTGGTGATGGTCCAAGATTGTGTAGACAAATTTTCCAAATTGCAGCAGAGTTGGCTCCCTCCATTGTTTTCATTGATGAAATAGACGCCATTGGTAGCAAGAGATATGAGTCTACTTCTGGTGGTGAGAGAGAAATACAAAGAACTATGTTGGAACTTTTGAACCAGTTAGATGGATTTGATGATAGAGGAGACATCAAGGTTATAATGGCAACAAATAAGATGGAGTCGTTGGATCCTGCTCTTATTAGACCCGGTAGAATTGACCGTAAAATATTGTTCGAAAATCCCGATGCTAATACAAAAAAGAAGATTCTCACTATACATACATCCAAGATGAACTTGTCCAGCGATGTGAAGTTAGATGAGTTGGTCACTTCTAAAGATGACTTATCTGGTGCTGATATTAAAGCCATGTGTACTGAAGCAGGTTTGTTAGCATTAAGGGAAAGAAGAATGCAGGTAAAAGCAGATGACTTCAGAGCTGCAAAAGAAAGAGTACTCAAGAACAAAGTTGAGGAAAACCTCGAAGGTTTATATTTGTAGTAGGCCCATATATACAAACTATAGTCACAATAAAATCATATTAAAAGGTTTACATAGTATTGAGTGCTTGCTAGCTAATGGTAAGAGATTTAAACCAGTTAGTCTCTTCTCTGATTGTTCAAGATTCTCACTATAAACAAAAACAAATTGAGAACATCCATGTATAACGACAAAGTAGCTGGAATCTCGTCATCCAAGTTGGCTGTCCTCATTATCTTTTGAGTATCCACGATGACATATACTCCGAACAAAACAGCGCCCAGAAAAGAGTATATCATTTCCATGGTAGACGAGTGATTGGGCAAAAATGCAAATACCAAACTCGTGCCAACCAAGGTCCAGAGGCCAACCAGTAAGGCACCCTCCCAACTAACAAAGTCGTACTTTGTTTGAAATGCAAAAAACGTCAATCCAAGGAAAATGACCAAAGTTAAAAGAAGGGCCTGAAGCAACACCTCTGAATCAAGAAAAGCACACGCCAACCCCACGCCATACGCCTCGCAAACCGTGAAGCCGCCCAAGAGAATTAAATTCGTAGGATACGACCGAGCCTTGAAATAAGTGGCAATCAAAAAGCCAAACGAACCGCCTATAGAAACATAGAACAACCAAAGGTTCTGCAAACACCACTCTGTCGCGGATTTATTCAACCTGAAGATTAATCCGATCAACACCGTGGCAAATATTTGAACACTCAACAAGGAGTACACCTTGCGAAGAAAGAGATGACGAAGGGGAAGCTCGCAAGAAGCAACATTCACAGAGTATTTGAAATCATCTGGTATGTTGTCTCCCTCCTGCCTTATTTGCTCTTCCTGGCTGTAACTTGGTGGCTCTTCAGTGGGAACGCTAGTATATTCACTCATTCTTATGGATTATTCTAGTCATTAGTTCCGTACAAGTAATTAACACTATATTATCTCGGTCCTGTACATAATTCATCAGCCTGACCTCAGCGCCAGAGAGCTTCTGGCCATTGCTAAAGGTCACTGGGGGACGTTGATACTGGTTAGCAGTGGCATACGGCTCCCTGACTAGCCCGACTTTCCCACCAGGCGTGATACCTGCTGGAGTCCTTCCCATCGAGACACATGTGTGCTGCAAAAATCGTAAATTTCTTATCTAAGAACTCTATAACCCATCCGCTGGATTTCCAGTAAAAGTATGAAAATATATACAAGTCATTCCTCTGATGCTTTCTTGTGTATCAGTCCGCGTGCGTCGTCTTCGTCGCCATCCTTTTCGTCCAACGGCGGCGGTTCCAGGACGGCGCCGCTCCTCATCCGCAATAGCACCGTGTCCTTGAACACCACCGACTTGCGGCACAATGGACAGAGACCAACACCCCGTTTGCCCCTGGTCTGCCCGCGAGCCGTGGAGCTCGCCACGCTCTGCTGGATGCACTCGAGGCAGAAGATGTGGCCGCACGACGTGATCGTCGCCTCTGTCACATCGTCAAAGCAGATCGGGCACTTCACGTCGCTCAAGTTCACTGTCGTGTTGACGTGGGGCGGCTGCTCCGGGTTGTTGAGCATCCGCTCTGACTCTTCTTTGAACTCGATGATCTCCACGTCATCGCTATTGTCTTCGTCCGAAGAGATGTCTATAATGTACTCCGGAGTGCGCTGCATCTCTTCTCCACTGGTTTAGCCTTTTCCTTGTTCGTTTTTACGCCACGTCGCCTCCTGAGATATCCGCTACTCGCTAGCTCGTCTCTTAACCACCCTAGTCATTCAGCAAGTAAGCCTCTCTATCTTTCCCTTATGCCATACCAGCCAGCCAGCTATATTTTTCAATGGTTTGTGTGCAGTCCTTTTAATATCAGCGCACGCTTCACTAGCATATTAAATGTGTTCATAGCAAAATTCATCTGCTTATAGTTGAAAACGGGTGATATAGATAGAATTCATAGTTGAGGGCAACAGCAAGAACATCAGTGTGTCAGCGATATTTAAGGAATTGCTTCATCACGGAAAACAACAATGACAACACAACATGGTAATCCGTTAGCTGTGTTTTTACCCTATTCATTTAATTCGCAGGAAGACTATCCTACGGAAATCCTTGCCAATCGGTTCCACGCTTGGAGATATATCATTAAAGACATAGTCAACTACCTCAAGGAGTATGCCAATGTTCAGGAGGAGCGCGTGAGGCAGCAGATGCGGCTTCAGCAGGCGGTAGGGATATCGTTGAATTCTAACGCAGCGGGCGGGAACAGGAGTCACCACCACGGGCACGGGCACGGCGGCCAAGGGGTGCACCAGAACCACGACGACTTGACGGCGATCAACAACTTTTTTCTCCCGATCGGCAACGGGTCGATCCAGGACTTGCCCACGATTTTGACCAAGTTTCACCAGCAGAACGTGACCAACGGGACCAAGACGTTGAAGGACGTCAACCAGATTGTGATCCCCAAGCTCGAGGAGCTTCGCAAAGACCTTCTTGTGAAGATCAAGGAGATTAAGAACTTGCAAAATGACTTCAAAAACAACCTAGGCAAGGAGTTGGCTGAAACTAAGGTGTTGCTCGATCAGTACCAGCGGGCAGTAGAGTACTCCAACAAGTTGGACCATCACTCATCGTCGCAGCATTCAGACAGCGAGCAGCATCTACGTGACCCCTATTTGGCCAAGTTGAAGTTGGACAGACAGTTGAAGAGACAGATATCGGAGGAAACATACTTGTACGAGGCATATTCCAACTTGCAATCTTCCGGCCAGAAATTAGAGTCTATTGTGGTGCTCGAGATCCAGAACTATTTGTCCATGTTTCTTAATTTGTTGAATACGGAGAATTCTACCATTCCAGGCTACTTGTTGCCCAATTTGAACAACGGCTTCCTTGCTAAAGATCCAGACTGTGAATGGAATTCTTACATCTCAAGAAACGTCCCAACATCTCCAACATCTCTTAGTGCATTGGGTAACAATAGTACTAATGTCAAGACTGGTACTTTCGCTGATCTTTCATTTCCAGCCCGTAAAGTTTCTGACTTGACAATCTCGGACTTTGACAACGCATTAAATGTCTGTGTGAGAGAAGGGCCACTTGAGAGAAGGTCTAAATTCTTGAAGTCCTATTCGAGCGGCTGGTACGTATTAACATGCAACTTCATTCATGAATTCAAAACCGCTGATCGAAAAAAGGACTTGCAACCTGTCATGTCTCTACTGTTGGATTCATGTGTGGTGAGCGAACATACCAAAAACGATGGTAAATCAGGTGGTGTTTACAAGTTTGTTTTGCATTCAAAGCTGCAAAACGGTATCATCCACAAGGGACATAACTGGGTTTTCAGATCAACCACATATCAAGATATGATAGATTGGTATAATGATATTAAAGCATTGACTAGTTTGAGTACTCCGCTGGCACGAGCTCGTTACGTCAGTAAAAAGTTGAACCTTGATACAAAGCCCTCGGATGCAAAGAGCAAGAAGTTTTCTCGAACTGCAAGCTTGAGATCCAACCAGACCGGTCAAAAGACATTAAACACCGTTAATACTAATTCTTCAGCGAAACCATCATCCAATATTGCCCTCACCAGATCTTCTTCAAGACCACTTTCGCCGGGCCCTTCATCAAACTACAAACGTATTTCTTCTACTTTCTCTGAAAGAAATAATGATCAATCACCAAGGTTATCAAATATGATCAACAGTGATGGAACGATAATCACTCCTTTGGAAGGAGCTTCTAATGATGGCAAGTTATCGCCGGCAATATATCAAAATGGTCAAGCGTCCCCTCTGCAGTTTGTTCAGTCCCCAGGGAACTTCCCACCACATTTGTATTACCCTTCACCAGATCAGGGACTTCCAATACAACAATTTTATGATCCTGTTCAACAACAATATTATACACTAAGTCCCGCCATACCTCCAGCATCTCAAGCACAGTACTTTCCCCCCGCGTCTAAGCCAAGCTCTCCTCAAGTTTTAGTTCCTCAAAGTGGTTCTCGACCACAGATTATTAATGGTCAGCAGCCATCTCAGGGTCAAATCTTTTATCCCGTAAGCTCTTCCGGGATTCCACTCTATACACCTAACCTGAATCAAGAAAGAAATGTTGGAGAAAGTGGCTCGCAAAAAGAACCTCCTTATCCTACAGTTATGCAGCCAGCCATATCTGTCAAGTCTTATGATTTGAACGAGGGCCAGTCTGTTCTGTCGTCAATGGTGAATGGTACAGCAGAAGAATCAGAGAAGAATCCCACCCAAGAAAATGTCAACCAAAAACCTATAGATTCTGTTCCAGTCCCAGCCGCTGAGCAGCATGTGCCTGAGGAATTGAATTCACGGGAGAAGCAGATATCCCTATCTAACAGTGAAGTGGAGACTTTGAAGTAAGCAAATATATGAAGGAATTGATTATATTTATGTAGACTTAATAATTTAATAAAAGTTATTGCAGACCCACTGCCCGTCGTTTAATTCATCTTCACTAACACCATTACAATCACCCCCAGGAAAGAGTCAAAAAACTACAGAATAATAATTAATCACTTTGGACCTTTATTATGATAGTACATAAGCAAAATTAAACGTTTGATGATTTTATACAACGACACCGGAGTTGGAAGCAATACGGGGCCACAAGTCAGCGCATTCCTTAGCAACTGGACCAGTGATAGCAGATCCCTTCATTTCACCCTTAGGGTTGACAACAACACCTGCGTTATCCTCGAAGTACAAGTAAACACCATCCTTTCTTCTCCATGGTCTAGCTTGTCTGACGACAATAGCTGGCATAACCTTCTTTCTCAATTCAGGCTTACCCTTCTTGACGGTGGCCATGACCATATCACCAGCTGCTGCAGCAGGCAATCTGTTCAATCTAGCACCGAAACCCTTGACAGCCAAAATATATAAGTTTCTAGCACCACTGTTGTCACAGCAGTTCAAGATGGCACCGGTTGGCAAACCCAACTAAAATTTGTTAGTAAAAGCTCTTCGAAAAAAAAATAAGACGCAAATCCCTATCACTCAGATGCCATGTTATAACCCAGTACCTTTTTTGGTCCCTGAACCAGTCTTCCTTCTCTTAGCCGGACTGCGAGCAACTGTATGCCCAAACTCACCTTCTAAAGACATACTTGGTTGATACTCTGATCACCTCGAGCCTTTCCAGTACTAGACTACTCGAACCTATTCTGAGGACACCTGAGTGGTTTCTGCATCATCTATCCTGCTCTTTTCCATGTTGTACATACTGTCATACGAAACTTGTTACCTGAAGCACCCGATCCAGACATGTTCCCTTATTACTTTTAGTATAGCTGAAAAGTTTAACTGCTAATACAATAATTAACCTGAGTATATCCAAAAAATTTTTCACTATGCCGCTACCACAGACGATCGCTCGTTCAGTACTGCACATACAAAAATACACAAATTCGTGGTATTTAATTACCCGGATATATGAAAATTAGGGTTCAACCCTAGATTCGCAGTCAAGGAAGAAGCGAGTGATTTTGTGGCGCGTTTGCTGTCTTCGCTCGCGTCCCAACAATTCATTCACTCGCATATTACGTCTTCTGGAAGGATTTTTGTGTGTGCATATAACGAGCATAATTAAGTGTTAACTACTATATACGCTATAGAAATTGATATTAATTAGCAGTGTAGTATAATGAAAAATGACAATGACCATCTTTTATATAGGGTATTAACAACAAAAGCGTGGCACGGAGTAAGCACGAACCAGGAACGAACCAGGCACGAAATTTTATGGAGTCCGTAGGAGTAGTCTAATTAGTGTTCTGTGCACGCGAAGAGAAATAAATACTAGTTATTGACGACTTTTAGAGGGTTGCTAGCAGCCATGTCGGGCAACGAGCTGTCGCTTAGTCTCCGTCGTCCGTTCTCCATGGAGGGTCTTTCATTGTGTTGCATGGCGGCAGGGGCAGGGAATGAGTTTCTGAAGTAGTCGTCGGGCACAGACGTCTCGAGAGAGTACAGGTTTGTACCCAGCGAACCATCTGGCTGGTGAGTGGGGCCACCGTTTGTAATGACAAAGGGGTTGGGATGCGGAATGTCGTCGAGTGACCCGCGTTCTTCTTTAGGGCCAGACAACGTGAACTCGTCGTCGTTGTCGCCCTCGTTCTTCTTTCGGTAACAGTACAAGAAAATGAATCCTGCAGCCACCAAGCCGACCCCCGCGATCGAACCTACTACTATGCCCGCGATCGAACCGCCTCCCAATGACTTTGATTTGTGATTTTCATTGTCGTTGGCGTTATTATTGTTTGAGTCTGCTGCTCCGCTGGACTTAGGGGTCTGTGTTACCACTGTAGTCTTCACGGGTACCCCTGATCCATCTTGTCCCCCTGATGGCGAAGCTGTCACTGTAGATATTAATGTTTTCATTTGGTAGCTCGAAGACGACGCAGACAGGCTCGATGTAGAAGTGACTGAAGACAGCGATGATGATGACGACGACGAAGACGACAGACTGCTGGAGATGGACGATCTCGACAGGGTCGTGGTTGTCGACGATGATGTTTGTGATGACAGTGACGTCAGCGAGGAGCTTGGGCTCGAGCTTGATGACGACGATGACGACGATGACGACGATGACGACGATGACAGCAGTGATGAACTTGACAGAGCCTGAGCGTTATCATTGGTGTATATTAAAAAGTAGTCTGACCCACCACACTTTTCCTTATTGTACCCCTGGCAATCCGTATTGCAATTAGAGTCGTCCACCTTGTCACTGGAGTTTGGCGACAGAGATCCACAGTAGCAGTACTTTCCATCGATCAAAGCCGCTACACCCTGGTCGTCACACTGAGACTCGCAGTGCCCCGAGGACTGGAACGTGAATTCATCCTTGTACAGCAATATACTCTGCACCAGCGACTTCTTAAAACACCCTACCTTCGAGAACTGCGCCGATAGTACGTTTTCAACCTCAAGCCCTACTAATAGAAGCGATATCACTCCGAACGTTGGCGTCTTCATGTTCAGTTTTCTGATTGTCGTTGGACCCTTCCTTGGTCCTGCGGCTATGCTATAATCTTTGCTTCTGTTTTCACCGTTTTCTTTCCAGCGTCTTTGCTGCTGCTTGCTCCCTTCTTCCTTCCTTCTTGTTTTTGTTCTTCTTCTCGTTGTTATTCCTACTCGGCCTAGCAGTCAGCTGCTGATGCGGATCCGTGTAATAAACAAGCCTTTTTCAACCTTCTCCTTGAATCTCCTGGCTTGGTAATATGTCTTTACCGATCTCTTAACTTTTATCAACCGACTATAGCCAACTAGTCTTTGATCTTTCTATGTATTTCTTGTTACTTGTGTCAATAAAAACTATTGTTGACAATCAAATTCGTTAAAAAACCAAGGGTCATAATAAGCCTTCGAGTTTTTTATAGGAATGCCAATTGTAAATATGCTTCCTGTACATAAATCGTGTTTCTCTTACATGGGCATTGTCCTCCTCAATGAAGACCCCCTTGATCTCCAGATATTTCACTTGGACTAGGCAGCAACATAAATGGAGGGGACCTTGGCTCGTGCTATATGCTCTGTAGTGTTGGGAGTGGAGCCTGTTTGTAGAAGGCAAATTGATGGGGAGATCGACGATGCAGTCGCAGCGAAAAAACCGATTGCCCGAAACAGAAGAACGGAACGCTCGAGGTGCTCCAACAGGGCCGAGAGTTTGCTGGAGACCGACGAGTCCCAGCTGTGCGAGAGTGTGTATACATGAATATACTGTAGTGCTATGCTTTATGAGCGGCTTTGACGGTGAGAGGTACAGAGGTCGAGAGGTGGTCCAGATGCGGTTTGCTCTGCGAAAGAACGATCTGTCTCTAGGACAGCATAGCTCTTCCCCAGTCAGAGACAGGGGCATAGCCTCTGCTGAGAAGCCGGTGGAGAGACTGAGAAGTGGGTCCATGGGGTACCTGAGAGTAGAGGAGAATGTAGTGTTTATGCAATTTTCAGTAAATTCTGAGAATCTGCAGAATTATTGCAATATGCAAAAGACTACAGTGGGGATTGCAGGTACCTCGAGGACAATTGCTATGTGAGGAAACTTGTAGGAGTTTGCCTCTAAGTACACATTCAGAGATAGGTATGGGGCCGTAGAACCCGAAGGAGCTGCAGGATTGCCACAACCTTGTGATGCCCTTCGCCTAATGCTCTTCACTAGTAGATCAGGGCTGAAATCATATACTATATGCATAACAAATTCCAGTAGCACAAAATCGCAGGTAGTGCACAGACCAATATATCCCGCCCAGCGCCCTCTGTCCATTTCTCAACAGAGTTTTTCTATACTATTAGTACTATAACGGGCCATTTCACTCAGTGGAGGTTTTTACTTGCCGGTTCTTCGGCAATATGATCAAACACGTACGAATGGTCCGAAGAAAAAGTGGCCCTTTTTCGCTAACCACGATCGTAACTTTCATAGATCGTCGTTTGATAGTATTGGGGCCTACATCGTCGGGCACAGTAGGAAATTTTTCAGTTTGACATTTCACTATTTCACTTTTTATGTGCTCTTTTTTTTGACCTTGATCTTAGTACCTCTAACCGTAGGCTGCAGTGTGCGCTCTTTTATGACTGTTACGCGGCTCTAGAGCGATGTCAGTTCCTCCGTTCTTAGTAGGAACTGGATTTGGGCCTGAAGTGAGGCATCTGTGCAAACTAGTTCAAAGCTAAAAATTAAGTAGAGAAACACGCACCATAGTTGAAATTAGTAAAAGAGACATGGGTCTTTTGACATCAGGCAAAGCCATAGCCAATATAGTATCTGAGTATGAAAGAGAGATCGCGAATTTAGAGGTGAATGATTTCGACGACCCTAAGGGCCTTCAGGAAGTGCCTAAAGCGTCACCCTACGTGAACCACCTTAAGATCAGCAGCATTCAAAAAGATATTCCCAAGATAAAGCTCAGCTTAGAGAGATTACGAGATGACGATAGTTACGAATTGATAAACCAGCAGCTCTTGAAATTACAGAGAGAAGTTGACGAAAAAGAATATATGAATAGCAAAATAATGGAGATATGGCTTGAGAAACAGAACATGGTGAATGACACACGCAGCACGATACCTCACGGAGACACCGTAGACAGTGGTTTACCAGACAGCTTCAATGCCACTTCAGATGATGTGGTTTCGGAGGATGATAATATCTCATCCCTTCGCCAAAGGCTTCTTGCCGGAGGAACATACACTTCTCTCGACTCAGAGTCTGTCGAAAAATCCAACGAATTCCACGAGTCGATCCAAGAGGATATAATCCACGAGATATCAGGCTTTGCTACAACTCTAAAGGAGTCAGCGTTGAGACTTTCCTCCAAGATATTAGAAGATCAGAACGTTTTGAACCGCACAAATGAAAATGTCTTGAAGAGCGAGTCTTTGATGAAGACTGTCGGTAATAACTTAAACGACTATGTGAGCAACAAGACTGGAGGGAAAATCAGCTTTTGGTTTTTGATCAAGGCATTCGCCGGCACGATGATATTATTTTTTGTGATGGTCTTGCTTATTAAGATTTTCCCAGCCTTTTAGTATCTCATTACAAATAGGTTTCTAATAGAACTCAAGACAAGGTCAATGAATTATATATATATACATATTTAACGAAAACAAAAAGTAATATAAGAGACAGGCAGATTAAATCAATGACAAATTAATATATATAAAGAATAAAAAATTAAGAACAAAACAAAGACTTAATAATGAAATTTTTTCCTTTTGAAACTTGATGCCATGTTGAGATGTATTTTTTTTTGATGGAAATTCTTATTGAAAAAAGAAAGATTCACATATGATAGCTTCTTATTATTCTATAAACCTTTGCATATCTACCTCTTTGAACTGGAGTAGAATGTTTTGAACAAAATAAAATAATTCAAGCTGAGTGTTTAATGAGCGCAGAATAGAAAGTAAAAGAAGAAATTGGAATAATGTATCTGCAAGCGAAGACCTTGATCAAAGCAAGAAATTAAAACTAGTGAAAATATCAAACTTCATCATTCATGAAATCATTATCAGAAAATGATTGGTTTGAGCCATTTGTGAGCCCAAAATTTTGATTTTGAAATTGTCTAGGTAAGTTTCCACACCTATCCTTTCCGAAGTTGATCTTAAGGTTTTTGTAATCAGGAAAGGACTTGATGCCATCAATAGCTTTGATAGCATTTGCAATGTTGACAAAGTTGATGAAAGCACAATTCTTCTCTTCAAGAAAGTTGATTTGTTCAACTTCGCCAAATTTGGTAAAATCCTCTCTAAGTTTGTTGGCGTTATAATACTTGAAATCAGTAATGTTTCCAATATAGATATTTCTTGATGCACCATTGGACACGGCCAAAGATAATGCATTAGAAAGAGGACCTGAATGCTTTCCCCATCCTACTTTTATTCTTCTGTTATGAATGGTTAATCCATGTAACTGACACATAGCAAAAAATTGGGCTGCTGCAATAGGGTCTATAAAAGTAATGAAACAAACATGACGTTCTTTTAAATATCTAATGCTCTGCAATAAACCTCCACGTACAACATTACATATTTCCTCAACCGAGGAGTCTTGATGTAGATTGCCCAAATACACTGTCCTGTTTCCCAAATTATTAGCACCCCCTGCTTGTGTCGCAATCTGAGCGGCAGCTGCAGATTGTTGAACTAAAGCAGAGGAAATAAACTCACGATCTGCAGCAGTAACTATGTGCTCCATACCAGGAGCAAGCCCTAAGTATTGAGCAGCATTATGTTGCTGAGTCTTGGTGATAAATGCACATCTGTCTTTACCATAGAAACACTTTTTATCCAAATACTTCTCTTTCAAAGGTAAATTGGCAACACATCTAATAGCACTCAAAATTGATAAAAAGTGTATAAATGCAATGCCTTTCTCAGGAATTATTTTGATACAGTCAATAACACCGTAGCTCGAGAGATCTTCTCTCAATTCCTCTTCTGTAATCATTTCTCCATTGACAGAGTTATTTAAATTCCCTAAATAGACATTTCTTGTGGCGCCATCCCTTTGAATAGCTTCCATAACTGCAGGTAAGACAGTAGAGCTTTTACCCCAACCAATTCTTATATCATGTCCTTTAATAGAAAGTTTCTTTAATATGCAATCTGAATGGAATAAAAGAGCTGACTGGTGGTCAACAAACGAAATAAATGCACAACTTTTGGAGGGAATGATTTTGACAGACTCTAAAATACCCGAACGCACGTAGTCTAGCAATTCATTAGGCTGAATATCCGCAGGAATATTTCCAAGATATACGGTTCTTGAAGGTGCAACTGAGGACCCCCCATTTGCTCCCGAAGTCACCTGTCCGAAAACATCTGTTTGAGGCTGAGGTGTTGCAGGTGCAACATTTGGAACCTGCAATCCTACCTGCGGTGGCCCATTGACAGGATTTAAAGGTGAGTAAGGTGCACCATTAAAGCCCCTAACACCAATACCTCTTTGGGCAACCAATCCATCCGTACCATTCACCCCAGGTACTTCTTCATAATACTCATTCACAGATCCTGGGTGAGCTTCGGCTCCTTCAAAATGAAAGGGTTCACCCGCATACTGGGGATACACATCATAAGGTGGAATTCTAGAATCAAATGGAGCCGAGAAACTACCTTCAGCTGAAGCGCCGTTCTCCTCTGATCTCTGCTGGGAGTAGAATTGAGGATAATAGGGTTGTGCCATGTACTGTTGCGGTAAACTTTGGTAAGGGTCAAAATAAGTCATAGCTCTTCTAATGCAAACAAAACCCTATGAATCTTATTTGTATTTTGAAGTCAAGTGAATGAATTTTGGAAGGATCTGAAATATGAACCTTTGGTCTAGGGGTGATGAAAAACTTTACCGGTAGAAGTTGGAACAAAAAATGACAGAAATGAAAATGGTTCACCCTATTCACTTTAAATTTCCAAAAGGTAGCAACAATTCAGCCTGAATGCGTATTGGGGAGTATGTGTTCTTAAACCTATGTATTTTCCTGTTTGGTGTTTAACCGGACACAGGGCTATGTTTTCAACAATCAAAAATCAACAAGAAAGAAAAAAAAATCACGATAAGATAGTAAAATGGTCTCCTATCGGCCACACTGTCTTCAACTAGGTGTGTGTATCGAAATAAATTTTTTATTTCAAATGTCTAATAAAAACTGAAATCAAATTATAAAGAAAAAAACCTTCAAGATGATCTTGAACACTGAAAAAGTCCCTAAAAAAATGATTTTGTGTAACTATAAAATACACTACTTTAACAATATTTGCCGTAAATAGTTCCATTACTATTTAGATGCTAATTAGATTGTGAGCTTTCCTCTAAGAACGTAGACTGACTATCAGAAGAATAAGGGTGAGCATCCCTATTCACTGTATCAATAGAAAAATCACTAAATTCTGTATCGTGTGAGTCGGCCTCAGAAACCAGATTTGCGGAATTAGATAGCCTGCGCTTTTTGCGGTCAGAAGTTTGCACACCCTTCTTGATATCTCTATCAGAAGCGCTATCGGAATCTAGTGAAGTGTCCAGTTGTCGCAGACGGTCACCTTGGTGCTTCTGGGAATGCATATTAATGGAACCAGGATTCTGCTGGCTTGACTTTGATTTGTCCGTGTTATCTGGCATGTTTTCGTCTTGAAGACTACTCTTAGACGATACATGCGCTCCTTGTCCTGAGTTTTGCAAAATTATGTTCTCTAGTTGGTTTATTCGGCTCTTTTTTGCGTTAAGAACCAAGTACATTTTGGTTTGTATGTCATTCACAATGTCTTGATGTTTTTCTAGGCTCAACTCCAACTGGTTCTTATACCCGTCACGCTCCTCACGGAGAGATAACAACTCTTTATAGCTTTTGTGCAATCTAGATACTAGTTCTTCGTTTTGCTTCAGAAACAAGTTCATCCAACTGAAAAGATTCAACACGTCTGCTTCCGTTTCTTGAGAGCCAGAGCTCCATTCCACGTAAGGAACTTCAATAACACCCACCGCTATAGGAATTCGATCATTTGTTTCTATATATATCGTAAGAATATCTGAAACCAGTGTTATATCTTCTAGATCAAGGAGTTTTTTATTTTCTTTGTCGTAGTACTGAGATAAAGATGGTAGCTTGGCAGACAACTTAAGGTCAGTTGGACCCATTGAAATGCAATTCTCATCGGGAAAGAGTTCCTTTAGTATAGATATCCATCTATCATCGTCATAGTCATCCCTTCTTTTAAAACTACGATAATTATCGTCGTTAATCTCCACTCTGTAAGTTCCTTCTTCAATTATTGCGGTCAATAAAATATTAATGGAACTATCGTTTTCAACTTTGGTGTGTTTTGATAGTAAGAAGACAGAGTTCTTTTTAATTACATCATCGGTAACCCTGTCCTGTATTACTAGTGGGACCGAGCTTACATTTCCTTCCAAGTGTTTTTCACTATTCATAATACATTATAGACTATTTATTTAACAGTAGTGAGCATTTCAATTCTTCTATGCATTAAAAATATTATAAACCTACACTGTAGATGTATTAATTAAAAAAAGGGACACCACCCATAGTAGATCAATGCGAGATTCTTATATGATGATGCTTCTTGTGTCAATTCTTGAACTATTGCTTCAACACTTAAACCACCTCCAGATAACTTTTCTGCCACCTTAAGAAGAGCACGGCTGCCCTCTGAACCATCATCTTCTAGTCTTGCCTGCTCAGGATCACCTTTAGCATCCAAAGTTTGAATTTTCTTTCTTCGAAGAGGTGATATAATCCAAGAGTAAAGAGGGTCCCATCTTAAGACATCTAACACAGCCAAAATGTGCTTTTGGTTATCTCTGAGAACTCTATAGGTATGCTCGCATGATATCGAGAACATCCCAGCTGTTCCTGTTATTCCAAACCCATCAATTATGTCTCGTGTTAACCTGAATGGAACAGTTTCCGGAATTGGTAGTCTTTTTCCTTGATCAAATGCCACTCCCAAGTCAATGTGAACTGGTTCGCCGTTATCTTTGTCGAGTAGTATGTTGTTACAATGCCTATCACCAAGCCCTAAAATATGGCCAACAATAGACGTTGTCGCTATCCCTCGGGTATAAGTGACTTTGCTATTAAACCATTTACTTGGATTCACGAAGTTATCAAAGAAAAACTTTCCCAAAACAGGCGTTATTTCTTCACAAATATGTTCGAATACTTTCACTCTTTCATTCATTTCAGCAGACTGACAGTTTTTCATTAACTCCCTTGCTTTCTCTGGTTTCATTTTATCGCTTAGCTGATGATATGGTCTAATGGAATCTATCAATGCAATTGAATTTGGAACGTATTCAATGATACCAGCTTCTGGACCAAGAGGAATAGCTTTGTAAGTTCTTATTCTTAAACTCCGCTGCAAACATTCTTTATCTCGGGAAAAAATATTATTGACTTTCTCAAACACCTGTTCCATAATTGAGTCTTGCCTCAAATCATCTGTCCCGTGTTTGAATAGAACCTTATGTTGTTTTCCATCCGATAGTCTGAATGTTACAATCTTTGGTAAACTTAAGCCAGAGGAAGCAATTAAAACCTGAGGATCAACAGATTCAAGGACAGGTACTTTATCGTACTTTTTGCTTAGATCAATTTTTAAATGTAGAGTAGGAGGAGGTATTTTGGGTAATCTGGATAACCAAAAATCATCTGAGCTTAATTTTTCGATGGCGATAACTCTACTTTTATTACTCTTCTTTTCTGCTAAAGTGATAGCATGTACACAGAAGTCGTCAATGTTTGATAGTATTTGAACTAGTCGGTCGTCGCCCGTCATGCAGAGAGTTTTCCATATCTTGTCGGCAACAGATGATTTAAGTTCAAGCACTCTATTTTCACTGCTCCTAGCATACAGATCATGTTTTCGTAGTGACATGAGCCCATACAAAGAATGAAGCGGGTGATCTCGACATAACTTTAATATTTGGTCACTAACAATACTCTGAAATACAGATTTGTCGTAAGATAATCTTGAAAAAAGTTGAGTCAGCCAGCTTACAAGACAATGACTAGGAAGAAATTTCATATCATCTTTTAGGAATTCATGTAACTCAGCTGTGTTGCTATGTTCTAGCCAAAGCGAGAAAAATTTGTCTAAAATTTCTTCTTCATCAGAATTTATCAAGATACTTTTCAAATAAAACTCACCTGCTTTGATCAAAAAACGAGTTCTATTCTCTTTCATAAAATTCAAATCAACCGTTTCAGAATTGAGCAGTGATTTCAACTTAGAGTAATATTTTTGAACCGTTTTCTTTTCATCGCGTGCTACAGGAGTCTTAACATAATGTGACTTCATTTCTTCGATCTCCTTTCTCTTAAGCTCAACCTGACGATCTAGTATTTGTATTTGATCTATCAAATTGGGTGACCTGTATTGATCTTCACAGAAAATAGCCAAAATTGAGTAAATTTTTCCATTTTCCTTAGAAGATTCATTTTGGTCAATCTCTTTAGCTGTTGGAAGAACATAATTCTCCATGATATTATGAGCTAACTCCTTTCTCGATTTAGAAATCCATTCAACAATATGCGCCATTATCATTGGCAGTGATATAGACAAAAATGTTTGCTCTTTCTTGGGCTTGGGCTGGTTTTCGTTAATCAATCCTTTGAGAATCGAAATTGATGTTGAACTTTGGCCTTGATTCCAGAGTGTTAGCGCTGATTGAAACTTCAAGAGATCTTTGATATCGGAGAAATAATGTTCAAAATCTGTGGCAATATTTTCAAACTTTCCGTCAACTATCTCATTCATTAATAACAAGGAGGTAATCATTCTCTGATGCTCATGTGCTTGTATACATATTTTGTTATACGACAACAAGTTTGAAAAAACGCAAGCCCATATATAGTTTGAGATAGGAGACTTCAGGGGAATCAGCGTCTCTGCTAAAATTTGATATAATGATTTCCTTAAAAGATGAAAGTTTTCTGATACATGTATATCATCATTTAGCAACCATTTTGATTGTTGGATATAATCATTCTCAAAAGTCAAAATATTTTCTTTCGGACTTTGCAAGATTTGTCGAATACTTGATATGTTCATCACAGTAGTTGTCCATTCAAACATTTTCAATTTGAACTCTTTTGGTGTGGTAGAATTCTTAAATAATTCATCTTTCAACAGAAAAACCTTTGTCAAATGATTCAAAGCAGAATGGTCAGATTTAAAAGGATAATCATGTATGCTTTTCATTAGAGAGTAATAAAATTCATGAGTTTTTGAAAGATGATGAGGCAGAGGAATATCCCAGTTACTTAGTTTCCATGCGATCTCAAAGGATTCTTCACCGGAATTTGAAAAGAAATGGCTATCACTGAGAACCTTAGGTATGCCTAACATACCGTGTTGTCTCATATGCCTGATTATTTCTGTGTTCTGACAATTGGAACCAAGTGACATTTTCGCATCTAGTTGACCACTGGAAAAATGTAACTTCTTCAAAGGGTCGGAAAAGCTATAAATCATCTTCAATGAATTTTCGATTGAAGTTTCTTCAGGAAGACCATGAATAAGATCGTTATTATCTATCATTTCATAAATAGCAGAAACATCCGATAAATTGCTTAGATACAGTCGAGATGTATTCTTGTAATAAAACTCCTCATAAAAAAGTAATGCGGCATCCGGTAGCTTTTGATTAAGCGATATTTTATATACCTTCTCTAAATCGAGATCCGAATAAACCTTTTCAAAGCTTGGAACCCCTTTTTTCGCACCCATTCTCAATAGCAAAACTATTTCAAGGAATATTACCAGAGCAGCATTATCATCTGATAGTTCGGCAGCTAGGTCTAAGAATTGAGTGACATTCCTGATTTGATTTTTTTTTGCCTCCTTTAAGTATTGACATAATAGACTTGGAATATATTTCTGTGCGAATGATTTTGCAGCCAACGAGTAATCATATAGTAGATATGCCAATGTCCTACTAGGTAATAGTTCTACTAAAATTACATATAGCAATTCGTTGGACCAGTAGATAATAGAATGGTGGGCCATATCAACAGAAAAAGTTTTGAGAAAATCTGCAAATGAAGAGTATTTTGGGGTAGTAGAGCGAAAACCATTTATGTTCAAAATACGAAAAGTATGATAATTGAAGGGTAGTATGTGAGCCTGTAACTCTTTCTTAAACTTTTCGATGTCAAGAATATTGATGAAATTTTTTCTGTCTGACTCGTATTCCCATAAAATTACACTTAAAACATCTTGAGCCAAGATATTATTTTCGAAGTCGCCTTGGAATACTCTGAAAATATCCTTCAAGATAAGGCTGACTGAATCAAAAGCATTCTCCAGAAAATAGGTTTCATGAAATCCTGCTTTCTTGTCAGTGATTAATCTGTAGATATCCTTAAATTGAGAATGTTGTGAATAAAATTTTCCCACATAAGTCGCACACCATCCCATAAATTCATTTTTATTGATATATGGAGCAATATTATAGTTCAAGATAACCTTGACAACATTTTCGGATGAGCCAGTATCATCAAAAACACTGATATGTGAGAAAATACCTGCTATTAAAGCAAGCATATATTTTAGTAACTCGCAATTTGTAAACGATAAATCATTGTATTGATTTAAAAACTTTTCAACATCAGACGTCGTCAAGTTAAAATCACGACAGGTAATAGCTCGCAATGAAGCATGTAATATTTTTATTTCGTTTTGAGTCTCTTTCAAATTTAAAAAGAAACTATCTAGCATAGAGAGCAAATCATAGTGTTCCGCACCAAGAATCCCATTAAATTCCAACAAGAGGATAAATAGCTTTGCTAACTTAGTGATACATCTTCTCTTATCTTTTTTGAATATGATTTCGATTTTGAAAACCTTGAGAATTGAGATTATTTCTTGCGATATAAGACTATCTGTTATATGTGGACCGCAAGAATCAATTAGCAAGCTAAAATAATTCAGACTAGTCACCAATTCTTTACAAGCAACAGTAAGCAATTTCAATCTTCGTAAGTTCATTCGCTTCTGATCATCGTAAATACTTTCCTTGAATTGCTTACATACATCTGTTGCAATGAAATGGTATAACTTAGATTCCCATCTTGCATCTTCACTTGACGCATAATGTTCAAGGATTCTCCGAAAAAGTTCACGCCCTGTCCTAGAAGAAATGGAAAGCAGATCTGAAACATACTTTGGAGAATTAGATATAATAATAGAATATCTATCATTATTGTCTTCTGTCCAAGCGGATATTTCCTCTTCTTCAAGGATGTCAATGCACTTTATAATTTGAGACAAAATGAGCAAAATGTTATCTTTCATCAACTTTTTAAAGTTAGATTTGAAAGTAATTGACAATTGATCAAAGATCTTGTTCCTAATGCCCATTTTCCCGTATGCCATAGAAATTACTAAACTTAAACTTTCATGTATAAGGTCGGTGTATGATATACTCATGATATCTGAAATATCATTAAGATCTACATGGCAATTGAATTGCTCATGATTTGATAAAGTAAGCGAGACAATTTCTCGGAAGTTGTTCGAAACGAACTCATAAAACGTAGAAAACCCAAATACTTCGTAAGGGAACTCTTTAATATCATGATTGTAAATGAGCCAAAAATTTATAAGGGATAAATTAAAGTTTTTGAAAACTTTCTTGAGGGATGCTGGTTCCAGATACCCATATATATGTTTTAATGCAAATCTTATGCAATGAATAAAGTTCGGAAGCTTAGAGAACTCCATCAAGTTAAATAATGCCGAGGTCATAATTTGGCGCGAGGACTTTCCTAGGTACAACAATACTATCATTATCATTGGTAATTCGTCCTCTTTTGCTTGAGAAAAATTGAGTCTCTTATAAAGCTCCTTATAAAAGCTCATTTGGTCACTAATAGAAGCATTCATCATATACTTCAGAACAAAAGGAATAGACCTAATTTTCAAATAATTGGGAGCATCACAAAATAATGTTATGACATTTAGCTTGATGATTTCCTGTGTTTTATATTGGAAGCCAGACACTAAGATAGTACATAAAAGAGATAAATAATGAAAATAGCTTTCTGATCCTAAAATCAATCTCTTACTGCCACAATCCCATAGGAAGTCAATCAAGTCTTTACAATCATCATAGTAGGACTGTTCTGTCAGAAATTCACACATTGAAATAGCTTGTTTTATGAATATGCAGACGAGGGCTAATACCTGATCATTTCGTTCCAAAAAATGATGAGAAAGTAAATGCTCTCCAATAATTCTTAATATCTTTTTTATCACTGAAGCTGATATCCTGTCATTAATACTTTTTGTTTCAATTAGCTGGCCAATGTAGTAAAAACTTTGTAATACTTGATGTGGTGCCAATTTTTGGGAAAAGGCTAATATTTCTTCTAAAGTGTGATTTATATCTGCTTGTTTTATCTCTCCAAGGTTTAGTATCAACTTCACTATGGAGACGCACAAGGTGCTATGAGAAATACTCAAGTCAAATAAAATGTTACTGCTTGTTTTATATTTCGTGACTGCGTTATCCGTAGATCCAAGTTCAAACTCGAAGCTGAATTTATTTGCTTCAGTCTCCGAGTCAATATTCCTTTTATTGTAATCTTCTATAAAATCCTTTCTCGCTCCTTCCAAAATCATATGTATCACATAAGACGAGGATATTGAAGCCAACACTTCTTTCCTTAATGATGAGTAGCGTATAAGGTTAACTTTCTCGACAATTTTCAGGTTATTACACTCGATACCACCATTTTTTAATTCTTCAAAAATGACTAGGCAGCTTGTTTGCAAAAATCTGGACAATTCTGATGTTACAGAACTTTCTTGCATAGATACAGAGAACTCTAATATCGCAACACACCAGTTTAGCGCCATAAATCCATTTTTTCTGGCAAATGTTTTACCAAAGTCGGTTAGTTTATAAAAAAGATCATGAGGTATTGAGGTAGCTGAAAAAATACCGTCAGGTAAATGTTCAGATGGACTCCTCATACGTTTTTCAGATTTCTCCTCATGAAATAACATAAAATCTTCAAGGTTTGCAATGACATTCAAATTATCATAGTTCTCATCTTCAAAGGCAAATGAATTACGTAAATGAGAAATCGCATGAGTATCATGCAATGACCCACCACTTAACCAAGTCAAGAAGTGACATATTTCTAGTGGGTCGACTAGCATATAGCTTTCCAGAAATGTCAGATGAAGTCTCGAAATTAACCAATCCATAATCTTTTTGTTTAAATTTAATGACTGATGATTCCCCATACTCTTGACGGTTCTACTTATAGAGAACCAAAAATGAAATCCTGTTTTACTAATGAAATAAGGACCATATGTTTCTGATAAATCAACTAAAGTTTCAATTTGTACTTTAATAGACTCATCAGTATGTGCTATTTTCGAATTATTAGATAAAAGTAATGAGATTACATTGCATGCCAATTCAGACAATTCTCTTTGCCTTAAGAGTTCAAGTGATATTTTGAATGCTGAGCAAAAGCTCCTATCATCTATTGTTGAGCCAACTTTCAAAAACGTATTGATTATCACACTGCAAGACAATAGACTCCAATAATTAAGCTTAGTATTATCGAAAGTGGATAATATCAACTTTAAAAACTTACTATGATTTACTTGGCCCCTTTTGAAGTCGTAAAAAATAAAACTAGTTACCATCGGTAACCCAAGAATATTTCTCTGATTTCTGTCGTTGACTGTAGAATTTTCAGCACATGCAAGTATATTTTCGTAATGGAAAACTAAAAGCTGAATCCCTACCCGTCGTACCCTTTCGTCTGAATGCCTTATTAGCTCATCATAAAACTCAAAAGGGTTACTACATCCAGAAAGAATATTTTTCACTCCGTCCACTTTTTGTCTTTTCTTCTTCAATGTTTCTCCTTGTTCAAAGGTTTCAGTGAAGGAGGTATCTAATAGGCTCCATTTATTTGTCTTTGAGCTTAATTCGTAGTATAAGTCGCATACTTCTACCAATGCAGATAAAGAGAGCCAGCTTCTTAAAGATGGTGTTTCTTCATAATTTTTTGTGAAATAGTATTTTGTGCACAAATTAAAGATATTGGCTTGATATGTCTGACCCGTAATTAGACCAATATTATTTGATTCTAATCTAGTAGGCAGATAACACAATTCATGAAAATAATTAGCAATCAATGAACCTAAGTTATAAACCAATAATGAGTCTACTTCTGATGATGGAGAGCTCGACATACTAAAAGACCCAGTACGAGATTCCGAAGAAATGTGTTCGTCCGCTGAATCCTCGACTTGAGTAACCGAAGTGTTCCATTTTAACCCAGCAAATTTTCTTGTGGCCGGCAAGTTAAGAAAGATTAAACACTGGTTTTGAACTGATTCATATTGAGACGAAAAAAATTGTATTCCATCCATAAGAACCAAGTTTACTAGGTTTCTGGTAAAGAAAATGTCCTCTGTTGAATAAGTAATAATCAACTTGTTAATTATCTTTAACAAAATTACTGTTAAAAATGAGTCTTTCTTTTTAACATGGAGAGCATTTGAAATGAGAGTATATAGTTCATTATAGTCGTCTCCGTTGAAAAACAAACGCAATTGCTGAGTAAGTATTGGCATATCGGCCAGGATTAAAAGATGGACAGTTGTGAAGAGTTCTAAGATCATCTTTTGATGGGCATTGTCTTTGTCGATCTCCAAGAAATGAAAACACAGGCCTATAACAAAATGAAAAAGAAGATTCCAATCTTCGATATTAATATGCTCCATAAAAAATCTCTCCTTCACAATTGATTGTATTATCATAACGAAGTCCGCACCATAACATTCATAGACCTTGTTGTTTAGGAAAAAGATGTTTTTGATCGTATTGCATAAGTTTAGATATGACTTGTATTTTATTTTACACTGTATTCCACGATGAGCTAATTCGTGATTGTACTTTAATGATTTTTGAACTATTGAGAGAAGTACAGAAGAAGCTTTGCTAATCCTCTGTTCAGTCACAGGCAAACTATTTTTAAGATAAGTGGTCTGTTCCGCTGCTATTAAATTCAAGACATTATTAACTACTGAATCGAACTGCTTCTGATTCATACTCCATCTTTGGGAAACCATATGCTCTAAAACATCAAGCGCCTCATTCCGGTCCTTGACTTTTGATGACTGGAGTAGTACACATACCTTGCTAATTCCATTTGCATCCATACTCTTACATTTCTCGTGAAGAACGATACATATTAATTTCTTAATCTTTTGATCGCGAGCGCTAAACTACATACTTTTTTCTCATGAATTATCTGAGGAGCCAACTTCAAAGATAATGATTTGTCATATTCGGGCTCCTTCGGTGCTGTTTGCATCACAGAGGGAGCCATTGAAATTACAAAAGTGAATAATCAGTGCCTTATCGGAGTAAAAAGTGTTTCTAGTGTATATTCTTACGAACCTCATTCAATTGTCAGTTCTTTATAACTGCGTAGAGATATCAGATAAGCTACTTCTGACACCTATCTCCAATTTTTACTAGGGGCGTACCCCAACAGTTCTATCTGCTACGGTCTTGAGCCTAAATGCCCTGTTGTATTGTCATGCCTCAAAGTGGAAAGTAGTTTCAAGTGAACTACGAAGTCCCAAGTATATAAATAGTCAATGGCTTAAGAAATCAGCCCAATTGGCCCGAAAGTCATGGTACCAAGACAAAAACGAGTGTTCGGGAACTTGGAGCTTGGAGAGCGCCAGCTCCAAGTATCCGACGAAATATTAGACTCAAGTTATTTTGAATGTTACTGTGACTCGTGCAACTTCGAGTCGAGATGGCTGCGACATCTCATCCGAAACCTTTATCTTGGGATAATCTTCCCACCTCTCTGGCTAGTCAACATATCAGTGTTGATATATGCCAGTATATTTTCGGGCCATAGTGGTATTATACTCAAGCTGCTGCCGCCGCTAGCGTCCCCTGGTAATGGAGACGGCTCTATCAGAGAGTGCATGAAGCGACTTTTTGAGTATAGCATTATTTCCCAAGTCAGAACAACCCACGACAGAACCATTGATAAATTGAAAAAGATTTTCTTTTACACCATTAGCTTTGCTTGCACTTACGCCATCCTCCTTAGTCTTCTAGTTTATGGTGTTTTATATCCACCCGTACCATTACATCTGCCTTTATCCAAACCCAGTCCATGAAAAGATCTACTCAGCTTCATTCGGTGTCAGAGTCAAGTCTGGGGGTGAGATCCGAGTCACTAGGCTACTACGGCGCATATATATAGATAGGTGTATTCAACGAAATTATATTGCTGAAACAGAATTTAATGATGATGAAAAGTAGTTTCGCTAAACGGTTGCTCAGTACATCTGCTAGTCTTGTTAAGACACCGCTCCATGAGCTCCACATCGAATATGGGGGGAAGATGGTTCCCTATGCTGGATTCGAGATGCCAGTTTTGTACAAGGGACAGTCGCATATCGACTCTCATAACTGGGTCAGAAATAAGGCAGGTGTGTTTGACGTCTCCCATATGTTGCAGCACAATTTCAGAGGCAAGGAGGCAAGCAGCTTGCTCCAGAAGATAACCCCTATCGACTTGAAAGGTTTGGATGTTAACTCGTCGAGCTTGACCGTGCTTTTGAACGAGAACGGTGGGGTGATCGACGACTGCATCATCACTAGACATGGACCCGAAGACTTCTACATGGTCACCAACGCAGGGTGTCGTGATAAGGATGTTGCGTTTATAAAGCGCGAGCTTGGTGCTTTTGATGCGCAGCACGAGACATTCGAAGGAACGCTCTTGGCTTTGCAAGGCCCCGAAGCCGCACAAGTGTTGCAGAAGTTCACCAACGACGACCTCAAGAAATTGACCTTTGGAAACACCTTATTTCTGAAGTTCTCTTCCATTATCAGTTCCGACGTGCACATAGCCCGTTCTGGCTACACTGGTGAAGACGGCTTCGAGCTTTCGATCCCATCGTCCTCCGCACAGCAGGCTGACGAGGCGCGCCAGTTCTTCAAAAGCTTGATCGAAGACTTCCCAGACACCGTCAAACCCATTGGCTTGGCTGCCAGAGATTCGCTTAGATTGGAGGCCGGCATGTGTCTCTATGGGCACGAATTGAGCGAGTCAAAGACGCCCGTAGAGGCGTCTTTGACGTGGTTAATTCCCAAGACCCGCAGAACTGACGACGCCTCGTTCAACGGCGCCGCTTCCATCTTGGCCCAGATCAAAGACAAGTCGTTGTTCTCATCCCGCCGCGTGGGTCTCACCAGCACCGGTCCCTCTCCTCGGGAGGGAAACAAAATCTTCTCCTCCGATGGTAAAGAGGTCGGCTACATCACCTCGGGCTCGCCTTCTCCCTCCTTGGGCGGCAACGTCGCCCAAGCTTATGTCGACAAATCTGTCAAGCTAGGCTCTCCCGTCAAAATCGAAATTAGAGGTAAGCTCAGAGATGCTACTTTGGCCAAAATGCCCTTTGTGCCCAGCCGCTTCTACAGGGGAGAATGAACGACACCCCATTGTTACTTATTCTGTACTTAATCCCACGCATAACTCCTGTAATTCAACCGTAAGCCAGGCCCCCCTAGCCTGCGCGCTTCAAAGCGTGCACCGTTGCCCTACGGCCTTTCCGCTGTGTCCCTAATCTCCCGCCCGCGTTCGGCTCACCCCGCTGAGAACCCCCTAGCGAGCGCCACGCCTGCGCAAGGATTTGCTAGGCTACCCCTTCCGGTCCCTATTGTGGCCATGTATGTGTCATTTTCGTCTGTGTGCCTATGAATACCACCCACCGTATGACCATGCGCTATGGGTGTTACACAGTCAAAACGTCACCCAGGCATTCGCATATCACATTCACGTTCTTCTGCTGGCACTGGTAGATTTTGGCTATATTAAGATTATCGCACCGCAGCCAAACCTCCTACAGCGCGTCTGTATTTCGCACCTCCTGGCCACACTAGCAGCAGAATCTAGCCTCAGCAACACTTGGCCCACAAAATATTAACAGCAGAAACATTCTCTATACACTCGCGTCGGGCTTGTTTGTTCACGTCTGCCGTCATTGAAGTCAGTAAACATCAACTACATCAAGCTCTTTGTATATTTCACTCTATATTTACTTTACTCACGCGTACCTATTGAACTCGCGAATCGACCCGAAGCATTCCCCAGCACGAAAGAAAAATAGAATACATTAACAAGAGAGTTAAATTCACGATACAATAATTCTCGTTTTAGATACATGTGAAAGGAGTGTACATCAGGACGAGGTGCATAGGATAATCAGTAAAAAATCTTTCGAGGCTCTGGTCATAAGAGAAAGCAGTATAAATATTACGGAGGCCCCAACAGCAACGGTTGGAAGAGCAGCATTTAAGGAGCTTGAAAGTGAGCCATAGCAGTTGACATAGCTTTGGGTAGAGTCAGATTAAGGATAAGACGCTTGGAGTGCTAGGTATTGCGGCGTAGTTGACCCACAGCGCAGAAGTATTCGGTAAAGACAGTTTCTAGAGAAGCTACGAATACGGTGATAGTACAGCAGAAGATATTGCTTTGGCACGAAAAGAGCTAATTTACAGTTCTTGGACACACCAGAAACATCCTAAGAGACGTTGTTGCTTAAATATGAGTTCGCCGGTTCCAAGAAACGTGTTGTCGCCCAAAGACTCCAACTCTAGGAGTAGCTCCCCCACCAAGGGGATGTGGCAGAGAATGGCGCTGGAAGCTGAGTCTCCATTTGTGGCGCGTGGTCTGCTGAACAACGCTAGACGTGCGGCGGGCCGGTTGGAGTGGTCGCCCAGGAAAGCCGGTGGGCGCAAATCCACGGGGTTCACGATTTTCGAGGACAGCAAGAGCTGCCGTGACACTATCGACGATCAGCTGGAGGGTGATGTAGAGATAGCGGGTCAGGAAAACCAGGACTCGCATAGAGCAGGGGTTAGTCCCAATAAGCTTAACCACGAAGATCAAGAAAACGTGTTGCAGCCTCGTATTAAGAGACAAAGTTTGAAGCAGAGCCGTGGTAATGAGCCCAGAAAGCCCATGCTGCCTCTCAGTATAGAACTTTTCCCCGGATACATCAAAATGAGCGCAAGCGGCGTCCTGGAGCAACTCACAGAGCTCTACGCTCCCCCCAACTTCCACAATGAACAGCGTACCACACACAAGCACAACAAGGCATTACCTTGCTTCATCACACCGCCACGCAACAGCCAAAAGAAAGACTACATCACCAAAAAATACCTTGTCGACTCACAGATAAACGAAGAGCCCTTCAATGAGGATGACGAGATGGAACGCATGTTTTTAGCGAAAGAAAAGCATATCCGCAAGAGATCCATGTCTGTTGGTGTCAACAGTCTGAAGCATAACTTAATCAACAAAAACATGTTCCTGATAATGTCAAGCTAGCTGTGGTTTGCGGCCCAGCTATACGCAGACGCATCGCTCTTCACGTTCGAATTTCACAACATAATTAGACATATGACTACTGTAACGTTTTCATTTTATTTGCTTTAACCTTTCTTGGATACCATTTAGTTTTTTTAATACGCATAGTTACTTTAAATGTTCTCTTTCTGATATTGTAGTGAATCTGATATTGAAAAAGCCATGAGGTAGATTTTGTGTAATTTGTTTACGATTTTGTGTCCGTCGATGAAAATTTACTCGAGCGACTGGTAAGGTTAACGTCGAACTAACAAGGATAATGTCAATTGCAGAGGCATATAAGAACTTGAAGATCTCGTCGGCCAACGAGGAATCTGAACATAAGCAAATCTATGATGTGTCTTATGAGTACCTTTCAAATGTGAAACAATACAACGACCTCAAATCTTTCCACAACTGTATTGTTGCATTGATAAACTTGGAGGCCTATAGCAGGGCGATTAAACTTATAAACGAGGTGCCCGAGGATGTGCACAAAGGGTTTATTTTGGAGAAGGCATATGTGTATTATAAGACTGGTAAGAGTGATTTACTTCGACTGTTATACGAAGTGCAAGATTATGAGAATAACACAGTTTTGACCAGGGCTTTGAAGCATATCCTAGCCCAGGATCTCTACAGGAACGGCCGTAGTCAAGAAGCTCTTGATTTGTATCAAGAGCTCATCAGAGATAACAATAATATCGATAATCTGTTGGATTTAGCGTGTAATGAAAGAGCTGCTTTGTTTCAGCTCAGTATATTAGATGAAAAGGAAGCCCATCCTCTGACTGGTCAGTCAATCGATGAGACTTATGACTTACTTTTAAATGATGCGCTCATTCATTTATCCAAGAACGAACTAGATTCAGCCCTCGTACTTTTAGAGAGAGCTTCTGAAAAATGCGTCCAGCTGCTTTCGGGATCTATGTCGAAGGAAGACATTTTAGTGGAGTTGGCGCCTATAAAATTGACCATCGCATATATTTATCAGCTTACTGGAAAGCAGATAGCCGCTATGGACATCATGAAAGAGGTTGATATATCTTCGGTCAACGATGCTCTTATCGAGTTGATCATCAAGAATAATACATGGTCTATAAAAGGTACTGATGGTGTTAACCCAAATATCATACACAGGGACTTAAACCTTGCAAATTCACTTCACATGTTCCTGCAGAAGTTAACAAAGCCACAGTATCAGGTGTTATTAAAAAACCATTTGTTATTGTCCTACGCTTCGAGTACGATATCCCACAAATCATCATATTTCAAACAATCGACATTGGAAGAATGGCTCAATGTTTTCCCTGGTGATTATTCTCTTCACTTGTATAAAGTTCTTTCAATTTTGAGGATTTCTCTAGATGAGTTGTCTGACCCATCCTCGCACAAAGTGTTGGCGAAGAGATTGTTCAGGTATGCAATTAGAACAGAATCCGAACACTTTGCCACTGCTGCTGCTTTGACTCTAGTGTTTTTGAACTCAAAACAGGACAACTTTAACCTATCAATTTTATTGTTGGAAAAGTTAACTGATAAACAATTATCCACGCAAAAACCTATACCTGGTCTCATAAGTACTCTCATATATTTACATGAGAGACTTAACAATGCTTATACCTTGAAAAATCTATTCGAGAAGCTTGTAAATTACTTCCATGAACAAAATGTGGAAACTTTAAAGGAAAACAAGACGACATACAACTTTGTCAGAGCGGTAGCCTGCAAGCTCTTAAAATACAACAAGTCTGAAGCATTTCGTCTCTTTGAAACCTTATCTGACATAGATCACTCTGATAAACTAGTGAAAGTTATTTTACACAAGCTTGATGTTTCTTCTCTCCACTCTGTGGATCAACTCACCAAGAACACGCCTCCTGTGGAAGATCTTTTGTCTGTCGACTTAGATACGTTGGTACCATCCATGCTACACGTCCCATCTTCAGAATCCAACAAACAGGACACTAATCCCAAAAAACGTCATAGAAAACCAAAATTCTCTGCATCCAAAAAACTCAAGCCTGAAATACTGTCAGAGGACTTAGACGACGAAAGATGGTTGCCTTTGAAGCTCAGGTCTTACTATAAGCCTTCGAAGAAACAGAAAAAGAAGTCTGCGGGTCTCCAAGGTGCTTTAGAGCCAACGGAAGCTCCTTCGGGCGCGTCGTCGAAAAGTAAAAACAAGAAAAAGAAGGGTAAAAAATAGTTCTTCGGTGCCAGATCTTCCTAACCCGATCCCGGGTTCAGTCACAAGTATATTCTATATAATCTGTATAATCAATACTTACTGCGATTAAGCCTAATATCCCATTTGATCTTGTCCTAGATTTGCACATCTTCTATAGTAGAGAACATGGACGGTAGTTCCATCGTCGATAGAATAACCCTATTTCCCAACTACGCTACGTTGAAGTTTGTGTTCGTGCCAAGCTTCCGTTTCAGTCATTTTTCTTTTTTTTTGTTCCCGCTAGGCACAGACTTCTGTCAAGTCTTAGTCCAAGCGATCAGACCCTTAATGAAAGCGTGAGGCACTGAGTCTAGCGGAATTACCAAATCGGGGAGGTTGGTGCGATGCATTGGATTCTTATCAATCTTCTACACATCCATTTTTAACAATAAAAGGGGATGTCACGGGCCACCTAGGGTTTCTCTGTAAGGTACCTTATTCTACAACCAGTGTTTAATACACTAGCCATGAAAATCTATGGCCAACATTAGTACCAACAACAGCTACATTAAGAAGAAAACGACTACTAATATGAGCGCACAGGAAAATAACTATAAGACCGGTACATCGGTGAAAAGCGGAGGTCATAGTCTTAGGGTTTTACAACTCGAAGACAGCAGAAAGGCAGCTTTGACTCTCTTAGGGTCGTTTGACGATGACCATCTTGCAACATACTTGGTGAGTCATGTAGAAGACCCTGAAGAAAGACCAAAGCTAACACTTGCCCTTTACGAGGCATATACGAGACAGCATATATTAAACGGTATAGTTTTAGGCATTAACGAGACAGAAGATGCATTTGAAACCGTTGCGATATGGTCGCATCCCATGTCACATCTGGAAGGTTTGGACTCGTATTCTACAATGATGGAAGCAGGGTATAGCACTGTTTGGGAAATGAACGATAAAACGGGGCGTAAGAAGATTTTTAACGAGCTAATTCCTGTGTTGCATAATGCCGCTGAGCGAATTTTAGACACCGATGAGCGATTTATGAACAAAGGTGTGTATACATTGGTGTACTTGGGCTCTTTGGCGTCTGCTAGAGGGAAGGGCAATGTTCGCTTCATGTTTAATTACATGTTCAAGAATTACATTGACGTCTCACCCGACAGTATTGCGTACTTGGAAAGCTCTAGTAAGAATAATATTCCAGTATACAACAAGTTTGGTTTTTTAACACACAGTGAAATCATCGTAGGATCAACAGATTCCGAAGGATTTGTTGAAGGTAGCCATTTCGCTAAACTTGAAGTCATGATTAGGGGATACAAAGGTCGGGACTGGACTAAAGAGGAGACGAACGTGCAGCTGCATATTTGATGTCTTACTTTTAGTTTGATCTTGTGAGTATGGAGTTCTATTATCATTTCAGATGCAGCGGTCTAACTTATATTCATTTCTATTTAGGTCTCTTTTAGGACCACCGCTAATACATATTTCTTGCCGATACTTTACAATAATTTAAATTCTCTATTCTTATATGTTAAATTTACTATGTACAAATATGACATCATCCTTAACTCGGATATCTACTCATCCAATGATAAAGCACTCCTCTGAGATGGTAGAGTGTATTTTGAAAACTCATCTTGGGCTTTCTTCTTCAACTCTTCTTCCTGTTTACGAGTGATTGGCTTGACAACCTCCTCGGGAGAAACGAACGTGAACTTGCCAAAACCAAACTCTCTATCTGTCATTTTGTTTAACACGTAGAGTTGGCCGCGGACGTATCCAACCAAAGCCTCAATATGTCTCATATCCGCTTCAGGATTACCGTTGAACACATTACGCCACAAAGCAGTGGCCAATGTTATGTCATCTGTCATTAAACCCTCGTCATAAGATAAGACGGCTCCCAACATTTGTGAGTGGAAATCCTTTAGGTTATTTTCTATTATTCTATTAGATTTGATATTTAACTCATCAGCCATTCTAAGCTCCATATCTCTGAATATTCTGTCTACAAGCTTTTGCTGGAAATTTCTCCCATACTTGAAAGGCATTGCTCTCATTCTGACTGATAGTATCCAGTAGTGCAACAAGGTAATCTGAAAATGCTGAGAAAAGGACATGGGTAAGTTTAATGTCTCGTAAAAAAACCTCGCCGTAGGAGAAAGAGGCTCGTTAGGATAGTACAACCCTTGTCTCTTGCAATCACCAAAGTACTGGGAACCCGCAACAGGTCCAGCCCTAGAACGATCCATATCGATATTGAAGATTTTGATGATCCACTGACCTAATGTTTGCTTCCAACCCGCCATCTGGTAGTCTGGGTCACTCTCTATCTTGTTATCTGATTTGAATGCTGACTTTTTCAATGGTTTTTTTGGCATGGTCTTGAATTCAATGGGTTTGCTAGGCATTTGTGAATCCTTAGCCATGCTAGATGGTGATTCAACTGCCTCATTTTTTATTTGATTTAAAATATCATTCTGCTTACTTATCAGATAACAGCTTCGACTGCTGAACTCCCTAGCACACCTATACGTGCATATTCTGAACCCTTGTCTTGATAACATACTAATTACTACTCTTCTATATTGCAATCTGAAAACCTTACCTAAGAGTATGATTGAAAATTTGATAAAACTTTCCTCGTTACGTAATGAATTTGAAATTTATGTACTTTAATTGGATTATATTTAGGTGCGAAAACATAACCTCTTCTCAGTAGTCAATTTTCTGATATGGCAGACTTAAAGGCTATCTGAAGAGGATAACGGCTGGTTCATGGTATCTCTTTGATTTCCCGTGCTACTCTTACCTAGACTGGTCTTTACAAAAATTTCTTTCCGGTATATATCAGAGCACATAATGGTAAACCTTATTAAACTATAGAAAAAGTAGAATACTGTCATATTTGAAATAAGTAGAATAATCTTAGTAGCTTTGGCAACAAACGCTAGCATGGATGAACTCATCTATTAAACTTTTAATTTTCATTGCTGATATCGACACTCACAGTAAGCATTTCGATATTAAAAACTTACCACTTTGGTACTACTACTACCTAACATAACAAAGGAATATATTGATTTATCATGCACCGAGGATTTACTCGATGATTATTCTACGAACTTAACTATCTATTTTTTTGAGTTGGGAATCTTTGCAGCCATAATACCACGCATTACGTAGGTGTCAGAAATACAATGTGATCACTAATGAATCCTCAGCTCGAAATTTTAAGATTTGATAGGCTTAGGAAACTTCTTTGCTTCTTCATCTTTATTAGCATGGCTCTCTTCCCCGTAGTTAGGCCATGTTGTATATTGCCAATTGTCCTTGGTGTAGAAAGTTGATCTCTCATACTTTCGCAAAGGTAAACCTTCCTTCAACCTATTAACCAAATCAGGATTTGAAGTGTAGTACCTAGAAAATCCAAAGAAGGTCTTAGGATCTTGCGAGTTCTGCTTTAAGGTTTCCAAGTTTGGATCATTGTTAATGTAAGCACCAGTTCTCAAGAGAACTCCCTTCCAGATCAATCTAACAAACTCATTATTACCTTTTTGCTCATCGCCCTTCACAGACAAATTGCCTTGCACTCTTGGCTCAACTAGCGAAACATAAGCTAACTCATTACCATTATCAGCCCTCCTTTGGAGCTCACTAAGAACGTAAGAAATAGTTGCAACCGAGTGGACTTCTTCCTCGTCACCTTTCATGCCTTGAAACTTAGCCCAGGGCGAGAGTCTAATACCAACTTTGTCAGCACCAGCCACACTGATCAACTTGTCAATGACACCAAGTAAAAGTCTGGCTCTGTTCTCAATACTGCCTCCGTATTTATCGGTACGTTTGTTGGAAGATGGATGTAAAAATTGATCGATTAAATAACCGTGTGCTGCATGAAGCTCGATATAATCAAACCCGGCTTCCATCGCCTTCTTAGCAGCATTAGGGTAAACATTATCAATCAAGTCATCCACTTCTTTTTCGCTCAAGGCCCTAAGTTCGTTCCCACACTCAATAGCGCTCTTCTTGGACTCTTCAGAGAAGTAAAGGGGAGAAGGAGCAATGAAATCCAAGCCTTGCTTCTTCAAATACGCAGGGTCTGCTGTTCTTCCTAATGCCCAAAACTGACACGCAGCAAAGGAACCATTTGCATGAATAGCATCAGTGATGCTCTTCCAGGCCTCAGCATGCTTTGCGTTCCAGATTCCTGGAATAGTATCATATCCACCCTGTTCTTCCGATACAAAAGTGGCTTCCAGGATCATGAGAGATCCCGGGTACTGTGACCTCTGCTTATAGTATTCTAACTGCAAATCGGAGGGAGTATGGTCCTCTAATGCGCGATATCTAGTTGTAGGAGCAAATGCAATTCTATGTGCCAATTTATTCTTACCCACGACCAAGGGTTCGAACACCGGAGTGTTCTTTAATGCCGTTATTTTAAACTCACTCATTGTACTTTCTAAATTCTATCGCTCTTGTAGTCGGATTTCTTCTTTTTCAAGTATGTTATCTTCAACCATTAAACTGGAGTGGAATTTGAACACATTTATACCTTCATAGATGTGTAAATAACCTTCAGGGAGATTTTTGAGTATTACTAATACTGTTGTCAGATTTATTGTCAGCCTACATTCGCACCTAATTTTCAGTGATCCGAAATGCCCTATGAAAAGAATAATATACACCCTAGCAAATCGATTGCTGCTTTCTGAATCCTAAGGACAGCAAGGCTGTTCCTCCAAGGTGTGAGATACCCGAGGAAATGCAAAATATACTCCCTGTAGCGGTTGAATATGGATTACAAATGACTTGCAGGTAACTTACAGGAAAGCTTAGAAATCCATCAGACACCACAGTAAGGGTTCAAGCACAATGAAATATCTTGACTGGTGTCTTTGTCCTTCTAAATGATCTCACGAAAACCAGTCTCATGTTGCTTGATCCCTATATGGCTCGAGCAACGTTACTTTGGAGTAGCATGCTGTAGGCTCAAATACGCAGTGTAGATATGGTCTGTGGTCCACTGTTGGTCATGGAAGCTTCGATCGTATACACCATTTAGGGCATCGCCATAAAACTAAAACAATGTCTACGATTAACTATTCAGTTAGATGACACAAAACCCGCGTATGTTGATATTTCAGTGCGTCGTTTTTGTGTCATCAGCCCGGCTGTATCGATGCTTAGATATCATAGATGTACAGGAATCTGAACTGAAAGGACGATTATAGCTCGTTGACGTATACGTTAGTAGACAGCAGCATTAACAGGTATTTGCAGCTACAGATTTTCTCTTATTGCAATCACTACTGCTTGGAGTCGAGTCAGTAAAATTGTCCTGATAAGATTGGGACTCAATACCAAATAACATATATTGGCCGAAAAAAATAAAACAATTAGAACATCCTGATCAAGAAGAGCAAAAGTAAGAGAAAACAGTTATGGTATTATACAAGAGAAAACCAGTGCTCTATTTGAAGCCACCTGAGATAAGCACAGATTTGGACAAGGAAGTATTTTTCATAGAAGCTACGAAAGAATGGTTCTACACGTACGAGGAATATTTGGAGCGAATGGATTATTATAATAGACGAAAGTTTGTATGTGAAATTACCGGAAACTCTTGCCTATCATTCTTTCAAGCTTTGAAAAGTGAACAAAAGGAGATAAAGGCAGTGGAGAAAAACTTTCCAGAAACATTGAGAGAGCATATATTACGATATATTCAGTTCAGTCGAATTACAAGACTTGATCAATTAGTAGACAATGTGTACTCTGCATTCAAAAATGAGTTTTTTCCTGGTGAAGTAGTGTTTATCAAGGGGTCTGCAATGAATGACGGAACCGATACCAGTACTAAGTATAAGGGTACAGTGAAAGAAAAAATACAGTACAGTAATCCCTTGGAGACAAAGTACTTAGTTATCCGACAATCTGACGGAAAACAAGCTATTGTAACAAACGAGCTAATTTTCAGGGACAGAAACCATTATACAAAATGGTTGATAAAGACTTTTATAAAGCTCACTATGAGCCGTTCTCACAAAGTGGGTGCTCCTTGGGTGGTTAAGACCAAATATGCTAAGAAATACAGAATACCCGAGGAGTATCCAGATGACCTAAAACATTTCAAATCCTCAACCCCTAGTGGTGAAGCTAGATACGAGGTCCCGCCTGCTTTGCATCACCCTGGAGATCCATCAACTATACATGATCCTTCATCAGATCCATCACAACAAGGAAAGACCAGTAAAAAGAAAAGTCAATCAAATCAAAATGTGTCAAAAAAGAAGAGCGCTGGGCCAGGTTCCCAGTCTGACCTTGCCAAGAATAACGACTTCAAGAATAAATATCCAATGCATCATTTGCCCGAAGCTATCGCTGCTGATTTATCAAAAGACCACGAAAAGGCGACTCCTCAGCCATCTAATCACCCGACAAAAAGAAATGTGGTGGAAGATTTAGAATTACGATTTAATTTGCAACATCCCGCCGTACGATATAAGAAATTACTTTTACCAAAAAATGCACTTTACTGGGTAGAGAATGAAGATGAAAACATGAAAGTTAAAAATGAATATAACCATAATTTCAATGATGTTGAAAATGGAGGAGAAAAATCTTTAGACACTAAATTGCATTTAAATTCAGTACAGGATGCTCTTGAATGCTGGATGTTTTTCAATATGTACCATGACGTATTAAAGCTAGACACGTTTACTTTTGATGACTTTTTATATGCTATGGCTTGGAACTATGATCAATTCAAGGGTATTGGGAGATGTGTTCTTCTAGATGAAATATGGTGTGCTGCATTAGGAGCTATTGTATCTAGTGAGACAAAATCAACGAAACACAACGATATACCAGGATTAATAATTACATTACCCCCCAAAAATTCTTTTTTGAAAAATGAAGATAACCTTAAAGACTCAGAGGCGCCTCCAGATGCGTTAGATGCCGTTCGGGATGATCTTGATGAAAATGAAGAACAATGTACCATTTCTCACAATGGTCATGCGCTAGACAAGGAAGACACCTCGGAGGTTGATTCTAGAATAGATGATGATAAGAATTCTCAAAATACAGAGACCGAGATGAAAAGCGATACAGAAGCTATGAGTGAAAATGAAAATGAGGAAAATTCGGGCTCTCCTGTTGAATCAGACAGTTTCAAAGATAATGAAGAACATGATGCTTATTCTGTCATGAATTACAGAGGAACTCCCTGGTATGAACGTCTTCGCAAGAGAAATTACAAAGATGGTAACTGGCAATGTATACTACTTGGGGTTTTGTCACTTATTGAGTACATACCTTCTTACAACGAAATTATACAATTGGCCTTCAAAACTTTAGCGCCATCCTCAATGGTTCTGACTCCAAGTACTGTGTTGAACCAATTTTATAAATCGTTTAATATTGAAATGAGGTTGAAAACTCTAAAAATACTCGTGGATTTATTGACTAATGGTTTTGTTGTCCGAAAATATATCGAAGAGTGTTTAGATTATTCTACGACTTTGAGAAGGAATAGATTGGATAACATCAGGGATTACAAAATAACGGTTGATAACACTTACAAACTTACTGCTGAAATCAATGATAGAATCTCTTCTTTCTCTGAAGAGGAAGAAAAATCTAAAAAGGGCAAATCAAAATCCAATAGTTCTCTGAAACTATCTGATAAAGCAAAGAATTCAGATCAAGCGTCATCAGGGCTAGATAACAGAAAAAGACTCAAATTAGACTTACTGGCTACCGAAATGAATGACAAAGAACGCCTGTTGGCCAACTCTGATAAGAGTTTCAAGAAATTGTGGGCAGAGAGAAGTAATCTTTTGCATAAAATTGCAAGTTTTAAGAAGGAGAAGCGAGACATAGAAACAAAGCTCAATGAAATAGACAGTCAAAGGGTGAAATTATTAGGAAAAGATAGATTATACAATAGGTATTGGTGGTTTGAGAATAATGGGCTTCCTAATTTGCATTCAAAGATCCACGACGATGATACTGACGACCTTGATCAGGATGATATTGGAAACAATGACAATGAAGTTATCGATGAAACTTATTTGATGGGTCGTTTATGGGTGCAAGGTGTTTCTAATGAGGATGTGAAATTGCATTTCTTGTCATCTTTAGAAGAAACAGAATCATTCTTGAAGAAGTCTTTTTGCGAAGATAATGATATTGATGAATTTTTCAGCTCACAAAATGAGCCCATAATGGAGAAAGTTAATGGGAGACCTTTAAGAAGAATGAATTTTTCTAAGCTTCCAAAAGCTTTTGAACAAGCTTCAAAAGATATTTTCGGCCTAGAATTCACTGATAGTACCATTGTTAAAAATAAACCTTACAAAAAAGTTATTGTTGATCAGTATGGTGGTCTTTCCGATGCCAAGCTCTTACAGGAAATTAGTCCGATCCAGAGAAAAGTTATAGAAGAATATCCGGAACCCCTTTTAAATGGTAATTGTTGGCGGTACTATGATGATCCAGACGTTATAGAACAAATCATTGAACACCTCAATCCTTGGGGAGTTCGCGAGTCCCAGTTAAGAAAAGAGTTGATGAATATAAGAGATATAATGAGAGCTACCATGACAGCACGTAAGAATGCTCTCATCTCAGACAATGCGAAATTTGATTCGAGAGATGATTCAAACACGGAGAGAAACCCTGGGACTTCTGAAGATGATGGAGTGAAAGAGGAAACTCCAACTGAGTCAAGAACTAGGAGAAAAGGCTCGTCCCGAATAGAAGGTCTCAAAAGACAAAAGGTTGATAATAGCACCTTTAAAGAGGTTAGAAGTGACGTTGAGAGCGATTCATCTTCAGAAAGTGCTCAGCAGGAGACAGATAAAGAGCTATCAAGAGTACTCGAATGGGTAAATTCCAAAGCATTAGATATGTATGATAAATCTCTCTATGAGGGCGCTGACAGAGTCAGAGGAAGGGGAAGACCTCCGAAATCATAAAGTGTATTATATACTTGTAAAATGACATAATTACTAATATACATAATAATACTCAATATCTACTTCTTTTGGTATTTGATGTGTCCGATTCATGACGTCGCTTAGCTTTTGCACGTTCGCTTCTTGTCAACTCTGCAATTTCTTTCAACCTTCGGTCTTTCTCCTGCTGTTCTCTGACAGCATTATCCTGAAGCATTCTATTTCTAAGAGTTATTTCTTCTCTAGCTTTCCTATCTGCATTTTCTAGCGAAGAAGACAATTTACTAAAACCTTCAATATTGAAATCATTCAAGTCGTTTGATGCGTCACCGTTTGCCATCACACGTTTGTCTAAGCCTATGGTAAAGCCCTGGTTATTTTTCCAGTTGGATACGGCAGCAGGTATGCTCCATTTCTTGCGTTCTTCCTTGCTCATTTTTTCAACGTTGGAGTTCTTCAATATCGGGGCGGGAGGAGATGGCGTTCTATGCCTATTTTTACGCAATTTAAACTTGGATGGTAGCAAGGGATCTTCTTTTAAGTCTCGTATCTCGAGGAACCTTTCTCTGCCTCTCTCATCGTCTGCATTTTGAGCTTCAGTCAGCACGGTAGAGGGAATATACTTTATATACTCCACTTCTTTTGTATCTTTCAGGATCCCACTTGAGTTTCCATTATTAAATATACCATCTAGCATTGCTTTTGTCTCTTCATAACATACTCTTAAGCTATCATCAGGGCATGTCTCCAAATCATACCTGGGAAAATGGTGTTTTAAATTTGGAAATCTTCTTTTCAAAGGTATCGTATCTTCGATCGAAGCTTGAATACTTCCAGACGAGCCCATTCCATATAGTGCAATCGTCTTGCTATAGTTCAAGGTCCCATCTTCGTTCAAATAAAACTTGGATATTCGGGAGTCATTGGGGTTCGTATTCTTAGTTATTGTACGGTCTTCCTCATTTCTCTTTATGAGAGAGTGTTGCCTCCTTGGACCAACAACGTTCACTTTATGTAAATCTTGTTTCTCCGAAACTGGTTCATGTTTCGGCCTAGGTATCAATGAGCTAAACATACTTAACCTCTTGAAGATGCTGTTCTTTTACTAAGATGTGCTAAAAAGTTTAAGATGGATATACTGCATATACTTATTTACATATATATATATATATATATAGTAGTTTAAAACTGAATCAGAACAAACCTAGTCTTTGGCATGTAGAGAACACCCAAACTGCAATCTTGCTGGGATTGAATACGGCTACTCTCTCACCATCTACCTGAGAACCAAAGTTTATTTCTTCTGCTGTGATTCTTCGCAGCATAAAAACATTAGTCAATGAAGTGTAAATGAAATTGAGAAGCGCTTGATTCCAAGATATGTTAATGGTTTTCTTTGGTAATAAACCAGTAGATGGAGTGGTGTGACCTGAGTAATCGGTTTTAAGTTCTGCCTCTATACAATGTTTTTGCAAGATATTGACCATGTCGTCAGGGTAATCAGTAATCACACCAACGAGGGGCAACGACAGAGCCGAGCGGACTTGCATCACAAAACGAAGTTGATCCTCTCTATTAACAGTCCAGCAAAAGAGTTTTATATTCTGCTTTTCAAGAATGGGGAGAAACTTTCTCAAGAAGTTAGAATCCCAGGTCAGTAGATATAACAATGATACGCCAGAAACCCTGAACCACCAGCGATCTTTGGTATAGATGGTGTCTATGTAATCGTTGTAATCCAAATAATACATCGAGTCCTTCCAATTAAAGGAAATGTGAACCACATCGAATGGACTCGATGTGGGTCCGTATTCCCTATAAACCTGTTGGAAAAAAGCATCCTGGTTAAGAAAACGCACCACACGCAAGTCCCAAATACCAAACTCGATACGATCCACCCACCATTGGAGCTTCGGGCGAATGTCAAGCATTTTTTGTACGATATGTCTAAGCAAGATTGGCTTGTTGCCTTTTTTGATATCAAGCATGATCTTATACGTCCGCTCGAGGTGCTTGTCGCTATAGCCAACAAACCAATGAATCAAGTCCTCGAAGCGCATGATACGCTCGCCATTGCCAATGGTCCTAAACTCCAGGATTTCGTCGTAGGTGCTCTTCGTTATTACTTTTTCAGTAGAGTCACCGTACTTATCACAAAAAACCCTGTGCGTACTCACATCATGAGACACAACCACCTGCTCATCTTCAGTCAACCACAAGTCTGTCTCAATATGGCTCGCTCCAGCCTCATAGCACTTTTCAAACCCAAGTACGGTATTTTCAGTGTATTTAGCCTTAAAGCCTCGATGCCCACAAATCTCCACTTTTGGTATATCGGATCCGCCAAAGGTGCCTGCCATCGTCCTAAATGTCCTTAATATGTTCCCAGGCTGCTCTCTGGTGTTTCTTTTTTATGTCCCTAGTAGTATCAAATATATGCCTACGCGAATCGGTTACAGAAAGATGTTGCAACCTTAATTCACCGTTTCTATGCTACTTTCTATCACAGGAGTTTCCTCTAAAATGCTTTTGCTTTTAATCTAAATTATACCTCTATCCCTTCCATGTGCCAATAAATATAATATATACAACTATATTTAGTAAGCTTAATGATCCACATGTCCCGTGCTTATAGTTTTTTTTTTTATTCTAGGTAATTGAGGCTTTCCATGAAGAGTATGATGGCGTGCAACAACGCAAAGCATGTGCCCGTCACAAGGATGGATCACGTGATATATCATGCACGTGATACAAATCTACCGACACCGGCATCCATAGATTCGAGTGTCTTGTAAGCCCTCACAGTCAGACCAGCCCAAACAGGCGTGGTACGTAGTTGTAGGATGCTAAAGATCATAGCTTGTTGGAAGAGCTTGCTTGCAGTTTAAGAGCGTCAGCGGGAGCGGCATCCACGGCCAGCTTGATCAACTGGAACGCGATGGACTCCGGGGGAGGAATGATCAAGGAGTCAGGGTTTGCGGTATTATCGAAATCGTAGATGAGGCCGTGCAAAAAGGCAACGTCAAACCAGCGTGCGTCCGCTAACTCTTTGTCGTGGCCCAAGTGTATTACCTCATTGGACCCATTGAACTCGACATAGGCAATGCAGCCGATCATGAGGTTTCCTGGGAATGGCCAGGGCTGCGTCATTTTGAGTTCGACTGATTTACTGGTGACACCGGCCTCCTCCCAAAGCTCGCGTCTAACTGCGGTCTCGACGGTTTCGGACGGCTCCATGAATCCAGCGGTACATGCGTACATTTTTGTGTAAGCGTAGCGCTTGGACAACGAGAGGAGAATCTTGGTACCATCAGTGCTGGCAACAGCTGAAATCACCACGGCGTCTGTGCGAGGGAACGACGCGTTTGATACCCTGGCATTTCGAACAGGGCATTCGAAACTAGGTTCCTCATCAGTGTGCGTCAGAGAAACGGCTTCATTCGTACACTTGAGTTTTCCACCAGCATGTATTGGAATCACCCTGTGACCACACCCAGGACAAAACCTGTTCTTCGAGATCCACTCCATGAACATTTTCGCATGCGAGTACAAGGAAGCATTTTTCTCTCCAAAGCCGAAGAAGTGTTTCCTCGAATAACTGAATATCAACTTTGAAGGGTCAGCAGAGACGCTAGTCAGAATATGGCTCAAAACTAGCTGCTTGACTTCTTCACAGCCAGATAAATCAACACCGTAGTAGGGTATACCTTGATACCTTCCTTGGTAATCTAAATACTTTTCTTCCAAGCTTTCCGAAGACTTCAACTGTGCTAAGTCTAAGCCCACGCTCTCGTCCTCAATCCCAAGAAATATAAAAATAGGCTTTCTTTTTTCTCTCAAGGACGAGTCATGGTTTTTGTTATCATCGCTCCATGACGACAAAATCTGCTCCCAGTCATTCTCAGTAGAGAAAAGCCCTTTGCTGATGCCGTCTTTCTCTAATATCTGATTGTCTCCATTTGATAAGATCACTAGTTTCTCTTCAGACCCCGTATTAACTAGGGGATTCGAATTTTCAAAGAATATAAATCTTGTTGAAGGATGTGTTATACTTTGATTCACAAACTCATTGTCTTCCCTGAGAAACGAAACTCTATTTATCACTTCCTTCCCAAAAAATATATCATCTACCTTGGATCCTGACATGTTTCTTCCAATATAATGGCTAATTACTTCAAATTTGCCGTCAGTTCTTTACAATCTTGAATTTGATACCCTCTTTGATAGTCGTTTTTATATGCACGACGTGGTTTATCTACGATGTCTTGTGAAGATATTATATTGTGATTGGCTTTTAGTGTATGATGAGCTTCAAATTCAGGTGGGTACTTTCTATCTTTCAATACAAGTTTTAAATCAGAGTGAATCAGGCTATAACAATATATCTGTATGATCGTGGTATCTCAATATTAAATTTTCAATATATACAAGATTAAAGATATATACATATAATCGTAAGTCGTAAATAGAGCTGAAAATGTTAATATGGGACTCAAAACAAATGCAATAGAACGCATGGCTAATCAGAATCTTAGAATTCTTCAGTATGAGTCAGAAGTCTAACGTCTAAAAAATCTAAATTCTATCATCATGTAATGCCAATCTGGAAATTAAAAGAAAACTTACCTGTCAAGTAAAAAGATAAAGTCCGTTACAAGAACACTATATCCAGTTAGTAATATGTCAAAATATGATACTGCGGGTTGTATGGATGTTCAGAAATATTCATGTTGTCGTCAACGTATTTTTACCTAGGAAGTCAAGCGTTATAAAGATGAATTAGTCATCACTAAAATCCGTAACCCTGAGAAACTCACATACCTTTGTACTGGTACAGCAAATCAAGCCAAGGGAATTCCTTTCTTCACAATCTTGGGAAGACCTTTGATCCAAGACTTGCCTGTACTTTTGTCTATAATTATGAAAACGCGACCAGATTGTCTCATTCTACCTGTACGCCCTATTCTATGAACTAGATCAACTGACGTTCTGGGTAAGTCCATCAAAATCACGTTCTTGATTCCTGTAAAATTCAAACCTCTAGCCAAGAGATCAGTGGTTACCAAGACTTTAATACTACTGTTGAAGGGATCATCCTCTATCTTCTGCGCAGGCTGCAAAAAGCTTTCTAGCTTGAATGCCCTTTCATCAGCATCCTGAGATCCAGTAACCCCAATTATGCCCTCTCTTCTATGACCAAACCTGTGAACTAAGGTGTCAGCAAGTGGCTCAACATCTTTCTTCTCGTTAACGAATACTATAACTCTTTTGACATAACCCTGCTCTGTACCATCTTTGTTGATCGCATACAATGCTTGGGCGAGGCACCTTGTCTTAGAGCCATTGTAAGGAGCTAGCTGAGCATCTATAATTTTCAACTGTATTTGCTTTGGAATTTTGTGTAGCGATGGTGTTACGACATGAATCAAAGAATGTTTATCGGGGAAAACATTATTCAATGTCTTGTTGAATTCCTTAGGTATAGTAGCAGAACAAAATAACAAGTCCTTGCATTTCGGCATATGCTTGACAACCCCTAAAGTCGATGCAGACCATGAACTATCCATCAATGTGTCAGCTTCATCAATAACGCAGTATTCAACTTGGTTAATAAAACGGAATGGACGTGGAACATTGTTGAGTTTGGCCAAACCTTGAACTTTTGCAGGTGTTGTAACCAACACATCAACTCTTTTTTCACACAATTGAAATAACCTTGTGTGTGCATCTCCTGTACTCCATTTAGCAACATTAAAATTCAATGCATCTATTTGATCTGGAAGCTCCAAAAAAGACGATAAAATTGGGTCTTTGAGCTGCTTTTCATTCAAAGCAGAATTAATATCAAACGGAACTGTACTTGCCCTACGAACACAATCATAGACCTGTTCAACAAGCTCGTGAGTTGGAACTAAAATTAAGCATCGTATAGTTTGCGAGCTCTTTGCCTTCTCGTATTCAGTCCTTGAAACACCGAAAGAAGCCACGTCGTCCTCTTTTAATTTACTCAAGATGGGGGCTAAGTATGCCCAAGTTTTTCCCGACCCGGTCTCTGCGGCAATTGTGAAAATTTTCAACCTCTTCAACTCATTCTGCAACTTTATGTCTTTCAATATGTCTCGGGAGTCTATCCTAGAGCCAGAATTAATCTTACTGAGTCTAGGTTGGTTGATCTTCTTTATGGCAGCCACCTGAATGGGAGAAGGTTTGATCTCGAGTTCGCTCTTCCCCTTTATATAAGTATTTTTCAAATCGTACTTCTCCTTGATCTCTTCGATCATAGCAGCTCGCACAGTGGGAAATATACGCAATGAGTCGAACGAAGATATGTTTTTGATCACATTCTCCGACATTTCCTTCAATGTGTCTTTTGGAGCATGAAGCTTCGAAAAGTTACCAAATCCAAAAGCTTTAGGCGTAGTTGCAGCTTCCAACTCTTTACTTTTTTTAGCCCTTATAACTTGACCAGCCTTTCTCTTTGAGTTCTTGTAATAAGTCCTTGAAAACCCTTTGACAATTCCTCGAAAAGAGCTACGTATCCATTCCTTGTGAGAAGGATAGTAAGGTCTTAGCAGAAACATCTCAAAGGAACCTACTAGGACATTGGTAATTATAAAAGATCGTTCTCAAATGAAAATTTTCACTGTTAAATACCCGGTCGTGTACTAATTTCAACCTCAAAAAATTTGTTCAATTGCAAGTTGAACTTTATGAATCAAATAGGCCGGTAAACCATGTTCAAATTGGGTTTTAAACATGCAAACGCTGGCAAGGGATTAGGTGCCAGCGTCAGGCAAGTGAGAGATTTCAGTCGAAGTAACATTTCTTTGGCGGTCAGTGTTCCAAAGCAGAAGGACGGTAAGAAGAAGATAAAACTAGGCATAAAGAAGAAACCTTCTGCTCCTTCAAAACCCAAGAAGTCAGGGATGACACATCTTAAGTTCAAGGATGCTGTACGTGCTTTAAACTTTGAAAAGGGTGGTGTGGATGTCAAAAGTGTTGGCGTGAAGCCATTGTCTTTTGATGGCTTAGAATCACAAGACTCTACTATAGTTAATTATGATCAGTATTCATTGCAGATTCTCAGAACTTTGAACTCTTTCAAAAAATACCAGCATCATGAACTTTTCAACGAGCCCGTTACTATGGTGAATGGTAATACGTCAGAAATTGGCTCTTTTTTGAATAAGTTTGATACTTCAAGCAAGAATAATAGGACGTGCTTGTTAGGATCAAAGGGCCTTGGTAAATCAACATTGCTCACTCAGGCCAAAGCCTTGGCGATTTCGAAATTCAACAAGGATGTTGTTCTTTTGCACTTAGATCACCCCGAGAAAGTTATCGAGGGTTCAAGTGACTACATATTTAACAAGAAGCTAGGAAAGTATCAACAGCCTATGTTCACGAAGAGATGGATTAAAGCATTAAGAGAGGCAAATAAGGAGATCTTTGAAAAGATGCCTTTGACCAGAGATGTGTCTTTCGTTTCCAAAAAAATTGAGTACAACTTGAAGAAAAATGAGAATAGTTTGTACGATTTTGTTTTATTAAACCACGACTTCGGAAAGGTAGGACCAACGAACGCCTTTGCATTCTTTGTCGAGGAGCTTGTTTCCCATTCGAAAAATATTCCTGTGCTAGTCACTATAGATAATTTTAATTCGATTACAAGCCAACCTTTGACCGCTTATCGTCATCCAGACTTCAAGCCAATTCACGTCAGTGAATTTGAGATTGGTGCTTTTTTATTGAAGTTAGTTAGCGGTGAACTCAGCTTTTCGAATGGTGGTGTTTTGTTTGCAGAAAGCAAGGATATCGCAGAACGTCATACCTTGAAAGTTGGACTTGGTATCACCGAGTACGACCCCTATTGGAAGGCCGATGAATGCGACGTAATTATAGCTGAGAGTTTATTAGCAAACGGGGGTGTAACACCAATGGAAGTGAAAGGATTGACTAAAGAACAAACAAGATCCTTGTTAACCTTCTGGAGGGAAGTAGATGTTTTACAAAACAGAGGTTATCCTACTCAAGAGGTCTTCAAATCTTTCGAGCAACTTGCCAGTGAAGAAGCTTTGGCAGCTTCTGGTTCTTATGTTGCTGATAATGTCTTTGATCCCGAGGAGCATTTCGAGAAGCTTGTCAACCATAACTTTACAAGGTCAGCAGGGAACCCGGGACATTTGCTCAAGACTGTAGTGTTATCCTACTAAACTAAATAAGACGTATATTAATACTGTAAATAGACAAGAAAATGCCATTTTTAAGAGATTTATCTAATTAAAGAAATGAAAACATGTCTCACCCATAGTCGATGCAATGCTATTCTATAGTTGATGGTTCAGGCGAAAAGCGTATCTTCTTCCCTCAAGTATTCACCAATATCAGCCTGTCTGAAAGCTACTATTCCGGTGGGTTGTAAGCTTCTTGCTTCGTTCGTCGATTTGGCACTTACTCCAAATCCAAGTGGTGTATCATTCATTGAACATACGATCACTCCAGCATGTTCAGGGATATCCTCAGACATTCTACCGACGTGAGCTTTCAAAACATGGTTTCCATACATAAATGGCATCTCTCCGTTAGGCTTGATCCAGACCTTGAACTTAGCATATTGCGATAAATATGGCAACGCTGTAATGTGCAACTTGAATTTCCCGGTTTTTGTGAACTTACCAAAGCAAGTACCAAGAGACATAAGATTAGACCTTGCTACCGACGTAGCTAGTCTAGCGATTTTCTCTGGAACATAGAATACTCTGTCTTTCTGCAAACGAAATACATGCAAATTTGATGGGTCGTCAATTAATAACGAAATATTTCTTCCTATGTAATTTGCCAACTTCTCGAACACCACCTTAGTCTCTTCCTCTGTGAGTTGTCTCATTATAATATCCTAAGGTATCACCAACTTTTGACAATTATTCAGAGAACTAATTTTTTTTCACGATATTCGAAAAGCGATGAGCATTTTTTTTTCACTAACTGAAAATACATATTGAACATCGAAGAGATGTCAGAACCTCCAATTAATAAGGACAAAGTTGTGAATAATACTGGGCAACCAGAAGCAAAGGAACAAGAAGTTATTGAGGATGATTCTGTTTATCAAAGGTCTCAACAGGATAAATGGACTCGTGCCCGTAAAGGAGACACAAATAACAGGGGTGGTAAAAGACATAAGAAAGAGGCACAGGAGCGTAGACAGAGGGACTACAATGACTCGTAGGTATGTTTTTTCAAACACATTAAAAGCAAGCAAAAGATTACTAACATATAGAACTGAGTATAAGCCCCGTTTAGATGAAAATGGAAATCCAATTCCTAAATCAATCAGAAGACCTAAGAAGAAGGTTGCATGTATGATTGGATACTGTGGAACTGGTTACAATGGAATGCAAATCCAGAACAATCCTAATATTAAGACTATTGAGGGTGATTTGTTTAAAGGTTTTGTAGCAGCCGGTGCAATCTCCCCAGAGAATGCCGATGATTTAAAGAAAAATGGTTTTATGAGAGCTGCTAGAACCGATAAAGGTGTCCATGCAGCAGGTAATGTTATTTCTTGTAAATTGATCATTGAGGATGAAGATATAATAGAAAAAATCAATTCTAATCTTCCTGACCAAATTAGAGTATGGGGTATTGAAAGAACCAACAAATCGTTCGATTGCAGGAAAATGTGTTCCTCCAGAATTTACGAGTATCTCTTGCCCACTTACAGTTTGCTTCCTCCTAAGCCCAAGTCATTCCTTTCTGAGTTACTCAACAAAGAAAAAGAGAATCATCCCGGAGTAATGAGAAGTGATCCTGAAGGAGAACAGTGGTGGAAAGAGACTCTTCAAACCATTTATGATAGCGGAATTTCTCACGAAGATTTGACCAAAGCCCAAAAAATTCTTGAGCTGAATGGATCAAGTAATTCTGAAGATGATAATAAGGAGAAAGCCAAGCTTTATGATGAGGATGGTAATATCACTGAGGCTGGGAAGTTGATCAAGTCCATTAAGCTGGTGGAAAATAAGAGAAGAAGAGCATACAAAGTTTCTCCTGAAAGATTAAGTACTTTTAGAGAAGCGTTGAACCAGTATGAAGGTGCGCATAACTTTCATAATTTTACTTTAGGAAAGACTTTTAAAGATCCATCCTCTATTAGATATATGAAGGGACTCACAGTCTCAGATCCATTTGTTATTGAAGGTACAGAATGGGTCTCAATTAAGATTCATGGACAGTCTTTTATGCTTCATCAAATTAGAAAAATGATTGCAATGGCCGCATTAGTGATCAGGACTGGTTGTCCTTTAGAGAGAATATCTGATTGTTTTGGTCCTATAAAAGTAAATATACCAAAAGCTCCGGCTCTCGGTTTGTTATTAGAAAACCCTGTTTATGATGGTTACAACGTCACTTTAGAAAAGCATGGATATAATGGAATAGATTTTTCCAAATACCAAGAAGAGATGGATAAGTTTAAAATGAAATATATTTATGACAAGATATACGGGGAAGAAGTAAAGGAAAATACATTTTATGGGTTCTTTGGCTTTGTTGACTCTTTTAAGGGTACAAGCGATACAAAGGAAGGTAGACATGTGTTTGATTTTCTTGGAGCAAAGTTTGACTCGGCAGCACTTAAGAAACATGATAAGGAACTTGATATTGAGACGGAATCTGTTCAGACGCCCAACCCTTCTGAACCAATTGCCAATATTGATTTGGATGTAAAAGATTAGTGAGTATGAATTATAAGTCACTGTGTATTCATATTTAGTTTTAGTCTTAGACAAATTATCTTACTCAAGATAAATACATATTTTCATGTAATAAAAAATTATATTTAATAGTAGTAGCCTTATTCAATATAATACCTTATGTATCGACCTATAAAATTATATGCAATTGTGGAAATGACTCTTAGAGTCATTCACTCAAAAAAAAAAAGGAAAATCAAAGTAAAAATGTTTGAAAAATTAAATTCGGTTTCATATCATTGATATAATGAAACCATGAAAATTAAACCTTGATGATAATTAGAATAGTAGTAGGTACATAATGAACATGTCTTGGCTCTTATTTATAGTAACAAAAATTTCTTTACTTTATCCTTTATTGCCAGTTGGAATGCTTAATAAACATGTGTACTTTAAAAAAGATTTAAAATGAAAAAAAAAAAGCATCAAACCTACTCCTCCGCAAATGATTATTCAGATCCAAGCAGGGATGCCGCCCGATTGAGAAGGCGACTGTGAATTACCCTGCTCTCCCCTGCGTATTACTTTTGGCTTTACATCATCTTGAGATGTATTGCTAAACCTTTGGTTAGTATTTAAGTTCGCATAGTTATCTGGAAGCCTTCTAATTGTAGGCTTTTGCTGCAGATAAATGGATTGGAATTGCTGAGGAGTAGATGCTTGAGGCTGGCCATTCTGGTTATAATGAGCTGCAGTTTGTTGAGGAGTAATGCTTTGTTGAGTTTGATGGACTAACTGAGGTTGACGTACTTGTTGTGGAAGATTCTGTCTCTGGGATAAGCCTGCTAAATTTGGGTCCTGGTCAGCATCGTTCTGTTGTTCATTTTCTTGTTGACCATCAGCAATTTGGCTCTGTTCCTTCTGCTTTTCCTGTTGAAATTTGTATAGGGTCCAATCAAAAACATAATCATACCTGTAGTTCTCCCTTTTGAACAAATCTCTAAAAAGTTTTCTCAAGTAAGGATAATCGGGCTTGTCATCAAAACGGAGGGTTTTGATGTAATTCATGTAATCCAAAAACTCTCTGGGCAAACCCTTGGTCAAAACGTCATTAGGAGTTGTCATCTTCTTTTCCATGATTCTGTCGTACTTCTGTCTCTTTGTTGCTGCCTTCAACCCTTGCCAAGGCAATGAACCCTTACAGAAGTAGATTAAGACATAGCCTAAACTTTCCAAGTCGTCCCTTCTCAGTTGTTCTATTCCCAAGTGTGTATTAACAGAGGCATATCTAGCAGTTCCAGTAAGGTTCTTGTTTTCTCTATAAGGGATGTGCAAGTGGGTACGGGGGTCTCTATACTTCTTTGCGAGTCCAAAGTCAATCACATTAACCTGTGACCCTCTTCTTCCGATTCCCATCAAAAAGTTGTCAGGCTTGATGTCTCTATGGATAAAGCATCTGGCGTGGATGTACTCGATGCGACATATTAACTGGTCTGCCAACAATAACACTGTCTTGTAAGTGAAACGACGGTTGCAGTAGTTGAACAAGTCCTCCAACGAGGGTCCCAAGAGGTCGATCACCATAGCGTTATAGTCACACTCTGTACCATACCATCGCACAAATGGAATACCCACACCGCCACTTAATGCTTTGTACACTTTAGCCTCGTATTCTAACTGGGGGTGTTTGGCCTTGGTGTTTTCCAACTTGATAGCAACTTCCTCGCCTGATATGATGTTGGTTCCCAAGTAAATGTCTCCAAACGACCCCGACCCAATCTTACGTCCGATTCTGTACTTCTTACCCACTCTCAAATCCATTCTGTTCTACTTTTTTTTGTTCTTCGCCCCAACAATAATGCTTTGTGTAGTGTTTTGTTTCCAGCGCTAGATACTGACTCTCGCCGCTGACGAAACAAATAGACTGATTGGTAATGATTGGTAAAAAGAAAAGCCCTGGTGATGCGTGACTCTCTCTCTTATATCGTCGAAACCACTTATCGCCTAGTAGTCTCTTTTGCTATTGATAAAATCAATCTCCTTAAAAACACCTATCTGTTGAAACAGAAGAAAAAAAATGATCCTTTCTAGCAACACAAAGTTACACAAAGCTCCCAAGGGCTGGTTGTTACACAAAACCCCCTCGAATATATACTGCTTACAAAACGTCTCCCTACCCAAGGGTGATGGATACTGTGTTCCGAGGTGGCTAGATAGTCTAGAAACTACATTGTATGTAAGCTTGACTTGGCGTTGAAAGTCTGAGTTGCTGCTCCAGAGACTACTACGAGCACCCTACTGCAAGCACCGAGGGTCGAGAGAGCGTAGAAAGCGGATGTCACAATACAATTGTGTACATATGCTCACACCACGATTGTGACAGGTGTGTGTCTGTCTACCCCCTCTCCAGGGCCGCACATCTACAGAAGCATATATATTGTAAGAATATGGTATTAAGATATTAAAAATTACTGTATATAGTTGATGGATTCGGTATCAACGCAGAGGTAGTAGAGCCCAGGCATACTAAAAATATTAAGAGTAGAAAACAATCTAGCAGACCAGGACGTGGCCCGGTCTGAGTGCTGAGGCGGTGTGTAGCCCTTCGGAACAAAAAAGCCTGGGGCGCAGAGGCACACGGGAAGACCTCAGCATGAGCTCCTAAAAATAACGAGTGACTGGGGCTAGGCTCCGAGACCACACCGCCTACGCGGCGACCAACGTCACGCTTATTTCGAGGAGGAGGTCTTCTTGAACTTCTTCAAGATTTTCTTGAAGAAGTCGTTCTTCTTGGCCTCGCCCTCGACCTTCTTGGAGGTGTTTTCGATGTCGGCCTTTGCATCCTCAGCCTTCTTGGCCAAGTCGTCCTTCTTCTCTACGATCTCGTCCTTCTTGCTATTGGCGGCGTCGACGACCTCGTCCTTCTTGTCCTTGGCTGTTTCGACGGCCTCGCTGGCCTTCTCTTTGACGCCCTCTGTGCCCTTGTTGGCGTCTTCCTCGACGTCGGAGACCTCTGGCTTAGGAATGTCCTTGTCAGCCTCGCCCTCAGCCTTCTCCTCGCCAGTCTTCAACTCGTCCTTGGTGTCGTCCTTCTTGTCGCCAACAACGCCCTCAACCTTGTCTTGGGCCTCCTTCTTAATCTCGTCGACCTTCTCCTTAGCCTCTTCAGCCTTGTCCTTGACACCCTCGGCCTTGTCTTTGACGTCCTTCTTGACCTCCTCGACCTTGTCTGTGCCGTCCGCTCCAGTGTCCTGTTCCGCGGTCTTAGATGCGCTCAAATCTTTCACCTCATCCTTGTCAGACGAGAAGATTCTCGACGTTCTCTTAATTGTGTTCTTGATACTTCCCATGTTGCTACTTCGAACTACTAGTAAATACTTAAAACTATTAGCTTCGAAACTAAGACGTATTTAAATATGCTAAACAATCTCTTTCAAATCTACTAACAGGATACTGTCCACATATTTATATTCTGGCATATCGCATTTGAAACATAATCTAATTGTTTCACAACAGGATAATCATTGTTTCCTTTTTTTTTGCCTTTTTTTCGTGACTTGTCTACCGTACCTTGTATCTTTTTATCCTCTGCTGTGGTCCATTTACCCTCTGTTTACCTCACACTGCATGCGTACTCGAATTCTTTTGCCCGTTTCCGCTCTTTTTCGGTAACGGCTCTGGCCCTCTCGTCGCCTTGTACGTCTTGATGGCTATTCCCTGTGCCTTGGTCACCCACAAGAGATTTATCGAGCCCACTATTTGACACCAAAGGGAGAAAAATCCAGCGCTGCTTGTTAAGGAAACAGTAAAAATAAAGGCCAGAGTTACGCGAAGACTACATAATGCGGCTGAAAATAGCCTCATAATGCTCTAATAGTGTCATCAATGCATCACGGGTGAGCTGGCTGCCTATTAGACACGTTACACTATGGGCGGGCGCATTGAGATCCGGAGTAGAAGACTGCAGCATGCTGATGAGCGTGTTTTGGCGCCTTCAGAGCCCGCGAAGACTCTGGAAAAGTCTACTAAACCTCTGTAGAGGGACTGTTTGGGAAACGTCGCCAGCACCAGCTACTGGTGCGTGGGCGCGGACATAATCAGCGGACAACGGGCACAAAGCCTCGTTTCGCACAGGGGCCGCTGCCAAGCACATTGCAGAAGAGGTACTGGAGTTCAGTGCGACGGCGGGTCGTACTGTCACCCTGTTGTGGGTCGCTTATCAGAAGGGAGGAAAGCAACATTATCAACTGGTTACGGGCATACAAGACCAGGGGCCGTGGGGCATGGGCCTGGCAGTGCCCATGGCCCACGCCGCAATGCCACGGATGGGGCACCACATACCACAGTTGGCTCTGAGAGGGCAGAGCCCGGTAGTGTGATGGCTAGAGTTTGAAGCGAGAGCCTCAAGTGATCGGACACAAGGTGGTCAACTGCGAGGAGGCGGCGGTATGCTGAGAAGCACATCCCAGCGCTGAGCGGGCTAGCGTGGATGTCTCTGGTTGGATTGCGCCTCAGCACCGTGCACCGTGCGCCTTGAGCTGTCCGCCGTGTCTTTTTTGCCGGCATCTTGCATAAACGGCTGGCGAAGGGCGTTACCCTCCTCAGTGGACCAGCACCAGACCCATTACCCGAAAGAATATGTTTTGAGATTCGTGGGGCACTAACCTGCAAACTGGGCTCTTACGTGCAAATTGGATATAATCTGTAAAATGCCTCTAACCTGTAAAGTTGCAAAATCATCGGTCGTGCGCGTGCGGTGTTTTGATTTTGTGAGCTCACTAACCTAAACAAACATGAGTGGCAGCAGCGAGTGAGTGCTGAGAGTAGGATCAGACAGACGGGGATCGAGGACTAGGGAGAAGCTATCGAGTGAGTTTTACTGAAAGCAATCAGGATGGCAACTTCGTCGAGCCAGTTGAAGAAGATAGAGTCGCGGATAGAAAGCCTTTCCGAGACCCTCTCCAAGGGTAGTGGTCGCAAGCCTCTTAGTAAGATCCATTTGAACAACATTGACAGCGGTCGAGTTTCGAAGGGACAGGGTACTTTTTACGGCACGCGGCCTGGAAGAGCTGTGGTGGGCAGCGGCAACCGGGCGCTGTCAGGAAGAAAGTCTGTTACAGCATTTGCAACAAAAAGTCCCGTTAACGCTACTGTTTCCTCAGGGGCCGTCAGAAAGAGCTTGGGCAGCAAACTAGAAGCAAAAACCCCTATCAGAAGCGGATTGCCCTCCAGTCGAACCCTTACGTTGAACGACTTTGAGGTGGGAAAGGTTTTAGGCAAGGGCAAACTTGGTAAGGTTTACTGCGTGCGCCATAAGCAGTCAGGGTATGTCACCGCCTTGAAAGTAATGTCCAAGAAAGAGCTTGTAGAACTCAAGCTTGAGAAGAACTTCCGTCGTGAAATTGAAATACAATCTAATCTTTTGCATTCCAAAATATCTCGCTTGTATGGCTTTTTTGCCGATGAGCAAAATGTGTATTTAATTTTGGAGTACTCCATGTATGGTGAACTATATCACCATCTCAAGGCACATCGTCGTTTTAATGATACAGTAGCCTCGTTCTATATCTACCAAGTAGCGATAGCTCTTGAATATTTGCATTCGAACAATATTATTCATAGAGATATCAAACCGGAAAACATTCTATTATCCGCTGATAATAGTATTAAACTCAGTGATTTCGGCTGGTCCGTTCGAGTTGCCCCAGACGCGGGGTCTAAAAGATTGACTATATGCGGAACATTAGATTACCTTCCACCAGAAATGATAGAGTCTAGTGAGCATGATTTCTCTGTTGATATATGGTCATTGGGGATTCTATGCTACGAGCTACTAGTGGGTAAACCCCCTTTCGAGGAGGTAGATAAGAATTCAACCTATAAAAGAATTGCAAAGGTCGACCTTAAAATTCCAAGCTTTGTTAGTAATGATGCATCAGATCTCATATATAAACTTCTTCAAAAAAACCCAAAGAAGAGACTACCCTTGAATGACATTATGAATCATCCCTGGATTACAAATAATATGCCATATTGGCCGCTGGATAATTAATTCTGTACCAACATATTGTTTATCTAGGCTTTTCTCCTCGGAGAGAAGCACGTAAATACATAAAACAACTTTTGACTGAGAGTCAAGTGTTGAAAATATCACTAAACATATTGCATAATTTTAGTTTTGCTTCTTCGCGTAGCAGTAAAATGACATTAAATATATAGTACAATACATAAAACAAAAATTACGAATTAATGTCTTACATTGACTCCTGTTGGGTCCTTGCGGCTTAAAGTTAAGTAGCTTAATTTCAATAAAAGAAATTATTTTGCCTGTTGTTGAGCTTTGTTCTGTTGTTGCTTCGCTAATAACATTTGCTGTTGCATTTGAAGTTTCATGACCTGTTGTTGGAATAATTGTTGTTGCATGGCATTATATTGAGAAGTTAAAAGAATAGATTTCAGGGGAGCCCTAACCTGGTACATTTCACCGCTTATGGTCGAGAAGTTTTGCGTGACAGAATCACTATAAGGGTTTGTGATTGTATCTACGTTAACCAAGGCGCAACGACCTTGTAAGCCTCCAATAGAACCCGAGATTGCTTGATTAGCTAATGTCTGATCACTACCCTGACCTGCTGCGGTGCTCAGATTATTATTGGCATGAGTTATCAAAGCATTCGCATATGCCTCACGCATGTACAAAAACTTGTGACGGCTTCTAGCCGACACCATTACCTTTCTCTCCAAAGGCACAGGATGACTCTTCGAAACCCCTTCCAATACAAGATGTGTCTCTTCATCAGGATCAAGGAAGGAACTATAGTTATTGTTAGAGTATGCTCCTTCGTTGTCATCGTTCAACGCGGCATTTTCCCTTCTTTGTATTGCTAAGGCATTATTTGCTGCTAATTTTGCTTGGTTCCTCTTTTGATATTGTTGTAACAAGACATCATAGGGAGCACTTCTTCCAGGGACTGCTCTCTTAGCACCCATAGAATGTGTCTTACATGTCAAGGACCGGGCACAATAACCTCCAGAGGGTAAAGGAACACCACATTGACGCTCAACATCTACTGGTCCTTTTTGCTTTGTATGATTTTTGACCTTAGGAGGCCTTTTCTTCCTACCAACATTTCCCTCTCCATTTGATGCCGCTGCTGCGGCCGCAGCTGCTGCATTTGCTGCCTCCTTTTCTTTCTGTGTCTGTGATTTCTTGTATTTCTTCTTTGGTCTAGCGCTTGCGCTACCTCCGGAATTTGGTGTGCTTGGAGCAGGAGTTGCATTCCTAGATGAGTCGACAGAAGATGCTTCTACATCCAAGATAGCACTGCTAGCCTTAGTCTTTCTCTTTTTGGTTGTGTGTCCTCCCGCATCTTTATCTTGTAGTTTATTCTTCATCTCCACGCACCTAGTGTAGTGAGCTGTCAACGAGTCTTGTCCTACAGGCCGGTTACAAGACTTGCAGACTTTGTACTTGATTACCTGAGATAATATGGAGCTATTAAGTAAGCTTTTGTTAATATGGCTCACAAGATTCTTGTGCTCGTCAGAACTGTGTTCTTCTTCAAGGTTCTTCTCCAAGTAAGATCCAAATTCCTTCCAAACAACCTTCTTTTTGTTTAGATCGGATTTGGTTAGTGGCTTAATTCTGTTAAGAGTAATTACTTCGTTGTCTCTGGCATTTGACATTCTATTTCTTCAAGAGACTACCACTATAGTTCTCTAGGTTTAGGTTCAACTTGTTTCTATTCAACACTTCTGCAGAAACAAATAAAGAGTAACTTCACTCCCTCTGACTATCTGATCTCTATGGGGGGGTTTCTTCTTGATGCTGATAAAAGATCAAGAATACTTATGTCCCAGTATATCGTAAAGAGCGATTTGTCCAGCATGGAGGCTTGACAGATAAAGTGAACTACTCAAAAATAGTTACACAAAACATATATTCCATCAGTATTTATATGAAGTACATAATTTTTCACTACTATATTTCTTTCACTTGAAGTTTTCTTCCTCTTTTACATAAAGATAGGCTATTTTCAGTGCGAAGGAAAGTCCCTTGACTTGTCCAGTTCTTGTGGTACTTTTTAAAGTGCCTGAAGTAGCTCAACAATGGGTTGGGCTTGATCTTCCAGCAGCCTACCTCAACAATTTGGTGGCAGGCAGGACACTCGAGTCCATCAGTTTCGCGGGGCCTATGCTGGTTTCGCCGCCTAATAATGTCACTCAGTGTATCCTCAGAAGATATTGAGCCCGGTGTATTGGTGCTATCTTCGTTGGAGCAGTTGTTCTTTGTTACAAAATACTTTCCGTAATGTAGCCCTTCTGGTGTTAAGAAATTATTCGAGAAGATACCGTGCTCCAACGTGAGATGGGAAAGATAGCTTGAATTCTTGAAGGGCAAGAATTTAACAGTCTTGCAGTATGGGCACAACCCGCTCTTGCTTTCGTTTACGATATCTCCGAACGCGTCTAGCTCGAAGCGGTAGTACTGGGGCTCGTACGGATTGTCGTCTCCGAATATTGAGCTGTGTTTGTACACAATATTTGATACGCTGCCGTGAAGTTCGTCGATGTTCCTAATGTGTTTTACTCTCTGCCAGGCTGCAGATACGGGAGATAGCTCCTCTTGTGATAGTGGGTCGTATAGTTTAATCAACTTCACGTCTTTTTGCGTAGAGTCCTCGCGAACAGCTGGGTTGTTAATCATATTTTTGCTTACCCTCGGCTCGCCAATGATTGTCCCTGTATAGCCATTGTAGTCGATTATTACTGAGAGACACTGGATCGTAGACTCTGTTACTGTGAGAGGTATTGAACTGTTCAAAAGTACATATCTGCCTGTTTCTGCCTTGGGCTTTTGCAGCAAGCTCTTTCTACCTCGTTTAGATGTCTTTCTCTTCTTGGGCGATGTCTCAAATTTGAATTTCCCTAACATTAGATGATCAGCCGGTACATCTCTTACCACGTACCCGCTTCCGCTGGATTTCCCTGACTCAGTAATGATACTTAACATCTCGTGGTTTTTATCAATGTTTTTTTGCGTATTTGTCCCATTCAGGTTTACTTTGTAATTTTCCATACCCCAAAAAGGAGCAAAAGTATCGTTGAAATCGAAACCTTCCAGAGAACCAAAAACAGACGACTTGAATGCTTCGATATTCCCATCTGTATGGGGGCCTTCGACCTCGGGTGTTTTCAAAACGTCTTCTGCAGAGTTGTATGTCACTGTCTCTTCTAACATCTTTTGCGCAGGTGAAGAATTAGGCTGCGAAATTTCATTCTCCAAGTCAAGGGCCGCAGGCAACTGAGCATCTGGAAATTCAAGAACTTTCTCCTGGTGACTATCTTCGTCTAGCGACTGTAAGACTTGGTGATGTGGATCGTATTGATCAATGGGAAGAGATGGCTTAAATGTGGTGCCAAATGAGTCGATAAGTTCCAGCGACATCAAAGAATTTGACCTGAAAATCAGGTCAAGCTCATTTCTCTCTTCTCGCGAACCCATGTTGGCCAACTCCAGCTCATTCTGTGCATATATGTCAAGTTGTACATATGGATTGTAGGCGAAAAAGTCTTCATTCAACATATCAGTTCGCAAAATGCTTTCAATACCTTTCGCTGCTTCTTTATTTTATACAACACAGAAAACGAGTAAAATAAGGAGAACTAACTTGTCTCTTGAGACATTAGAGGTCATTATCATTTATTTATAGTTGAATAATGTTAAATTATGTACATATACATTATGGTATGCTTTTCCCTAGACTGACGTTCGAAGAGACTCTGGGGAAAGATTTTTGGTACGCTATCGAGCCTATACACTCTTTTCATACAGATAAATTTAAAAATACACCAGGGAGATAAACTACTGAAATCATCGTATGCACTGATATATCATCTATTCTATGGGTTTTTTATGCTTAATATCGTGCACAAAAAGTTTCCCATGGCATCACTGGCGAAGAGTGAGCTCGAAGAAATGAAGTAAGATGTGCAGGTTTACATCGCATAATTATAAATTTTTCAGAACCCAATTTACTTTAAATACAATATATTAGGGTGCTTAACAGAAGATTCTACTTGACATGTTAGATCTAGCGTTATATTCAATAGCGGGTGCCGTTTATTTATTATCTGGTGGTAGATGGACATTTGCTCTTGCTGGGAGCATTTTGTATTTTATGCACCATATGGACTCTTCTAAGAAGGTTCAACTGCATGATATAAAGACGAAGCTCGAAAAACCAAAAGACAAGTCTCCCATTTATGCTGTTGATTTCACTTCAAGCAGTAGTATGTCAGCTGTTCCAACCAAAATTCCTAAAAGTAAAACAAATATTGTGTCCCGAAACAGAGGTAGGAGATCACCAAAGTTAATCAAGGCCACAAGACCTATATTAGAACAAGATGATGCTACGTTGACCAAATCAGCGGTCAGCCTCCTTGACTCTCAGATATACATATTTTATACAACACTCACTGGAAGTTCGCAAAGAATCGCCAAAAGGTTACATGAAAAGCTTTTAATTCTCGATGACTTAAAAAATAAACCAAAGCTTTTGAGTTTGGACGATGATGTGGATGATCTCGAAGAGTATTTTTTGAAGACTCCTGGTGGCTCCGATGCAAAGAATATTTATTTGATGGTCTTGCCCTCATATGAGACAGACTCCCCCATAGACTATTTTATGGAGCACTTGAAAGAAACATATAATGACTTTAGAGTCGACAAGTACCCGTTACGGTCCTTACTCGGTTTTGCAGTCTTAGGATTGGGTGATTCTGAATCATGGAAAGATGAAATGTTTTGTTATCAGGCCAGACTAGCTGACAGATGGCTTGGAAAGCTTGGTGGTAGAAGACTTTATCCTGTCGGACAAGTTTGCATGAAATACGAAGGAGACCCCAAGGCCCAAGACTGGATCAATGGATTTTCAGCATTGCTTTGTGATGATGAACCCTTCTACGTGGACCCAAACGAAATTGAAGACAGTGATGCTGAAGAGGGATCCGAGGATGTAGACGGTGAGACTCTTGTTGATGTTGAAGATATGGGTGACATCATAAGAAAACTGGGAAGTAAGGTTTCGACAGAAGATCAAAATATCAAGCAAATGGTGGCTAAGGATTCACCCACTTTCAAGTCGTTAACGAAACAGGGATATACTATTGTGGGTTCTCACTCAGGTGTTAAAATTTGCAGATGGACAAAGAGTGCATTAAGAGGGAGAGGTTCTTGTTACAAATTTGCATTTTATGGGATAAGGTCTCATTTATGTATGGAAACTACACCTTCTTTGGCATGTTCTAACAAATGTGTTTTCTGTTGGAGACATGGTACTAATCCTGTGGCCAAGCTGAACTGGCGTTGGGAATTGGACCCTCCAGAAAAGGTTTTTGAAGGTGCTCTTCAGGGCCACTATCAAAAAATTAAGCAAATGAGAGGAGTTCCTGGAATTCAGATGGAGAGATTCGAAGAAGCATTCAAGGTGAAACATTGTGCATTATCTTTAGTTGGTGAGCCTATTTTCTATCCTCATATAAATGAGTTCGTAGAATTACTCCACGAGCAACATATCTCGTCCTTTTTAGTTTGCAATGCCCAGCATCCAGATCAGCTAGCAAACTTACGCAGAGTTACTCAACTCTACGTCAGTATCGACGCTCCTACTAAGACAGACTTGAAAAAGGTTGACAGACCTTTGAATGGTGATTTCTGGGAGAGACTCATGTCATGTTTAAACATATTAAAAACAGTCCAGTCTCACCAAAGAACTGTGTTTAGACTTACCTTAGTTAAAGGGTTCAACATGAATGACGTGTCTGGTTATGCTGATATGGTTGTGGCTGCTGAGCCTTCGCAGATCGAAGTTAAGGGTGCCACTTTCTGTGGCTCTTCCAATGCGAATGGTAATCCTTTAACAATGCAAAACATTCCATTCTACGAAGAGTGCAAACTGTTTGTTGAGAATTTAACAAAAGAGTTGAAGGCAAGAGGCTATAAGTATGATATTGCTGCCGAACATGCTCATTCCTGTTGCATTTTGATCGCTCATGAAAAATTCATGATTAATGGCAAGTGGCATACACACATTGACTACGAAAGATACTTCGAATTGTTAGAATCGGGTGATGACTTTACTGATATTGATTATATCAAAGAAACTCCTTCTTGGGCATGCTGGGGCTCCGAAGAAGCTGGTTTCAACCCAGTCGATACCAAGTTCGATAGGAAAGCTGAAAAATTGAAGAAAAAGATCGAGAGAGAAGAAAAAGCAAGTAGGGTAATTGAGTTGCAAAAGTCTTTATAAGATCCATATATACCTAGCATTTATTTATTTCAAATACTCCATATTTAACGCCATACATAATATCGCAAGTTACGTCGTATTTAACGTCCAGGAATAGATGTATATTAGAATGCGCACTAGATGTAAGTATGTTTTCTAAATTTCTTCATTATAGTGACAAACGAATTGAGATTTCGTAGACGAAAAAGAAGGCTGGAGATTTCGTTCAATCATGTGTGAAGAAAAGGAATCCTCTGGTAAAAAGATAGCCTTCGTTCATCCAGATTTGGGCATTGGAGGAGCCGAAAGATTAGTTGTTGACGCGGCAGTCGGTCTTCAAGAACTTGGTAATGATGTTAAGGTTTATACGTCACACTGCGATAAAACACATTGCTTCGAAGAAGTTAGCAGCAATGTACTTGATGTTGAGGTGTATGGAGATTTTTTACCTACTAACATTTTCAAAAAATTTCATATACTTTTTGCGATATTACGACAGTTCTACCTCTCGTTGGCGTTAATATTCACGGGAGATATTAAAAAATATGACTATTTCGTGGTGGACCAGCTCTCGTTTTGCATTCCTTTACTCAGGTATTTTGGAAGGGAGGAGAGTCGGATATTATTTTATTGTCATTTTCCAGATCAATTACTTTCTCAAAAGGGTAGCCTCTTGAAGAAAATATATCGCTTACCTTTCGATAGCATCGAGGAGTGGACAACAGGTATAAGTGACAGAGTGGTTGTCAATTCAAATTTCACAAAGAGAGTTTTCCATTCGACATTCACGTCTTTGGCTTCAGTCAATACAGGTGTAATATATCCTTGCGTAGATCTATCCTCGTCCATTGAAAAGAAGGAAGATCAGGATGTTTCTGCAGAAGTCAGAAAGTATTTTCAAGATCATCCTTACTTTATTTCTATCAATCGGTACGAGCGTAAGAAAAATATCGACTTAGCAATCAAGGCTTTTGCTGAGTTCAGGAGTTCATTAGGATCTCTGTCGTCACTTAAGCCTATATTAGTTATCGCAGGAGGGTATGATTATAGGGTACGTGAAAATGTGGAGTATCTCAGTGATCTAGAATACCTTGCAAAATCTTTGGGTTTAAGTATATCTACTTCCAAAGGGGGATTAAGTAACCCCGATAATGACGAAGAAAGACCAGATGTATTATTTTTGCTTTCAATTAAATCTTCTTTAAAAAATGGCTTGATAAAAAATTCAGAATTGTTATTATATACCCCTTCATTCGAACATTTTGGGATAGTTCCTGTCGAAAGTATGTTATACAAAACACCAGTTTTGGCAGCAAATAACGGTGGCCCCTTAGAATCTATAGTAAATTATAACCTTAAAAATACAGATACGGCAACGGGCTATACAGAAGAACCAGAGGAGAACAAGTGGGCAGACATCATAAAGCTGCATTATAATGCCAGTAACACTTTTAAGAAGAAAATGGGAGAAAATGGTTACAATAGAGTAGAAAAGATATTCCTGAGAAGAGAAATGAGCGAGCAGTTTTATGAAAACTTGAAAGAAAGTGTTTCAGCGGATTCGAATAAAGGCCTTTTGTACAAAATTTTGACTCAGTGGAAGATATATATACTACTTACATTCATTATTATACTCCTAAGACTCAGCACATAATATATATAATATTTTTATTGATTTTGAAATAGACCTTTCAATGATTTCCATATTTGTATCTTTTCTGGCTTTCTTTCATAAAACGTTGCCTTACCCTCTGTTGAAGTAATGCCACCCGAGCCAGTGTCAAAGAGCCCGAAAAAGCTTGACTTACCACTTTGGTAATCGGTATCAACAGGAGTTTTACGTGCTTCCTCCTCCTTATCGTACCATGATACGGCCGACTTATCGAAACTTGCCAATACTCGATGCAACAGGTTCTGTACTTCATTCTCTGGAACAAGTTTCAATTTATGAATGGCAGATGATGGACTTTGTAAATTGTAATCTCTGATATGACTATTTAGTAATTTGGTCTTCTCACTGATATAAGATGATTGTTTGGATAGAAATTCGTCATAATAATATGAATCAGGAGAGTTTTGAATTTTAGTTGCTGCTTCAATAACGGATGCTCTAGACAGTGCTTTGTTCTTGATTTTATCTAGAAGTATCTTGAACCATTCTTTTTCAAGATAGACCCGAAATACGCTAACGTCTCTATCAATGCCCTGTTGAGCTTCTATCCAGGGAGGAAGAATTTCCTGTCTATTTAGGATTTGGGTTACGAAGTAATTTGTGTCTGTGCAATTTGCCAAATGCTCTCTATTTAAAGGCTTGCCCCGAACTTTTGACATATCTTGCTTGTCCTGGAAGAGCCCAGTAGCATGGTCGATAGTAGAATTTATTTTTGCATCAGCCAACATGCTTGAAAAATTTATAGACACCTGCGGCGCAGTTCCGATAAGCATAGAAGGGCCCAATAGCTTCTCCTTGTAAAGCTCATGGAAACCATCATCTTGTGGTTTACCCAATTTATAGTCTATACTTGCCTCTCTAGCATTTGCAATACGGTGATGCGGTGCAGGAGGAGGAGTCTTTTTCTTAGGGATCTTCAACTTGGGCGTCGAATCCTCTAGCATCCGTAACGATGTCTCCATAACCGTCTCATTGCCATCCCACGGGGTCACTTCAAGCGCTTTTGCTCCACTATTGCTCCCCAGGAAATTTTTCTCGCTCTTGAGAAACCCAATCTCTCTCTGGTACTTCAAATCGAATGCTCGCTGTTGGCCACTCTCCGAGTGCTGTTTATCGTACAACCTCTTGAGTTCCTCATCACGGTCAACCAAAGATGAGGACCCAGACTGGTCCACCTGGCTCTCTAGTATCTGTGTGAATCTCTGCACAAGTGCCGAGTTTTCATCATGTTCCGTCTTCTCTGCTGCATCGCCATTCTTAGCATTGGAGTACCAACGAACGCCAAAAAGAATATCACGAGGGGAGCGCGCTCGGAGCACAGCCCTCTGGTATCGCAACAATGTCATCATATCCCTGCTCCTCATATACCTTGACACTGAGCTATGATATATGCCCTTAGGCCCTCAGATCAACATCTCTGCCTGGATACTAGCACCAGCTGCCGGTGTCTAATCTGGTATACTGCATATACGGCATTGTCAATATACACACCAATTACATAATCCATCACGTAACTATCATCATCTATCTCGAGTTACACAAAAATGCATGCCGTATAAAGCCATAAAAATGCGACTGCGTATTAAGTATCACGTGAAACACCCCAAGGCGTGAGATCCATATTCCAGTGATGGAACTACATCAAGGCTTTTGCTTGCAAATAATGCTGGTCGTATAATACAGTCTATATATAGCTTGACATGCCAGTATAGCTAAGTCTAAAGTGTGCCAACGAAGCAAAAGAGCCAAGGGCAGAAGATCACAAGGGGAGAAGAAAAAAAAAAACCTCAACTCAAAATCCCCAATGGTGTGTCTAAGATGCAGTTCCGTACGCCTATCTTGCTGAGTCAAGGCACGCAGCCCTGTAGACAAAGACCTTTAGTTGAAGACAGGGCCACCGGCACCTCAGAGGGCGTAGAAGATTAACACTGCACAGCCCAAGACAGCCAACACCAATATCAAAAGCTTGCACAAAAAGCCGTTTACGTACTCTTGTCTGCCCCCAGCTGTGAGGATGATCTGACGCTCGAGGTCGACCTCATCCATATTTTTGACCTTGGGTGCCAGAGCATATGGCCCCAGTGCAGCGAGTTTCTCTGAATACTCGCTGCTGTCCGGCATCCGGGCAAAACGTCTGTCGTCGTCGTCGTCCAAAGACCCTGTAGACCCCAACGATGTTATCGACTCCGAGTGGTTTCTCTTATTCTTGCTAGCGTTGCTCGTCGACCTTGTTCTGGCTGCACCCGGTGGCCTTCTGTAGTCCAACTCCATGGGCCCGACTCTGTCGAATTCCACTACTTGCACCTCTGGGGTCGGAACAAGCTTCGGTTCTCTATGATTCTCGTTTCTGCTCATTATATATCTTTCCTGGGAACACTAATGGGAACACTAATGCGTATGTGACTCTGATCACTATTCCCTAAATATTTCAAATCAGATTTTCTGTAACAAACTTCCAGCGTTCGTTACTTACTCTATCTTAATATTCACCTATGGGGACGTCCTAGCTTCATGGTGGGATGCCATCTAATATATACTACTACCCAAATAAGTTCCCCATAGTAAATTGCTGGTTATGAGCTCGCGCATTTCTAGATTTCCTTGCCTATTCCATATTTTTTTTTTCAACCTTTCATTTGGTCCAAAGGGGCTTAATATCCACACGCAAACTAGTACGGCTCAAAAACAAGGCTGTAAGATGTTGGTAAATAGGATGTCTTCGCGTTAGCAGTAGTGTTTGTGTATTCTATAAATAGGTAAAAGATAAGTGTTATCAGGTTACTTGAGGGCGGACACCACAAACAGCTAGATCTTTGAGCTGTTGCAGCGATGACCACATGGGTCTAGGTGTATAAAGTGTCACAAACACAGAGTACCATACAGTGCACTAGGCGTCTAGTTTGTGATGACGGTGTACCTCGGAGTGTTAAGGCGGGAGGTCTAAGCTATGGGCGGAGCATTTTGGGGCGGTACTAGGTGGGCAGTACGAGGCAGCGCGGACGAACGACAAAGAAGTGCACGCTGGAGGGAGGGGGACTGACATGAGGTGCACCAGACTAGTTTTGCTTCATTAAGCAGCTAGGTGGAGGTCCGCAAGGCTGGTGATGTAGGTGGTCACAGACGCTGCGAGGGAGCCTGAGGGAAGAATGCCAATGGATGGCGGG